>CM066921.1:20606530-21206530 GCA_033964015.1 Scolanthus callimorphus
CCCCCTGTCAAAATTGTTTAGAAGCCTGTCGAACTAACTACCACCGTAGATGTGATACTTATCACTCAGAGGGTTGCAAGCTGTTTAACTACATTGGCTGATTACATTTTTAAACTGCACCAGGGGGGTTGAGGACCTCCCTTGGACCCCGTCCCCTAGAATTTCCACTCGTAAAACAGACCCTTCCACCTTGGAATTTCGAGTCTCCAGACACACCCTCTCCCGTGGAATTTCCAGAGTCCAATACATCCCCCTGGAAACTTTTCCGTAAGTCCTCAATCGCCCGGTGCGGTTTAAAAATGCAATCAGCCAATGTGATGTTTGAGCGCAAAGATCCATGATTAAAATTCCAGAATGCAGTTTAAATGTATTTTAAGCTTCATGGACTAGGGGTCCATGGACCTGGGGTCAGCGTTTTGTCCTTGCCCCTACAAAAGCAATGTGACCAGTTTAGTTCATTGAACCAGAATACTGTAATGTGGGAAATAAGTGACATTGAACTTTGACATATTTTCTAATTTGCTTAAAGGGGAACCTGCATGCTTTACTGACAATAGTTCAAATAGCAATCCAATTCCATCCTTTAATAATATATAAAAACACTATAGATTTGCATTGACTTACAGTTAAAAGGTCAGTTAACAAACAATCAGTGGCGGATCCAGGGTTTTACTAAGGGGGATTCTGTTTCCCCTTAACTCCTTCAAAGACTGTTACAGATAATATACTATGGAGACCTTGTATGCAAGCAGTCTGGGTATCACAACAAATATCCTTATTGTTCTGATGCTCAATGGGGGTTCTGTGGAACCCCCTCTAGATCTGCCACGGAGAATAATACTTTTTAGGACAGGGTGTACACAAATTAAGCATGCGAGTGCCCCTTTAAGAAGAGCTGCTTATTATACAATCGACAAAGATATTCTTCACACCTATCACACCTGCCTGTGCTCCATGCATGATTTTTAGGTTTACTGAACAATAGAATTTGGTATGGATAAGCCGATGGCTTCTTGGAGAAACAAATTTTATCTTTTCATGTCCAACTTAGTTGAAACATGTAACGGCGAACCAAGCTGTGGATTATTCGTGGCCAGTTTATAACCATATTTGGTCAATCATGAACTGTCGCCTGCTTACCCAAGTAGTTTTTCTCTTCATAATATTTCATTTTTCGCTCAAATAAAGTAGAGCAAGAGTGGTAAGTGATAATATGCATTTAACATCTTGAAATCTTGCAACAACAGTATTTTCAAAATCTGTTCAATTGTTTATTCTGCAAATATTCCGCAGCTTGGCACTCAAGCAATGTATGTTTGTTACACGTTTCAACTCACTTATATGTTTCTGCACATAGCTAACTATAGTAAATATACTTAGCACTTATTGAGTGAGACCTAGGGAAAGCAGTACAGTTTTGTGCACCCTCAAGCACTGATGTTTCCCACAGCCAAACCAAAAACACAGAACATACAGTTTCCCTCCATGTCAGTCAACAAGACAGTGTTTATAAATTATTTGTTCGATTAGACTAACTACGATTATTGATAAGTAGATGTTTGATTATTGATAATTACATGCTCAAGATGGCCCCAAAGCTTTATTCGCATCCGTCTTAAGAAGTCTGTTCATAATATTCACTGCAGGGGAACGGAGATAGAGCAGAACATTTGAATAGAGAAACCACCGTTGTTTTAATAGTACCGAGGGGAACTGGTTTGGACGAAATAAATTTCATTCTATCTTGTTCTGTATTTTGAAGTTTCCTAAGAGGCGACTTTTGCGCAGACGAAAATCACAAGAAAGCACTAAAAGTAAAAAAAAAAAAATTCAGGGAGATAAAAAGTAGCCTCTGCTCAAAGGGAAACGAGACTTCAGTTCAGTGAAACTGGTGGAACATGCAGCGTTTCAAACACAAACATTCCCGAAACATTCGACCCACAAAATTATCAAGAAAATCAAAACAAAAGCGTCTAACACTTCTTTACTTACCGATTTCGTACTTTCTTGCTTAAAGATAAACATTATCTGCCCATTGCAGCAAATTATGCGATACTTCTGTGGCAAGAGTGATAAACACCGCACCAAAGAACCTTTGCTGTTGTTGATTTTGCGCGCAAAAAGAACGAGCTGAGCTGAGCGACCGCTCCACTGAAATTTCAAATGATGGTCACGTGATAGTAGATATCACAGGAAGCCCACCTGGTCGACTTGAAAAAGCGTCAAATGTGCTTTTTATATTTTTTCACTCCGCACTTTCGTTTATGATATTTGAATTTAGTAATTAAACGCAATTATGACTCAGCTATGCTTTGATAGAGAGTGCTTTGATACACATCAAGTAGCCCGTCAGGTCCGACATTCGGGTAGGAACGATCATGGCAAAAAACGTGCGCCAGGTATTGAAACCACACACATTAGGCACTTGGCAAATGCGTGAAAGTGGAACTTTAACAGATACTGGGCATTTCACAGTGTCCGTATCGAAAGACCATTCACATTACGTACACGGTTCATTACACAAAGTGTGTACCGTTTGCGGCGCACGTGTGCACGGATAACTTTGTCGGTAGTGACCCTCCGTATACTGTTCATTACCCTGGTTACCGCAAAGTGTGTACTATTTACGGGCACATATGTGTACGGATAAATTTGTGCACTGACCCTTATACATTGCCCGTATCCAAGGACATACATACATACATGCATATAGTTTATTTAAACACTTTGAAAATCACCAGTTGTTACAAGTAAAAGTTAAAAATACAATACACATTTACTAAACTGTTTTACATGATTGCCGTGTGGGAACCAGACAATTAATAATGCCGGTTTACTCCCGTTTAAAATTGCTGAGTAATTGTATAGATCTAATATGCCCAGGACCTTACACCTTACGTGTACTATTTACGACACACACGTGTACGGATAACTTCGTGTACTGACCCTTATCAGCCCTTCTACATTGCCCGTATCCAAGGACCTTAAACTTTACGTATACTGTCATTGCACAAAGTGTGTACTGCTTACGTGTACGGATGAGGTTGTGTACTGACCCTTATACATTCAGTATCCATAGCAATTCCTTATACATCAGTACACTTTCCGTATGCAAAATTTATACGGAATCCGTATATGCCCTTATATTCGCCATTTCATGCAGTGCCCATTGTGCGCATTTCTGTTAAAAGTGGAGCTCACGCGGTTGTGGAGAATCTTTTTCCTTTCCGAGATCGCTTTCCAGTCTGTCTTCTACTTGGCAGGTTTCATTGACACGTTGACAGAATCGGAAAGCATAATCGTCGCAGGGAAAAACAACCTTGGGACAATGGGCAGAGTCTGCGTGGAGAATATCATACGAAATAACATTAGGGCATTTCAGTTAACTAACATGGAGCATCACGAAGTGCCCTGAGTTCTGAGCGAAGTTTCCCGAGTCTTTACTTTGAAGGGAACCGTACTGCCTCCACGCTACCCTTGAGTGCTACCAGAACCCTAGGGACGGCCATTGTATTGATCATAGGCCAACGAGATGGAAGGTAACTTTGTAGAAAAAGGTGTAAAAAAACGCAGCGCCACTCCGTTATAATCCCTCTGAACATTTGAATCCAGAGACATGAGATCCAATGTATGGTCATTCAGACCCCAAACACTGCCTGTACAACCTGCCCCGAGGATGGGGAGAGCATAGCGTCGATCCGACACAACTGGCGAGATAGACAATCTGTGGGATTGGAGTCGAAAGGCGCGTAGAACATTGCCAGCATCAGGTTTCTTCCTGTTATCACAGTAAATAGCAGCCGTAAGTCTGTAAGTCGAAAAATTAGACACATCAGACGACACTGTAAGCGAAACAAGTTGGAACCTGAAGTTGGACCCTTGGAGCCGGAAATAATAAATAATGGCAATAATAATAATAATTTATTCACTTTATATAGCACCCTTTAACATTACAATGATCAAAAGCGCATCACAATACAAAATAATAAAAACTAAACTAAATTGAATATATGTATTACGGAACTTAAAAACTAAAGCTATAAAGATAGATATATATATATTAATTATAATTACACAAGTGATTCCGCGCGCTGATTGGTCGAGACGTTCGTCATATTGTGGTATATTCACCAAATCGAAAGCATATTGAAAGCATTGGGGATCGAGCGCCCACTTCATTGCGAGAAACTCTTTAAACACGATTTTTTTGTAAAATCATTTTAAAAAAATGGCGAGACAGCCTAAAACGCTAGCTTGAAAAGATGAGTCTTCTTCTTAATTAACGCAAGCGAATGAAGCGCGCGGATATCTGCAGGCAGGCTATTCCATAGCGGAGGCGCAGCATGTGCGCATGACCCTTTTTAGGCGATCTAAAAATATTGTGTCGTCTGTGCGCAGCAAAAGGATAGTAACAAAGTTGCTGATGTCGGTGGAAGCCATTCCGTGGATAACCAATTAAAATAATAATCTTAAAATGAATGCGATAATGTACTGGCCATAAAGTTTTATACTTCTATGATCGTATTTCTTGGTGTCCCTTCCTAATCTGGCTGAAGGCGTTGCAATTTGGATAGCTACTACTTAGGCAAACCATACAATATACTGTTGCAATAGGCGGAAGTAACGTATGCATGGACTTAAGTCTTGCGGTATTCCCTCGATAAATATTAGGAGATGCGTCGTATACGGTGGCCCACAGGGCAATACACAACGCAAATTCAGGTCTCAAACACAACAAAGTTTGGCTGAACACAACAAACTCGTGTGGAACACAACAAAGTTTGGCTGAACACAACAATATTATGTGAAACACAACAAAGTTTCGCTGAACAAAATAATCACTCGTAAAACACAACAAAGTTTGGCTTAACGGTTATTTTTTTCAAAGCACAACAATCATTCGTAAAACATGACAGAAAACCAAAACACAGTACAAAGGAAGAGTCTCGAAACACAACACTCGGAGTGGCTCGGAGGACGGACGTTGGGTTGCCTTTCGTCTGCGGCCATGTTTTGCCAAAAGTGTGGAGGATGGATACGCAGGGACTTCGAATTCTGCTCCAGGGGCGGATTTAGGGGAAAATCGGACTATAGCGAGTGATTTATGACACATGAATAAATGACAAAACAAATATAAAAACTCCCTGGAATCTGACTGTAGCATTTGCATTTGCTACAGTTGCATGATAGTCTAAACTCCGCCCCTGTGCCCTGTGACAATCGCTATCGGCCTGGCTTGCAGTAACCATGGTGCTTGGCAAGCAGTGAGGGGAAAGCCAAAGTCCGGAGCTTGGATCGGGTTCCGCCATCTTGTAGCACCCAAGTGAGGAACCAGGTGCGCAATACATTCTGAAAGATATGGTTATAAATACATTTAATGTTCTCAAGCCTTGTTTTCCCATATTTTTGGTAGGCCACAATGTATCCTTTGCGATAAGTGTGCATGAGACCAGATGGGGGAACGAAAACTGCCTTATTTCTTTGGCAGTTTCATCGAGCTGCACCGGCGAGGCACTGTCCACCAACCACTTACCGAACTGAGGAAACTTTCTTAATCTCTGCTTCCGTCTTACGGTATCTCTTTCATTTTGATATACTTCGTGCAGAGCTGAGTACTCCTTTGCCCCATATTTATAGACCTCATTCATTACCCTCAGATGTTGTGAGGGTAGAGCTGGACTAAATCTAGAGTGGAGAAGAAGTAATTCCGTTTTATCAGTGTTGTCAGGGTTTTTTCTTGAGATATGCCCAAGGTTGCTAAGTCAGAGGTTCTGCTGTCAACCTGGCCAGATGCCTTTATAAACTGACAGAAGTCAAATCTCTATTTAAGAGAAAGTAGGATACTGGTAAATTGCACAAATCAACAGGTAGTGCACACTAGAGAAAGGGTTGCCTAAATAGCAAGACTCATTAAGGCCTGAATATGGCCTTTCCAAAAATAAAAATATAGCCTTTTCCAACCCACGCTGGTATAAGAACAGCTGGTAGCCCCCAGCCTTTACAAGAGAGGAAACATCTTGATTAGCTCGTTATGCACATCCAGGGCATCTGCATCACATATAATGAATTCTGGTCCGAGACCAGAATTCGTTAGAAGTCTGCATGATTTTTTAACTTGTCTTGCTTTGTGTTTGAAAGATGCCCCTCCCTTGGGGGTATACTTAACACACTCCTATGTTCTTCGGCAACTGTAGACCCTGCTGAGATCAACAATAAAGGGCATGATCAAAATCTGGGGAAGCTGTCCTGAAATACAGAGAACAAGACACTGTCAGAATGATAATATACGAAGATAAGAAACCCTAGAAAGAAAATACGTTTCTCCTCAATGGAAAAGATAACACCCGGTCGCAAAAAAATAGTTGAGGTTGCAGTTGAACAGAACTCGTGTTAACACTGGAGTGACACAGCATGCCTCATACAACTCACTGTTACCACAGGTACCCACACGTTAAAAATGGGACTGTTTGACAATGCAAACATAAGTGTAATAAGTGTATACACCTATTTAAAAAATGTTGCATTGTGGATATCTGTGTGTTGTTGGCCGCGGTGAATCATGGGAACCGCACAACTGCTCATGGCAAAATTTTCTGGATTCACACATTCCTCATAACGTTTTCCCTATACAGTTGCTATGAAATTCAGTCGGCTTCGTATGCACTGATACAGTCTGACGTGATATTTTGCTAATTTGCGTGAGTGAAAATCTTCTTGAGCCAAAAGAGCTATGAGCATCAAACAAATGTATGCATTCTTCCCTATGTTGAAAGTATGATCGAATGAGCCTTTAAAAATTCCGCATTGAGTAGCACTGTAAATGGCCAAATCAACATTCGATATGTTCACTCACAATAAATATACTTTTTCTTGAGTGTTATCGTTTCCATTGAGAAGAAGTTATTGCGAGCGAAAAACAGTATTTATTGTGTTAAGAACACATACAAGGCCTATCAGTGCTATTACTGTTGAGTGACGATATACTAGGAAGCCACCCTGAATTAAGGAGAACTAAACATTGTCAGAATGATTATATAACTTGTCCTCAATGGAAGAGAGATAACACTCACGAAAAAATAATTGGATCGACACATACCAGGCCTAGTGGTGCTATTACTGTTGACTGATGATGTACTAGGAAGGTGTCCTGAAATAAGGAGAATAAAACACTGTCAGAATGACAATTATTACTCAATTATTACTCATGAAAAGTCTAAGACATCTATCTATCTGTCTGTCTGCCTATCACTGCACACAATAAAAAACTAAAGCAACTATTTTTTATCTTGTCTGCATGGGTAGTATGGAGGAGAAATTTCAAATCATCTATGGACTTTTATTACCATGGGGGTGAGGGGTTTTATTGCTAACGGACAAATGGAATATTAGCTTAAATTAGCCACAATGATAGAAGAAAAGCCTGCTTTTGGATGGGAAAAATAAATTTGCTGGTATGCAGTTATTAGTTTCACCAAAATTACTGTATTCTGCTACTTTATTCAGAACTGTATCAAGTATTTCCATTTCCAAACACTGAAACCTCATTTATGGCAAACTACATGTTAGATGACAAAGTTACTCATGGTTGCATTGATGTCAGGCAGTGTTAGCAAAATGTAGTGCATTTGTTATCTTGTGTGTGGACTATGTATACCATAGAGAAGCTTCCATGGAATTCAATTCAGAGAACGCTCGCACTTATTTTCTTGAAAATCTGTATTTATTTATTAAAAGCTAATTGCGAGCAAGCGTTAGTTAGCGAGCATATCTAATCTCGACATCTAATCTATCTAATCTCGTAGCGCCCGTGCATTCGCTTCCTTCGACTAATTTGCATAACCGTTTCTTACTCGATTCGTTTAGTACTGCGGTACAGTTAAAGAGCCTCGTTATGACCCTAGTTCAGTGATCCGATGAGCAACATTTTAAAAGCTGAATGACCTCAATGCAGTATTATGAAACTGGTCACTTCTCCGGATCACTACTGAAGAAATCCTTCGATAAGGAGGCGTTGAGAGATATTAATAGATTATTAAATGTTTTTGAATAGTTAGATTATTAAATGTTTTTGAATAGTTAGAAGTCCAAAGTTATTATTAGGTCACGTAATAAAGGAAAAGAGGAATTCTAGATGCAATAGTGGAAGCGCTTTGAAATCAATAAAAACATTGCAAGGCATGTTTCATGTGGGAGACCTATGGATGGCATTGCGCTCAGTCGCAAACTAGAAGAGGGGCATCCAGCGATAATTTTCGGTAGATATCTGTTTGGATAGTCCTTCGAGAGCTAGAAATTTCGCCGAAAAATATCAAGCTTTTATTTCAGGATGTTAACACAATGTAGTAAAAAAGATCAACTAAAAATTTCGGATGGAGGTTTATCCCTGGCATTTTCGTAAAACTTGATTTCTTTCCCTGCAGTTTTGGCAACCCACAATTTCCAGCTACTATTTCCAGCTACTATTTCCATTAAATAAGAACAGGTTACAATTTTGAGGCTGCTCTTGTTCTTATAAAAATGGGGTTTTATTGGCCAAAATTCAGCCTGTTCTTATATGCAGGTGTTTACTGCAGCACAATTCCTGGATAGTGAGTTAAGACACGAAAATTGAAAATTTACTAAAACCATACCTGCAAACCTCCCAGAGCTTTATAACTCGAGGCATTCATGGCATTCCTCCGGGAGATGAAATTAAAATATGTCTACTTTTCCTTGCGTTTGCAAGGTAAGATAATTGCAAAAATACAAGAAGCCTGGCATCTACAAACATGTATTTCTCGTTAATATTGCGACACTACTATTGCAATCTACAGACAGAAAAACAAAGGAACCACAATGTCAACTCTTGATGTATTCCACGAAGACGAACAAAAGTTTTAAAAGCGTTTACTCGACTGGACAGGGCCGAGTGTGGCTGTTCTTCGAGCGTCGGAAATCACACTTACTTAGGGGCAATGCTTCCCTTTCGTGTTTAACCAGGAACTGAAATGCACTTTGAGGTTGTCATTCCACACAAATAATCCGACTTCTCTAGTACTGAAGTCCCATAAATGAACCGAGCAAAACCCGCTTGTTTCTACATTTGCCCAGGCGCGCGAGTTCGTTTGACGACTTGTTTCGTCAGTTTTGCTCGTCGAATAAACCTCGAATAAACCTCGAAAGTGGTTCTTTGCTGTACTCTGCATACTTGTGTGGCTCCTCAACAAGAATTTCTTTTAAGACATTGCCAACCTTTAGATGAAAACAAAAACTAACTTATAAGCTTATATTAAGGTATTTGAGGCAGAGCACCTTTCCCAGATTATGAAGCAGGTTTCTCCTTCTTTTTTTTAAAACTCATCTGTAAGTACGCCAGGGGTGGGTAGGTAATGGCCTTATGCGAACACGTGTTTGGCTGTGAAGAGTAATCGGAGCTGTCCAAAATATAAGTGCAGCGGGGTCACTCACTATGATCATAGTTTACCCGAAGTTCGTTCCCCCATTGCACGCATGTTTTGGCCGTCGGGTCTATCTCGCAAACAGTACTGGAATCCAACTGGCGAGACAAAATATCCGAGCCAAATACCGAAGCAACCTCGGCAGTAGTGCAGGATAACTTGACATTACAAGTGCCGGAAAAGTCAAGTTCTCTCTCGGCAGCGAGGGGAAAAGTCACTTTTCAAGCGTTCGCCAACTATCTCGATAACTTTGGCTACTTCCCAAAGCTCGCACTCTCTTTTTACTTTCGCATTTTTAAAGGACGACTCTTTTTCCATTTGCTTAGCCAGCTCTGGGTCCTGTTGATATCCCTCAAGGACGTAATAGGCCGGTCTTTTGTAGGCCCTACCACTTCTAGTTTTACAGCCTTCGGCCGCCATCTTGAATCCGCTTGACTGACTTACCGACTTTCCAAATAAGGAATCTACTTAGCGCCTTATATGGAAGAAACCGCGCAGCACAAAAGTCGACACGCTTTGTACAAGAATATCTTGATATGCCACTCACAGGTCCAGTTGGTTTTAGTTTTTTGAAATCGATGCGAGGATGCCATTCAAACCTTTTCTTTAGCGGGGAGACACTGTCCGCCATGTTGCTTTAGAAAGAAAGCTAAATTTTCCGTGAATGAAAGCTTGAAATTTAGACCATTTCATTTAACGGGGGCCGTCCATTTCAGCTGAATTAGTTTTTTTACAATGTGTAGTTCAAACCAGGGCAAGTGATGTTGTTTTAGGCTTTGTTTAGCAAAAAAGTGATCTCCCCGAGCTTCATGTTTCTTCGCATGGACGTGCCAGGGAAGCCATTTAAATTGCGCGCGCCAAGGCAAAACAAGTCGTTTTCGGTTTTCAGATCATTAAATGTTTTGAAATTACTAAGTAATCAGTACCTCAAAACACTTTAAGGGGCGATTTCAAAAGTGAAAGCACTACAGGGGGCGATTTCAAAAGTCAATGGACTTTGCTCGAAATGAATCCCCAGCAAGTCTAAGATTTACGTTGAGATATTATAAAACACACTATCTTTGTAAAAAGCAATCTTGACCTACATCCAAACTGTAGTCTAAAAAATTAATCATCGGTCTTTGCGCCTATAAATATTACAATGAAGTTTTCCTTGAATAAAAAAAGCAGTGATTATATTTTCAAGTGCGTGCGCCAAGAAAAAAAAAGCTCCTACGTTGTCTGCAAAGACTTTTCTTGCTTTGACAAAAAATATATAACAATTTGTTGGGCATGATTTATAGCCTCCCTAGCAATTCAGTAAGTTGATTTTCCTTACCTGGAGGGGTTTTCTTCACACTGTGAAACAAATTGTGTAATTAAAAACGAGAATACAATTAATATGACCTTTCATAGTGTATAGCAGTGTCTATTTATTCACAGTCCAATGAAAACCACAGTCTCACAAAAAAACACTCTAGCCATTATACTTGCTGTAGGCTACAGCTAGCATTGATAGCAGAGCTCCTTAGCGGCCAAAGGCCTCAGAGGGGAGCACCATTGGTACCGCAGGAATAATACAATAGCTCAAGGTATCGACTTCATTTTTCAACGTTCAGCGGTATTCCAATTCGGATATCGCGGGCGCGTTCGTGCGTGTCCCACCACAGGTAAACCAAGACCCTTTTCCGTTCATTAAAGTGCTAGTATGACCTAAATTTGACTTCTTTTTGTACCATTTTTCCGGCCTAGTACTTTAATTATCCACAAAATATTCTTGCGAGTGGATTTTAGTGAAAAATTCTGCCCGGAATACAAGGAAAAACGTCTGCGAAAAGTACGGTTTTTTCGTCCGCCATTAAAATTTTTATAAATGACAGCGGTTATAGCAGCCTCGTTTTGAATCGTGACGCACTTTTATCCTCCCCCCCGAGCATCCAACAATATGAGTGAACAATATGAGTGAAGTTTCAAGAAATGAGGTTGTTCTCGATCTTTTTGTACGCTTTTGAGGAGAAATGGGCGACCTTGTTTTTATAATTTTGTTGCTCACCATCTTTTCGTCCGCGGGCGTGAACACTTTTTGTCAACAGCTGAACATTTACATCAAAATCCAGACTTTTGTTGCCAGATTTGTCCATGTTAGGAGGTTTGTTTTGTGAAATTCATCTTTCGGAATGCTAACAGAAGTTCATAACAATAAATCTGCAGGTGGAATGACCGAGCTTTTGATACAGGAAAAAAGTTGCGACGGCCACTTTTGTGTGTAATATATTTACCGTTAGATTTTGAGATTTTTGTTGTCCCGGCAATAGATGGGGGATAAAAATACGTCAAAAAATGTAGTCTGGCCTCTGACTTGATAACCAGGTAGTAGGAACATCCGATTTTAATGACGACTACAAGATGGCGGCCGTGTGACCGTATTTTGGTGTCAGAAAAAAAGGACTAAAGAGTTAATGTTATCAACCAGTTATCAACCAGAATTCGTGCCTTACAGCATAGTGGATTTATAAGAAGGATACATTTTTGGTCATACTCGCACTTTAATCATATCTCAGGAAGGGATGACGCTCAGACAAGCAAACTTGGATAGGGGATTTGTGCAACCGGGACATACCAGGAAAGTGGTTAAAGTATGCATCTCTACTAAGCAGTTACCATGGAGGGTTTCAGCCCTAATAAGTTTCATCATTAGCATGTTTTTTCTTCTTCACATTTTTGCCAGTTCAGTGATTACAGTCAAAGTGGGCACTGGTGGGCCCCATTGAATTTATTATCTAATTCAATCTACAACTGCTCTACTTCTTAAAGCAAATTGGAGCTCTGGAGGGCTTGTAATTTCGTGCCTTACAAGAATACTGATCACAACAGACAAAAAGCAAACAAGATAAATACAACCTCTCTTTGTAAAAAAAATTCCTTGCAAGAACTCCAATCACAAAATGGTAGTGAAAGTTGAAATAGAAACCATCGTTTTGGACAGTATAGTACAAACACCTACTGACAGATCGAGTCCAGGGCCCCACAGCATATGATGGTTACAAATTTTCCATCAGTTTCCTAGTTCTGTCAGTAGGTTTTTTTGAATGATTTTTGTTGCACGATAAATATTTATGGTCTCAGATCGAGTCCAGGGCCCCACAGGATATGAGGGTTACAAATTTTCCATCAGTTCCTAGTTCTGAGACCATAAATATTTATCGTGCAACAAAAATCATCCAAAAAAACCCAACCAGCCCAACAAAACCGTTCAACACACTCAGAGGCGGATTAATCAAGATGAACCATGTTCATACAACAAAAGCAGCACAGAGGATTTTAAAAGCCAGAAATGTGGTCATTTTGAAAACCTGTTTTTGAATTCTATAGTTCCTTTGCAATTATACACATCAATCCTAGCCTTGGCTTTCCTGTGAGTTTATTCAGAGTTCCTTAGACACGGTTGATACAAAAGGTTAAAGGTAAGGATATTTTTGCGGATTCTTAACCGAGTGAATATCTGAATTTGTAAGCTTTTCCAATCTACAGCTACTTTATTTACGAATAAAACTTTCGCTGCAGAGTTTCCTCTCGATTACTTCATAAAATTTAGCACAAAAGAATAAGCCACTCAGATATGATTTCAAGGCTAAGCATTTTGCCTGTACAAGCAGCGATCATAAGAGCATATGGCATTTGTTATAAATTTGTTAAGACAGAAAACTGGGATACAGTGGGCTGACAAAAAGTCAAACATACCGCCTCGCTCGAAATTTGGTTTACATTTTAAGCTAATGCGGGGACAACGGTCAGTCGGCTTCTCAAGTAATCAAAGATGGAGTTTATAAGCTTAATTCAATTATGGAGACTGCAAAATGAAGCCAGAATTCAGAAAGTACTCACTCCACTCGACTTGTTTATCAGGGCCGAGTAGATGGCTATTCTTCGAGCGTCGAAATCACACTTAAGCAATGTTTTCCTTTCGTGTTTAACCAGGAACTGATATGCACTTTGGGGTTGTCATTCCACACAAATAACCCGACTTCTCTAGTACTGAAGTCCCATAAATGAACCGAACAAAACTCGCTTGTTTCTACATTTTCCCAGGCGCGCGAGTTCGTTTGATGACTTGTTCCCTCGGTCTTGCTCGTCGAATTCAGGTTTTCAGAGAGAAATGCACAGATTGCATCTTCGTAAACATTTTATTCTTTTTTATAACCAAATGTAAACTGCAAAGTACAAATAAAGATTGTTGTTGTTGTTGTTGTTGTTGTTGTTGTTGTTGTTGTCTTGCAAGTGATCCAGCCCGATTCTTGATAGTGGTACAAAACAGAGCTCCAGCGGCAGGGAATCGTGCTGCACTCTCGATTCCTCGTTCCCTCCGCCATGAGTAGCAGGGACTTCTGTACTGCGCATGCACGAATCCGCTGACCAATTCAATGTGATTCCGGGCGCTATAATCGCCAATTTCCATTGTTTTAGTCGGAATTGACATAATGGCGCGAAGTTTTCAGCTCGCATTTTTCTTTTTTCTTTATTTTGTAATTCAAAATGTTTCTACGATAAGCTCTAGTGTTCTGTGTGCAACAAACGAGATGTCGACAGGACACGTTCTGACTCCACTTTTAAGCCATGTTAGGAGCAGTGTTACGGAATTTTTTCAAACGACGATGATAGCATGCATCTTGAACAGCATACGATATACTACCACAAAAAAGCCATTGCTGAATTCAGAAGAAAACGTAATTTATGATAGTATACATACAATTTTTTAAAACCTTGAAGACCCACCCATCGAAGTTTATAGCACTGGACGACTGCCACAATCAATATTACACAATTTACGACGAACGACAAATGGAAATGTTTATTTCTTGGCAGAACAAGTCATTTTTAAGACGCTAGAGAAACACTTCCAATTACAAAGAAGGTGTTCACTCAAAACACCCAACCCCTATCCTGCCTAGAGGCCATCCCTATAGCTCTTTAGTTGCATATTCTGTCACAGTTAGAATCACAACATTGATGGTGTGAAAGTGCCCCTGTTACAATTCAGAAGATCTGGAAAAATAAGATGGATGAAATATGTCAACATTACTGATACTAAAAGTCGTTAAAGACCTGCACATGTAACAAAAATAAAATCACAAAAGTACTACAATGAAAAAAAGTTTTAGTTATGTTAGCGAATTTTGAACACAAGAAAATGTTAACAAATTAACAGCTGGATCATTACTGGTTAAAATCATGCTAAAACTAAGATGGAGAAATGAGCTCGATATTTTTCTATAGCACATAAAAGAGGAGGCCACCATTGCAAATTATGCAAGAAAAATTGATGGCGAAATATTGTTATTTATTACGTATTTAACTCAAAGCGATCTCTCTTTAATCTGCACTCTCAACAACCTTATAGTATTGCGACATCGTTCAGATACATAAATACGATACATTTGTCATTCTGTGGTGGTATCGGCTTCAAGAGTGTTGCGCATAATTTGAACAGGTTCAATAGTCATTTGAGTTCAATAGTATAATTCATGTGATCAGCGAATTTTCATGGCTAGTTTAATCGTTTCTTGATGATACCCTTGGTTAGTTGAGAACAATCAACAAAGATTTAAGATGGAGAAATGGCCTTGCTGGAATTTTAGTGGGCTCGGAGCAGTCAATATAATTTACTTGTAAACTGAAATTAAACATAATTTTCACTGGTGTTCTCGACAATCGCAAACGCGAATTATCAAGATTGACTTCAAAACATGCCCAATGCTTACCATAGAGAAACTTACCGTATGTGAAATGATTCAGGTTCTCCTTTAAAATGAGCAAGCAACCTCCAATTACGGGATGTAACAAGACAACATGGCTGCAATATTGACGAAGCTTGAGTTTCTTTGAACGTCCAATGATAACAACTCGAACCTATTGCATGTTCCTTTCCATAGAATAGGCAGCAGAGACATAGATAAAAACCTTTAGGCGAATTCTGGAGTAATTCATTTCAATTTCGTTCCACATATCACGGTCAAATCCCGTAAACATTGAGCTGTCAAGACCCTTCTCCGAGGCATGAGGGAGTTCAATAAATCTAAGCCACGCATGCGTATGCAAATGTCCCTGCTACTTCCGCCATGTTGTTTTGCTGGCTTGTACGTCAGTTGACGTCACACATCCTTATTTGGAAACTTGAATTTTAATGTGATGCTAATTTATGTTAATGAGCTCTTCGCTCGCTTGAAAAATGTCGTCCTTGAGGCCTGTTTTCAACAGTGTAATAAAACATGTTCTTCTTTTTTAATACATCTTTTATTTGGCATAATGCAACAACTTTAGTCAATCTTCAAATTGGCGGGTTGGAATCAAGAAGTGAGATTTCGTTTTAGTGGCACTTTAAAGGTAACCATGACATGAAAGTGTCAACAAGATCTTGCAGGGAGAGATTTGACAAGCTCTATGGAGATTTCAAAGAGCGTGAAAGAAATGAAAAGAGGGATAGTGGTGTAGAAGTAGATTATGATGAAAAGCATAAAGCCCTGACTGATATTCATGAGTTAATTGTTGTCTGGGAAGAAGAGAGACAAGAGAAAGGGAAGAAAGAACAGGCTGAAAAGGCAGTGGCAGAAGATATGAGACGAAAAGAAACAGAGCGGCTCAGTGCCACGAAGAAGAGAAAACAAGACACGGGTAAAGCAGAAGAGGGGTCAGGGCCAGGAAAGAGAAGAACACAGAAAGCCCTGTAGACATCATGGAGCAAAGCATTACTAACAAGGGAGAAGAGAGGCAGAGAGAGCTAGAAATAAGGGCAGATGAGTTGAAGCAGCAGGAGCATTTTAACAACATGGTGCTGCAGCAACAGCAACAAATTCAGGAATAGCAGCTTCAATGTCAGCAGTAACAACAGGCAATGAACATGTCTATGCTGTAGACACTGTCAGAAATTTTAAAGAGTGCCACAAATCAGGGAATGTAATTTAATTTTCATTCACTCTCAGCCCTAGGCAATGTCAGAATTTGTTAGAGATAACAGAAGTAGACAACTGTCTCTGTACTGCAATCTCTGATTTTTTTGTGCTTTTGAATTGCTGAAGTGGACTTTTTATGCAAATATATTATACTTGTATTTAATCAAGATTGTAAAAAATAATTATGAAACTACATAGTTTATTATTGTGGAATTCCAGGAAAAATTCATACCCCCACCATGGAGGTCAATTTGCCTGATTTGTCCATGCAAATACTGTATTTTCTTTTTGAAATTCCATAGAGGTGGGCCTTTGAGCGCATTCGCACATTACAGAAAAAATAAACCCCCTTATGGAAGGAATGCACTTAAAGACCTCCACCCCACCCCTCTGGAATTTCAAACAAAATACAGTACTTGTATGAAAAAAACCCCTCCCCACCACTTGTTAGAAAAGTACTGAAGGCCTGAAGCTATGACCACAGCTTGCTGTTATCACTAGATTGAATAATATATAGCATCCATCTTATAATCATGCATTACCATTTGACATTGAAGTGTTTTCCATTTAGCACCGACGACCGGTTAGCGCAGTGGTAGAGCGCCGGGCTTCAGGAGGTTGGGAGTTCAAACCCTGGCCGGGCCAACACTCAGGGTCTTTTCTAATAATTGAGGAGAAGGTGCTGCCTTTGCTCTAACATCTGGATAAGGACGTTAAACCGTAGGCCCCGTCTCTCACATACACTACACTAACCGGAACCAGAGGGACGTTAAAGAACCACTAGGACCGTCGGAAGTTGCCCAACCTCAGTGTCACAGAACTCACAATACTAACACACACTCATGTTTATAAAGCTGGTTCTATAGGATGAGTTATCCGTTAATGTAAAGCACTGAAATGTAAAGCATTGAAACTACGGTGTAATGCTATATCTATATTTATTTATTTTTTAGCATGATTCCATCCTTTTGAAGTGCCTTGATCTCACTAAAAATACTCTTTAGGGAGCCTTCAATCATTTCGCGCGATTCTTTACCTGAAATATAACCAAATGGAAGGGAATATCAAATTACAAATGATAATTTCAAATGACTTTGGTTGGAATTATGATTGCATGTATCAATTAGGAAACTGTGACAGAAAGTGTCTATTAGGAACGTGTAACAAAGGGTGAGCAAGAAATAAGAATTTAGGGTTTTATTTAAAAAAAAATAGAAATTTGCATATCAATTTATGACAATGTTCATAAATTATAAAGGATGGTTACCATCAAATATCGACAGACAATACTCCTTGTCTGGACTTCTCTTCTCTTCCCCTTGGACTGAGAAGCTCATCATGACACTTCCAATCTTTTTTGTTGTTTTCCTTCCATCACCGGAGAAGCGCAGATGAAGTGTATTCGTGGAAGACAGCAATGATGTAAACGAGGCATCATGGGAAAGGTACTCAAGGAGGTCAGGAATTTTCCTCGTACAGCCTTTAGCAACGATACCATTTGGAATCTGAATAGAAAAACAAGTTTCAGTGAAAGACAGTTTCCATTTGACATAAGGAAAAATTTTCTAAGGAGATTAGTTTTTTTAATGCAATTAAATAATTTGTTAATGTCGAATAAATGGCAATGCATGGGCTTATTTGAGAGCAAGACATCAGTGGGAATCCATCTCAATTAACAACAGTGGGTATTATCCTGTTCTACTCTGCTCTTTCCTTCTTGATTTGGTTCAAACTAGGGAGTTTCTGCTTTAACTCATTATAGGCGTCATCAGAAATCTGACCTTTATCTTTAGCCTGGAAATAAAAGTAGTGTAGTAGTTTTCTAGATTTATGAAGGCATACAAAGTGTAGACATCAAATAATTACCTGCAGTGCTCTTCTGACAATGAACAGCTTGTCTGGGGGCAAAGTCTGCTTCTTTTCTGTAAACTTTAATACAACAGTCTCATTGTCATCAATGTTCAAAGTTGATTGTTCTTCATCACGTCCTCCGTGGATCACAGGGAAGCAAAGAGATTGTCGGTTTCAAAAAACCCGCTCAAACCAATCTGTAAATCACCATCCGGGCATGATGGTGTATAAATATATTGTTTTCTTTTTAACTTAAAGTTTGTAAATAGTCAATAGAGCGGCAATTATTTTTTAGATTAATTGGGTTTGGCAATCAAACTCCCTATTTTTATTGGGATAACAATCGCCTGCAAATATACTGTAAGTAAACCCTGTCCAACTTGATCATTGGTATCGAGTCTTCATACATTTCTGTTAACACTTCAGGAACCTTTCATCCAAAGATGTAGGCAATAAGGTACCATTGATCATCAAAAATGCCTGTACTACAACAGCATTTTCATCTCTGATCTTTACAGGCTCAATGTTCAACTGCAGTTTGATCTAAATATTGTTTATTATGGCAGTTTTGCATCTACTTAAAGTCTTCTGGAATTCTCGATGATGATTGCAGCCTTTGATTTTTGCTTTTTCTGCAAACTGCATTCCTTTTTTTCTGTGCTGCTTGGACTGAGCCATCAGCTCCCTCCTTATCGTAATTTTTCTTGTCATCCCCATCATCTGCTCCCTCGTCATCTGCTCCCTTGTCATCATTTCTCTAATGCTCACCTTCCTCGTTAATAGCTCCCTCCTCTGAAATGTATGATACACAAAATAAAATTGTATGCCTATTTTATTTGTGTGCCATAAATTTAAATACACAAAATTGAAATTTATAAACATATAAATAAAAAAAGGAGTAGAAACTATTAAGCCATACATTATATACACAAAATAAAATTTAAACAGATCTATGGACATAACATAAACACAAAATGAAATTTTATCAGAAATGGAGTTTTCATGTAAAACTAAAATAGTAGAACTTCTAGTAGAAATATAGGTACCCGTTGGGTACATAGTCTACGGTGCGTGTGTCTCGCGACAACATTTTGACACTTTATTAGATCATTCCGTGGTATATAATACAATGTCGTTTAATACCACAAGAAAAAAGCATAAATAAATACAAAAGCAGGAGCGATCGCAGACAAACGGTGTTTTCATTGGTGCTTTTTAGTTTGCGCGATGGGGATGGCGCGTTCCGTGGTATATAATTTAACCATGGCCGAGAGCCAATGAGAATTCGAGAAACGCGCGCGTTGTAGTTACTCAGATTTTACTAATAAGACACAAGGCGTAACTTCAGAAACATTGTTTTTAATTTCAATGATTAATAAGAAAAGTACTTATCACAGAGGTTCTCGTTTTCTTTACAAAATTATATTGATAATGGCAGTCAAATCTGTGTTTTCCCATTCGTTTCTAGTTATAAAATAAACATGTCACCTTTTGAAGCGAGTGGGGTGATGGTGGTGGACCTCGAATGCTGTTGACGTTTTTGGTTTTGTGTCTGAACATGTCAGAAGAGGGTCCTCTGGCATCCTTTGTGAAATTGTGTGGTCCCATATTTGTTGTATGATGACTTTTAAATTCTGTACTGGGATTTTTTTGTGCCAGCACTCAAGCCTTGTATAGTCCTGACTTTAGGCTGCAAGTGACTGCCATTTGCCTGCTGTAGGTAAAATAGTTTCCACTGAGTGATTGCACAGAAAAACTAAAAATCCCCAAGGTCAGATCAATGTTTTGAAAATGTGAGTCATTTTTTTTTTTGTGGAACTTTTTATTTTATTTTCCAATATTAATAGTAATACATTGTTTACAAAACACAAACAAACAAACAAAAAAAATACACAAAAAGCAAAAATACATAGTGTAGTTACCTAGTTACAGAGTGAAGTTTCATTTTGGCTTTTTTAAGTTAAAAAAGATGCATTGTCAAAGTATTATGTTAATAGCGGAATAAGCTTGTTCCATTTGTTTAAATGAAATATTGTGGAATTCTTATCTCTTGCAATAATGTATTCAATTCTTTCTATTTGTATCAATTTCTTCTTAAAATTAAAGAAATTAGGAATTTGCGACTTGAGCTTACACGAAAAGATGAAGTATTTTGCCACCAAGATAATATGATTAAGCAAGGTCTGTTTGTTACTTGCTTTGAAAACTCCCAGAATAATATCCATCTCATTCAAATTTTTGTCTAGAATATCTCCCTCCCTCAAGAAATGCTGTATATCGGCCCATAATAATTCCACAAAGGGGCAGGTGAAAAACAAATGGGTGGTTGTCTCCTCTATGCCATTACAGAAGGAACAGAGAGGTGATTGCACTATTTTAAACTTATAAAGCTTATCATTAGTAAAAATGATGCGGTGGAGGAGCTTGTACTGAAAAACGCGTAATTTAGTTTCAATAGAGCAATAAAATGGAATAGAGTACACCTTTTTCCACTCTATAATTAAAGGAGAAAAATATCGGTCATAATGCTCTCTTGCCGTAGGAATCACTGCAATATCCCTCAGAAACAATTTGTAAACAACACGCGAAAAAGCTTTACTTAACTCAATGCGACTATCTCCCTTAGTAAGATAAATAACATTATCAACAACTAGAGGGGTGGTTTCATTTTGACTAGCGTTCTTGAGTCTAGTTTTCCAATTTCTAGGAATTGCGTCATAGATGCCTATTAACAATAGCAAGTCGAGCATGGTTAGGGCAGATCTATCGATATCATTTAAAACGCACTGTCCGCTCTCATCAAAAAAGTCACCAATTTTATTGAAGCCATGTACTGAAAGCTTTCTGTTAAAAACAGAATATTTATCAATGCAAATAAATTCATTATTCCAAATTATTGGTTGGCTATATCAACTGACGTATCCAAAGAGACCGGATTAATCTCTGACCAAGCTCGTAGACATTCTCGATAGAACCTAGGTAAAGAATTGTTAGCTTTAAGTTTTGGGATAGCATAAGCGCAAGAGAATAATAAAGGCCCTCCATAACCTTTAATATAATAATTAAACATAATTTTCCAAAAACACTGCTCCTCTCCCAAAAAATTTTTAACACACATTATTCTTTGAGTTTTAATCATGGAGACGATGTCTGGCATCTTGAGTCCTCCCTCTTCATAGTCGTTTATAAGGGCTAATCGTTTTATTTTATCTTTACCATTCCATATAAAACTATACAACAACTTATTTATTTCGTTTAAGAGATCTTTATCAATACTTATGATTGATGAAATAAAGATTATTTTTGGAATGATAAAGGATTTAATAATTTGAATCTTCCCAATCAATGTTAAGCCCCTCCATTTCCATCCAATTAACTTATTTTGAATGAAATCTAAAAGAATCTCACAGTTAAGTGCCTTAGAGAGGCGGGTATTGAGGGTAAAATAAACTCCCAATATTTTGACAGACTGTTTAATTTCTTTTACATTTAACTCTGCTGCAGTAAAAATCCCTCTGCCTAAACAAAGGACTTCAGTTTTATCAGGATTTACCTTCAAGCCAGAAAAGGCCCTGAATTTGTCTAGCATTGAGAAAAGCCTAAAAAACGATTCTTTACCCCTTACCACCGCAGTTATATCGTCAGCAAATGTGACCAATTTAATCTCCTTCCCATTAACAGTAATTCCCTGATTTTACCGTCATCCCGAACTTGTATTAAAAGTAATTCCAACACCATTATAAACAGAAACGGCGAAATCGGATCTCCCTGCCTTACGCCAGAGGAAACAGGGAAGAAATTCGTGCTAAAACCATTATTTATAACACAACTAGAGGTGTTTTTGTAAAACATTCTGATCCATGAAATGAAAGATTCTCCAAAGTTATATCTATCAAGCGCTTTGAAAAGGAAATTACGATTTAGAGAATCGAAAGCCTTTTCAAAGTCTATTGTCGTAAGAAGGCTATCATTTTTTTCGGTTTTTGTATAGTGCAACAGATCATCGATTGTCCTCGCAGTATCGAAAATTGTTCGGCCTTCAACATATGCATTTTGGTTATAATGGATAATTTCAGGCAAAATTGTCTCTATCCTTTTTGCAATGCATTTTGACCCAATTTTTGTGTCAACATTTATGAGGGAAATAGGCCTCCAATTTTTTAGGTGCCGTCGGTCTTTTCCTTTTTTCTCGATAAGAATAATTATAGCGCGCTTCTGAGAGGTGCTTAACTCTCCGTGGCTATGGCAGTAATTTAAACATTCCACAAGCAGATCCCCCATGAGAGACCAGAAAGCTTTATAAAACTCTATAGATAAACCATCACAGCCTGGCGATTTATTGTTCTGAAAAGTGGATAGGATATTAAAGCATTCAGCTACTGAAAGCTTTTTGTCGCAAATGTTTTTAGATGCTTCGGAGATTCGAGGAATACTCGGTGAGGTCAAAAAAGGACAGCAAGTCTCTTTAAATTCATCGACATTGTTTTCACAGTATAAATCCGCGTAAAATGCATATAACTCATCTGTTATGGATTTGGGATTGACAGTAATTTTTCCATCCCTCTTGTAAATTTTTCGTATGGCACTCTTTTTTTCCTTGAATTTTCTAAATTCAAAAAATATTTGTTGCTTTTTTCTCCACACTCATACCACGTTGTTTTTGAGCGTATAATTGCTCCTTCAGCTATGTGCTCATATTCTAAATCATAGTTTTCTTTTAGAGAGTTCAGATTTTCAAGAGTCTCGGGCGAGGGGTTTTCCGAGCATGCTTCCTCTGCCTTTCTTATACTTTCTTCTAAAGTTTTGACTTTATTCCTCTTCGCTTTAGCTTTCCCTTTGCAGTAACTAATAGTCTCCAGTCTCACTTTATATTTAATCCAGTCCCATTTAACTCTTATATCAACCTGGTCTGGAAGCTCCCGAACCCAGTTTGGGAATTCTCTATTAATTAGATCAACATATTCTTTATCATTTACAAGCGAGTTATTAAACTTCCAGTAGGAAGGACCGCGAACTCCTTCCTCTAAGCTATTTAAATTTAATGTTATTGCGGAGTGATCGGTTTTAATTGCGGTTTTAATCTCAGCATCTTCTATATCTTGCTGCAAAGAATCACTTACTAACCAAAAATCAAGTCTACGTTGTATCAGTGGCTTATTTTGCCTCCAGGTAAACCGCTTCCTATCTGGATTGAAGACCCTCCAAATATCAATGAGATCGAAATCAAGCATAATTTTCTCTACCCATTTGACAGATTCCTTTATAGCGGAGCTCCTTTGCGGCCGAAGGCCGCAGAGCGGAGCACCATAGGTATCGCGTATGAAGAATTCAATAGCTCAAGTAAGAACTCCGGTATACTATCGACTTCATTTTTCAACGCTCAGCGGTATTCCCATTATGGTATCGCTGGCGCGTCCGTGTCTGCCTGTCTGCGCGCCCCACCACAGGCAACCCCGGAACTGTTTGTCATTTTTCTGCAGGACTCTGTCGTCTGTACAGAGTTCTTTTTCCTGACTGATAAAAAAAAAACGATGACAAGACGAGAAAAATGAAAGAGAGAATTTTGATAGAAGAAGCGGAAGAAATTAGGGAAGCGGTCAAAACATCTGTACTCGACCGGGACCCGATTTTATCGCGGGAGGTGGTAGATCCCGGGCTGTACCTACCCACCCGTTTTTTCAATGCCCATTTTCTCCATGCTCAAGTAAGGGGTGTTGGATTTTATTGCATGGATGCGTTGCTCTCGCTATGAAGAAGACGGTGCTGGGCTAATCTTTTGTATTCATTTATTATTTTACGAGATATTCGCAGTTAAAAATGGCTATTTTTTCCTAAAAGAAGGTTGGCTGCGGTATACACCACCCCATCGGGTCCCATTCTAGTACAGATGTTTTGACCACTTCCCTTATTCGAGGAGAGAGCTAGAAATAGCGACGGGAAGAAGCCGGGCAAAGCATGAACCACCGCCAAAGAGAGTGCAAAGTGAACAAACGAAACAACGGTTTAATAACTTACTCTTCATCAAAAACTCTTGAAATCAAGCTGACAAATCACGATTTTAGAAAATGAGTTACCAGCGGGAAGAAGAGTGACCGATGTCATGATTATAGAAAAAAAAAGTTTGTCGAGGGAAAGAAGGAGTAGAGAAGAATACCAGTGAATGGTGAAGTCGAAAAAGACAAAAGAAGACGGACGAAGGAAGAGCTAGCGTAGAAACCCATTTTCAAGGTAGGTACCTGAACTTTGTAGCTAGAGTATAAAATGAGCATTCAGCAGTAATCAGATTTTATCTACCGCAAACTTCAAACTTTCATTCGTGTTTTTCCGGAACTTTTGCGGGCTGTTTTCTCACTCGTTTGAAAAAGATGAAAGTTGAATGCGACGATAGTGGCCGCTCGTGAGATTAGTCGTTTTTACACGCTCTACCATTATGGTTTAAGCTTTTTTTCTGTATTGCAATCAGAATACCGTATTTTCTAGTGATATATAAGTTATAGTGGAGCTGACAACTGCCGTGGCTGTGTTTACTTTTGGCGGAGAGACTCGGGATAAAGTCATGAAAGAAAAACTTGTCACGCATCGGCGGCATGGCTGCCATCTTTAGCTCGCGAGCTTTTGGTCATCATAGGACGGGCATAGGACTCGTCCAGCTCCAAACTTCAGGTTTAGATAATGGTACAATGATTCTTGAATTTTCTAATGTATCTAAGCTATTCAAATTGAGACATTTTCAATTCAAATTGAGACATTTTCGACTTCTCAATTTGGTTCGGCTACAACGAGTAACTTTTGTGCGCTAATTTAATTTTGTAGAAATTCCCTAAGATGTATTCCTGGCTGCGGGGAAGCTTCACAGAGTATTTCACATATGACAGGCAAGCGGAAATCTATCTAGGAATAGTTATTGCTGTCTATCAGTGCCAGTATGCACTGACATTTTACTTTTAATTTATTGTTGGATTCATTGTTTCTCTGTCCGATAGTGTCAGGCATGGGAACTGAAGTCATGGAAATGTATACATTTTGCACAACATAGATGTAAATTTTGCTCAACATAGACACAATAATTCATAGACTGTAGTTTAAAAGGGATGGACCATTAGAAATTTTAGGGGGGGGGAGTAGGTAGGAGGTTTTTGGTTATGCAGGATTTTTTTCCTGGTTAGAATTTGTGTAGGAATGTTTTTTTAGCAAGCCATGTCTTTGCAGGAATTTTTTCTGTATTTTTTCACATGATTTTTTTTTGTCTTACCGAATTTCCCCATGTTTAAAGATACTAGTAGCGGTTTCTAGTCATTTAATTAATAATATTGCTCTGTAGATGGTGAATAATATTGCTCTGTGGGTGTGCAGACCTATTCCAGGGCTGTTCCTTTTACAAATGCAATCGTATTCTTATATGTTAAATATAAAAAAAATAATTAGTTTCGACATAGTAGAAGGCATTTTACAGGTAGTCGAGGGGGATCACACTTTTCTTTCGTTGCGCATGAAGCGGGCCCATAGTTTTGATAAGCAGGTTTTGTCTTCGAGGCTCATCAGACTTATTGGTTATTTTCTTTAAATTTCAGTGACAACAGCAGCCAGAGGTGGCTTTTGCCAGAGGCAGCTTTCGGAAAGACCATACCATGACACAAGTAAACATAATTAGAGCAGTTTCCACATGACTGTCATGAGTAATTACAAATAACTTGCTAATTGTGATTGGTTTGGGTTGTGATTGGTCCAGAGCATGGTCTTTGATCCTTATACCAATCAGATTGTGTAGAGAAAATAATTACACAATTATACGTCTAATTAAATTGCTGACAAAAAAGAGAGATTGTGAATCACCTCTCGCTCTGTGATTGGTTAATTGTTGAATTTCTATGCATTTGATAGGATAATGAATTACTCATGAATTGTTTTCACAGCAGTTATGTGAAAGCCGCTATACAGTGTATTTTTACTATAAATAGTTGTTAATTGTTGCAAATGTTTTAAACTACTTAAAAAAATGGAGAAGACATCCTCCCTTCTAGTGTCGTCTGTTTTAAAACAATTGGAAGTGAAACTTGATATGTTTCATTAAAGTTGCTATGCAAATTAGCTACAACCACTAGTGGTTGTATCAGATTTACAACATGCTAAAGTATGCCCAGGGGAAACTCCCCTATTTTTGGGGCAGGGGTGCTTGTCAGGAACTTTCAATTTCATCCCTAAAAGGTACCATACATGGCATCGCTTAGTTGACTTGGGCTCCTAAAAAGGTATCAGCAAGACATATATTTTTTACGAGGGAGAATACGTCTGAAATTCAGGCAACAAAGGGACCGTTCATTTTTTATCAGGGAGAGGGGGCTGGTGGAAATGAGGGGGGGGGGGGGGGGGTCACCCAATAAAATACAAGCACATAACAGGGAGGAAACGAAAAGTTTGTATTTTTTACAGCATGCAATATGTTTGTTACATGTTTCAACTCGCTTATATGTTTCTGATTTCACTAAATACTTAATAAAAATTTTGGCACGCTTCGCGCGTATGACGAATTTAACATCTAATATGCTCTTTTACTTTTTTGATAAGAACAAATAAACCCTCTCAAAATGCCCTGCACTGATAGGCCTGCCGGGCAGTCTATGTACGAAAGAACACCCCACAGGTATAAGCGTGAGTTCAACGTTTACTTACAACAAGCATAGAAATTCGTCATTTGGGCTGCGCTTCACGCACATGAATAATAATAATTTCTTCATTTGCGGCGCGCATGAAAAATATTACCTAAAGGCTCAGGATCCCTTCACTAGGAGCTTTCTGGGCTCCTGACAGACTATACACAAAAAACCTTCATTTACCCTTTTACTGAGGCTTGATGAAATGCGGTTATCAAAAGTTGGCCGCAACGAAAGAATTATGTGACCCCCTCTTTATGTAAAATATTTTCTACTAGGACCTGAGGTGGGTGTCACGAAAACGTTTAATAGTTATGAGGGGGGATCGGTTCCTTAGCTTTGACAGAAGTAAGAAAACTTTAAGAAGAATGAGACTGCATCACTTAGGCAAGAGTCTACCTTACAGGGCAAGCATTTATAATAGAGGGGGGGGGGAGGCACCAGAAAAAATACATTGGATTTTGGGGGGCCACCTAAAAAAATACGGACATGAAAGGGGGGGCCAACCAAAAAATACAGGGTACCCCCTCATTTCCACCAGCCCCCCCCTCCCTGATAAAAAATGAACGGTCCCTAACAAGTGTAATTTGATTGATTTGCTAGAATGGACCTCTAATAGGTACCTATCTGGAAAAATTTTTTTGCAAGTTTTCTAATTTTTCCAGAGGCCTGATTTTAAACCCTGAAAGGTGTGACAAGTACCTGCACCCCAAAAATAGGGGGAGCCCCCCTCCCTCGGGATGCTACGGTCCTGTGATTCTTATTGTGTTTCTATTGTATTGTTCTTATAAACTATTCATGATTTTTTTAAGCATGAAATATAAACTTCTTGTCTTACTCATTGGCTGATTGCATTTTTAAACCGAACCAGGGAGGTCGAGGACCTATGGAAAATTTTCCAGGGGGGCTGTATTAAACTCTGAAAATTCCAGGAGAGGGGGTGTGTCTGGAGACTGGAAATTCCAAGGGGGAGGAGTAAAAAAGGTGATTTTCCAGGGACATTTTATCCAAAAAGAGATTTCCCAGGGGTATTTTGCCAGAAAAAATGGAAATTCCAGGGTGGGGGTCATTTATGGGGTTGGAAATTCCAGGGGAGGGGGTCGGTTTCATGAGTGGAAATTTCAGGGGTGGGGGTCGGTTTCACGAGTGGAAGTTCCAGGGGAGGGGTCTTTTTAAGGGAGGTCCTCAGCCCCTGGTGCGGATTATAAATGCAGTCAGCCATTGTATAATAGGTTTGGTTAAAGTGCAACTCAAGGCTGAAATTTTAATGGCTTATTTGATTGCACATTCAAAATACGAAAGAATTTTTTTTTCGTGTTCATAGCTCTTTTGGTTCATAGCTTTTTTGATACTCAAGATTTGTACTAATGCAAATTAGCAAAAAATGACGTCACAACAAGACTTGGGCAAAGAGGCCAAACAATGTTTTATGTATAATTCTGTTTTGGATATTTCGATTCAATTCAAACTTGGTAACAACAAAGAATGACCAAGACCTCATAAACCCATATGCTAACTAGTGTTTCCATGGTAACCCGTTTGGCTCTGGAAGTGATTCCTTGAAAAATAAGTAAAAAATTTGCTAATGTGTTAAAGGTTCTAAAATAAACTGTCTTTATCACTAAGTGCTGGTAACCATACTGTAATACATACCCTATCAGAGACAAGAAAAAACTTTACCCTATGGCAGACCTACCTGTTACCTATCCTCCTCATGCCTATGGCAGACCTCAGGAGCCTCCCAAAAAAAAACTCCTAGCATATCCATCTACCATACGATGGAGTGCCTCACCCCATGCCAATTGGGCAGTTGGGTAATTCCTCAGAATTCCACTGTGGGTGGAAGTAGAGCTTGAAATTTCAGGGCGGGCACCCTTAAATACGACATTCCAGGGTGGGTAAGCACAATTTCCAGGGTGGTCATGATAAAATCACTGGAACTGCAGGGTGGTTGGTTCAAATTTAAAAAATGTGGGTAGCGGTGGGTAGCTTTTGTTGCGACTGCTGCCCATTCCTTCTTACCCAATAAATAGTCTTATTGACTGTTCAAGTTTTCGCTCACGCAATCCTGCTCTAAAATACATATAAGTTTTGTGCTTGTAATCTAATTGTAGGATCCCAGATTTTGGAATGACACATTAACTCATGTCAAATAAAGTATTGCAATTTTCCATTCACATGGAAAAATATGTCACCAGGAGCTCCGCTTTTAGCCAGTGGCTAAATCTATATATTATTTTTTGCCGGCGGACTACTATCCAAAAGTGGGTCAAAAATGACATTCCAGTCGCCCCCCAACAAGAAAGAGCATTCTTCATGATCCGTTTTGCTTATATTTTGAGCTAACGACTGGAAGAAGGTGCACTGATCTTTATAATATTTGGGGCATAAATGTTGACTAAAATAAACATAGAGTCTTGTAAAAGTGCTTTCATAATAATAAACCTACCGGAGTCATCCACGCTGATTGATTTTACCTCGATATCCAAATCTTCTCTGATCAGTACAAGCACTCCCCTGCTCTGGTTAGTACCATGCGAAAAATAAAAATTTCCCCTCCATTCTTTCATCCATTGACTTTCCACCTCCTTTGTCGAATGTGTTTCCTGGAGGAAACAAATGGGTGCTTTTTGCTTAGTTAACCAACTGAAAACTGCTTTCCGTTTATGCTTGTCGCGAATTCCTTTGACATTAAGGAGGCTGCCTACAATTCTGCTCTCCACCACCAAACTTTGTTTGCCTGCTGTTCAGGCTCAAAAACCTGTACCGGTGAAAGCTACAACAGGTGAAAACAAAGTACAATGACAAAAACCGGCTCGAGCAAACCGAAAGAGTGGTGAAGTTTAGCATTTTTTCTCGGTGCCTTAAAATACTTCAATGAACTCGAGACTTAGAGGGTTATTTTTGGTATATATTCAAGATTAATTTACGGAAGTATCAAAAAAAAAATCATATGAGATTTTTGTCAGAGGCGAAAAGTGTAAATTTTATAACAAACGTAAGATTTATAATATAATTTCTCAAATTTTGCAGTTTGCTTGAACACATGCCAAACAAAATCGGAAGCATTCCAAGAAGTGAAATTTGGCTGGTACATTGCCTTGGGTTTGTAGATTATTCGGGCGGCAAGGATCTTTTAATTCCGCAGATATTAGCCATTCTTTTTCTAGGAAATCTTTGCGGCATAAATAACTTTGACATTTTGGAGCCTGAAAAAGTCCGTTCGAATAACATAAAATCGGCCCAATGAATGCTCTCCAAACTTGCTGTGATTAATGTTAGCTACTCAGGGATTAGTGCGAGGGGTGTCATTTGAAAAGTTTAGGTCGCGCAGCGCGTCTGATGGCTGCGTATTATAAACATGGGTGTGGTTATAACGTTGCTATAGCAACTCCGATCACAACACAATGCACACTACAACAAAGTTCAAACCCTCCAGGGTAACCATGTGAAAGTTCAGACTGGTACAGGTTTTTGAGCGTGAACAGCAGGCATACAAAGATTGGGCGTTGAGGGCAGAAAAAATTGTAGGCAGCCTCCTTAAGAGATAAGATGTTGAATTGAATATTATGCTGTTGTTGCGTCATCTCTCACAAGAAAAATAAGGACTTGTTAATACCTTTGACACTGCATGCATATTTTAAAGACATAACGCCTAAAGAAACTTCATTGGTAATAGACTCGTTACTCCTTTTCACTAGAACTAACAAAAAGAACAAAAAATAAAACAAACAAGACAAAAACATTCCGATGAATGGTTTGAGAAAGCAACTGCCTAATTGAGACGATCTAATTTGGTTGCTTTCACTGGACAAAGCCTTATTGGGGTCAGCTCATTGTTCGAAATGTGTTTTAGAATAATACTACCATTAGCTTATTAACTTATTCATAATGTGGCAAGAAAAAATAAATATGTAATCACGAAAGAGAGGCCTTTATACTAGCTGTATTAACTTGTTTTGTACATAGAGTTTGACAGGCATCGCTCTGCTAAAGTAGGCAACTTTTTTTCTTTTTTCGCCTTCTTGAAGATAGGAAGGAGCTTTTTCCTACTTAACACTATTTCCCGTGGGAGATCCGGTGAAACACCATAGCCAGAACCTTTTTCGAGATTGACTGCATGATTAAACACGTCTTCACGGTCCGGGTATCTTAAAAACCTGGCAATCAATTGCCTTGGTTTATCAGCTTTAGCATCAAATTTCCCAATTCGATGTACCCTTTGGAACTCGATCTGGTATGCGTTTTCCCCCATTCCCAACTTCTCACTCATAAAGTCGCGCAAGACCTCCTCGGTCTGTGAGTCATGATAAAACGAATCTGACTATATGAACAACAACAACCAAAGGTTGAGATTTATGTTAAACGCCGTGGGAAAATGGTGTTTTGCTGACGTTTCGAGCGTTAGCCCTTCGTCGGAGCAAAGAGAGAAAACAGAGGGAGTGGGGCTGTATATAAAGTAATGTAGAGCCGTTGCTAGGCAACAGATAAACATTCGGAATGACTAAAGGTGATAATTGGTTAAGAATAACAAAGGATGTCATGGGCCATTGAAATCGCAAACTAGTGATAAAAGTAAAGATGTCATAGGCCATCCTATTGCCCATGTCAGTTGGCCGCGTGGGACTGGACCCTCTCGTGTAGCAAGATGGCGGCTTACAGTGTATGTTCATCAAGTGTTCAATAAGTAATAAAAATCCAAACATAAATCCTATTACATGGTGTAAGAAGCGGGATAATTTCAAGTCAAGCAAAGGATCCAGGTAACCGAAGACTATTTAGGCCGTCCAGTCCAATTTTCAAGGTACAATACGAGTTCGAAATGGATCGCTTCAAAGCACCCACGATGGACTGGGATAGCCCAGGAGACGTTTATAAACGCTTTAGATTGTTCAAGCAAAAGTGCAACCTAATATTTGAAGGTCCTCTGGCCGACAAATCCGAGGACAAGAAAGCTCGAATGCTGTTGTTGTGGGCCGGGGATAAGGGTCTAGAAATATACAATACCGCCTCGTGGGCAGACGAGGCAGATAAACTCAAACTATCGCAGGTCTTTCAGAAATTTGAAGCTTACACAAAGCCACAAAGTAACCAAATCCTATCACGATATCAGCTAAGATGCTTAAAGCAGGGAGACACAGCCCTTGAAGAGTTCCTCACTAAGGCCCGTACACTCGTTGATGACAGTGGTTATGACCCAGCATTCAAACAAGAAACCCTTCGAGACACCCTTGTGTTTGGCTTAAAATCAGATAAAGTAAGGAAAGATGCAATAGCAAAGGGTAACTCACTGACATTTCAACAAGTGTACGACTTAGCCAAAACAGAGGAGAGCACCAGGGCACAAATGCAGGGTATTACACAAGGGACTAATGAAACCAACTTATTTTCCGTAAGGAGTAAGGCCCACCACAAAAGGGCAAAGCCACTAGTAACCCACAGCAATACAAATTCAAGTATAAAGGCTGCTTCCGCTGCGGAAATAAGCACGGCAGATCAGCAACCTGCCCAGCTGTGAACGCTACCTGCCATTTTTGTAAAAAATCAGGGCACTTCAGCCAAGTGTGCATGAAAAAACGCTTAAAACAAGTCAACGAAATTGTGGAAAGCCCTGATTATCATGGTCAGGACATCCACTTGAACATTCGGGGAGACATAAGCAGTGATGAAGAACCCCTGAATGCCCCAAGTGATGAGCCTGACAGCGACTCAGAGCCCATCACCGTTATATTAGGCTGCATCACATCTGATAGCACAGTCCATAGTGTTGGCACCTACCCAGATAAAATCTATGCCAATGTAAAAGTTGAAGGGAAACAGATGCTAAAAATGAAGGTAGATACTGGTGCTGACACATGCGTCCTGACTACCGATGATCTACAAACCCTTAACTTTCCCTTGACATCAAGCCCAGCAATAACACCTTAAGGGGATACGGCGGGAACCCTATCACAAATCTCGGTAAAGCAGCCATGAAAGTTGCCTACAAAGGCAAATCAATCGTTACTGACTTCCATATTGTACACGCCCCTGATCAACCGTCCATGATAGGGTGCAGACAAGCTCAAGAACTAGGTATCGTGACAATAAACATACATGATGTTTCAAGCAAGCACACAGCGATCCCGTCAAACCACACAAACAACAGTCAAAGTGCAGCTCACAACAAATCGAACAGCACGGCACAGACAGCACATACATCACAGAAACCACAAACCATCACAACGCAACCTAGCACGCCTAAGAAACAAGATGCTACACACAGACAGCAGAATGTCGCACATCAAAACACCAATCCAGAGCATCTTACGAAGTCCTCCATACTAAATGAGTATGGTGACTGCTTTGACAAAATCGGCAAATTCCCCGGAGACAAGTACCACATTAACCTAACGGACAACCCACAACCCGTCGTGCACCCCCAAGAACGGTGCCTGTCCACATTCTACCCATTTACAAAACCGAGCTTGACAAAATGCTCGACGACGATATTATCACTGAAGTAACAGAACCTACCGATTGGGTAAACTCCATTGTCTGCAATGTTAGATCCACTAGCGAGGGAGAGACCAAAGTTCGCCTGTGCTTAGACCCCAAAGACTTAAATACGAACATTAGACGTGAACATTACTATTCCCGTACTATCGACGAAGTTCTTCCCCTCCTCCATGGCAAAACCTACTTCTCAGTAGTAGACACCAAGCGGGGATACTGGCATGTGGAGCTCGACTACGAATCGAGCTTGCTATGCACTTTCAACACTCCATTCGGGAGATTCAGGTTCAAACGCCTGCCGTTTGGGATAATCGTGTCTCAAGACATATTCCAACGCAGGCTCGACGGGATTTACAGAGGCATCCCGAACGTTGTCGGAATAGCAGACGACATCCTGGTCGTCGGTTCCTCAAAGGAAGAGCACGACGAGGCATTCGTTAGAATGATGCAGGCCACTAGAGAAAACAACGTAAGCCTCAACTCATCGAAGTTACAATTTTGCCAACCCTGTGTCAACTTCTATGGCCACACGCTCACCTCCGCTGGTATCGCACCAGCCTCCGACAAGATGGAAGCTATCCGAAACATCATTGCACCGAAGGATGCAAAGGAGCTTCTATCACTCCTAGGTATGATTACCTACCTGAATCGCTTTTCAACTAGGCTCGCACAGCTCACAACGCCACTACGGGAACTCACGAAGAAGAATGTTTGTTTCCGATGGGAATCCCAACACCAAGACGCACTTGATAGAATCAAGCAAGAGCTATGCTCAGCGAAGATACTCGCGTACTATGACCCAAACCCTTCCACAGCAACAGTTCTACAGTGTGATGCAAGCAAAGAAGGCCTTGGTTGCTGGCTCAGGCAAATAGACTCAAACAACAACGAACAGATTGTAGCAATGGCCTCACGATCTCTGACCGACGCGGAATCCAGATACTCAAATATCGAGCGAGAGTGTCTGGCAGTAATGTTTGGCCTCGAGAAGTTTGAGTACTACCTCTTAGGAAGACACACACTCGTCGAAACTGACCACTCTCCACTAGAACAAATCTTCAAGAAGAATATCGCAGAGGCCCCTGCGCGACTGCAGAGGCTACTACTCCGCTGTATGAAGTTTGACGTCGAAGTCAAGTACAGGCGAGGCGAGACGATCCCTGTAGCAGACACTCTATCGAGGATGTGCCCATCTAGGGAGACATGCGATTCGGCAGCCGAGACCCCTACGAGTTGTGCTCCGGAATACAGCGTTCACTTCCTCACAGACAAGATCTGCCCGATTGATATAGACGTGGTGAAACCCGAAGTGGCCCAAGACAGAACCATGAACCTCTTAAAGGAGGCCATCTACAACGGGTGGCCAAACTACAGGAAGCAGTGCCCAGAGGAAGTACAGGACTACTGGAATTTCCGGTGCGATTTGATCCTAGAAGACGGGCTCATACTCAAAGGCGACAGAATCGTCGTACCGGAAGCCCTGCGCGACCGGATAGTAGACGTAATACATGCAGGACACCAAGGGGAGACGAAATGCCTTCTGTCAGCCAGGCAGGCAGTATTTTGGCCCGGTATGAGCGAGGATATCAGACAAGCAGTTAAAAGTTGTGAAGCATGCAACAAGCATCAATCAGCCCCGCCCAAACTGCCGCTGATGCAACCGGACCTGCCAACTAGACCCTGGGAGAAGCTAGGCTCAGACATTTTCGAGTTTAAAGGCTCCAAATACCTGATGATCGTGGACTACTACTCCAGATTCCCAGTTATAAGACTCCTGAGCGACAAGTCAGCCCCAACCATATGTAACCATTTCAAGAGCGTTCTCGCGGAGTACGGGCTACCTTCTGTAATCCAAGTAGACTTTGAGAGTCAATACATTAGCAAGGAGTTCAGTCAAAGGTGCAAAGATAGCGGTATTACTCTCATCCCCAGCTCACCATACCACCACCAAACAAACAGTGTTGCAGAGAAGTCCATCGGCATCTGTAAGGCCTTATGGCAGAAAGCAATAGAGAGCAATCGATGCCCTTACAATGCACTATGGATGCACAGAACCACTCCTCTCAGTGACCAACTACCGTCACCCCACGAACTCCTCTTTGGGAGGAAGCCAAAAACGCTGCTTCCCGCCAGTAAGTCCTCTCTTCAGTCACGGCATCCTAACAGGGAGATTCATCTAGAATCCAACCAGCAGAGACAAGAGAAACAAGCGCAACCATACAACAGGAGAGCTGGTCGGGACAAGGACACCCTAGAGAAAGGCCAGCCGGTACATGTATGGAACTCCGTGAAGAGGATATGGCAGCCTGGCGAGGTGTTCAGTCACCCAAACCCCATCAGAGAGCCCAGAACCTACATCGTCGAGATGAATGGTAAACTCTTCCAGAGAACAAGGGAACATATGCGAGTGAAGGTCACCGACCGAAAACTAGCTCCTAAGGACAGCGCCACTCTGACTCCTATGTTCCACAGTGGTCAACAGGAACCTCCTGCGCCACCACCACAACACCATGATGACCATGTACCTGCGCCAACAGCTCTTCCCGTCGACCCCATGGACACTACAGACCCAAACCAGACAGTGAATACCAACGAACGTGAGGACTCAACTGAAGAAAGGGATGAAAAGGAGGGCGAGGACGAGAAGGAGGCCAAGCCCTCGTTCCAGCTACGGAGCCACACGACGAGATGTGGAAGGGTGACCAAGGTCCCCTCCAAGTTCAACAACTGATCACCTAGAGTACTGTGATCTGGACCGCAGCAGAGAGAACCACAAGAAACATTGATATTGAAAAAACATGTTGTTTGTTATCGTTATACGGAATTTGTTATACTGCGTTGTATTGTTTTGTAAAGGAAGAGGGATGTCATAGGCCATCCTATTGCCCATGTCAGTTGGCCGCGTGGGACTGGACCCTCTCGTGTAGCAAGATGGCGGCTTACAGTGTATGTTCATCAAGTGTTCAATAAGTAATAAAAATCCCAACATAAATCCTATTACAAAAGAAAGAGGAAATATGATGAGATGTCGAAAACTAGATATAAGAGAAAAATTCATTGATGCCGTGGGGTGATCGACAACCGAGTGAAAGAATAAGTCTATTCTCTTTCTGGAAGCGAGAATGATTAGACCCGTTGTGAAGGGAAACACCGCAAACAGTCATATGATCTATAGTGTGACCGGGAAGATTGAAGTGTCGGGCCACTGGTTTGTTACGGTCATTTTTGTTCACATCATTGCGATGCTGGCAAAAGCGCGTAGAAAGCGTTTGTCCTATATAGATCATGCGGCAAAGGGAGCAAGTAATACAATATATGACGTTGCGGTGGTGCAATCAAAGTGATCCGTGATGTTAAAAGACTCGCCGCTAGGGCCGAGGATCCGGGTGGTGGAAACGACATGATCACACGTTGTGCATTTTCTAGTACATTTGAAAGTGCCGGGCTGTAGACCGCCAGGCGTGACAACGCCTCTAACAAGAGAATTGCGCAAGTTTCGGTCCCGCTTAAAAGAGAACAAAGGCGGCTTGGGGAAAATTGCGGCTGTTTCCGGGTCCCTTTGTAGGATCTTACAGTTCCTGGATACAAAATGCTTGATTGCTAGGTTAGTAGGATGAAAAGGGGGAAGGGAATCCTATCCTCTAGAGTGGGTTCTGATGGCTGCAAGGCTGTGGTTCTGTCGATCGAACGGGCGCGGCTAAGGGCGTTAGCGACGACATTGTCGGGGTAACCACGATTTCTGAAAAACTCGCTCATTTCGTCCGATTTAGCCATAAAATCGGCCTCCTCGCTGCACAAGCGACGGAGTCGGAGAAACTGAGAGAACGGGATAGCTGTCTTGACATGCGCGGGGTGCGATGAAGAAAACAACAGGTAACCATGAGAATCAGTAGGTTTGTAGTGAACGGAAGTAGCTAAGCGATCTCCGTTAATAGTAAGATTGATATCTTAGAATGTGAGAGACGTCTCCGAAATTTCCCATGTGAATTCGAGCGCTGGGTGAAAGTTGTTGACAAAAGAAATGAAGCGCTCGAGGTCAGGCTTAGGGCACGATGTAGCGCCAATGCAATCGTCAATGTAGCGTCCGTAGAAATGAGGCGTGGGGCCGTCGTACTGCTGAAAAATTAGGTCCTCGATGTAGCCAACGAAGAGGTTGGCGTAACTGGGTCCCATTTTAGTACCCATGGCTACTCCATTGACTTGCTGATAAAAATCGCCTGAAAAAGAAAAGCAGTTCAGAGTGAGGACTAACTCAGCTAGTCTGAGTAGAGTGGCAGTGCTAGGTTCTAAGACACTCCTACGGTCAAAGAAGTGTTTAAGGGCCTTTAGGCCCTCGTCATTGGGAATGACTGTATACAAAGACTTAACATCCATAGTGAAGATAAACCTATGCGCACTATCGGCAGGAAAAGAAAAGTTATTGAAAATGTGGAGAGCATGGTTGGTGTCCTTAATATAAGAGGGAAGTGCTTTGACGAACGGGCCATCTGTTTGTCTCGAACCAGAATCTGACTATAATATGAAGAGGTTAAAGATTATGAGGTAAAAATGGCTGGGGTGTGGTTAGATGGTGTGGTAATATAAACAGGTACAACAACACGAACAAAAACAGCAACTTGGTACTTTAACTTTAGCTGTTGCTGATCTAATTTAGTGGGAGAAGGAGGTTGTGTAGATACTTCGGCAATAATGTGTACTTACTTCGGCAATAATGTGTACTGTTATATGAACCAAGGAAGCCAGGTGGTTCAGGTAAAGGGTCACTAAATGGGGTTGCATCATTGATACTGCATCCTTCCATGGAACTGTTCAACTGTCCAACTTTGTCTGAGTTATATTCTCTTACCACTCTCAGGTTGTGGAAAGTGTAAGTGTAAGTTTTGCCTTCTTGTAATTGATGTATATGCTCTTCCCTGAGGGATCGTTTTTATATGCTTGTCGAAGTGTCGAGGGCAGGGAATTCCATAACACCGCCCCGCTATATCGGAAACTATTTTTGAGGAGATTAGTCCGGGGAAAAGGGATGTCAAGTTTACTCGAAGAGTCCCTTGAATTGTAATGGGAAACATGGTTTATAAATTTGGCCTGCAGATAATAACATAAACCATGTTTGCTGTATGGTATTCACGACGACGAGCAAGTTCCTTTTTAATCGGTCAAAAAGGGGCTCAACTTCAGTGTAATAGCTAGAGACTATTTGAAGCATTCCATCATTTCTTTTGTGATCGCTATTTCGTCCTTAGCCGCACCTCGAATTTTTTGATCCCGCTGTGCTAATGTCAGTTTTTTCTAGCTGCTTTCTCTTGGTATCGATTAATTTCGGAACCTCTCATGTTGAGGCCTTTCTCTTTCCCCTGCTTCTTGCTTTGACTATTACTGGCTGTTGAACTACTTTCTCCCTGTTTTTCTGATTCAAAGCTTTCTATATCACCATCTCCCCCATCTTCAGACTCAAAACTGGTCGTTTTGACACTCGGTATTTTTATTCACACTTAAATCACTCCCCGAATATGAAATTTGCAAGTTTCCAGTATTTAGACCAAATAACAATGCTTCTGTTGATGGGGAGCCGCCCATATTTCTGTCAGATCATCATAGTGTACGGCAACGATCTTCCCACTCCCACTTCTCGTACCGTTTTGCAAAGCTTTCGAGCTTTCGAGTATTCTTGACGAATAGCTTTCACTTTCTCCTTCACTCTCGTATAACCTACCTTGGTGTTGCTTTTATCGGCCTGGGCTTGATCCTTAAAAACTTTTTATTCATCTATATCCATTCCACTTATCTTGTCTGGCGGATGTAGAGCTTGTTCCGGACCAAAATCATCTTCAAAGTTGTCTTAGGGGGTGCTCTGAATGGCTAATAGACCACAAAGGCTCTCGGTTGATGATCAACTTCCATTAAACTGATAAAGGTTCCAAGAGCATGGATCTATTGTTCTGGAATAATCTGCAGTGAATAGCACAGGATCATATGCAGGAAGGAGCTAGAGAGAAACAACAAGTCCATAGGCGCAAATTATATATTATAAAGGTAATGGATTCAATGTTAAATATATTTTTCAGCCATAAATTATGTCATTTTTCATAATTAAATGCCACTGAGATTATTATAACTCAAGGGGGCTTGCGAAACCCCAACTTAGAACTGTTATGGCTGCAAAACATGCCATTTTAATTGCTGCCAGCTCAGACTTCCCGGAAATTTTTTCTGATGGAAGTTACCAGCTTTTTGTTTCCCGGTAAATTTGCACTCCCTTTCATTTCCATTTACTCTACCCTTGGAGCTTCTTCTAGCTGGTCCCTTTGTTGCACACTATATCACAGGAGCAAGACGTTCCTCCCAGGCAGAATAGAGTGAAAACTACAAATTAAGTGGAAATCACTTTAAGAGCGAGCAATACATGGCATGAACTTTGAATTTTCCATAACTATACTGCTGGGGAAATGTGAATGACACCAGGGGTAGATCCAGAATCCCAAGAAAGATACTTTCTACTTTTGTACCACTGAGTATTTTACCGTGCTTAAATAAACTGGATTCAGTCAAACCGTCGGTGCTATCACTGTGGATGAAAATGATGAAAAGTCAAGAACTAGTCTTACTGTACCTTGATGCATCATGGAGAGTGCTGCATGTTTAGCATATGATTGTCATGCTGCCCAGGGCAATTTACAGATAGCCATAACAACGCACAACCTTTCAGGCAATTGGCTTCATTGCAGAATTTTGGTGCCAACAGAATGCCAAAGCACAGTGTTAGGCCTAACAGCAAATGTTGAACTTCTGTCGAACCTTTCCTGGTCTGGCACACCAGCCCCATTTTTTCTTGTATTTTAAAAGCAAAAAATGACCTTTTTTGGGCTAAACATTCTAAATTGTTTTGTGGGTGGAAATCTCCCAAAACTGTGCAGCTTGATCTAAGGGGTGTATAAACAATACTCCCCAAAGAGAATAACCCTACAAAGGTGCTAGAATTTTCAAAACAATGCTCTTGCAAGTCAGAACGTCAGAACAGAACATCAAAGTGGAAGGGCGGATGAGAGCGCCGAGGAACTGAGTTACAGGAGGTAGTAGTAACACCACAGGCAGACCGTATAGATTCGCGCAAGCGTGTCGCGGTGCCAGTGAAAAAACTATTGAAAGAGTCTAACTTCTTGTCAGAAGAAAAAGTCCCTTGAACACGAATATTTGGAGAAACAGACTTCTTATCCCCTGGGAGAATTTTCTTTAAAGTTTTCCAAAAAGCTTTAAGATCATTCCCGCTTCTCTCAATTAATTTCCTATTATAAGCCGCCTTCGCTTTTTTGATGGAATTAGTATCCCGATTTCTAAAACCACGATAGCTAGCCCAGTCCTCAGTCAAGTTTGTTTTCTTTGCTCTAGAATGGAAGTAATCCCGCTGACGCATGATTGATTTTATATCTTTGTTCAGCCAAGGGCAGTTGTCAACACCACGCACACGTTTTTGGATAGGCGCGTGAGTATCAGCGACGCGGATAAACGCGCTTTTAAAGCTATTCCATAGACTGTCTACACCAGAAACCGCTTGCCCGTAGGGAGTCAATACAAAGTCCCAATCGACACCTTCAAGATCTTTACAAACACTCCCGCTGTCATATTTTGCATAATTCCGGAAAGCTTTGATTTGCGAAGGAGCCCGTTTCAAGTTAAGTTTACGAACACAGTAAACATGTTCGTGGTCACTGAGATGAGAAGATATAACACCAGAGTCCCTGATATTCATAGGACCGTTAACAGCGATGAGATCAATCAAAGATTTAGACTCTTTGATGATTCTTGTAGGTTCAGTGATGAGCTGCTTAAAGTCTAAACAACTAAAAATAGATTTTAGCCGCTTAGAATCGGGATCGTTTCGACTTGGCGACAAAAAACAGCAATTAAGGTCACCACAAAGAATTACTTCTTGACCCTGGGCAGAAGCAGAGTCCAACATGTCGTTCAGTTTAGCCATGAATTCTTTGTCGTAGTAATCGGAGGTACGGTCAGGTCGATAAACAGTACCAACCAGAAAACTACGCGATTTCGGAAGCGCTATTTCTAGCCAGAGTACCTCTGCTGAGCTTAGCTCGTCCCTTCTAGTCACAGACAGATCCTCGCGAGCATACACCGCGACTCCTCCGTGGTTTCCCTTCCTGTCCTTTCTTTACAGCTTATAACCTGGAATATCATACTCCCCATCACCAACATATTCCTTAAGCCAGGTTTCCGATAGCGTCAACAAATGAATTTCAGATTTCAGTGCGCGAACCAAAAGGCGCAGGTGATCGATCTTGCCACCAAGACTTTGTATATTCTGATGGATCAGCTTGAAGCCCTGTAGTTTAGTAAACTCGTAGAACTTAGTAGAGAAGGTAGGACTAACATCAGAATCATCTTTAGAGTCTCCCTCAGTTGAGGGCGGAGTAGAACAAACCGACAACATCGCGATAATTCAAACTCTGCGCCAAGGCATTTCATATGAAAACTTCGCCCGCACGAGTTACATGGAAGTTGTGGTTGTCGCGTACGAACTCCCTTCAAGCATAGAGCACATTTTCTAGGCCCCTGGTTTAGGCTAACGTCTCCAGATAGCAACACCAAATATCCTGCACATAATGACAGCTTGGTCAAATACAATCCAACGTTGGCTTTTAAAGATGGCGGCAGTAGCTGAGATCTTATGTATCGACGCGTAAGACCTTCGTTTCGTCCAAGATGACTTGTCCTTTCACCACCAAAAGCAGTCAAAACTATAAAGGCTATATCTGGCTTGTCATGTTTGAGTTTGAGCCTACTTCTGCTCGCCATGGCTGAGCGCGCATTCGCACCAAATTGACTCATAGAAAACTGACTCATATTGACTAATAGAAAATTTGAACTCTAATTGTTAATTAGTAATATCACACTCACACACTATCACGAATCCTGCATACTGATTGGCTCAAAACTCACTGTCTATTGAGCATAGATTGTGAGTTTTGAAAAGCAGATTTTGATTCGCATTTACGAACATTTCTTAAAAGATATCAATAAATAGTGGAAGGTAGTGTGTGAGTGTGATTTTACTAAAACAATTAGGTTACTCGCTCTCGATTTCTATGAGCTTGATAGTTGACTCGTCAAAGATTCCTCGTCAACTATCACTTCATAGAAATCTCGAGCTCCTAATCTAATTGTTAAATAGATGGTGAGTAGCCAAAATTTTAGCGGAAAACTTTATATATCCTTTTGAAAATATGTGTCAGCAACAAACCGAGCTATAGTATGCTATACTGGCTCTCATTAGTCTCATGTGTCATTAGGATCATTAGTCAAATAGTCAACTTGGCACAACATGCCTCTGGTTAACTATCTGTTTACTCATAGAACAACTCGAACTTGTTGTTGAATTAATACTACACTAACTTTGCAGTGTTAACGTTGTATTGAAAATTTCATATTGTTACTCTGCGCAGGCCTCAAGTAGTGAAATGCTTCTATCATAAGCCCAGATTTCAAACACAAGAACCTATTACAACTGAGAACTGATGGACATACTAGTCCAATACTCTGACAAATTTATGCATTGTATTGTTCTTCTCCATTGTATTGCCTCGTTCTATAATACACTCCATTGCACTCCATTGTTTTAGACAATGCCTTGCATTAATTTGTCAGTGTATTGGACAACCCTCCTGAAGGAAGCATCTGTTTACGCATTCTCTTACCCAGAGCTCTCCGGCTCATCTTCTCGCGGGGGAGGCTCTGGTGACAGCCACTGACGCATGCGTGAGATTTGATACAGAGCCGTTGAGAGTAAAATCTTTCTGCGCATGCACCAACGTTCAAAACCAGCCAATCAGCAACGTTCCTCAAACGGATGTCACCAGAGCCTCCCCTGCGAGGAGCGAGCCGGGGAGCTCTGGGTACGAGAATGCTGTTTACGTTACTGTGATCATAAAACATCAACGCCTGGGTCGCCACATATCACTGTGTTACAAGTATGTTCTTTGAAGTATGTTATTTGCCTTGTGAAGCAATTCATTGGCGGGCAGCTAAGGCTCATATTTAGCCTGTTACACTTCGTTCTGGCTAATTTTCATCGTGAAACCATGGGAATAACAGCAAACATTCCTTACTACCATAATATGGTTTCCCTGCTACAGCCACTTCGGGGAAGGGCAAACCCCTAGTCCTCAGAAATGTAGCCAGCCCTTTGCTCTCGATCGTTCTTCACTTTGCGGCAAAGTTTGATACGATCAGGGAGTGAAGTCCCTGGTACGATCAAGAACGAAGGACGGCTAAACATATCATTACAGTGCGCTCGACAACATTCTCGCAGACTGGCGACATGCATTTCTCTACCTGTTACTCTTTACCAAAAGTAAAATGTCACGATTGCGTCAACTTAGGATTCCTGAGATCCGCTGGCTTCCCGCAGGGTTGTTCTCGCAATTTCAGTGGCCGTTTCGATTGCCATTTTCTTTTTCTCGTTTGCAGTCCTGGGCATCGGACGTACTTTGCGCGACTCCACGGCTATGCATCATGGCTGCAGCGATGGAGTCTTTCATTGCGTCGGTTATGTCACTGTGAAACGTAAAAAAAGATGGTCAATCAGGGTACAGGTTTGCTGCATAAATCTAAATTGTTCCGTAGCCAACGACAAGGCGGGAGACTTAAAGCAGATTAATGTGTTTCCCGATTGTTGTTCCCCGACCATAATGAGCACCGAACTTATCTCCTGCATTTCAATTGGTTGAGACTTTTATATTTTTCCATTGGTATAGCAAGTACAATAAAATTACCTTTGTCCGTACGCAAACGTCACGAAGGAATGACGAACTGCATTGATGGACACGTTGACCCCGGTGTGACGACGGTACAAGCCTTTCAGGTGGGCAGAGAATGCTGTGCTGTTAAAGGGCATTCCTCTGCTATTCTGCAACAAACATAAAGAGAGATAGCAGTCAGTCATATCAGCTATGAAGTCCTGTGCATAATAAACATGGCTAGGGATGAGAATATATACACGTCAGCCATGCAGACATAGAACTAGCCGTTTCATTACAGTTAAGAATTCATTAGAGTGGAGATAAGAAATTAACCTTGTGTGAAAGCTAACGTGCTAATGAAATGATCCCATGTGTGCTTATGAGCGTTAGCCCTAGTAAGCGGAGAAAGTGAAAAAATCTCTGACCCCGTTCATTGTTCCTTAGTTGGTTTTAAAAATAAAATTGCTTCTTTCCACTAACGATCTTGAAAAATATCAGCGGTTTAAATTGAAGCTTATTTGCAAACACTTCGTGGCAGAGGGTCAGGTCACTTTGGGGTTTACAATTCTCTTAAGCGCTGCTCTAAGAATAAAGCCGCGGGCCCAGGTCAATTATAACCCGAAAAGGATTCCATGAGCCAACTTACCAGGAACAAAGTGCTGCCGCCTTTAATGAGCAAGTGCCAGTACTTTGTTACATACTTCGTCAAACGGACACTGATCTCGTGGTCAGCCTGGGAGACGAACAAATAAAACAAGAAAATAAATGTTTAAGTGCTACTGTTATCAACGTTCAAGTTCCCGACTTTTAGGCCTAAAATGAAGAACTAAACGAGCTTTATAAAAGCTTAGCCGAGATAATTCATGATGCTAACTACTCATCCTTCAATTTCCATGAGCTATACGGAGCTACAATATCAAGCTATACCGTCATGTTTCAATAAAGCACGAAAAAACTTATAAAGTAATGGTTCTTGATTAAGGTCGGATCAGGATGCACCGTTCTGTTGCTTTTGCTTTTTAGAGTAGAAAAATAAAAAGCGGGCCACGAAGCCTGCGCATAGATCCGAACAGCCAGGGCGTTTGGCAATACACTAGACCACCCCGTTTCTTTCTCCCCAAGGGGAGAAATGGTGTATATAGCACTGTCAACGAGCTTAATTTGCTCCCCCCTTTGGTAAATCATATTTCTCGAATGCTGAATGTTTGAGCCTTGAAGGCACCGAACAATGACACACATATTTGGTTTATAATGAAACTTTCACGCCAAGTTGAATGAAATGGAATCGCAGCAAACCAGCCCACTTCTAGTCCCAAAACGATTTTGTTTTCTAACAAATAAAACCCTAACTTGTTGACAAATCAAAGCAGGATGATAATGCAACAAATCCCAAGACTAGGATGAACTATAAAGTGCACAAGATCAAGGGTTGCCGTTGAGTGACATACTTGTAAGACAGTGGTGTCGTGCCCCCGAGAATCGGCGTTCTTGTGATTTGAAAAAGCAGGGTAGTGGTCCCGTCCGCGTGCAATTTCACCAGGTTTTTGCCTTTTAATTCTGGGCTGTCTGCGGGGCAACACTTTGCACGACCACCAGCAATCGTGGTGTAAAAAGTTAAAAGAAGAAGGTCGTGATATGCTCTTGCCTTGGAATGCTGCAAGATATTAAGGAAACTAACAATGCACCTTTTTACTTCATTGGCAATCCATATTCGTAACTGTCCTGACTACAGATGACTCGAGTGTCACCCCCCCCCCCCCCCCAAAAAAAAAAAACTGTTCAAAAGACTTCCAGACTGGCAGATATAGCGGCGGCGCTTTTGGCGTCGATGCAAAATGTGTTAATTAACTGTTTAACGTATTCTCCACAAGGGAGTCATTGTGCCGTCACTGGTCCTTTTGGAGTTAACTTCCTACAGTAATGAAAATCTCACTTAACATCTCATGACACATACATACCGGTGAAGTGGCTCCTAGGAACCATTGCCTCTGCTTCTCCACACACTTGACTATGTCTCCTCTAAATGTGCGTTAAAATTGACAAATATATAACTCGTATTCCAACGGACCCTGCCCATATTACAACGGACCCTGCAATCTCACCCTGCCCATCATGCATTGCTTCGTTTTTATTTGCAGGAACCAATGCATCAGAAACCGAGTAAATTGCTGAACAGGAAAGGCACATCTGACGACTTTGAAATTCCGATTATTTGGAAAAGAGGTTATGCAGTTTAAAATTCTGTTGTGGAAAAGCAATGCATTATGGCAATAGTAAATTAGACACTATTGATTATTGGCAGGGTTAGGTGGCTCCCTGTTCCGTTAATACTCCTCCCACGGGTCAAGTACAGTCTGTCAGCAATCGGTTCTCTAGAGCGTTTTGGTTATAATTGCAAATTCGCGTGTGAAAGGGGGATATGACTCTTCATCGTGTTGAACAAATTAGGCAATCCCCCCCCCCAAGAAAAAAAAATGAGCATGCATTTTTAGGATTTTCACTTCTTCTTTTTTTTGCTTGTAAGGTACCATACAGGCAGATCATGTGATATAGCATGATAATGTATTACATTAAAACAGAGGGCTTAATATATCCCTGATGTCCTTCTCCAAACGCAATTCCAAACTAACATTCAGAAGCTTGCGCTCTAAAACTCCAGGAGTCAAATTTTTCACTCAGCAGAAAACACGATGCCTACATTATTTGATGGTCCATTCCAAATAAGGAAGAATCCTGTATATTTGACGTTGATAGCTGTCTTGCGGTTCAATAGATACTCTAGATTTTTACTCATGCAAATTAGCAACAAAAATTCCTAATTTGCATGAAGAGAAAATGTTGAATATCTCTTGAATCGAAAGAGCTATAAAATCAACGCCAAATAAACGGCATTCTTCCTTGTTTTGAATGTCGACCAAATAAGCCAGCCTTGAGAGAAACTTCAAGTTAAATTATGTTAAATTATGCCCAAAACTTTCAAGAGGATGTAATATTTTTAGAGTTTATAGAATAAGAGTACTTACCATGACAGCCATTTGTTGTGTGCTTCAAGTTCCTAAAATGATCATGAGGATAACAATATTAATATACGAGCAAAGGAAATAGGTTGTTCGAGGCGGGCACCCAAATTCTCCAAGAACAAGTTTTTGGTACGAGAGACAGCGAGAGACCCCCTACAGTGCCAAATGCTTGCAGGCTCTACAATTTTCAAGGGGCATGCCAACAACGCCCCTCCTTTAAGACATTGCCTGATTTCCTCGCCTAGCCCGTATGAAACATCGTTATCCTCTCCTTACTAACGACAAAACGACACGGCTTTCGCAATGTTTACTCGGTTTTCATGAGAATCAAATTTTATCAATCCTATGATGTTTAGGACGTTTTCAGAAGTGGACGATCCCAAACCCAACAGCCAGAAAAAACATTACCTCTTTGGTGCTTTGCCTTTCCCGATATCCTCGAGCTTCCAGTATTCTGGTTTGTGCTCTCAACTGGGAAATGATCTGAACTCCATTGAAGTTTGGCGCGCTTTCCCGATGAAGAAACTTGCAGGAAGGATCAGAGCCCGGGAGTGTAGGGCGATTGTTGAAGTTGCCACCTCTCGCTCTTTCTAAGAGAGTAGTTATACATGAATTATACCCAATATTAAATCGGAGCTCTTGCAACAATTCAGTTCGTTTGAATGACGAACAACCATAGCCATAAGAGCGCGAACAACCATAGCCATATTGTACGAGCAGCCATATTGTACGAGCAGGTCTGGGGGCCGAGAACACCCTTCAGCAAACGAAATAGGAAATGACTTGCGCTAAGCAAACGGGCATGTGCGCGTGTTAGCCCAAAACAGCAGTAGTATAGGAGGGACCGAATTACCCGTTTTTTTTTCGGGAGGAATACTAATTTTCGGGAGGAATACATAATGAGCTTTGCGGTTGATTGTTGACACAGGTGTTCCTTTGTTTAAAAGTGAGGCGGAATACATAATGAGCTTGCGGTTTATTGTTGACACAGGTGTTCTTTTGTTCTTTACTGCGGAGGAATACGTAATGAGGTGTTCCTTTGTGTTCAACGCGTGGCTGCGGTTTTCAGCGCGGTCGTCTATTTTTAGAATGGTGTCATTGTTTTAGCGACCTATTGTTCTCAGAGTCTATATAAGCAGAGCTCCCGTGACTCCAGTCATTCACGACCAACCATCCCGACCGATCACAACTGAAGATGGAAGCTCAATACAAGTTGGGTCAACGTGGTTACTGGGCCTGCGTCGCACGTTTCCGCGGGAAGACTCAAATACATATTCGCCGCTTTATCGAGACTCCAGATAACAAAAAGTTTCCTACAAAAGATGGTCTTACTTTAACCACAGAAGAATTCTTCGATTTGGATAGAGCAACAAACGAGATGGAAGAGATGATTTATGAGTTCCAAGACATTGACGATGAAACCCAACCCCCACCAAAGCGGCCTAATCTAAACCGTCAAGACGCTATTCTCAAGACCTCTGTCCTCCCCGAGGAACCCGCTGCAACACCATCTACGGATCCTTTAGATAAGATGCTGAAAGAAGCAAGAAAGGAATCCTACAAATGTCGTGTTTGTGAGAGACCTATCTATTACGGAGTTCTATGTGAAGCCTGCTCCTCCGTCTGTGCCAACGATACTATAGACGAGAATTGAACTGAGAAAAAAACATTCTAGTAATGGGAAACACAAGTACATTCTCGACGAGAATTGAAGGAAATAGATCGGGAATTGAACTGATAAAAAAACATTCTAGTTATAGGAAACACGAGTAGAGAGACACTTATCTATATCTATCTATGATTGTTGTATTTATCGTAAATTAAAGCATTAACCGGGATACCTTTGTTTTATTGGATTGAAAGAGCCTGGTACTTAGTTATTACATAATATTAATATATGAATAAATTATATGAAAACCGTCTATAAATACACGTCCTTCTTCCCCTACGTTCATTTCAAGCTTGATCCTAGTGGAAGTTACATGTTCCTCCTCATGTTGGTTCTCATTGTCTTACCTCTGTTGTACTGTTTGGTCCAAGATTACCGTGACCCCTTGAGAATGCTGAACCCCCCGCGATGCACTAGAGACTGTCCACTTTGTGAAAAGAATATCGAACACGATTGCCACTAAATGCTTTAAAAGGCATCTCCTTGATAAACGTTCTCAGTCTGATATTACCTGCCATGGGATGCGGGTCTCCTGCCTCTCTCCCAAAGCTTTCGTTTCAAGATATTTTTAGAAGAGTACGTTGTATGCTAGCTTGCTGTGGTGGAAAAATTACAATTGAGCGCTCTGAGATTGATGGAGGACAAGATCGACGAGGAACTTCGGAAGATATACTACAGCCCCAAAAGCGGTTCCAGCTTTTCAGGCGTCGAAGCAGTTTTTCGTGCTGCGAAAAAGAAAGGACTAAAAACTGTTACTCGTCAACAAGTTCGAGACTGGTTAAAACAACAAGAAGTGTACCAATTTCACAACCCTGTGAGGCATCACTTTAAACGTAACCCTGTCATTACCAGTGGTCCAAGTGTCCAGTACCAAGCCGATTTGGTCGACCTTTCTTCTCTTAGTAAATTTAACAAAGGCTACAAGTATTTACTGACTTGTATTGATGTCTTTAGCAAGGTGGGATGGGCCATTCCTCTGAAAACCAAGACGGGACCAGAAATCACAGTCGCGTTTAAAAAGATTTTCAGGTCTCAGAAACCGAGGATCTTACAGACGGATAAGGGGTCTGAATTTTTAAACAAGACGTTTCAAGCTTACCTGAAGAAACAACATGTCCGATTTTTCACTACGCATAGCGAGACCAAAAGTTCAGTGGTGGAACGTTTCAATCGTACCCTGAAATCTAAGATGTGGAAGTATTTCACTTACAAGAATACGCATCAGTATCTAGACGTGCTCCCTGAACTCTTGGAATCTTACAATCACGCCTACCACCGCAGTATACGCATGCGCCCGGTTGATGTTAACAAGAAAACGAAGATCAAGTCTGGTATACGCTTTATGGAAAGACTCTCAAAACCCCTGTGCGATTCAAATTCCAAGTCGGCGACCGGGTCCGCGTGAGCATCGCCAAGAAGATCTTTGATAAAGGGTACAAAGCCAACTGGAGCACCGAAATCTTTACCATCGCAGAACGCATTCCTAGACGACCTCCTGTTTATCGATTAAAAGATGACTTGCAAGAAATTTTGGGGGGCGTGTTCTATGGGGCTGAATTGCAGAAGATTGAAAAAACTGATGACGTATACAAAATAGAAAAAGTGTTAGGCAAACGAAAAAGAAAAGGAAAAGTAGAATACCTCGTGAAATGGCTCGGTTACCCAAGTAAATTTAATTCTTACATCCCTGCTAGTGAAATAAAACGGTTGTGAAATAAAGCATATATTCAAGTAACTCGTAGATTGACTCGTCATTTGTCGCTGCTCGCCATGGAGAACACACAGTTTTATCTCCACCTCCCCTCTGACAGTAGCATGGAACTGTTTCCCGACAACACTTTAACAGAATATCGGGTCCAACTCCCTCAGCGAATTCAACTGGGAGAAGACTTTCAGGTCGCATTAACGGAAGTACAATATCCGCACACGTGGAATAATGTCCACTCAACTGATGAATTGAACCATTTCTATATCCGTGAAGGGGCGTTGCCCACAGTCTGCAATGTACCGCCAGGACATTACCCCTTTGTTGAAGCCTTGGTGCAAGCTATGAATAGCGAAATTCTATCAAACTGAAAGAGTGCTCTAAAGTTAACCTACAATACACTCTCACGAAAGGTTACACTTCATATTCCACAAAATACAAGTATGATATTCAAAGAAGGATTGGCGGAGCTGTTAGGGCTTGAGCCTGTTAAGATTTACACCAAAACCACCACTGCAGCCCGAGAAGTAGATTTGGAACACGGATTCCACAACCTTTACATTTACTGTGATATCATCAAGAGTCAATTTGTGGGTGATGTTCGAGTTCCCTTGCTACGAGTTATTCCAGTTGAAGGAAAAGATGGGGAACGCGTTACTCGAACATTTCTGAATCCGCAGTACCTACCGGTCAGCAGAAACGAACTGGACACGATCGAGGTCAATATAAGGCGCTCCACTGGCCAGGCCGTGCCATTTGCCATTGGGCGTCTGTTGATCACACTACATTTCCGCAGAGCGTCTCCATACTTCCAGTAACATGGGCCGCGACTTTTACAAGACGTATTACTTGAACCAAGCTCAACAAAAAGGTGGAAACCTTCCTGCATTTCATGGTTCCCCTTATCAACGAGGGTATGGCTTAGGCTCTATCCTCAAGGGCTTATTCCGTTGGGCCGTACCCAAAGTATCTGCAGCAGCTAAATCCGTTGGAAGAGCAGCTTTAAAGGAAGGTGTAGGACTCGCCCAGGATGTCATGGCGGGAAAAGACTTGAAAGAGTCGGCACTGAGTCGAGGTAAACAGATTGGAAACCAAGCAATCGAAGACATAAAGTCCCAGGATGCTACGCAAACTGGGCAGGGTCGAAAAGGAAGAAAGAGAAAAGCCCCACCCAAGTCAAATCAGTCTAATAAGAGACAGAAGACACCTCCGAAGAAACGAAAGTACGCCATCTACCATGGCACACTTCCCTGATTTCGTAATGAACTGCCTTTCTGACTCCGGAGTTATTTATCGACGAATTAGAATACACAATCAGAAGAACCAACCATTCTTATGAAAAGACCCAGAATGCAACGGGGGCGTAAGCAGGAGCGGGTCAAGAAGGTACATAAAGGAACGATCCGAGCGAAACCATTCATTCTGTTTTATCCAAGAGACAGTCAACATCTCCCAAGAAAGGAATACAAAACGTCTACCATGGCGCATCCCACTAGATCCTCCGAATGTACCAAATCCGAGTTGGATCTATTCTTAGCTCCAAGTGTTCAGACGGCGATCGAGAAGAGTCAAATTATCGAACACTTTCCTGTCTCAAATTTATCCGATACAGGTCCTGTTGAATTTAATATCTCTGGGAGTGGGGATGAGATGATTGATCTGCGACAAGCCTGGTTATACATTGTAGCCAAAGTAACCAAAGCCGATTGAGGTGATCTGGTGGCTGCCGATGAGGTTGGCCCAGTCAATCTTTTTCTCCAAGCGCTCTTTTCCCAAGTAGATCTGACAATAAACGATAAAGTCGTCTCTTCCTCCACCAACACCAACCCCTATCGAGCGATGATAACCACGTTATTGCCCTATGGGTCTGACGCCAAGAAATCGCAATTGAGCGGTGAGCTATTTTACAAAGACACCCCTGGTAAAATGGACGTAAACAATCCTTTGGCTGCAGCGGGAGCAAGAAACGATGGTCTGTCCCAGCGCTATGCGCATATCAAGACCAGTGCGTCAGTTGAACTCATGGGACCTTTGCACCTGGACCTATTTCACCAAGATCGTCTACTCTTGAACGGCGTCACTGTGCGCGTTAGGCTCAATCGCAGTAAGAACGCCTTTTGTCTCGTGTCTCCTACTGGTGGAGCGGACTTTAGAGTCAGGATCCTCGAGGCCAAACTGTCCGTGCGCAAAGTCAAACTGACTAACGAAGCCTTTTTAGGGCTCACCGGCGCCCTGGAAAAAGTTCCCGCCCTTTATCCTATTCGTCGTGTGGAGTGCAAGTCCATCTCCATTGCAGCTGGAAACATGTCTTTCAGACCAGACGATGTCTTTCTAGGCTCCATTCCAAGGCGTCTCTTCCTAGGCTTTGTGGAAAATGCTGCTTTTGTAGGGGATTTCGACAAGAATCCTTTTAATTTTAAGCATTTTAAAGCTACGCAAGTGGGAGTTTATATCAATGGAGAGGCCACGCCCATGAAAGCCCTTGAACTCAATTTTGACCAAAAGAAGTATTTGGAAGGGTACATGAGTCTGTTTCATGGTTCAGGGACCTTGTTCCACGACAAAGGGAATCAAATCACACGAGATGAGTACAGTGGTGGCTACGCCTTATTTGGGTTTGATTTGAGCCCAGATCTCTCCGCTGGTCCGCACGTCTCCCCTATAAAACAGGGCAACCTGCGTATCGGAGTTCAGTTCGGGGAAGAACTGCCAGCCACAGTGAACTCCATCCTGTACGCCGCATTCGACTCGCTGATAGAGATTGACTCTAATCGGAGCGTGACCTACAACTGGAACTCATGAATACCACGCAGATTTCAGCCGTATTGCAAGCGGATCGTTACACTCGTTTTTATTTTCAAGGCGTGTTTGCCTCGGATCGACTACCAGCAAAAGTACGCTATCCCACCGCCCTTGTGATGAATGTGGATACACATGATCAACCAGGGAGTCACTGGTGTGCCATGTTTATTACCAAAGACAAAGTTGGAACTTTTTTTGACTCGTACGGACAAGAACCCCAAGACTACACAAAGCTATTTCAAGACTTTTTAGACAGAAACTGTAAAGAATGGACTTACAATTCCAAGTGCCTTCAAAGTCTAGACTCCAACGTGTGTGGGCATTACGCCCTGTATTTTTTATTACTTCGCAGTCGTAATGTTTCAATGTCCAATATTGTAAGACGATTTTCGTCTAATACTAGAATGAATGATCGCTATGTATATTATTTTATCATGAGGCACTATGCTTATGTATTGTTTAAGAATAAAAATCATGTAACCCACCAAGTATCTAGAGCGAAAAAATAAACAACAAAAGCAATATTAATCTCTTTATTTGTATCTTAAAATCAGTGTTTTACATTTAAGGGTTAAAGTTCAACCAGCGTCGACGGGATTGTTTTCTAGTCTTTCTGGTGTTGTCTCGTATTGGTCCTGAGGAGGGGGGGGGGGGGTGTCGGGGAGGGTAAACGCCGGAGTCACTGGATTGGACTTGAAATCTCTGACCACCATTCTTCGGGCTTGATTTCGCACCAAATCCTCTGGTGTGTTCATTTGGGCCAGACCTTGTGCAAACGTTTTCCATCCTACAGGGTCAAATCCTTTTCGCGGCTTCAAAAAGTCACTCACGAGGTCGACCACGTGAGAACCGGACAGCGGTTGGTCTTGGAAAATCAGTTGACCTTGATCATCCCATTTCATGATCCCTGGGTTTTCTTTGATTTTATCAATCAAAAGTTTCCCTCGGTTCTTCAAATTTTTGGGAAGGGAACGCAGGATCTCCTTTTCAATCTTATCGTCTTCTTCACGTTCGGCGTTATCAACGGTGTGTTTTGGTGGTTCCGGTTTGGATTTCATGGTCACGAGGACAGGTTCGTCTTTTCGTTTATTGTAGTAAATCAGGTAGTTTTGAAGATTATTGACGTAATTTCGAACTTTTTCTTCATCTGTCATCTCTTCACTTTGCAAATCATGCTCCATTTTATGATCCCAGGAAGATAATCGCTGTGTCAAAGGAGCTGTATTGATTTTTTGTTTCTGATGGAGACGCTCCAACGTCTCTTCTGGAACCAAGACCATTTTTCTAGCGTGGTTCATAGTAAGAACTGTTCTAGCACTTTAAGGACAGGGGGTAACAAAAATCTGAGAAAATTCCCTCCGTGTTGCACCAGAATCCTGCGTTTTCTATCCAAAGGGAGTTCGTTGTTGACCAGTTTTAATAAATGAGTATCGTGTTTCAGAATCTTATCCTTCTCTTTTGCGTTCAAGGGTACAGTGGCTTGAAGTATGTTGAACACACACTCACAAATACTCTTAATGAGTTGATCGTCAGCTTCTTTCAATATAGCTTTAGACAAGGCGGGCTGGCTTGAGGCGAGTACTTTGAGGAGATGGAAGTTGTTTTCACTCGGCGACTCATGGTCAAATGATTGTAGGACGTTGGCGTTGGCCTATTTATACCCTTTTCGTATAGGCGTACTGAGTTTCTCCTGGGAGTATGTTAGTCCTAAGACGATACCTCTCTAGACAGTCGTTCTTGAGGTCGCATAAAAGATACCCATAAGGCTTAGACGTCGCATCTTCGAACGCCTCTTGCATGTATTTCACGTGACCCGGGAAGATTTGCCGTGCCAAGTGATTCACTTGGGAACCATCTCTTGGGTTTTTAAACAGAACGATATAATGAGCATTCAGACTGGCGTTTCGCATTTCTTTTCCTTGGATAAAGACATTTTGCACCACAAAAAAGCAAGATAGGTTTTTATGGTGACAAGAACGATAGAAAATCTCACTGCATCTCCAAATGCATCATATCATCTATGACAACACAATTACGGATGTTAGGATCCAGCTGAGATTCCAAATCCGATGGAAATCCCTCTACAAAGTTTATGTTAGGAGTGGTCTGTTGCATCTCATCGTAAGTGGGTTGATATATTCCATAACACCATAGGATGTTTTCAGGGGCTCCATTAATCACGTATTCTCCCTTCTCCAAAATGTGTCTCAATAGTTGGGTCTTGCCAGATCCAGAAGGGCCGGCAACGATCGCGCTAAAGGGATGTTTTAGTCTAGTGTCCATGGTAGGAAATGATCAGATCAATGGTAAGGTGTCCTATTTATAGCTTGGGATCACCCAGCGAGGCTTAGGTTGATAATCATGAATAAGAACTACGGGCTGTAACTTGGCCTGTTGCAAATATGGTTTGCGTTCCTTGCTTGGTAAATTATGAGTCTGAGCTAAATGATTGGAAAGTTTGACTAAAAATCTCGAACCACATCCCTCAATAGGACAGTCTCGACAGATTCTCCGAACCATGTTACCGCGACCAAAGTAAACTAGGACTGAATCAAAACCCAACCCTACACCGCTATTTATAGAAAAAAACGGGGACAAAAGGAGACAAAAGGCGACAAACGGGAAATTTAGATCACTCGTGTATATCTTTATTTACACTTATATTGCGTAAGAGTATAATATATAGTTACATTACTTATAGTATAGGGTATATGTATATATAGTTACATTACTTATAGTTACTAGTATATATATTTACATAAAGGTATCCTAGAGTATAATATATGTACATTACTTATAGTTACTAGTGTATAAAGTTAAATATCTAAAGGTATGGTGCTTACGCCATCCTCGAGTACTTCCGCTTAGGATAAAAATAGGAAAATCCGTCACGTGTTTGCTGATACGTATACATCACGTGGTTGACGACTCGGAATCCTTTATTTATACCCGAACTAGACTGTTTGGTGAGAAGAACGTTCAGGTACTTGTCCTTTGTCATATCATTACATCTCTTGTTTACACCTTTGCAACTAAATTTATCATATGCCCCAAAACAATAGTAGGTCTTACTACTTAAACTAATTATCCCCTTTCCAGACCATTCTTCTTTGAACAGACCCGGTTTGCGTTTGTTGTAGGCTTTGTTCTCAGGAGTGTCGGTACGGGGGAACCAATTATGCTTATCTGCTTCAAATTCATCCTTTAACTCTGGTTGAACTAAAGACTCAAAACTCTCTCCAGCGATGGCGACATAGGCACTATCTGTATCTGTCTCACAATATTCAAAATTAGATCGGTCTATGTACTTGTCTATAAAGTCATAGTAAAACTGAAGCATTCTGAGCTTGGCATACTGGTAGACAAAAAAGCCAATTTGTAAAGGAAGGTTCAATTTGATGTGTCGTTTACAAGACTGGACTTCATACGTGTCATTATCTATTTTATCCAGTTGTCTAAAGTAAGGCGTGTTGATCATTCTGGTGGCTTTGGCGTCCTCGTAGTAGGCTACTTCCCGATGCCGCTCCTGGTCGGTAATGGTTTTGCCGTAGCTACTGTTTCCCACCTGTCAAGAAAAAACAGTTCAGTCTCTAGCGCTAAAAAGTGGGTCCTGTGGAGCGTTTTACTTACCAGCTTCATGGTTTCAGCAATGATGGCCTTGTTCGGGTCGGCATCCCCGGCACGTCGAGCATTAGACACGGCCTCCCCAAACGGCTTGAAACAGGGGCTCGGGTCGTACTCCACCACCTGGTAGATCTTAGTCACTTCCAAACCATGGTCAAGGTACCATTTAAGGAGAGGAGTGGCGAGCAGGATCTTTTCACCAAAGTAACTGCCAATGAGGCTACGGCGGGGGCGAGGCATCATCTGGTGTTCCTCGGCAAACGCTTTCATGTACTCGCCGATGTCGTCACGGGAGATTTCAGTATTTTTGAAGATGGGTGTCATTTCTGAGAAGTGGTCTTTTAACTCGTCGGGACCCGGATGTCACACTCTGCCACCCCGAACAGATTGTCTTGGCGGATGGCGTCCAGAAGTTGAGCCTCGGTCAGGGTTCTCTGCTTGTCCAGCTTCCGGTAGAGTTTGGACTCGAGAAATTGACGAATTGCGGGGTTCTGTCGCTTCTGTTGTCGCCATTCACACTCGTAGATTTCCACCACCGTATAACCCTGGTCGTGGAGGTACTGGGTATTGGCTTGGGTCTCTGCATAGAGTTCAGACATGGGCTTTTGCCGTCGCTCATTCATCTCTTGGTCCTCGATCAGATAACAGGGGTGTCCATGCCACCAGCATCCTGTTGGAACAATGAAAGCATTAAGTTATCGGGGTTGTGTGACAAGGGAACAATGGAATGTAAGAACTCACCATGGAACTGGAAGATGGTCTTGGAGTCTCCATGGTATCCATCGACGGGGAGCTTTCTGGGTCCAATACGTTTCTCGATGTTATTGGCTTGATGGCGGATCTTGATGTTGCGCTGTTGGGCTTCCCACTCGAGCCACTCGGTAGCCATTTTAACACCTCCCTCCTTCTTGAACCCAGTCTCCTCTCGTCGGCGGGTAAACTGACCGGTGGCCATAGGCTGCATAATAGCCCACAAGTAGAGGGCGTTGGCATCATACCCCACGATCTTTTGACAGAGTTTGGGGTCTTTGCCTTGAGCTTCCATTGCTCTCTGTCTAATCTTGGTCCGCCAGCTTCGTGGTACCGGTGAAAGATGATGGAAGGACCTCCCACCATGTTGCTCTTGTAAAGTTTATATAGGTCTTTGTTTTTTTTCATCAATCAAGGAGAAGTTGACGTCATCAGGGAGGGTCTTGGAGAGGTAGTTTAAGGTGACTCCAGAGATAGAAATGCCCTGTTTCAGCATGTCGATGTGTCGGTGTTTCCAGAAGGTGCACATTTTCATCACAGCTTTGCAGAAAGGTTGTACGTCCAGATTATTATACCAAATTAGAAAATCTTTAAAGGTTTCCATGCTGTTCTCTTCCCATATTTTTTGACAGTACTGGTACTCCTCGACGGAAATGTTGGCGCCCTTGAGGGATGAGTAGAACGCTTCATGAGGAGGAAGACTGGTGCGAGTGAGTTTGTCGAGCGAGTCCATCCATTCATAGGGGAAGAATTCTTTGGTTTGTTCGCACTCGTACGCTTTTAGGAACTTGTCATACGAGAAGCCTGGGGCGAGAAATTTGTTATATCCAGGAACTTGAAGTGTTCCGTTTTCAAAGCCATAAAGTTATTGTTCCGCTTGATGGTAAAGTCGACTGTTTCCTCCTTAACGAGGACAGGAAAGAGAAACTCCTTGACCACATTCAGATCGTATTTGCCCGAGTTGAATCCGAGAACTGGAAGTTCCTTCAAATAGGCCTCCAGACTCTTCTTTAATTTTTTTATAAAATTGTCGGGTTCTTCCTCTTCTTCTTCCTTAGGTGGTGGTCGAACAGGGTCTCCAAGCTCTTGGTTGACGGCACGGTAGAAGGAAGGGTCTTGTTCTTCCACCTCGTAATCAATAAGGCGCAATCTTCCTCAGTCTCTTCCTCTTCAGATGAGTGTCGTTAGTAATTATATGTCGGATTTCAGATGAGTGTCGTTAGTAATTGGTAATCACTCCTATAGGCTTTGTGCGGAATTGTTGTAATCACTTTTGCTATTGGTTTCACTGCAGCCATTTGAAATTCACTCTATCCGAATAGATGATTTTCTCATACCTCTAAATACGTCAGGTAACGCTCGATGATCTTCGCCCTCAGTAGTAAATCTGGAGTTAACTCAAGATGGAGTTTGTCTTTTGCAAATCCGAGAAAGCCTGTAACAAAAGAACAGTTTTCAATTAAACACACAAAAAATGGTGGCGTTTGAGAACAAATGCGCAGGGAAAACCTGCGACTCACATAAAATTCTCTCGCAGTACTTTTTCCAAGTATTTTGATTTATTGCTTTTCCCTGCCGTTCCATGCGAATAGAAATCTTCAAGCTCTTTCATAAATGGATCTGGGAGCTCTTCAGGCGACAGTTTATATTTTGCCATGGGTCCGCGCACTGCATGGGGCTTGCGCACTGCCACTGGGTGGTGCCACTGTAGTACATTTAAAGCTTGGACGTTCTTGTGGGGATAAGGCACTATTCTGGGAGGATGCATCACTGTCAGAGTCACAATCATCACTCTCAGAGTCAGTAGAGGGATCAAGAACAATTAGCTCCGCCGTTGGAGGAATTCTAGCCGCACTCGCATAACTAACGTCGTTACTACCACTTACTTTGCCAACCGTCATCGTCGATGAAGTTTCTCTAAACTCTGCGTAGGGCCGAGAGGTTTCGTGTCGAGCCATGTCCTTTCCGTCTTTTACGGCCGTATCGGGGACCAGCCCTAAGAACGGTGAACTATCGTCTTCGCTGACATCGCTGTAATGTGCAACAAAAAAGGACCATTTATGTCTAGAATGAGAATAAGGCCACTATTTAAGGGTTAGAAGGCGCACTAGCGGAACTAAAGTCGATACTATACCACTTGCTTTGCCAACCGTCATCGTCGATGAAGTTTTTTCTCAACTCTGCGTACGGTCGAGAGGTTTCGTGTTGAGCCATGTCCTTTTCGTCTTGTACGGCCGTATCTGGGACCAGCCCGAAGAACGGTGAAACATTGTCATCACTGTCGTCGCTGTAATCTGCAACAAGAGAGGCCATTGTATGTCTAGAATGAGAGTAAGGTCACTATTTAAGGGTTTGAGAACAAAGGCAAGTGTTCTATGAGATAATTACGGCTTTGTTGATCAGTGGTCTATCTCCCATAGGACACAACCTTCTATTCTTTAACTTTTCTGTCAACAATCCAATCAAAGGGTAATGTCACCATGTGAGGGTTTGAGAACAAAGGCGAGTGTTCTCTGGGACAATAGGGTTTTTTTAATCAGTGGTCTATATCCCATAGGACACCTTCTTTTCTCTAACTTTTCTGTCAACAATCCAATCAGGCTTTCGCAATGTTTACTCGGTTTTCATGAGAATCAAATTTTATCAATCCTATGATGTTTAGGACGTTTTCAGAAGTGGACGATCCCAAACCCAACAGCCAGAAAAACATTACCTCTTTGGTGCTTTGCCTTTCCCGATATCCTCGAGCTTCCAGTATTCTGGTTTGTGCTCTCAACTGGGAAATGATCTGAACTCCATTGAAGTTTGGCGCGCTTTCCCGATGAAGAAACTTTGCAGGAAGGATCAGAGCCCGGGAGTGTAGGGCGATTGTTGAAGTTGCCACCTCTCGCTCTTTCTAAGAGAGTAGTTATACATGAATTATACCCAATATTAAATCGGAGCTCTTGCAACAATTCAGTTCGTTTGAATGACGAACAACCATAGCCATAAGAGCGCGAACAACCATAGCCATATTGTACGAGCAGCCATATTGTACGAGCAGGTCTGGGGGCCGAGAACACCCTTCAGCAAACGAAATAGGAAATGACTTGCGCTAAGAATACGTGCATGTGCGCGTGTTAGCCCAAAACAGCTGACAAGAGAATGGGAAACCAAAACAGAAACGCAAAATTATGCCAGCGTTTCTGACCTCTATTTCGGTACTTTCTCAAGGCGAGAACGGCTGAATTGTATGCTCAGAATCATAAATCATAAATCACGCGGACTAGGCCGCGCGTCCATTAGCTTTTACTTCTTTTGCGCACTCTTGCATCGTAGAGCGGATTTCAGATGAGTGTCGTTAGTAATTGGTAATCACTCCTATAGGCTTTGTGCGGAATTGTTGTAATCACTTTTGCTATTGGTTTCACTGCAGCCATTTGAAATTCACTCTATCCGAATAGATGATTTTCTCATACCTCTAAATACGTCAGGTAACGCTCGATGATCTTCGCCCTCAGTAGTAAATCTGGAGTTAACTCAAGATGGAGTTTGTCTTTTGCAAATCCGAGAAAGCCTGTAACAAAAGAACAGTTTTCAATTAAACACACAAAAAATGGTGGCGTTTGAGAACAAAGGCGCAGGGAAAACCTGCGACTCACATAAAATTCTCTCGCAGTACTTTTTCCAAGTATTTTGATTTATTGCTTTTCCCTGCCGTTCCATGCGAATAGAAATCTTCAAGCTCTTTCATAAATGGATCTGGGAGCTCTTCAGGCGACAGTTTATATTTTGCCATGGGTCCGCGCACTGCATGGGGCTTGCGCACTGCCACTGGGTGGTGCCACTGTAGTACATTTAAAGCTTGGACGTTCTTGTGGGGATAAGGCACTATTCTGGGAGGATGCATCACTGTCAGAGTCACAATCATCACTCTCAGAGTCAGTAGAGGGATCAAGAACAATTAGCTCCGCCGTTGGAGGAATTCTAGCCGCACTCGCATAACTAACGTCGTTACTACCACTTACTTTGCCAACCGTCATCGTCGATGAAGTTTCTCTAAACTCTGCGTAGGGCCGAGAGGTTTCGTGTCGAGCCATGTCCTTTCCGTCTTTTACGGCCGTATCGGGGACCAGCCCTAAGAACGGTGAACTATCGTCTTCGCTGACATCGCTGTAATGTGCAACAAAAAAGGACCATTTATGTCTAGAATGAGAATAAGGCCACTATTTAAGGGTTAGAAGGCGCACTAGCGGAACTAAAGTCGATACTATACCACTTGCTTTGCCAACCGCCATCGTCGATGAAGTTTTTTCTCAACTCTGCGTACGGTCGAGAGGTTTCGTGTTGAGCCATGTCCTTTTCGTCTTGTACGGCCGTATCTGGGACCAGCCCGAAGAACGGTGAAACATCGTCATCACTGTCGTCGCTGTAATCTGCAACAAGAGAGGCCGTTGTATGTCTAGAATGAGAGTAAGGTCACTATTTAAGGGTTTGAGAACAAAGGCAAGTGTTCTATGAGATAATTACGGCTTTGTTGATCAGTGGTCTATCTCCCATAGGACACAACCTTCTATTCTTTAACTTTTCTGTCAACAATCCAATCAAAGGGTAATGTCACCATGTGAGGGTTTGAGAACAAAGGCGAGTGTTCTCTGGGACAATAGGGTTTTTTTAATCAGTGGTCTATATCCCATAGGACACCTTCTTTTCTCTAACTTTTCTGTCAACAATCCAATCAGGCTTTCGCAATGTTTACTCGGTTTTCATGAGAATCAAATTTTATCAATCCTATGATGTTTAGGACGTTTTCAGAAGTGGACGATCCCAACCCAACAGCCAGAAAAACATTACCTCTTGGTGCTTTGCCTTTCCCGATATCCTCGAGCTTCCAGTATTCTGGTTTGTGCTCTCAACTGGGAAATGATCTGAACTCCATTGAAGTTTGGCGCGCTTTCCCGATGAAGAAACTTTGCAGGAAGGATCAGAGCCCGGGAGTGTAGGGCGATTGTTGAAGTTGCCACCTCTCGCTCTTTCTAAGAGAGTAGTTATACATGAATTATACCCAATATTAAATCGGAGCTCTTGCAACAATTCAGTTCGTTTGAATGACGAACAACCATAGCCATAAGAGCGCGAACAACCATAGCCATATTGTACGAGCAGCCATATTGTACGAGCAGGTCTGGGGGCCGAGAACACCCTTCAGCAAACGAAATAGGAAATGACTTGCGCTAAGAATACGGGCATGTGCGCGTGTTAGCCCAAAACAGCTGACAAGAGAATGGGAAACCAAAACAGAAACGCAAAATTATGCCAGCGTTTCTGACCTCTATTTCGGTACTTTCTAAAGGCGAGAACGGCTGAATTGTATGCTCAGAATCATAAATCATAAATCACGCGGACTAGGCCGCGCGTCCATTAGCTTTTACTTCTTTTGCGCGCTCTTGCATCGTAGAGCGGATTTCAGATGAGTGTCGTTAGTAATTGGTAATCACTCCTATAGGCTTTGTGCGGAATTGTTGTAATCACCTTTGCTATTGGTTTCACTGCAGCCATTTGAAATTCACTCTATCCGAATAGATGATTTTCTCATACCTCTAAATACGTCAGGTAACGCTCGATGATCTTCGCCCTCAGTAGTAAATCTGGAGTTAACTCAAGATGGAGTTTGTCTTTTGCAAATCCGAGAAAGCCTGTAACAAAAGAACAGTTTTCAATTAAACACACAAAAAATGGTGGCGTTTGAGAACAAAGGCGCAGGGAAAACCTGCGACTCACATAAAATTCTCTCGCAGTACTTTTTCCAAGTATTTTGATTTATTGCTTTTCCCTGCCGTTCCATGCGAATAGAAATCTTCAAGCTCTTTCATAAATGGATCTGGGAGCTCTTCAGGCGACAGTTTATATTTTGCCATGGGTCCGCGCACTGCATGGGGCTTGCGCACTGCCACTGGGTGGTGCCACTGTAGTACATTTAAAGCTTGGACGTTCTTGTGGGGATAAGGCACTATTCTGGGAGGATGCATCACTGTCAGAGTCACAATCATCACTCTCAGAGTCAGTAGAGGGATCAAGAACAATTAGCTCCGCCGTTGGAGGAATTCTAGCCGCACTCGCATAACTAACGTCGTTACTACCACTTACTTTGCCAACCGTCATCGTCGATGAAGTTTCTCTAAACTCTGCGTAGGGCCGAGAGGTTTCGTGTCGAGCCATGTCCTTTCCGTCTTTTACGGCCGTATCGGGGACCAGCCCTAAGAACGGTGAACTATCGTCTTCGCTGACATCGCTGTAATGTGCAACAAAAAAGGACCATTTATGTCTAGAATGAGAATAAGGCCACTATTTAAGGGTTAGAAGGCGCACTAGCGGAACTAAAGTCGATACTATACCACTTGCTTTGCCAACCGTCATCGTCGATGAAGTTTTTTCTAAACTCTGCGTACGGTCGAGAGGTTTCGTGTTGAGCCATGTCCTTTTCGTCTTGTACGGCCGTATCTGGGACCAGCCCGAAGAACGGTGAAACATCGTCATCACTGTCGTCGCTGTAATCTGCAACAAGAGAGGCCATTGTATGTCTAGAATGAGAGTAAGGCCACTATTTAAGGGTTTGAGAACAAAGGCAAGTGTTCTATGAGATAATTACGGCTTTGTTGATCAGTGGTCTATCTCCCATAGGACACAACCTTCTATTCTTTAACTTTTCTGTCAACAATCCAATCAAAGGGTAATGTCACCATGTGAGGGTTTGAGAACAAAGGCGAGTGTTCTCTGGGACAATAGGGTTTTTTTAATCAGTGGTCTATATCCCATAGGACACCTTCTTTTCTCTAACTTTTCTGTCAACAATCCAATCAGGCTTTCGCAATGTTTACTCGGTTTTCATGAGAATCAAATTTTATCAATCCTATGATGTTTAGGACGTTTTCAGAAGTGGACGATCCCAAACCCAACAGCCAGAAAAACATTACCTCTTTGGTGCTTTGCCTTTCCCGATATCCTCGAGCTTCCAGTATTCTGGTTTGTGCTCTCAACTGGGAAATGATCTGAACTCCATTGAAGTTTGGCGCGCTTTCCCGATGAAGAAACTTTGCAGGAAGGATCAGAGCCCGGGAGTGTAGGGCGATTGTTGAAGTTGCCACCTCTCGCTCTTTCTAAGAGAGTAGTTATACATGAATTATACCCAATATTAAATCGGAGCTCTTGCAACAATTCAGTTCGTTTGAATGACGAACAACCATAGCCATAAGAGCGCGAACAACCATAGCCATATTGTACGAGCAGCCATATTGTACGAGCAGGTCTGGGGGCCGAGAACACCCTTCAGCAAACGAAATAGGAAATGACTTGCGCTAAGAATACGGGCATGTGCGCGTGTTAGCCCAAAACAGCTGACAAGAGAATGGGAAACCAAAACAGAAACGCAAAATTATGCCAGCGTTTCTGACCTCTATTTCGGTACTTTCTCAAGGCGAGAACGGCTGAATTGTATGCTCAGAATCATAAATCATAAATCACGCGGACTAGGCCGCGCGTCCATTAGCTTTTACTTCTTTTGCGCGCTCTTGCATCGTAGAGCGGATTTCAGATGAGTGTCGTTAGTAATTGGTAATCACTCCTATAGGCTTTGTGCGGAATTGTTGTAATCACCTTTGCTATTGGTTTCACTGCAGCCATTTGAAATTCACTCTATCCGAATAGATGATTTTCTCATACCTCTAAATACGTCAGGTAACGCTCGATGATCTTCGCCCTCAGTAGTAAATCTGGAGTTAACTCAAGATGGAGTTTGTCTTTTGCAAATCCGAGAAAGCCTGTAACAAAAGAACAGTTTTCAATTAAACACACAAAAAATGGTGGCGTTTGAGAACAAAGGCGCAGGGAAAACCTGCGACTCACATAAAATTCTCTCGCAGTACTTTTTCCAAGTATTTTGATTTATTGCTTTTCCCTGCCGTTCCATGCGAATAGAAATCTTCAAGCTCTTTCATAAATGGATCTGGGAGCTCTTCAGGCGACAGTTTATATTTTGCCATGGGTCCGCGCACTGCATGGGGCTTGCGCACTGCCACTGGGTGGTGCCACTGTAGTACATTTAAAGCTTGGACGTTCTTGTGGGGATAAGGCACTATTCTGGGAGGATGCATCACTGTCAGAGTCACAATCATCACTCTCAGAGTCAGTAGAGGGATCAAGAACAATTAGCTCCGCCGTTGGAGGAATTCTAGCCGCACTCGCATAACTAACGTCGTTACTACCACTTACTTTGCCAACCGTCATCGTCGATGAAGTTTCTCTAAACTCTGCGTAGGGCCGAGAGGTTTCGTGTCGAGCCATGTCCTTTCCGTCTTTTACGGCCGTATCGGGGACCAGCCCTAAGAACGGTGAACTATCGTCTTCGCTGACATCGCTGTAATGTGCAACAAAAAAGGACCATTTATGTCTAGAATGAGAATAAGGCCACTATTTAAGGGTTAGAAGGCGCACTAGCGGAACTAAAGTCGATACTATACCACTTGCTTTGCCAACCGTCATCGTCGATGAAGTTTTTTCTAAACTCTGCGTACGGTCGAGAGGTTTCGTGTTGAGCCATGTCCTTTTCGTCTTGTACGGCCGTATCTGGGACCAGCCCGAAGAACGGTGAAACATCGTCATCACTGTCGTCGCTGTAATCTGCAAGAAGAGAGGCCATTGTATGTCTAGAATGAGAGTAAGGCCACTATTTAAGGGTTTGAGAACAAAGGCAAGTGTTCTATGAGATAATTACGGCTTTGTTGATCAGTGGTCTATCTCCCATAGGACACAACCTTCTATTCTTTAACTTTTCTGTCAACAATCCAATCAAAGGGTAATGTCACCATGTGAGGGTTTGAGAACAAAGGCGAGTGTTCTCTGGGACAATAGGGTTTTTTTAATCAGTGGTCTATATCCCATAGGACACCTTCTTTTCTCTAACTTTTCTGTCAACAATCCAATCAGGCTTTCGCAATGTTTACTCGGTTTTCATGAGAATCAAATTTTATCAATCCTATGATGTTTAGGACGTTTTCAGAAGTGGACGATCCCAAACCCAACAGCCAGAAAAACATTACCTCTTTGGTGCTTTGCCTTTCCCGATATCCTCGAGCTTCCAGTATTCTGGTTTGTGCTCTCAACTGGGAAATGATCTGAACTCCATTGAAGTTTGGCGCGCTTTCCCGATGAAGAAACTTTGCAGGAAGGATCAGAGCCCGGGAGTGTAGGGCGATTGTTGAAGTTGCCACCTCTCGCTCTTTCTAAGAGAGTAGTTATAAATGAATTATACCCAATATTAAATCGGAGCTCTTGCAACAATTCAGTTCGTTTGAATGACGAACAACCATAGCCATAAGAGCGCGAACAACCATAGCCATATTGTACGAGCAGCCATATTGTACGAGCAGGTCTGGGGGCCGAGAACACAATTCAGCAAACGAAATAGGAAATGACTTGCGCTAAGAATACGGGCATGTGCGCGTGTTAGCCCAAAACAGCTGACAAGAGAATGGGAAACCAAAACAGAAACGCAAAATTATGCCAGCGTTTCTGACCTCTATTTCGGTACTTTCTCAAGGCGAGAACGGCTGAATTGTATGCTCAGAATCATAAATCATAAATCACGCGGACTAGGCCGCGCGTCCATTAGCTTTTACTTCTTTTGCGCGCTCTTGCATCGTAGAGCGGATTTCAGATGAGTGTCGTTAGTAATTGGTAATCACTCCTATAGGCTTTGTGCGGAATTGTTGTAATCACCTTTGCTATTGGTTTCACTGCAGCCATTTGAAATTCACTCTATCCGAATAGATGATTTTCTCATACCTCTAAATACGTCAGGTAACGCTCGATGATCTTCGCCCTCAGTAGTAAATCTGGAGTTAACTCAAGATGGAGTTTGTCTTTTGCAAATCCGAGAAAGCCTGTAACAAAAGAACAGTTTTCAATTAAACACACAAAAAATGGTGGCGTTTGAGAACAAAGGCGCAGGGAAAACCTGCGACTCACATGAAATTCTCTCGCAGTACTTTTTCCAAGTATTTTGATTTATTGCTTTTCCCTGCCGTTCCATGCGAATAGAAATCTTCAAGCTCTTTCATAAATGGATCTGGGAGCTCTTCAGGCGACAGTTTATATTTTGCCATGGGTCCGCGCACTGCATGGGGCTTGCGCACTGCCACTGGGTGGTGCCACTGTAGTACATTTAAAGCTTGGACGTTCTTGTGGGGATAAGGCACTATTCTGGGAGGATGCATCACTGTCAGAGTCACAATCATCACTCTCAGAGTCAGTAGAGGGATCAAGAACAATTAGCTCCGCCGTTGGAGGAATTCTAGCCGCACTCGCATAACTAACGTCGTTACTACCACTTACTTTGCCAACCGTCATCGTCGATGAAGTTTCTCTAAACTCTGCGTAGGGCCGAGAGGTTTCGTGTCGAGCCATGTCCTTTCCGTCTTTTACGGCCGTATCGGGGACCAGCCCTAAGAACGGTGAACTATCGTCTTCGCTGACATCGCTGTAATGTGCAACAAAAAAGGACCATTTATGTCTAGAATGAGAATAAGGCCACTATTTAAGGGTTAGAAGGCGCACTAGCGGAACTAAAGTCGATACTATACCACTTGCTTTGCCAACCGTCATCGTCGATGAAGTTTTTTCTAAACTCTGCGTACGGTCGAGAGGTTTCGTGTTGAGCCATGTCCTTTTCGTCTTGTACGGCCGTATCTGGGACCAGCCCGAAGAACGGTGAAACATCGTCATCACTGTCGTCGCTGTAATCTGCAAGAAGAGAGGCCATTGTATGTCTAGAATGAGAGTAAGGCCACTATTTAAGGGTTTGAGAACAAAGGCAAGTGTTCTATGAGATAATTACGGCTTTGTTGATCAGTGGTCTATCTCCCATAGGACACAACCTTCTATTCTTTAACTTTTCTGTCAACAATCCAATCAAAGGGTAATGTCACCATGTGAGGGTTTGAGAACAAAGGCGAGTGTTCTCTGGGACAATAGGGTTTTTTTAATCAGTGGTCTATATCCCATAGGACACCTTCTTTTCTCTAACTTTTCTGTCAACAATCCAATCAGGCTTTCGCAATGTTTACTCGGTTTTCATGAGAATCAAATTTTATCAATCCTATGATGTTTAGGACGTTTTCAGAAGTGGACGATCCCAAACCCAACAGCCAGAAAAACATTACCTCTTTGGTGCTTTGCCTTTCCCGATATCCTCGAGCTTCCAGTATTCTGGTTTGTGCTCTCAACTGGGAAATGATCTGAACTCCATTGAAGTTTGGCGCGCTTTCCCGATGAAGAAACTTTGCAGGAAGGATCAGAGCCCGGGAGTGTAGGGCGATTGTTGAAGTTGTCACCTCTCGCTCTTTCTAAGAGAGTAGTTATAAATGAATTATACCCAATATTAAATCGGAGCTCTTGCAACAATTCAGTTCGTTTGAATGACGAACAACCATAGCCATAAGAGCGCGAACAACCATAGCCATATTGTACGAGCAGCCATATTGTACGCGCAGGTCTGGGGGCCGAGAACACAATTCAGCAAACGAAATAGGAAATGACTTGCGCTAAGAATACGGGCATGTGCGCGTGTTAGCCCAAAACAGCTGACAAGAGAATGGGAAACCAAAACAGAAACGCAAAATTATGCCAGCGTTTCTGACCTCTATTTCGGTACTTTCTCAAGGCGAGAACGGCTGAATTGTATGCTCAGAATCATAAATCATAAATCACGCGGACTAGGCCGCGCGTCCATTAGCTTTTACTTCTTTTGCGCGCTCTTGCATCGTAGAGCGGATTTCAGATGAGTGTCGTTAGTAATTGGTAATCACTCCTATAGGCTTTGTGCGGAATTGTTGTAATCACCTTTGCTATTGGTTTCACTGCAGCCATTTGAAATTCACTCTATCCGAATAGATGATTTTCTCATACCTCTAAATACGTCAGGTAACGCTCGATGATCTTCGCCCTCAGTAGTAAATCTGGAGTTAACTCAAGATGGAGTTTGTCTTTTGCAAATCCGAGAAAGCCTGTAACAAAAGAACAGTTTTCAATTTAACACACAAAAAATGGTGGCGTTTGAGAACAAAGGCGCAGGGAAAACCTGCGACTCACATGAAATTCTCTCGCAGTACTTTTTCCAAGTATTTTGATTTATTGCTTTTCCCTGCCGTTCCATGCGAATAGAAATCTTCAAGCTCTTTCATAAATGGATCTGGGAGCTCTTCAGGCGACAGTTTATATTTTGCCATGGGTCCGCGCACTGCATGGGGCTTGCGCACTGCCACTGGGTGGTGCCACTGTAGTACATTTAAAGCTTGGACGTTCTTGTGGGGATAAGGCACTATTCTGGGAGGATGCATCACTGTCAGAGTCACAATCATCACTCTCAGAGTCAGTAGAGGGATCAAGAACAATTAGCTCCGCCGTTGGAGGAATTCTAGCCGCACTCGCATAACTAACGTCGTTACTACCACTTACTTTGCCAACCGTCATCGTCGATGAAGTTTCTCTAAACTCTGCGTAGGGCCGAGAGGTTTCGTGTCGAGCCATGTCCTTTCCGTCTTTTACGGCCGTATCGGGGACCAGCCCTAAGAACGGTGAACTATCGTCTTCGCTGACATCGCTGTAATGTGCAACAAAAAAGGACCATTTATGTCTAGAATGAGAATAAGGCCACTATTTAAGGGTTAGAAGGCGCACTAGCGGAACTAAAGTCGATACTATACCACTTGCTTTGCCAACCGTCATCGTCGATGAAGTTTTTTCTAAACTCTGCGTACGGTCGAGAGGTTTCGTGTTGAGCCATGTCCTTTTCGTCTTGTACGGCCGTATCTGGGACCAGCCCGAAGAACGGTGAAACATCGTCATCACTGTCGTCGCTGTAATCTGCAAGAAGAGAGGCCATTGTATGTCTAGAATGAGAGTAAGGCCACTATTTAAGGGTTTGAGAACAAAGGCAAGTGTTCTATGAGATAATTACGGCTTTGTTGATCAGTGGTCTATCTCCCATAGGACACAACCTTCTATTCTTTAACTTTTCTGTCAACAATCCAATCAAAGGGTAATGTCACCATGTGAGGGTTTGAGAACAAAGGCGAGTGTTCTCTGGGACAATAGGGTTTTTTTAATCAGTGGTCTATATCCCATAGGACACCTTCTTTTCTCTAACTTTTCTGTCAACAATCCAATCAGGCTTTCGCAATGTTTACTCGGTTTTCATGAGAATCAAATTTTATCAATCCTATGATGTTTAGGACGTTTTCAGAAGTGGACGATCCCAAACCCAACAGCCAGAAAAACATTACCTCTTTGGTGCTTTGCCTTTCCCGATATCCTCGAGCTTCCAGTATTCTGGTTTGTGCTCTCAACTGGGAAATGATCTGAACTCCATTGAAGTTTGGCGCGCTTTCCCGATGAAGAAACTTTGCAGGAAGGATCAGAGCCCGGGAGTGTAGGGCGATTGTTGAAGTTGCCACCTCTCGCTCTTTCTAAGAGAGTAGTTATACATGAATTATACCCAATATTAAATCGGAGCTCTTGCAACAATTCAGTTCGTTTGAATGACGAACAACCATAGCCATAAGAGCGCGAACAACCATAGCCATATTGTACGAGCAGCCATATTGTACGAGCAGGTCTGGGGGCCGAGAACACCCTTCAGCAAACGAAATAGGAAATGACTTGCGCTAAGAATACGGGCATGTGCGCGTGTTAGCCCAAAACAGCTGACAAGAGAATGGGAAACCAAAACAGAAACGCAAAATTATGCCAGCGTTTCTGACCTCTATTTCGGTACTTTCTCAAGGCGAGAACGGCTGAATTGTATGCTCAGAATCATAAATCATAAATCACGCGGACTAGGCCGCGCGTCCATTAGCTTTTACTTCTTTTGCGCGCTCTTGCATCGTAGAGCGGATTTCAGATGAGTGTCGTTAGTAATTGGTAATCACTCCTATAGGCTTTGTGCGGAATTGTTGTAATCACCTTTGCTATTGGTTTCACTGCAGCCATTTGAAATTCACTCTATCCGAATAGATGATTTTCTCATACCTCTAAATACGTCAGGTAACGCTCGATGATCTTCGCCCTCAGTAGTAAATCTGGAGTTAACTCAAGATGGAGTTTGTCTTTTGCAAATCCGAGAAAGCCTGTAACAAAAGAACAGTTTTCAATTAAACACACAAAAAATGGTGGCGTTTGAGAACAAAGGCGCAGGGAAAACCTGCGACTCACATAAAATTCTCTCGCAGTACTTTTTCCAAGTATTTTGATTTATTGCTTTTCCCTGCCGTTCCATGCGAATAGAAATCTTCAAGCTCTTTCATAAATGGATCTGGGAGCTCTTCAGGCGACAGTTTATATTTTGCCATGGGTCCGCGCACTGCATGGGGCTTGCGCACTGCCACTGGGTGGTGCCACTGTAGTACATTTAAAGCTTGGACGTTCTTGTGGGGATAAGGCACTATTCTGGGAGGATGCATCACTGTCAGAGTCACAATCATCACTCTCAGAGTCAGTAGAGGGATCAAGAACAATTAGCTCCGCCGTTGGAGGAATTCTAGCCGCACTCGCATAACTAACGTCGTTACTACCACTTACTTTGCCAACCGTCATCGTCGATGAAGTTTCTCTAAACTCTGCGTAGGGCCGAGAGGTTTCGTGTCGAGCCATGTCCTTTCCGTCTTTTACGGCCGTATCGGGGACCAGCCCTAAGAACGGTGAACTATCGTCTTCGCTGACATCGCTGTAATGTGCAACAAAAAAGGACCATTTATGTCTAGAATGAGAATAAGGCCACTATTTAAGGGTTAGAAGGCGCACTAGCGGAACTAAAGTCGATACTATACCACTTGCTTTGCCAACCGTCATCGTCGATGAAGTTTTTTCTAAACTCTGCGTACGGTCGAGAGGTTTCGTGTTGAGCCATGTCCTTTTCGTCTTGTACGGCCGTATCTGGGACCAGCCCGAAGAACGGTGAAACATCGTCATCACTGTCGTCGCTGTAATCTGCAAGAAGAGAGGCCATTGTATGTCTAGAATGAGAGTAAGGCCACTATTTAAGGGTTTGAGAACAAAGGCAAGTGTTCTATGAGATAATTACGGCTTTGTTGATCAGTGGTCTATCTCCCATAGGACACAACCTTCTATTCTTTAACTTTTCTGTCAACAATCCAATCAAAGGGTAATGTCACCATGTGAGGGTTTGAGAACAAAGGCGAGTGTTCTCTGGGACAATAGGGTTTTTTTAATCAGTGGTCTATATCCCATAGGACACCTTCTTTTCTCTAACTTTTCTGTCAACAATCCAATCAGGCTTTCGCAATGTTTACTCGGTTTTCATGAGAATCAAATTTTATCAATCCTATGATGTTTAGGACGTTTTCAGAAGTGGACGATCCCAAACCCAACAGCCAGAAAAACATTACCTCTTTGGTGCTTTGCCTTTCCCGATATCCTCGAGCTTCCAGTATTCTGGTTTGTGCTCTCAACTGGGAAATGATCTGAACTCCATTGAAGTTTGGCGCGCTTTCCCGATGAAGAAACTTTGCAGGAAGGATCAGAGCCCGGGAGTGTAGGGCGATTGTTGAAGTTGCCACCTCTCGCTCTTTCTAAGAGAGTAGTTATAAATGAATTATACCCAATATTAAATCGGAGCTCTTGCAACAATTCAGTTCGTTTGAATGACGAACAACCATAGCCATAAGAGCGCGAACAACCATAGCCATATTGTACGAGCAGCCATATTGTACGAGCAGGTCTGGGGGCCGAGAACACAATTCAGCAAACGAAATAGGAAATGACTTGCGCTAAGAATACGGGCATGTGCGCGTGTTAGCCCAAAACAGCTGACAAGAGAATGGGAAACCAAAACAGAAACGCAAAATTATGCCAGCGTTTCTGACCTCTATTTCGGTACTTTCTCAAGGCGAGAACGGCTGAATTGTATGCTCAGAATCATAAATCATAAATCACGCGGACTAGGCCGCGCGTCCATTAGCTTTTACTTCTTTTGCGCGCTCTTGCATCGTAGAGCGGATTTCAGATGAGTGTCGTTAGTAATTGGTAATCACTCCTATAGGCTTTGTGCGGAATTGTTGTAATCACCTTTGCTATTGGTTTCACTGCAGCCATTTGAAATTCACTCTATCCGAATAGATGATTTTCTCATACCTCTAAATACGTCAGGTAACGCTCGATGATCTTCGCCCTCAGTAGTAAATCTGGAGTTAACTCAAGATGGAGTTTGTCTTTTGCAAATCCGAGAAAGCCTGTAACAAAAGAACAGTTTTCAATTTAACACACAAAAAATGGTGGCGTTTGAGAACAAAGGCGCAGGGAAAACCTGCGACTCACATGAAATTCTCTCGCAGTACTTTTTCCAAGTATTTTGATTTATTGCTTTTCCCTGCCGTTCCATGCGAATAGAAATCTTCAAGCTCTTTCATAAATGGATCTGGGAGCTCTTCAGGCGACAGTTTATATTTTGCCATGGGTCCGCGCACTGCATGGGGCTTGCGCACTGCCACTGGGTGGTGCCACTGTAGTACATTTAAAGCTTGGACGTTCTTGTGGGGATAAGGCACTATTCTGGGAGGATGCATCACTGTCAGAGTCACAATCATCACTCTCAGAGTCAGTAGAGGGATCAAGAACAATTAGCTCCGCCGTTGGAGGAATTCTAGCCGCACTCGCATAACTAACGTCGTTACTACCACTTACTTTGCCAACCGTCATCGTCGATGAAGTTTCTCTAAACTCTGCGTAGGGCCGAGAGGTTTCGTGTCGAGCCATGTCCTTTCCGTCTTTTACGGCCGTATCGGGGACCAGCCCTAAGAACGGTGAACTATCGTCTTCGCTGACATCGCTGTAATGTGCAACAAAAAAGGACCATTTATGTCTAGAATGAGAATAAGGCCACTATTTAAGGGTTAGAAGGCGCACTAGCGGAACTAAAGTCGATACTATACCACTTGCTTTGCCAACCGTCATCGTCGATGAAGTTTTTTCTAAACTCTGCGTACGGTCGAGAGGTTTCGTGTTGAGCCATGTCCTTTTCGTCTTGTACGGCCGTATCTGGGACCAGCCCGAAGAACGGTGAAACATCGTCATCACTGTCGTCGCTGTAATCTGCAACAAGAGAGGCCATTGTATGTCTAGAATGAGAGTAAGGCCACTATTTAAGGGTTTGAGAACAAAGGCAAGTGTTCTATGAGATAATTACGGCTTTGTTGATCAGTGGTCTATCTCCCATAGGACACAACCTTCTATTCTTTAACTTTTCTGTCAACAATCCAATCAAAGGGTAATGTCACCATGTGAGGGTTTGAGAACAAAGGCGAGTGTTCTCTGGGACAATAGGGTTTTTTTAATCAGTGGTCTATATCCCATAGGACACCTTCTTTTCTCTAACTTTTCTGTCAACAATCCAATCAGGCTTTCGCAATGTTTACTCGGTTTTCATGAGAATCAAATTTTATCAATCCTATGATGTTTAGGACGTTTTCAGAAGTGGACGATCCCAAACCCAACAGCCAGAAAAACATTACCTCTTTGGTGCTTTGCCTTTCCCGATATCCTCGAGCTTCCAGTATTCTGGTTTGTGCTCTCAACTGGGAAATGATCTGAACTCCATTGAAGTTTGGCGCGCTTTCCCGATGAAGAAACTTTGCAGGAAGGATCAGAGCCCGGGAGTGTAGGGCGATTGTTGAAGTTGCCACCTCTCGCTCTTTCTAAGAGAGTAGTTATACATGAATTATACCCAATATTAAATCGGAGCTCTTGCAACAATTCAGTTCGTTTGAATGACGAACAACCATAGCCATAAGAGCGCGAACAACCATAGCCATATTGTACGAGCAGCCATATTGTACGAGCAGGTCTGGGGGCCGAGAACACCCTTCAGCAAACGAAATAGGAAATGACTTGCGCTAAGAATACGGGCATGTGCGCGTGTTAGCCCAAAACAGCTGACAAGAGAATGGGAAACCAAAACAGAAACGCAAAATTATGCCAGCGTTTCTGACCTCTATTTCGGTACTTTCTCAAGGCGAGAACGGCTGAATTGTATGCTCAGAATCATAAATCATAAATCACGCGGACTAGGCCGCGCGTCCATTAGCTTTTACTTCTTTTGCGCGCTCTTGCATCGTAGAGCGGATTTCAGATGAGTGTCGTTAGTAATTGGTAATCACTCCTATAGGCTTTGTGCGGAATTGTTGTAATCACCTTTGCTATTGGTTTCACTGCAGCCATTTGAAATTCACTCTATCCGAATAGATGATTTTCTCATACCTCTAAATACGTCAGGTAACGCTCGATGATCTTCGCCCTCAGTAGTAAATCTGGAGTTAACTCAAGATGGAGTTTGTCTTTTGCAAATCCGAGAAAGCCTGTAACAAAAGAACAGTTTTCAATTAAACACACAAAAAATGGTGGCGTTTGAGAACAAAGGCGCAGGGAAAACCTGCGACTCACATAAAATTCTCTCGCAGTACTTTTTCCAAGTATTTTGATTTATTGCTTTTCCCTGCCGTTCCATGCGAATAGAAATCTTCAAGCTCTTTCATAAATGGATCTGGGAGCTCTTCAGGCGACAGTTTATATTTTGCCATGGGTCCGCGCACTGCATGGGGCTTGCGCACTGCCACTGGGTGGTGCCACTGTAGTACATTTAAAGCTTGGACGTTCTTGTGGGGATAAGGCACTATTCTGGGAGGATGCATCACTGTCAGAGTCACAATCATCACTCTCAGAGTCAGTAGAGGGATCAAGAACAATTAGCTCCGCCGTTGGAGGAATTCTAGCCGCACTCGCATAACTAACGTCGTTACTACCACTTACTTTGCCAACCGTCATCGTCGATGAAGTTTCTCTAAACTCTGCGTAGGGCCGAGAGGTTTCGTGTCGAGCCATGTCCTTTCCGTCTTTTACGGCCGTATCGGGGACCAGCCCTAAGAACGGTGAACTATCGTCTTCGCTGACATCGCTGTAATGTGCAACAAAAAAGGACCATTTATGTCTAGAATGAGAATAAGGCCACTATTTAAGGGTTAGAAGGCGCACTAGCGGAACTAAAGTCGATACTATACCACTTGCTTTGCCAACCGTCATCGTCGATGAAGTTTTTTCTAAACTCTGCGTACGGTCGAGAGGTTTCGTGTTGAGCCATGTCCTTTTCGTCTTGTACGGCCGTATCTGGGACCAGCCCGAAGAACGGTGAAACATCGTCATCACTGTCGTCGCTGTAATCTGCAACAGAGAGGCCATTGTATGTCTAGAATGAGAGTAAGGCCACTATTTAAGGGTTTGAGAACAAAGGCAAGTGTTCTATGAGATAATTACGGCTTTGTTGATCAGTGGTCTATCTCCCATAGGACACAACCTTCTATTCTTTAACTTTTCTGTCAACAATCCAATCAAAGGGTAATGTCACCATGTGAGGGTTTGAGAACAAAGGCGAGTGTTCTCTGGGACAATAGGGTTTTTTTAATCAGTGGTCTATATCCCATAGGACACCTTCTTTTCTCTAACTTTTCTGTCAACAATCCAATCAGGCTTTCGCAATGTTTACTCGGTTTTCATGAGAATCAAATTTTATCAATCCTATGATGTTTAGGACGTTTTCAGAAGTGGACGATCCCAAACCCAACAGCCAGAAAAACATTACCTCTTTGGTGCTTTGCCTTTCCCGATATCCTCGAGCTTCCAGTATTCTGGTTTGTGCTCTCAACTGGGAAATGATCTGAACTCCATTGAAGTTTGGCGCGCTTTCCCGATGAAGAAACTTTGCAGGAAGGATCAGAGCCCGGGAGTGTAGGGCGATTGTTGAAGTTGCCACCTCTCGCTCTTTCTAAGAGAGTAGTTATACATGAATTATACCCAATATTAAATCGGAGCTCTTGCAACAATTCAGTTCGTTTGAATGACGAACAACCATAGCCATAAGAGCGCGAACAACCATAGCCATATTGTACGAGCAGCCATATTGTACGAGCAGGTCTGGGGGCCGAGAACACCCTTCAGCAAACGAAATAGGAAATGACTTGCGCTAAGAATACGGGCATGTGCGCGTGTTAGCCCAAAACAGCTGACAAGAGAATGGGAAACCAAAACAGAAACGCAAAATTATGCCAGCGTTTCTGACCTCTATTTCGGTACTTTCTCAAGGCGAGAACGGCTGAATTGTATGCTCAGAATCATAAATCATAAATCACGCGGACTAGGCCGCGCGTCCATTAGCTTTTACTTCTTTTGCGCGCTCTTGCATCGTAGAGCGGATTTCAGATGAGTGTCGTTAGTAATTGGTAATCACTCCTATAGGCTTTGTGCGGAATTGTTGTAATCACCTTTGCTATTGGTTTCACTGCAGCCATTTGAAATTCACTCTATCCGAATAGATGATTTTCTCATACCTCTAAATACGTCAGGTAACGCTCGATGATCTTCGCCCTCAGTAGTAAATCTGGAGTTAACTCAAGATGGAGTTTGTCTTTTGCAAATCCGAGAAAGCCTGTAACAAAAGAACAGTTTTCAATTAAACACACAAAAAATGGTGGCGTTTGAGAACAAAGGCGCAGGGAAAACCTGCGACTCACATAAAATTCTCTCGCAGTACTTTTTCCAAGTATTTTGATTTATTGCTTTTCCCTGCCGTTCCATGCGAATAGAAATCTTCAAGCTCTTTCATAAATGGATCTGGGAGCTCTTCAGGCGACAGTTTATATTTTGCCATGGGTCCGCGCACTGCATGGGGCTTGCGCACTGCCACTGGGTGGTGCCACTGTAGTACATTTAAAGCTTGGACGTTCTTGTGGGGATAAGGCACTATTCTGGGAGGATGCATCACTGTCAGAGTCACAATCATCACTCTCAGAGTCAGTAGAGGGATCAAGAACAATTAGCTCCGCCGTTGGAGGAATTCTAGCCGCACTCGCATAACTAACGTCGTTACTACCACTTACTTTGCCAACCGTCATCGTCGATGAAGTTTCTCTAAACTCTGCGTAGGGCCGAGAGGTTTCGTGTCGAGCCATGTCCTTTCCGTCTTTTACGGCCGTATCGGGGACCAGCCCTAAGAACGGTGAACTATCGTCTTCGCTGACATCGCTGTAATGTGCAACAAAAAAGGACCATTTATGTCTAGAATGAGAATAAGGCCACTATTTAAGGGTTAGAAGGCGCACTAGCGGAACTAAAGTCGATACTATACCACTTGCTTTGCCAACCGTCATCGTCGATGAAGTTTTTTCTAAACTCTGCGTACGGTCGAGAGGTTTCGTGTTGAGCCATGTCCTTTTCGTCTTGTACGGCCGTATCTGGGACCAGCCCGAAGAACGGTGAAACATCGTCATCACTGTCGTCGCTGTAATCTGCAAGAAGAGAGGCCATTGTATGTCTAGAATGAGAGTAAGGCCACTATTTAAGGGTTTGAGAACAAAGGCAAGTGTTCTATGAGATAATTACGGCTTTGTTGATCAGTGGTCTATCTCCCATAGGACACAACCTTCTATTCTTTAACTTTTCTGTCAACAATCCAATCAAAGGGTAATGTCACCATGTGAGGGTTTGAGAACAAAGGCGAGTGTTCTCTGGGACAATAGGGTTTTTTTAATCAGTGGTCTATATCCCATAGGACACCTTCTTTTCTCTAACTTTTCTGTCAACAATCCAATCAGGCTTTCGCAATGTTTACTCGGTTTTCATGAGAATCAAATTTTATCAATCCTATGATGTTTAGGACGTTTTCAGAAGTGGACGATCCCAAACCCAACAGCCAGAAAAACATTACCTCTTTGGTGCTTTGCCTTTCCCGATATCCTCGAGCTTCCAGTATTCTGGTTTGTGCTCTCAACTGGGAAATGATCTGAACTCCATTGAAGTTTGGCGCGCTTTCCCGATGAAGAAACTTTGCAGGAAGGATCAGAGCCCGGGAGTGTAGGGCGATTGTTGAAGTTGTCACCTCTCGCTCTTTCTAAGAGAGTAGTTATAATGAATTATACCCAATATTAAATCGGAGCTCTTGCAACAATTCAGTTCGTTTGAATGACGAACAACCATAGCCATAAGAGCGCGAACAACCATAGCCATATTGTACGAGCAGCCATATTGTACGACGCGCAGGTCTGGGGGCCGAGAACACAATTCAGCAAACGAAATAGGAAATGACTTGCGCTAAGAATACGGGCATGTGCGCGTGTTAGCCCAAAACAGCTGACAAGAGAATGGGAAACCAAAACAGAAACGCAAAATTATGCCAGCGTTTCTGACCTCTATTTCGGTACTTTCTCAAGGCGAGAACGGCTGAATTGTATGCTCAGAATCATAAATCATAAATCACGCGGACTAGGCCGCGCGTCCATTAGCTTTTACTTCTTTTGCGCGCTCTTGCATCGTAGAGCGGATTTCAGATGAGTGTCGTTAGTAATTGGTAATCACTCCTATAGGCTTTGTGCGGAATTGTTGTAATCACCTTTGCTATTGGTTTCACTGCAGCCATTTGAAATTCACTCTATCCGAATAGATGATTTTCTCATACCTCTAAATACGTCAGGTAACGCTCGATGATCTTCGCCCTCAGTAGTAAATCTGGAGTTAACTCAAGATGGAGTTTGTCTTTTGCAAATCCGAGAAAGCCTGTAACAAAAGAACAGTTTTCAATTTAACACACAAAAAATGGTGGCGTTTGAGAACAAAGGCGCAGGGAAAACCTGCGACTCACATGAAATTCTCTCGCAGTACTTTTTCCAAGTATTTTGATTTATTGCTTTTCCCTGCCGTTCCATGCGAATAGAAATCTTCAAGCTCTTTCATAAATGGATCTGGGAGCTCTTCAGGCGACAGTTTATATTTTGCCATGGGTCCGCGCACTGCATGGGGCTTGCGCACTGCCACTGGGTGGTGCCACTGTAGTACATTTAAAGCTTGGACGTTCTTGTGGGGATAAGGCACTATTCTGGGAGGATGCATCACTGTCAGAGTCACAATCATCACTCTCAGAGTCAGTAGAGGGATCAAGAACAATTAGCTCCGCCGTTGGAGGAATTCTAGCCGCACTCGCATAACTAACGTCGTTACTACCACTTACTTTGCCAACCGTCATCGTCGATGAAGTTTCTCTAAACTCTGCGTAGGGCCGAGAGGTTTCGTGTCGAGCCATGTCCTTTCCGTCTTTTACGGCCGTATCGGGGACCAGCCCTAAGAACGGTGAACTATCGTCTTCGCTGACATCGCTGTAATGTGCAACAAAAAAGGACCATTTATGTCTAGAATGAGAATAAGGCCACTATTTAAGGGTTAGAAGGCGCACTAGCGGAACTAAAGTCGATACTATACCACTTGCTTTGCCAACCGTCATCGTCGATGAAGTTTTTTCTAAACTCTGCGTACGGTCGAGAGGTTTCGTGTTGAGCCATGTCCTTTTCGTCTTGTACGGCCGTATCTGGGACCACCCCGAAGAACGGTGAAACATCGTCATCACTGTCGTCGCTGTAATCTGCAACAGGAGAGGCCATTGTATGTCTAGAATGAGAGTAAGGCCACTATTTAAGGGTTTGAGAACAAAGGCAAGTGTTCTATGAGATAATTACGGCTTTGTTGATCAGTGGTCTATCTCCCATAGGACACAACCTTCTATTCTTTAACTTTTCTGTCAACAATCCAATCAAAGGGTAATGTCACCATGTGAGGGTTTGAGAACAAAGGCGAGTGTTCTCTGGGACAATAGGGTTTTTTTAATCAGTGGTCTATATCCCATAGGACACCTTCTTTTCTCTAACTTTTCTGTCAACAATCCAATCAGGCTTTCGCAATGTTTACTCGGTTTTCATGAGAATCAAATTTTATCAATCCTATGATGTTTAGGACGTTTTCAGAAGTGGACGATCCCAAACCCAACAGCCAGAAAAACATTACCTCTTTGGTGCTTTGCCTTTCCCGATATCCTCGAGCTTCCAGTATTCTGGTTTGTGCTCTCAACTGGGAAATGATCTGAACTCCATTGAAGTTTGGCGCGCTTTCCCGATGAAGAAACTTTGCAGGAAGGATCAGAGCCCGGGAGTGTAGGGCGATTGTTGAAGTTGCCACCTCTCGCTCTTTCTAAGAGAGTAGTTATACATGAATTATACCCAATATTAAATCGGAGCTCTTGCAACAATTCAGTTCGTTTGAATGACGAACAACCATAGCCATAAGAGCGCGAACAACCATAGCCATATTGTACGAGCAGCCATATTGTACGAGCAGGTCTGGGGGCCGAGAACACCCTTCAGCAAACGAAATAGGAAATGACTTGCGCTAAGAATACGGGCATGTGCGCGTGTTAGCCCAAAACAGCTGACAAGAGAATGGGAAACCAAAACAGAAACGCAAAATTATGCCAGCGTTTCTGACCTCTATTTCGGTACTTTCTCAAGGCGAGAACGGCTGAATTGTATGCTCAGAATCATAAATCATAAATCACGCGGACTAGGCCGCGCGTCCATTAGCTTTTACTTCTTTTGCGCGCTCTTGCATCGTAGAGCGGATTTCAGATGAGTGTCGTTAGTAATTGGTAATCACTCCTATAGGCTTTGTGCGGAATTGTTGTAATCACCTTTGCTATTGGTTTCACTGCAGCCATTTGAAATTCACTCTATCCGAATAGATGATTTTCTCATACCTCTAAATACGTCAGGTAACGCTCGATGATCTTCGCCCTCAGTAGTAAATCTGGAGTTAACTCAAGATGGAGTTTGTCTTTTGCAAATCCGAGAAAGCCTGTAACAAAAGAACAGTTTTCAATTAAACACACAAAAAATGGTGGCGTTTGAGAACAAAGGCGCAGGGAAAACCTGCGACTCACATAAAATTCTCTCGCAGTACTTTTTCCAAGTATTTTGATTTATTGCTTTTCCCTGCCGTTCCATGCGAATAGAAATCTTCAAGCTCTTTCATAAATGGATCTGGGAGCTCTTCAGGCGACAGTTTATATTTTGCCATGGGTCCGCGCACTGCATGGGGCTTGCGCACTGCCACTGGGTGGTGCCACTGTAGTACATTTAAAGCTTGGACGTTCTTGTGGGGATAAGGCACTATTCTGGGAGGATGCATCACTGTCAGAGTCACAATCATCACTCTCAGAGTCAGTAGAGGGATCAAGAACAATTAGCTCCGCCGTTGGAGGAATTCTAGCCGCACTCGCATAACTAACGTCGTTACTACCACTTACTTTGCCAACCGTCATCGTCGATGAAGTTTCTCTAAACTCTGCGTAGGGCCGAGAGGTTTCGTGTCGAGCCATGTCCTTTCCGTCTTTTACGGCCGTATCGGGGACCAGCCCTAAGAACGGTGAACTATCGTCTTCGCTGACATCGCTGTAATGTGCAACAAAAAAGGACCATTTATGTCTAGAATGAGAATAAGGCCACTATTTAAGGGTTAGAAGGCGCACTAGCGGAACTAAAGTCGATACTATACCACTTGCTTTGCCAACCGTCATCGTCGATGAAGTTTTTTCTAAACTCTGCGTACGGTCGAGAGGTTTCGTGTTGAGCCATGTCCTTTTCGTCTTGTACGGCCGTATCTGGGACCAGCCCGAAGAACGGTGAAACATCGTCATCACTGTCGTCGCTGTAATCTGCAAGAAGAGAGGCCATTGTATGTCTAGAATGAGAGTAAGGCCACTATTTAAGGGTTTGAGAACAAAGGCAAGTGTTCTATGAGATAATTACGGCTTTGTTGATCAGTGGTCTATCTCCCATAGGACACAACCTTCTATTCTTTAACTTTTCTGTCAACAATCCAATCAAAGGGTAATGTCACCATGTGAGGGTTTGAGAACAAAGGCGAGTGTTCTCTGGGACAATAGGGTTTTTTTAATCAGTGGTCTATATCCCATAGGACACCTTCTTTTCTCTAACTTTTCTGTCAACAATCCAATCAGGCTTTCGCAATGTTTACTCGGTTTTCATGAGAATCAAATTTGATCAATCCTATGATGTTTAGGACGTTTTCAGAAGTGGACGATCCCAAACCCAACAGCCAGAAAAACATTACCTCTTTGGTGCTTTGCCTTTCCCGATATCCTCGAGCTTCCAGTATTCTGGTTTGTGCTCTCAACTGGGAAATGATCTGAACTCCATTGAAGTTTGGCGCGCTTTCCCGATGAAGAAACTTTGCAGGAAGGATCAGAGCCCGGGAGTGTAGGGCGATTGTTGAAGTTGTCACCTCTCGCTCTTTCTAAGAGAGTAGTTATAAATGAATTATACCCAATATTAAATCGGAGCTCTTGCAACAATTCAGTTCGTTTGAATGACGAACAACCATAGCCATAAGAGCGCGAACAACCATAGCCATATTGTACGAGCAGCCATATTGTACGCGCAGGTCTGGGGGCCGAGAACACAATTCAGCAAACGAAATAGGAAATGACTTGCGCTAAGAATACGGGCATGTGCGCGTGTTAGCCCAAAACAGCTGACAAGAGAATGGGAAACCAAAACAGAAACGCAAAATTATGCCAGCGTTTCTGACCTCTATTTCGGTACTTTCTCAAGGCGAGAACGGCTGAATTGTATGCTCAGAATCATAAATCATAAATCACGCGGACTAGGCCGCGCGTCCATTAGCTTTTACTTCTTTTGCGCGCTCTTGCATCGTAGAGCGGATTTCAGATGAGTGTCGTTAGTAACTACTTACTAACCGAGGGTGAGGGCATTACGTGAAATATCAAACTGAGGTTTTGGCGTATCGACCGAGCGATAGCGAGGTTGATACGCCAAAACCGAGGTTTGATATTTCACGTAATGCCCGAACAGTCGAGGTTAGTAAGTTGTTTATTATATGGCACTTTTTCTACAAACGTTTTACGAACCGGAAGTCGCCTCGTTCATTTTCCCGCCGAAATAACTCAGACACGCGCCCGCGTCGCGCTCGAGTTCATTCAGAGTTTTTCATTCTCTGAGTCAAACTGATAGAACAAACCACGCCAGACTTGATCTAATGTAATCAATCTCTTATGGATGTCAAATACTTCGGAATCCTTTCTTTTACAGATATTTTATAATGTTGTTTAGTCATTTATGAGAAGGCTTTTGAGGGAGTTACAGAAGTTTCAAACGGCAAGCAACCGGGAAGCAAGTCTCCGACGTCAGCTAAACTTTTTTTGAGCACCATTGGGGAAAAACATTGCTTCTTTTGCACTAGGAAAAGGCCTTTAATAAATACGGAAGAAGAGTTAAACCTGAAGAAGATACTTCACAAGCTATCCTCCAGAAAATTGCAATGGTTATTTTAGCCGGCTTTTGTGCAAAAGCAAACGTCAAGTAAGAATGAAATTTTAACTCGAGGAGATGGAGAGAGCGAAAAGAATGAACGACTTCACTATCACTATCAGTATCGGTAAGCACAAAGTTTGAACTCGCTTTCTGTTATTACTTTTAGTTCTCAAGTTTCTTGAATTCCCATTAATTTTGACTTTACATGTAGCTGTTATCTTTTGTTGCTGCTATTTTGGCTCCCTTAAGTTCTCAATTTCTCCGGATAGACTCGAATTTCTTAGAGTAACTTTTTGGCTTTGTTTGCTTTTGTAAACAGGTCATTTCTGATATTCAGGCCTTTATTTTCCTCTTGTCACAAGTTAGATTTGTGTTATACTGTTTCATGTATTCCTTGTTGTGAATTGCGCTGAACATCTTCTTTTTGAATTTATGTTATTTCAAGGAAATGAATTTTTGTCAGTCGTGAACTGCGAGCGGGCATTAAGAATTTCCATAATGCCCGTGGGCATTACGGAGAGTTACGCCCGCTCGTTAGCCAATCAGAGCGCGCGTACTATCGTTGCCATATAATAATAATTGGTAATCACTCCTATAGGCTTTGTGCGGAATTGTTGTAATCACCTTTGCTATTGGTTTCACTGCAGCCATTTGAAATTCACTCTATCCGAATAGATGATTTTCTCATACCTCTAAATACGTCAGGTAACGCTCGATGATCTTCGCCCTCAGTAGTAAATCTGGAGTTAACTCAAGATGGAGTTTGTCTTTTGCAAATCCGAGAAAGCCTGTAACAAAAGAACAGTTTTCAATTTAACACAAAAAAATGGTGGCGTTTGAGAACAAAGGCGCAGGGAAAACCTGCGACTCACATGAAATTCTCTCGCAGTACTTTTTCCAAGTATTTTGATTTATTGCTTTTCCCTGCCGTTCCATGCGAATAGAAATCTTCAAGCTCTTTCATAAATGGATCTGGGAGCTCTTCAGGCGACAGTTTATATTTTGCCATGGGTCCGCGCACTGCATGGGGCTTGCGCACTGCCACTGGGTGGTGCCACTGTAGTACATTTAAAGCTTGGACGTTCTTGTGGGGATAAGGCACTATTCTGGGAGGATGCATCACTGTCAGAGTCACAATCATCACTCTCAGAGTCAGTAGAGGGATCAAGAACAATTAGCTCCGCCGTTGGAGGAATTCTAGCCGCACTCGCATAACTAACGTCGTTACTACCACTTACTTTGCCAACCGTCATCGTCGATGAAGTTTCTCTAAACTCTGCGTAGGGCCGAGAGGTTTCGTGTCGAGCCATGTCCTTTCCGTCTTTTACGGCCGTATCGGGGACCAGCCCTAAGAACGGTGAACTATCGTCTTCGCTGACATCGCTGTAATGTGCAACAAAAAAGGACCATTTATGTCTAGAATGAGAATAAGGCCACTATTTAAGGGTTAGAAGGCGCACTAGCGGAACTAAAGTCGATACTATACCACTTGCTTTGCCAACCGTCATCGTCGATGAAGTTTTTTCTAAACTCTGCGTACGGTCGAGAGGTTTCGTGTTGAGCCATGTCCTTTTCGTCTTGTACGGCCGTATCTGGGACCAGCCCGAAGAACGGTGAAACATCGTCATCACTGTCGTCGCTGTAATCTGCAACAAGAGAGGCCATTGTATGTCTAGAATGAGAGTAAGGTCACTATTTAAGGGTTTGAGAACAAAGGCAAGTGTTCTATGAGATAATTACGGCTTTGTTGATCAGTGGTCTATCTCCCATAGGACACAACCTTCTATTCTTTAACTTTTCTGTCAACAATCCAATCAAAGGGTAATGTCACCATGTGAGGGTTTGAGAACAAAGGCGAGTGTTCTCTGGGACAATAGGGTTTTTTTAATCAGTGGTCTATATCCCATAGGACACCTTCTTTTCTCTAACTTTTCTGTCAACAATCCAATCAGGCTTTCGCAATGTTTACTCGGTTTTCATGAGAATCAAATTTTATCAATCCTATGATGTTTAGGACGTTTTCAGAAGTGGACGATCCCAAACCCAACAGCCAGAAAAACATTACCTCTTTGGTGCTTTGCCTTTCCCGATATCCTCGAGCTTCCAGTATTCTGGTTTGTGCTCTCAACTGGGAAATGATCTGAACTCCATTGAAGTTTGGCGCGCTTTCCCGATGAAGAAACTTTGCAGGAAGGATCAGAGCCCGGGAGTGTAGGGCGATTGTTGAAGTTGCCACCTCTCGCTCTTTCTAAGAGAGTAGTTATACATTAATTATACCCAATATTAAATCGGAGCTCTTGCAACAATTCAGTTCGTTTGAATGACGAACAACCATAGCCATAAGAGCGCGAACAACCATAGCCATATTGTACGAGCAGCCATATTGTACGAGCAGGTCTGTGGGCCGAGAACACCCTTCAGCAAACGAAATAGGAAATGACTTGCGCTAAGAATACGGGCATGTGCGCGTGTTAGCCCAAAACAGCTGACAAGAGAATGGGAAACCAAAACAGAAACGCAAAATTATGCCAGCGTTTCTGACCTCTATTTCGGTACTTTCTCAAGGCGAGAACGGCTGAATTGTATGCTCAGAATCATAAATCATAAATCACGCGGACTAGGCCGCGCGTCCATTAGCTTTTACTTCTTTTGCGCACTCTTGCATCGTAGAGCGGATTTCAGATGAGTGTCGTTAGTAATTGGTAATCACTCCTATAGGCTTTGTGCGGAATTGTTGTAATCACTTTTGCTATTGGTTTCACTGCAGCCATTTGAAATTCACTCTATCCGAATAGATGATTTTCTCATACCTCTAAATACGTCAGGTAACGCTCGATGATCTTCGCCCTCAGTAGTAAATCTGGAGTTAACTCAAAATGGAGTTTGTCTTTTGCAAATCCGAGAAAGCCTGTAACAAAAGAACAGTTTTCAATTAAACACACAAAAAATGGTGGCGTTTGAGAACAAAGGCGCAGGGAAAACCTGCGACTCACATAAAATTCTCTCGCAGTACTTTTTCCAAGTATTTTGATTTATTGCTTTTCCCTGCCGTTCCATGCGAATAGAAATCTTCAAGCTCTTTCATAAATGGATCTGGGAGCTCTTCAGGCGACAGTTTATATTTTGCCATGGGTCCGCGCACTGCATGGGGCTTGCGCACTGCCACTGGGTGGTGCCACTGTAGTACATTTAAAGCTTGGACGTTCTTGTGGGGATAAGGCACTATTCTGGGAGGATGCATCACTGTCAGAGTCACAATCATCACTCTCAGAGTCAGTAGAGGGATCAAGAACAATTAGCTCCGCCGTTGGAGGAATTCTAGCCGCACTCGCATAACTAACGTCGTTACTACCACTTACTTTGCCAACCGTCATCGTCGATGAAGTTTCTCTAAACTCTGCGTAGGGCCGAGAGGTTTCGTGTCGAGCCATGTCCTTTCCGTCTTTTACGGCCGTATCGGGGACCAGCCCTAAGAACGGTGAACTATCGTCTTCGCTGACATCGCTGTAATGTGCAACAAAAAAGGACCATTTATGTCTAGAATGAGAATAAGGCCACTATTTAAGGGTTAGAAGGCGCACTAGCGGAACTAAAGTCGATACTATACCACTTGCTTTGCCAACCGTCATCGTCGATGAAGTTTTTTCTAAACTCTGCGTACGGTCGAGAGGTTTCGTGTTGAGCCATGTCCTTTTCGTCTTGTACGGCCGTATCTGGGACCAGCCCGAAGAACGGTGAAACATCGTCATCACTGTCGTCGCTGTAATCTGCAACAAGAGAGGCCATTGTATGTCTAGAATGAGAGTAAGGCCACTATTTAAGGGTTTGAGAACAAAGGCAAGTGTTCTATGAGATAATTACGGCTTTGTTGATCAGTGGTCTATCTCCCATAGGACACAACCTTCTATTCTTTAACTTTTCTGTCAACAAAGGCGAGTGTTCTCTGGGACAATAGGGTTTTTTTAATCAGTGGTCTATATCCCATAGGACACCTTCTATTCTTTAACTTTTCTGTCAACAATCCAATCAGAGAGTAATGTCACCATGTGAGGGTTTGAGAACAAAGGCAAGTGTTGTATGGAACAGTTAGGGTTTTTTAAATCTTCAAATGTTCTAAAACAAGATTGAGAATGGTTTGAAGTAAAACCGATATATTGTAACACAACCTTCGACATTGTACCTTGAATATTGGAAGAGTTCTATTGTCATCATTTGTAACTATCTATCATAAAGCGCAAACTAGACTGAAGTGCTGTATTATTGAAGCTTTTAAAAATATTTATCTCTGTGGATGTGGAAATGCTCTGATTTGCATTAGTGTCTCAGCTTATCATGTTCTGTCCAGGAAGCCCACCTTGCAAACGTTTTCACCATGTCATTGGCTGCCTTGTTTTTCGCATGCGGCATTCTCCTGTCATAAACTGCCTTGGCAGTTCTTGTACTGTGGTGAAGAGCTCTTGCCATGGACTGCTTCATATCTTCTGTGAGGTCACTGTAAACAAAGAGGAAAGCAACATCATCAACCGAGCAAATAATTCGTTTATTTTATGGCTCATTCAAATTTATATATTATAAATTATATTATATTTTGTCCCATTTCCAGCACTTGGTGATTTTACTTTGTGGTCGCCCTTTTTGTGATAGGGGTCCGGCGTCACTCATGCATCACTTCACTCCCGTGTGAACTCATTATGCATGTAGTTTTCTATCACCCCCAACCCTACGTGCGAAATTGAATACATAATTAGATAGTAGTAGAAGTTTAGAAATAAAGAAAAAGAACTTGTGTACCAACTAATGGTTTGAACCCCGGACGTTTTACTGCTGATTAGCTTACTGTGCCATTGCGACGTTTCTTGCCTGAGGCGGTGTTTAAAATTGAAACTTCTATTAAATATAATAAATCTCCGAAAAACTGTCACTCAGATTTCTCTAGGTGTTTTCATTTATTGATATTCTTACTCTGATATACTTACCGTAGCAGAAGTTAAATTGATGCAGTTTTTCGCGTTGCCATTGCCGATCTCAACTTTTGTGATAACGCCACAAATGCCTGAGTAATCACAACTTTGCAGCCACTCAAACCCCCAGAATCCTTTATAAAGCAGTTCCTCTATGTATCTAATAGAAAGGGCAGAACAAAGAAGTTTGAGTTTCATTATCTTATTCTATTACTTGGCCATTTTAAAAAAAACCTTTTTCTCTTTCCCTTGAGGGACGTGGCAGCGACAAGGCTTTTTGACAGAATACTTGTCATGACAGCTTGAACCGACGGATAAGGCGCAACTCCTGTTTTAAAATAAGGAGGTATATTTGAGACATAGTAGGAAGAATTTAACAACCATTACCTTGGCCTGTGTTAGACGCGGTGGTAAATGTCTTGTTGACCTATACTAGTTTTGACCTATACTAGTTTTAACAGTCGAGGGTATCGTGTACCTAGTAATTTGTCGTGAAAGAGAAGGCTTAAAATGGCGTCCTTTGAGCTTTTGTCATGCAAAATTGCTGCTATCGAGCAGGAGAGCAGGTCTGAACGAACTCTGTTCTGTTACATGAGAGCGTGAACACCTTTGTGTGCGTGCTTTTTCGCTTAATCTACCTACTCCAGCTTTGTATTTGTAGTATAGTACAGGCTTTATCTTATGTAACATCAAACAACAAACCTTTTGCCACATGCTCTTCTAGCAGTTGCATAATATCAAATGTGACAAACAGCTTGTTCTGGACATTGAATAGTCCTGTAAAACAGGTTACTTTGGTCAGTAATTGAAAAAAAAAACGGTTAAAGTCAATACAAATGAAGGTTGTGAAGTCGAAGAGAAACAAAAGCGCTATAGTTGGAAGGTGATTTTATTGCCGATTATGGTTCTCCCATGTCAGAGTGATAGGGGTGCTCGTCGGGACATCGGAAAATATACCCTAAAAAATACGAGGACATAAAAAATCCAACCCCTAAAAAAATATATAACAAAATCACCCCTAAAAAATACCAACAATAAACCTTTTGTGTTATTGTTTAGTGTTTCTCATTTCAAAACAAGCTTATTTTAGAGCTATAAATGAACAAAGAAAGAAAGAAAACTGGGTTGCTGGGTTTGCGACCCTTTCATTCATTTGCGTACCCCTAAAAAATACTTAATTAGTGAAAGCCACAATTTTTCTCCGATACCCCCTAAAAAATACCTGAAACTCGATTTTGACCCCTAAAAAATACGATGAGCACCCCTATCAGGTCGACATGTGAAGACCCCCCCGGGTTTGTGTCCCATTGTTTTGTTTCTTGATGTCCTTGTTGCCATTGTACTAGCAGATCATGAGCCCAGTGGAGAAAATAGATAATGATTTTAAGCTGTAAATGTATCATATTTTGGGGTACGAATTTGTTCCCAGATATTTTTGGGGGTATGAATGTTGGGCTTCTGAAAAGTTTGGAATTGGTGTAATAAAGCTCCCTCGGGCTCGCTTGTCGGTGCTCGGGTGCTCGTCGGGAAAATAAAATCTCAACCTTAAAACATACCAATCTAGGCATGGTCATCAGAGCTTTAACCCCTCAAAGATACCATTTTCAACATGGCTATCAAATTCCAGCCATGATCACGCAAGAAACAACAGCTGGGAATACAGCCTACCGAGTAGCCAGCACTAGCATCTTGCATTTTTTGCTGCGAACACACCCTAAAAGTTACCATTTCCTGGGAAAATTGCCCTTTTTTCGACTTATACCCTAAAAGATACCTGGAACCCGAATTTTAACCCCTAAAAGATACGACAAGCACCCCCGCCCGACGACATATGGAAGTCCCCCCCCCCCCGCCCCCCTCCGGGGAAGTGATACTAAAAAGAGTGGTAGACTGAGAACTTAAAAATCACCAAACAAACACAACTGAAGGCTATGTTTGCAGCATATTTATCGTAGACATTTTTAACATACAGTAGGCTTACTAACAGCCTTGCCGATATTCGACTTCAACCGACCCCTATTCCACATCCAGACAACTGAAACTCAAACCTTTATGTTCATTGGGATTCTCTCATGGTCGCGGACGGCTATAAGATGGCAGTTGTGCCCGAATCGTACTGGGCAATTTCTTGACAGGTTTCCATAAACTCGTATGATGACACTGAAGGAATTTTCACTTGCTTCCTGACAACTCGTACTGAGGCGGCAGTTGAAGATGGAACATGTTGAACTGGTCTTGTTTGCTTTACCTCGGGTGTTGCACATACGACAACACAGATGACATTTGTGTCCATTTAATAAATTGTGTATTACAAGTGAAGTCACAGTGTGATCATGTAAATCTATAAGGAGTAGTAATATATTTTTCCATATTTTATGTTCTAAGCTGGCACATTGCATTGTCCGTTATTTACATCCGAACGCTGTTGGAATTGCGTTTTTATTGGGCAGTTGCAAAACAATTTCTATATTTGCTTCTCCTAGTGAATTTTGACTAGCCGTTACTAAATTCATGGCACATTGGCACCTCCCCACAAAAATCCCTGGCTATGGGCCTGTGCAGAATATCTCATTTGTTACTTCTATGTTATTTGTATACACTCATTCCTCCATCACAGTTTCCCTATGCTTACCCCCAGCTAGTAATAACATTAATGTACCTTTCACGGTATTTTGTTGCCGCCGTAGTGTTAGTGTAACCGTGCGGCAGGCGGCGCAAGATTCAATAGGTCTGAGTTGAATATGAAACTACTTTATTATCACTAGAAACGGGACCAACAAGCTAGGACCCAACCTCTACTACCAGAAGTAGTTCTTCGTTATAAATATTATCTTGTAGCCTCCCTTATACATAGCTTCTTGTGCTTGCTCGCTCCAACTCAGTTCTTCTCAACACAAACTCCAAAACTCAACTGAACTAAAGGACGCTTGCCGCTAGCTTTTAGGATAGTTCCTCCGGAAACGACGCGCATTACTGAATTGTTCTAACTATAAGAATGTGAATAGCACCAGCGCACCAGTAATTAAAATAACCCAACCTTAATTTAGGCTGACTGAATCAAAGGCCCCATTGCCGCTAACAGGAAATTAATTAAATAAACTGAACTTAAGCGGTATTAAGCCTATCACCAATTTCCTGATTGGTGACCTGGTCACACCCACCCCCTCTTTTGCTTGCCATGCCCCTGCGGCAAGCTTAACAATGAAACATAACATATGTTGTACTACTATATATGCTGCCTACCTAATTAGATCATTAGATCAGTTCATATATAGTTCACAGATGCTGTCATAGCAACACTGATTGCGGTTGGTGGTGCATGTTTCCATGACGACCAGCTGTTATTCTCTTACTCCGCCGAAGTGGTGGGTCCTCAACATCAGAGTGGATATCATCCTCTACAGTACGCTCAGAATCAGTCTCCTGGTATTGTGGTGGTAGGGCAACCTGGATTTCAACATCCCCAGGACCCTCGCTGTCATCATCCGATGTTTCCTCAGGTTGAGCTCGAGTAGTGAGATTTCTCTCCCTGTGCGCCCTTGGTCGTTGGCGAGGTTCTGCAATTACAGCAGGGCATACTTGGATCTCACCCCGTCCCACAACCTTGTCTCCTCCGCTGCCATCTGCTCGCTGGACTACATATGTCCCATTCTCCAGACTCTCCACAATCTTGTAGATGGTACTCTCCCAGTTGTCTTGTATTTTGTTGCGCCCTCTAACTTTGTGATTACGTAGGAGCACTCGCATCCCAGCATCCAGTGGAGGTGCAAACTCCCTCCCTCTTGCATGTCGGTTCCTCCTGGTTATGGCTGCTTCCTTCAGGTGGCTGCCAGCTGACACATATGCCTTGCGCAGACGTTGCTGATGGGTAGTTACCCAGGACTGGTTACGGGTATCTTCCAAGGGAGCAGTTGGTAGGAGTATATCCAGGGGAAGTTTGGCATCTCTCCCGTACATCAGGTAATAAGGGGAATAACCAGTTGTTGAATGGGGTGTAGCATTATATGCATAACACAACTCCTTGAGATGTTGGGGCCACTTCCTCTTTTCCTCTGGAGAAAGGGTCCTCAGCAACTCATGGAGAGTCCTATTAAATCTCTCGCATTGGCCATTTCCCTGGGGATGGTAGGGTGTTGTCCGGGATTTCCTGACCCCATACGTCCGGCACAGTTCCTGGACTACCTCCGCCTCGAAGCTCCTTCCTTGGTCTGAATGGATCCGCTCTGGGACACCATAGGTTAGGAACCACTCCTTGATTAGGGTGTTGACCACTGTTGGCGCCCGTTGATCCCTTGTCGGTACCGCTATGGTGTACTTGGTAAAAACATCTGTCAGTACCAGCACATTTTCACGCCCATCTGACGCTGGTTCGAGAAGCGTAAAATCCATCGCGAGCACTTCAAGTGGGCGGGTTGCTGTGATGCTACCCATGGGGGTCTTAACTGGTATATAGATCCCTCTCCCAACAACACACCTCTCACAGTTTCCAATCCAACTCTTGACATCACCATGGAGACCAGGCCACCAACATCTCTGTCTGATAATCTGCTCAGTCCTCTCCTGGCCTTGGTGTCCACTTTGGTTATGAGCCCCTTTTAATACTTGGTTGCGTAGTGTCCTAGGGAGTACTAGGAGTAGTCGTTCTCCTCCCTCCTTGTCCCCTGTACGCCGATAAAGCACTCCTTCTTGTTCACATATTTTCTTCCATTCGTTCAACAGCTTCAGTGTTGGCTTTGACTCTTGACGCCGCTCCTCCCTGGTGGGCTGCCGGCCTAGGGTACGATAGTGGATGAGGCGCTTGATGTTGGGGTCTTCCTTCTGTAGCTCTGCTAAGTCCCCTGCAGGCAAAGTTGGCAGTGACGTAGCCTGAACTTCCTCGACATTGCTAGGACAGGTGTCGGCCAGGAAAGCCGCAGCCGTAAGAAGATGTTGCCTCACCTCTTCCGGTATCTTAGTGGTCTGAGTACTGGTCGCTAATACAGTGGCCACTTCAATATCACCTGTCTCAGCCTTTTGCCCGATGCGGCTCAGAGCGTCTGCATTTTGGTTATGCTTCCCGGGGCGGTACTTGATACTAAAGTCGAAGCTTGCCAGCTCTGATGCCCAGCGTTGCTCCACCGCCTTTAACTTGCTCTTCGACTGTAGTACGTCAGCGGGTTGTTGTCTGTGAAGACCACGAATTTGCTGCCGATCAGGTACTCTCGATACTTGTCACACACTGCCCACTTCAGAGCCAGCAACTCTAACTTCCGTGACGAGTAGTTTTCCATATTTCTCTCAGCCCCTCGAAGTCCTCGGCTTGCGTAGGAGATGACCTTGACCACTCCCTCTTGCTCCTGAGATAGCACAGCACCCAATCCCTCGTTTGAGGCGTCAGTTTCCAGAATGAAGGGCTTTGAGTAATCTGGATATGCCAGTACTGGTGCCGAAGTGAGCAGTGTCTTTAACTTGTTGAAAGCTTGTTGACACTCTACCGTCCATCTGTTTTCAATCTTCTTCTTTGGATTCTTATTCTTTCCGCCCTCCCCAAGGTCGGCTACCAACTTGTGTAGCGGTCCAGCAGTCTGTGCAAACTTAGGGACGAACCTCCGGTAGTAAGACGCAAACCCGAGGAACGACCTCAAGTCGCGCAGACTATCTGGAACCGGCCACTCTTGTACTGCCTTTGTCTTTTCTGGGTCTGTTGCCACGCCCGCCGCTGACACCACATGGCCAAGGTAGGTGACTTCACTGCAGAAGAAATTGCACTTGCTTGGTTCGATCTTCAGGCCATGGTCTTGTAATTTCCTGAAGACTGTCTCCAACCTCTTCAGGTGCTCGTCCATGGTTGACGCGAAGACAATTATGTCGTCCAAGTACACCATCAGAGTCTGCAGCATGTCGTCGCGGAATATCCCCTGCATTAGTCGCTGGAAGGTGGCGAGAGCGTTCGACATCCCAAAAGGCATCCTATTGTACTCAAACAGTCCCATGGGTGTGGTGAAGGCGGTCTTGTGTCGGTGCATTGGGTCGACTTCAACTTGGTTGTAGGCCGACGCCAAGTCGATCGCTGAGAAAAACTTCGCTCCCCGAAGTGCGTCGAGCGACTCCTCAATCCGGGGTAATGGGTATGCGTCACGCCTAGTTTTGGAATTGAGCTGCCGGTAGTCCACGCATAGACGCAGGGCACCACTCTTCTTCCGAACAAGAACGATCGGCGACGCATAGTCACTTTTGCTGGGACGGATCACACCCTTCTGAAGGAGGTCTTGCAGGTGTTGTTTTACTTCCTCCAACTGGTTTGGCGGTATCCGCCGATGTCGCTGGGCGACTGGTATCTCGTCGGTGGTGTTTATCTTGTGGTATGTGGCAGTGGTGCATCCTAGGTCTTTAGAGTCCTTGGTGAACACACCACTGTATTTCCGAAACAAAGCTTGAGCTTGAGCTTTCTGTAGTTCGGTCCCAGGAAAGCATTTTACGGTAATCCCGGTTGGGAGCTCCCCCTCCCCTTGCCTTCGTGCATCTTCCTCAGCTTCCCGTGAGGGTGGCTCGCTGGGGTTAACACTAGGATTGAGGGAGACTGTTACCTCATTGCTCTCCTGCAAGAACTGCAGCTGTTCTCCTGTTCCAACCGTTGCTCCTTCTCGCGCTACTCCGATCCTTGCCTTGGGCTGTAGCCATACATCTCTTGACCCTTCATTAGCTACCCGGATCACGTAACACGACTTCTTAGTGTCCACAAGAGTACTTAACACTGTTAGGTTTCCCTGTATAGGGACGTCTAAGGGTTCTACGAGTGCACAAGTACCCCACATGGGGCCAGTAACTGCCACATCCATCTCAGTATGGGGTGGTACCCACACATTGTGCACTCCTGCCACCTTGACGAATCCTGTCCTCTCCCGGGTTTGGCTTGTCTCATGCACTGGAGGTAGCACCCCACTGAACTGTGGCACCTTCGCCAGCACATTGGTGCCTAGCAACCCTGGGACCTTGCTTCTCTTCCGTACAGTGACCGGTGTGTCTTTGAGGACAAGCACCCCGCACCTCGGCACGGTCACATCACCAATCACGATTTCTGTTTCCAGGAAGCCAAGGTATGGAATCTCTAGCCCATTGGCTCCATGTAGACGGAACAGGTGACCCATCTTCTGGATTCCCCCACACCTTGGCTGTAGCTTCTCTCGGTAGAATGCCTCCGATATAAGTGTCACAGTCGAGCCTGTGTCCACGAGACACATCACCTCCTCTCCTCCCATTTTTACGGATATGGTGGGGGTACCCCCCACCAAGTTCATTGGTGAATGTGAGCCACTGTCTTCTCCCTCCGCGGGTGGGCTCACTGCCGCGGAGTTTGCTCGTTTAAAGCCGGCTGCTCCCTCCTACCGGCCGGGGGTGCTTGTTCTGGCCATGGCGAGATCCGGCAGTTTCTTCGTATGTGGCCAGTTTGGTTGCATCCGAAGCATTTGATCTGCGGTCTCCCTTGCTGATTCCCCTCAAGGCCACTGTGCTGCACCAGGCAGTCCAGTATACCTTGCTGTCGGTTTAGAACTACCTGCTGTTCTGCCACATGGTCAGCGAGTGCCTTCTGCTGCTTGCCCAGTCCCTCTGCCAGCAGCTTCTGTCCTGCTATGAGGTCAGTAAGTAGCTTTTGGTGGTCAACCGGGGCAGAGATTCTGTTGCATTCAGCCCCGCTCGTCTCGACTTCATGTACACCTGCGCGCCGGGTGGGTCCCTCTTCCTCTGCGGCCCAGAGCTCAATTTCCTGCCGAACCTCTTGAAAGGTCTTTGTGGGATGGTCCCGGCTCCACCAGCGTGCTTCACGGCGAAGGGTTGAGCTCTTCAAATTTTCAATGAACTGATCTTTGAGGAGTTGGTCTTTCTCACTTGCTGGCTTTTCAACTCTAGACAGGAGAACCATCAATCCTTGGGCGAAGTCCCGAACGCTTTCCCGTTCACCTTGGCGCCTCCCAAAGAAACGCCTTAGTGTCTGGGTCTGCGTCAGGTGTTCCCCAAATGCCCCCCTCAGTATGGCAAAGACCCCATCTTTCGTTGACCACTCAGTGTGGGACCTCAGCCGCACTTCATCTTTCGCTGCACCGTCCAGGTGGTAAACAAGGCTGTCTACTGCGTCTGCCTCGGACTGGCCAGCTACTGCTCTCGTCGCATCCGCTATCCAGTCCTCCAACACTTTATCATCCCGAACTCCACCATATCGGCCAAACCGACGCTCCCTTGGAACGGTCACTCTGATCTCTGGTTGCGCCTGGGCTGAGCCTTGACTGCTGCTGCCAATGGACGCCTGTTGGAGCTGCTCTTCCAATGCCTTTAGCTTAGCCTCCAAGGCCTTCATCTGGTCCTCTGCTGACATGCTCTGTTGATCCCGTTTCCCACACTCAACTTAAGCAGCTTCAAAAATCACTCACCCCACTCCTGGTACCAAAATGTAACCGTGCGGCAGGCGGCGCAAGATTCAATAGGTCTGAGTTGAATATGAAACTACTTTATTATCACTAGAAACGGGACCAACAAGCTAGGACCCAACCTCTACTACCAGAAGTAGTTCTTCGTTATAAATATTATCTTGTAGCCTCCCTTATACATAGCTTCTTGTGCTTGCTCGCTCCAACTCAGTTCTTCTCAACACAAACTCCAAAACTCAACTGAACTAAAGGACGCTTGCCGCTAGCTTTTAGGATAGTTCCTCCGGAAACGACGCGCATTACTGAATTGTTCTAACTATAAGAATGTGAATAGCACCAGCGCACCAGTAATTAAAATAACCCAACCTTAATTTAGGCTGACTGAATCAAAGGCCCCATTGCCGCTAACAGGAAATTAATTAAATAAACTGAACTTAAGCGGTATTAAGCCTATCACCAATTTCCTGATTGGTGACCTGGTCACATTAGTATTGACTACTTTACCACAATTGGGCTCCCCACAGAACCATTTATCCCCGCTGGTCCTGTAGTGTAGCACACCAAGGGGGTTGGTGGGGGTTGGACGACACATTACCACAAACGAACTAACAGTGACTTGTTCCACTACCTCCCTTTTAGCTTTGGTCGCCGAGGATGTGAAGTTGTTGATCCTTTCTTTTATGTTGTCTGACAGCGGTTTGTCTTTAACAGACACAGGCATTTTCCTGGCGACCAATTTAGTACTCCTTGCCCACTCGATATGGTCGCAACTACGAGTAGAATCTGAGCGTGCACTTTGCAATGGCCGACAGCCCTTGTAGTGGCACTTCCAAATACCTGTCTGAGAAACTTCCACAAAGCATCTGCAATAGGCAGAGGGATATGTTTTAACAATTATTTGAAATTTGGATAGATAAGGTTACGAAGCTCCGCCAAGGCGGATCCCATACTTTGAAAAATTAATTGATAGAGTATAATCGATCTATTTGAATTTTTAATGCATTGGAATGGATAGGTGTATAAATAATTATTCAATAATAAAATAAATTTATATTGAAAGTCAACTCCCCCAGTTTTGTCGGGAGTCTCAATATTTTCCCCTTCATCTCCCACGAAAATGGAATATATATATAGTTTAATTTTAAAACCAGGAATGAAGGAATCAGCGGTTTTACCCATGGGAGTCATTTTTCCCATGACACTTTGGGAGGTTCTCTTTTAAGAGTATGTGGAACTAATCACTCATTTCTATTTGAATTTTATTTAAATTTATGTTTTTCTCTTCTAGCCCCCTGTATCGTCTGAATGTTTTGTATTTTATCTTGCTCATGTGCCTGTTATATCAGTGTCTTGTATAATGTTAGTGGTAAAGATTATTTATGTAAGAGTTAAATACCAAGCGCTGAGGCAGTATGGCATATAAATACCGAGGCTTTTAAATCAATCATGTAATAATTATATTATTTTTTCCTCACTATAGCCTTTACTAAATCTTGATATGACTGACTTCTAGCTACTTAACTCCACTAGCTTATGCTATTTTTAAGTGATCTGTTCTCTGCGCCATTCTATATACATGTACAACTTAACATGGAACTAATTATTTCAGACGACAAATAAATATATGTTATTACCGGCTGGGAGGTCCGTATAGGGAAACTGTGACCGAGGGGCTGGAAAATGTTGTGGGCTGGAAAACATTTTCCAGGCCGAGGTCCCAGTGTTTCCCTATACGGACCGACCTAAAGCCGGTAAATAGCTTATTTATTTTGTCCCAACTCTAAAATTTGATTTTTTCGATGAAAAGAAGCACGCGCAAATGGTTACCATGACTAGGTCAGAGATAGGAAAATATTGCCCCCACGCGCGCGTTCTAAGAACCAGTCAGAATGCAGAATTCGTTACCGTGCCCTTGAGGAAAAAAATAAAGTATATTTTTTGTTGTTTGTTGTTTTATAGTGCAGTGATGACTGGACTTGAAACTCCCGAAACTACAAGATCAAGATGGAACAAACAGAGATCACTGCGCAGGAATTAGAGGATGCAAAGTCTTATGCATGCAACCATGAACCACCAATAGTATATGAAGAATATACCCAGAAAGGTACAACTTCAAGAAAACGTGCCATGATTGAGGTTCTGTTTCCAGCCCTCTAGTTGGTGTCATTTCTAACAAATCCTCCACCCACGGGGGGAAGCGCGGGTTCACTTGAACAACCAAGGCTTGAAACAGAGCCTACAGTAGCGGTGAGCAGGATGTATTAGAATCTAGTGGAAGAAATCATTCAACACACGAATTACCTCTAAAATAGCGAGAAACAAAATTGGATTGGTTCTATTGCTGACTTTAAAATATTATTTGCATTAAAAGACGTCACAATAGCAGATCTGCCAAACCCCTCAAATTCAAACCTGGAGACTGGCCATAAAAATCAGGAGATTTGCGTCAAAACCTGGAGATCAGCCAAACGGCTGTACAAAGCAATAAAACAATTTCTGATTATTCAAAAGAAAAGTTAAAATCATGGCTCGAATCATTTTTTTTCTTCAATGAAAGAACATTTTTCAAAAAACGTGAGATTTTCAAAGCAAATTGTAATATCATGCTTCAAATCGTGAGAGTTTGCAAGTCTGCAATAGAACTCGGGAATCAGGTTAGTGAAGCAGCCTCTTACATAATTCCTAGCGTAGTCAAAATTGATCGGTAAAAATTTATAGTAATAAAATTCAATAAAAAATCATTGATTGTTCTGTGAAATCGTTAAAAATCTTTAGCCAAAATACTAAGTGTGCGAATATCGATTTGTATACGGATTCATTGATTTCTAATGGAAACTAAGAAAAACTTTAGCTAACATTAATAGGGCATTGAAACGAAAACAGCTTTAAACGGCGGTGCAATAAGAATGTCTTATGAAACACCGGCTCAAAACACTATGGACCAGACCAAAACACTATGGACCTATCTTGTTTTACTACTAGAGGGGAACATTTTACTAGGACTCAGCCAATCACAGGCCGTTATAGGGAGTTGCCCTCTTCAAGTAGTAAAATGTTACGCCTCTTTTACCAGTTCCTCAGACATCTGTTTACGAATTGGCAAAACAACAGCAACTTTATGATTAAGCCTGTAAAAAAGATACAATTTAACTTTTTGCTGTGGGTCCTGTGGGTCCTGTGGACGTTTATATAAAGCAATAGTTTAAATACTTGTCCTTGTCCTACAGGACTAGTTTTTTTACTTTGACCTTTGCTCAGCCGTGCGTGTATAAAATCCTTGCTCAATAAATCGTGATATGAAAATGCACGAACATAACAATTCTCAGCGAACATTTATTAACATTTAAAGAATACAAGAGGACTTTATAGGCCGTTCCTATGCGTGAATTTGCCATAATTAGTTGTGAAAAAATTATTCTCCTCTTTATTTCGTGGTTCAATATTATGGTCACATAACCTAACCCTGACTATCGCGCTGACAATTCTCGAGAGAATTTCTGGAATTTTGTGATGTCAAGATAGTCTCCACATTTTTGAAGTCGCATGGTTGACATCTCTGTAAAGCTATGATAATAACTTTGCCAAGCATTGTGGCGTATTGTCCAGGCTCTAATGAGCATTTTGGCTGGCTCTCTCACCATAATTGTCATTCTTTGTACTCAATGCTCTCAAAAGTTATAATAATAGTAATTTACTTGGGCGTATCATGTTTTGGCCCTTCTCAGTGCTCATTTTAACCCTCACTGCACTCTGACTAAAACCATATTTACACCCACAGACATCAACTATATTGTTATAATATTGTACCTGTTGTCCTGCCCCTTTCTTGATATTTTTACAGAAAATATTGTTTTGTCACCAAGACATGTCGTAAGCTGCACCGCTAGAGTGTTACTAGGAGTTCGCTGTGGTTGCAGACTTGTGTGACATCTTGGACAAGTAGGCGGTTTTTTTCTTGATACATATCCAAAGTCGCAATTTGGACAGCTGCGTCTTCCTCTGTTAGTACAAGCCTTGTAATAGAGACAAATTATTAGAAAGGATATTATTTTGCAAAATAACATCGCCTGTAAGAAAAAAAGGACAGAAAGTCATCATGCAAATTCCAAGTGACACCATAAGGGTTCCACTACCGGTTGGTTTAGGAGGGTGTATACATCTGACACCTAAGCATGGAGCTTACTCATTTTTTGCTCCTTGATTTAACTGTTTAATCATGTTAACCTATACATCAACCCTTTGCTACTGCAACATTTTCCACGATATCCTTCTTTTATGAGGGCAAAGAGAGGTACCCTCATACATTTTTGTATATTGGTGCCAAGATTCTGGGTTTTCTTTATTTTATTGAGAGGAAGGCAGATAAAATATCATGATACAAAATAATTTTTTCCACTGCCATAGGACATCATAATGTCTATTGTGGGCAATGCATTAATGCTATGCTTCAAGTAAGAAGCATGGTAGACAGGTTTCATTCACTTTTCCCATTGTTCTTTTGAGAGCTGTCAAAATAATGGCTGAAAGAATTGCTAAGCTCCTCTCTAGTGAAATCGTTCTCAGCACAGCTTTGATGTGAATTTTATGTTTTCATTATCTGTTTTTGGTCTAGCTCAATTGTGTATATTGTGTGATGTGTCATCTGGTGCAGATTTAAATATTCGGTATGAAGGAACAACTCTAAAACCCATTGCACTTACAGGCTCTACTCCGGGTGTAGCTGGCCTCTTATTCGGCTGTAGTACAGCCTGAAATCAAAATTGATTTGTAAGTATCTGCTATAATGGAGTGAGATGGTTGGATGAAATACATGGTATTCTGTTGGTGATTAAGCTTTTGATAGATATACAGTAACAGACTACCTAAAATGGCTATATATGTGCTTATAGCCATTTTTAATATCAACTTCATTCTCAAATAGTTGAAAAGTGGGAAATGTATTTCCTACGACGCAAAGGTGAAGGCAATAAAAATGGTAACTCAAAGATTTTTTTCAACTATTTGAGAATGAAGTTGTATATAAATTTGAATGTAACCTGTGTGAGGCAGGCTATGTGGGCTATACGCGTGGCCACCTTCATAAACGCGTGGAGGGACACAAAAGAAAGGCATCCTCTATTTATAAACATTATGCACATAAGCATGATAAAGATAAAGGAAATGCTTCTGATTAGAGAGCTCCGACCAACTCTCAACGTGCAGAGTGACTCGATAAGCGCAAAAGTGTTTATCTAGATGAATGTAATTTACCACCTATTGTATTTATACTGCTTTATATTCACTATCAGTTGTATCTACAATCTTGGACAAAATGTCTTGGCAATTTCCCCAAAAAATGACCGAAATGACGTTTCACTCCTGTCCATGCGTGATTTGTACCCCTCCCCCACCCCCCCTATAGTCAATGTTGCTTGGGTCCGTAGACAGATGATCTAGAAGTTCCTCAACATTTATTTGGGGGGGGGGGGGAGCGAGAATTGGCATTATCCGTATGTATTTCAGCATACCCACTGATTTCTGCACAAAACTCAAATTTTGCCAACAATTTTGTCCAAGATTGTCTGGGGGCAAAAGGTGCACCCCTTTCTCTTAGCGAAATGATTTAAGGAGAACCGGTTGTGTCTTGTTGTTTTGTTGTATATTGAATACAGTAGACTTGTTTTCCTATTTTCAAGCAGGTTTTTTAATGCATTGAAGGCCTTATTTATTTCGAAACAGATGACTTTCATAACTTAAAAACGTGGGACATACTTTGTTCCGAAATTCACATGTTTGGGAAGCCTGTGCCTATGGACACTGCCCTTGACTGGACGCGCCTTGTTTATCGCTGCAATCCAGTTTTGTAAACATGGAGTTGTTGCACGAGTACGATTCTGATTCGGAAAAGTCTTCTGCTAGTAGTGAGAATCCTGGATTGCTTCCAGACGAGATAAGATCTGTTTATTTGGTTACATATAGCCAAGTAGATAAAGATAAAGTAAAAAACCGACGCGATTTTGCAAACATGCTGGTTGAGTCGTTCGAGCATGGCGGGGGCAAAGTCATTCAATGGTGTTGCTCTGAAGAAGAACACAAGCAAGGAGGGATTCATTTTCATGTTTCCATAAAGCTGAAAGGAGTCAGGCGTTGGAAATGTTCAAAAGATTATCTGAAGGAGAAATATGGAATAGTGGTAAATTATTCAAGTCGGGATTACTGTAACTACTATAGTGCCTGGCGCTATGTCACTAAAACTGATCTAGACTACGAACAAAGCAAAGGACACCCTGATCTTACGAACTTTCATGAGCCGAGAACTACTAGGGCCAGTAAAAAGGTGAGAGAAAACAGAAATAAAAGGGGTCGTGCTAAAAATTCTGATAAAAAGGAAGGAGAAAGTGGGTCTAGTAAGAAAACCAAGAGAAAACGACTTTCTGTCTTACAAGTATCAGAAGTGCTGTTGAGTAAAAATATAAAGCTTTGACGGGATTGGAGGCACTTGCTTACAAACAAAAGTCTGAGGGAAAAGAAGACCTCATGGAGTTTATACTTAACAGGTCACGGAAGACGGTTGAAGAAATTATTGATACAACCTGGGAGATTAAAGGGGCGGGCGAAAAACTGGAGCGAGCGAGAAAAACGCGCATGGAAATACTACAAGACGCAAAACAATTGGACTGCACGTGTGATAGCGAAAGGGACTGGTTTAACTGCGCCAAGGAAGTACTTGAAAGTAATGATATTGAATTGAATGGCTTTGCTGAAGCTATAAAGAATTTGCTTTTGAAAGGCCGCGGTAAATACAGGAACATCATGATTACTGGACCAGCGAACTGTGCAAAGACTTTTATCCTAAAACCGCTTACTCTGATTTTTAACACTTTTACTAACCCTGCCTCGGGCAGCTTTGCCTGGGTAGGGGTTCAGGATAAGGAGTGCATTTTCCTAAATGATTTCCGCTGGAGTGCCCAGATGATTCCCTGGCACGATTTACTGCTTTTATTGGAAGGAGATGTAGTTCATTTGCCAGCACCGAAAACACACTTTAGTCACGATATCCAGCTCAGTGACGACACTCCGATATTTGCAACAACCAAGCGTCCACTTACATTTATTAAGAACGGAGTTGTGGATGATCGAGAGAGTGAAATGATGGCTGTCAGGTGGAGAACGTTCAACTTTAGAGCGCAGATTTCGGAGGCGAGGCAGCGCCGTGTAAACCCATGTTGTAGGTGCTTCGCAAGTCTAGTCTGTTCCTAATTAACACCAAAAGACTCCGAAAATATTCAAAGAGTAAGTTTCCCTTATTTCTCGTGAGAACATAGCAACCTGACTTAGATTTTTCACATAGACGGTTTACATTTGTGAGCTTACACTACTAGTGGAAAAATATTCGAGTTGTTGAGACGTTTTCCAGCATTTTCAACGGTTTACGGTGTCAAAATTACTAAAATGAAATTTGATGCTCATAAATTAATTTCCTGTAAAATCAGGCGTAAACCGTTGGAAATCGTTGTTAAGCTTAGAATAACCGTAATTAGTCAAGTGCATCGTAGACATCATAGCAGTGTATTGTTCTCCAAGTTAACAAACTCCAAAAAAACATAATTACAAGATGTTAAAAATCGTTTCGTATGTCAACGGTTTACAAACCGGAAGTAGACAGAGAAAAGACCGGAAGTAGCGGAATTATTTTGGCGGGAAACATCTGACGATTTGGCATGCAACAAAAGGAATTGTTATTTGCTTAGTATTTTATTCGGTTGCCTTTGCTTTTTATAATCAAGTCTATCCGCTTATCCATCGATCCAATAATATTATCGATGATGTTTACTGGAAATGCTAGAATTGTTTCCCTTACGCGATTTTGAAACTCCTTGTAACTCTCCCTCTTAATTTTGCGAGTCAGTGCCTGTTTGTTAAGTTCTTTCCTAACCAGATGAAAAACGTTCTCTATAGGATTGAGATCGGGGCTTCTTGGCGGTATTGGGAACAGTTCTGCTTTAACTTTTCTCAATGCCCCTTTAGCAGCAGCCGAATTTTGACTCGGATCGCCATCCTGTAGCCAAAGTTTGGAGGGGGCCTTCTGTGCTGTTTTTGAACAGTCCGCGAAAATGTTTCATAACATAACTTCTGAAGAAATCCCCGTTAAGTTTTTCGTAAGGGTCGCATGCTATGACCCCTTTTCCGAAACTGATGCTAACAAAAAACTTACACGTTTTCCCTCCCGACCCCTCCTTCTTTCCCTTAGCCGTACATCCCAGCGCTAAACCCTCAGATTTTTTTCTCCATATCCGCCCCTGTGGTGCTCTAGCTTGTCCAGCTGGATTTCTCTTGTAATAGAACCCGACACCGTCCAAATAAAAGTTTATCTCTGAAGTCCAGAAGTCGTTTTGTGTGTTTTTTTCACATCCTTGGCAAACTGCAAGCGTTCTTCTATATCCCCTTGCAATAATACCCCCTTTTTCCTACTTTGCAGATACTCGTAACCGTGATCGTGTAGTCTTCTGCGTACAGTTCTGTTACTTACTTCGCGTAAATCAAGACCACATGCCTCGAATAGGCTTCCAGAACATATGTTGGGATTCTCGTGACGCAAAAGATTAAACTGTCGTATAAGTACCCTCTCTGTTTTGGCAGTTATCTTTCTTGGACGCCCAGAGCTCGGCTTCCGATTCTTTTTTCTTAAAGCCCGAACTCCCTCTTTTCTTATTCTATAAACGCTTCGTAACGAGACTGCGGTATCTCTTGCAACATCTATAGGCTTATGGCATGCATCTCTTATCCTGTAAAGGATATACGCCTTAATTCCGCCTTGGATTTCGCGGCGAAACACCATATCTGGTTACAAAAATTCTTACTTCTGTAATCCACGTAACAGTGACGACGCCCCAATTAGAACCTAATTCGTCCCATTAAGCAGTAGAATGCTATGGCGTCACACCTCTCGCGCTCAAGTAATGTTTTCATATAAAAAGATCTTACTGGGCCATACACATTTCTCCGGTATCCTACGAACTCTATTCAGACAATCTTGGACAAAATGTCTTGGCAATTTCCCCAAAAAATGACCGAAATGACGTTTCACTCCTGTCCATGCGTGATTTGTACCCCTCCCCCACCCCACCTATAGTCAATGTTGCTTGGGTCCGTAGACAGATGATCTAGAAGTTCCTCAACATTTATTTGGGGGAGGGGGGGAGCGAGAATTGGCATTATCCGTATGTATTTCAGCATACCCACTGATTTCTGCACAAAACTCAAAATTTTGCCAACAATTTTGTCCAAGATTGTCTGGGGGCAAAAGGTGCACCCCTTTCTCTTAGCAAAATGATTTAAGGAGAACCGGTTGTGTCTTGTTGTTTTGTTGTATATTGAATACAGTAGACTTGTTTTCCTATTTTCAAGCAGGTTTTTAATGCATTGAAGGCCTTATTTATTTCGAAAAAGATGACTTTCATAACTTAAAAACGTGGGACATACTTTGTTTCGAAATTCACATGTTTGGGAAGCCTGTGCCTATGGACACTGCCCTTGACTGGACGCGCCTTGTTTATCGCTGCAATCCAGTTTTGTAAACATGGAGTTGTTGCACGAGTACGATTCTGATTCCGAAAAGTCTTCTGCTAGTAGTGAGAATCCTGGATTGCTTCCAGACGAGATAAGATCTGTTTATTTGGTTACATATAGCCAAGTAGATAAAGATAAAGTAAAAAACCGACGCGATTTTGCAAACCCACTGATTGTAGATTGTAAAATTGTAATGGCTTGATAATGGCGTAATGGCTACGCCGAAACGGCGGGTCTCATTTGCAGGTCGCAGGTCACAGGTCGCAGGTCGCAGTCCGAAATATAAAATATTTTTTACAAGTTTCCGAGATCACGCAGACTCCTGTAGTGGTTCTACCATTTTCTTCGAGCCGTATTCATGAAGCCGTATTCACGGACTGATAGAAACTTTTATTAAACTGCATTTCACTTTCTTTTGAGCGAATTAACATTTGTCTTTGGGAACGGGAAAATTTACGCGCGAATATCAATATGTTGCTGATGTATGTATTTTATGTTTTTATAAAAATTCAATTGCGAGATGTTTGATCTCTAAGATGCGGACTGTAGTTTGGGCAATGCAGTTTAGAACCAGGAGTGGGTTTATCTTTATCTTAAAGATACTTAGAACCTGAGCGACGAATTAATAATCGTATCTATTTTTGTGAGTGTTTTACGAAGGTACAAAACTTTTACTTCTATTTTTGGGAAACATATGCTATGTAATGCTAATTATCGTGGGATCGCTCCATTTCTATTGGCCGTTTCACAGACTGTCAATCACGTGCTGCACAAACGAAACTCTCTGAAACGCCCTGTTCTGAACTTCGGCGGGCTGAAGGCGAAAAATGTAAGTAAGTACTGTATTTATTTTCACCCTAAAGTGTACTTTTTCTCGTGGCCGTAAGTTTATTTCGATTTGAATATGTTTTGGTGTCACTAGAATTAAATTTCGCAGGTCACAGGTTGCAGGTGACGTTTCCTAGATCATGCAGGCTCACCGCGCAGATCAACAAAAAACAGTCTCTATTTGCAGCGTCGTATTTATTAAATTAACATTTTCATAAAATTACAATATATCTAGCTAAAACATAGCGTTTTCAAATTTATAATGAAACACCAGAACTCAACACATCCACGGATACCCAGGGGCCTTCCTCTTTAAGGCAGCGTCCACACTTGTGGTGCCCGGGTAGCGCCCAAGCATGGGCACTGATGTGAACACACCGGTTTTTGGTGTGCCCAAGTCAAATTTCGAGCACCGCACTGGTAAGGCTGCATTCACGCCTTGGCCCTAGAGCCCTGGCACAGGCACAGAATGGCAGTGTGTGCAAACTTGCACACTTGTCATGGGCACGTTGCCTAAGTACGGGATCTCACAAAGGTGGGCTTGAAAAACATGTGAAAACTTGTGCACTCGCATCAGTGCCCATACTCGGGCAACGTACCCGGGCACCAAGTGTGAACGCAACCTATGTTTCCTGTCGCGAGTGAAAAGTGCGTCGGTCTCCGAGGATGAAATCAACAGCGAATGCAACAACGCGCCCATTCAGAACTACAGCAAATGACACAATGTATATCATAAACCTGCGTGCAGACTAGTCATAGCGCTGCCAAACATAATGCCCCTAGCTCATGGTGTTTCGTAATACACGACTTTCCTAATACGTGGAATATTCGGGCCAGGCCCCTCAAGAAAAGAAAGCCAATATTGAATGATGCCGTTCATTTCGTTCTTTTGCGATTTGTCCCTGAAGAGCATGGTTTGCTGGACATTTAAGCATGCATTAGCAAAATCGTCTATTATCCGAATAAATCTAAATGGAATCATGTGAAAACAAAAGCGGAAGGCGAAATCAGAATTACCCTTTTTGTAGACCCAGATTGATAACAAAATGTTTTTTTGAAATATCAAGTTTGCTGAATTGAAAGGGAAAACCTTGACTTCGCCTCGGAGCTATTCGCTGATAATCACGAACTAATTGTGCCTGTATTATGGCTTAAAACAACTAGCAAAATGTAACTTTTTCGCTAAATTTGTTTCACTTCATTGTCTATAGTAGGACATGACGTTTAGCTACATCTTTAGAAATGAAAGTTTTGTCAACCGAAATATGCATGCCTCTTACAGTCAAAAGACATGAAGCGTGCCCTCTAGAGTTGAATGCTCAATTCATTATTCCATTATTGATTTCATTATTCAATCAAAAAATCCAAAAATGCATATTAAAAAAGTTATAGCCGTTGCAAATCGAAAGCTCGATGCCCTTTTCGAGCTAAAAGCGTGCAGAATGTTTCGGGAAATCAAGAGCAGACACACAGGCGCCAAAATGTGAAAGAGAACGTCCGTTGCCATGGAATCGTAAACAAAAAAACGAGTTTCGATTTGCAACAGCTATAACATTTTTAATATTGAATTGAAAAATGCAGTTTTGGATTGAATAATGAAAGTAATAATGGAATAGTGAATTGAGTATTCACTAGTATTCACTAGGGGGGGGGGGGGGGCACGCTTCATGTCTTTTGACTGTAAGATTTATTTAAAAAATCTTAAGAATCGCGATACAAGACAAGAAAGTGGAATATTCTACCCCCGTTCCTCCTTTTATATTCCGCTCAATCGGAAAGGACTAATCCAAACTCTCTGTGTAGATGATTCTTGTGTGACGGTTTGAGATTTGCCTTTACATCGTCGCAAATAAAAAGTTTTCCATCTTTAACGTCGTTCTTACTTAGATTGCAGCAGCTTCGGTATGGATGGAAATATACATTCTCGGGATAAGGACTAAGCCTTATTTTACTTTCTCCGGGACGGTTGTAGATTCTTCTTTCCTTATGTTTAATAAAGAGATCTAGAGGTGCCTGGGAAGGAGCAGGAGCTGACCGTGTGTCTCTAACGCGTCCTTTGCACCCATAGCAAATCATGGCCGTCGTTGACTCAACAAAGACAACTTCATAACGGTCGTCAATCGGTACATCATCTTTCACCGTTACACGATCTCCGTAGTTTGACACGTCACGTAGAGAAGGTTGATTTGCTCGCTTACGTTTTCTACTTGTCTCGTTGTTTTTCTTCCCTGATGTCGTAGGGACTGTTGCTTGTATCATTCGTTCTAACGGCACGTCGTATGCTTCAATCATGGGAGCTAGTTTTTCCACTGTGTATGCCACTGCAATAGTGTGCGCGCATATGCCGACGTCCTTGAAGCGAAGGCATGTGCTGTCACATGTAAACTTATTTCTATTGATGTACACAGTGTGGACAGTTGGACTTGTCAATGAAATTACAGTCCTTCTATTGGGGTTGTTTGGGAAGCTGCCCACTCCTTCTAGGTCTACTATTTTGTTTGCGTTTTCCCACGAGCCCCTCAGGAACTCAGGGAGCCTAACATCTTCGAAGTCCCCTATTCTTCTTTGCGGTTGCTCGAAAGATGGATTGGTACAGGTTGACGTACAAGACGTCGCCGAGCCTGTCGAGACTGTAGATGTTGATGTGGATGAAGTAGAAGGATTGATATCTTGCGCAATGCTTTTGCATGACTTATTTACTTTCGTTAAATGCCGCTTTCTTTGTGACTCTGTCATCTTAGACCACTGAAGATTTGTTTTGACTAGGTTACTGTGCTCCGGAGACAGTTTGTATGGCCCTTTATTTAGACATGCCCGCTGCTTCTCGCGGTTCACCTCTTCTAACATGTTCTGATAAATTGATATTGCCTCTGTCCAGGTGCACTTTGTGCTCGGGCGATAGCCAACGGCATTCTCAACTTTCTTCTCCCGTATCTTGGATTTATATTTGAAGTTTGCACATTCTTGCGCATTATTGTAAAAAAACTCATCTTCAAGACCTGCACTTCTACGTACCGGTAACAGCATACCGAGCATTACATCTTCATAAAGGTGTTTTCTAAAGTAAACAGAGAACTCTAGCTCTATGTGAGGAGAGTGTGACCGTTCAAGATTGTCCCATTTTTCTGATACGGATATCACTTTAGCCAGGTATTCGTCTCTGCTTGCACTGTCAACTATACCCTTCTCTTTGTTTTTCTCATTTCCGAATATGTCACTGATGATTTCTTCCTTTAAAGAACTTTTCCCAATATTGGTCAACTTGCGTGTTATATCATCCGTGACATGTTTTTTACACGGCAAAAACGTTGATTTCTTGAGGGGTTTCATGAAACCCTTCTGTGCTTTATCCCTATCTCCGCCAACAAAGGAAACAGATTCAAACTTTTCGTTAACTTCGATTAAACCATGGCTGAAGTACAGGAAGTCTCGTGTCTCTCTCCTTACGTGGAACATCGCAGGTCCTGGTAAGTTCACTGGCTTATCAGTTCTAGTATGCAAAAGCTTGCTGCTGCTGTAAGTAGTTGATGTAACATAGAAGTCTCCAACATTAAAGGTAGTATCGATAGAAAGAATACTTTTTGAATTTACTTGACAGCATTCCTCCACAATCTCCTCAAGCTGCTCTTCGGTGCAAAAAATGACTCTAGGAGAAGGCACCCACTGCAGATTTCTCACGGCAGGATTCACACGCGTCATCTCTAGAAGACTAGCAAACTGGTCAACCTTTTCTGTAACATTTCTTCGGGCGTTTTTTACTTGTTTTATGTCTCTTGGCAAATCAGCAACCACGTTACAACCAATCACACCACCTGCTGCTTCTGCTGACAGATCAAATATAGATGTGGGGCCTTTCTGACTTTTCGACATTTGTTTTATCCGTCTTTTTGTTGAAGGTGCGGTTGGGATGAATGGTTTGCCGTTTCGGGGATTCTTATACGGACTGACGTGGTGCTCTTCGCGCTTGAAGAAATACTCTATGAGACCCAAGTCCAACTCATCATGGTTATGGTTAATGATTGTCGTCGCCCACCTCGAGAAGTCAGTGTATTTTCTGTGCATATAGTACACCTTGCGCACTAGATAATCCCCTTGGTGAAGTTCAACGTTGTCCTTATTTTCCCATTTGATTTTTTCGCTAAAATGTATTTCACCATTTTTGACAGTGTAACGCCTTGCACTTCCACCTCGGTTTAGAAAGGAACCCACGTCTGTAACTAACCAGTCTTCCGCTTCTTTTAAACTGGAACGGTCTACAACAAAGGCTGCATTTTCCTGTACGCCATTTGGCCTTTTGGTGCAAATTTTAGTTTGATCTACATCTAACATCAGAACGAGCATAATATCATCGAAAGACAGGGATGTCTTTCCCTTGGACAAGTAAGGCGTACCAACATCATCTTCGAAATACAAGGTGGCGTTCCTAGAAACATATTGTTTTTGTTAGCAAGGCACAAGGACATTCCAAGGCAAATCCCTAAGAAAACAAGGCTTTCCCTCAACAGGCTAAGCAAATGATACGCCGATCGAGTAAATCACGTACCATTGCAAATAGGAAATTTTCATAATGACGTATTTTACTACCACTAACAGAAATCTTTGCGTTGTCCCTTTTGTTCGCGCAATTACCTCCTATTGTTTCCAATAGCAGCTTATCTGCATAAGAAAAGAAAACTGAAAAGGATTCTGGTAATCGTAGTCAAATGACGCAATAGTGCAAATGTCCTATTGGGTCAAAGTTCTGAAGAAAAAAAAAACAATGTCCAGTCAGCTAATTTTGGCACTAGGGGTTTGTCCCAACTTACCCAAACCAGAACTATACCCTTAGTTCGCCCCAAGGTCACTTAATACTGGTTCTTGCTGATTATAAATGCTAGTACAATCAAGGTTTTTTTCCCCTTTTTTTTTTGAGAGAGGGGAAGGGGGAATTTGCTGAACACCAGCACAGCTCATTCAAGATACGCTGGACGCTGGGACCTCCACCTTTTTGTTATATGCTAATTACGAGTCGCATCAAATGCATACATTACCTAAACACTGTCACTGAATATACAATGTTTTAGAACAATTAATCAAAGACACGCCACAGGCGAACTCATGGCTTTTTCCTCAAACTGCTTTTTTGGGTTTGTTTTCTATTCTGCTACCAGGATATCTCATTCTACTCTTTCTTAGTTAACCAATCCTTATATATTCATTGAGTCACAGTAGTTCAAGCATACTTGAAAGGTCCGATATATTTTTTCCCAAATGAATAAGCATGGATATTTGGGTCAAAACAAATGGTACTTGAATGGTCCTATATAGTTTGTTTAAAAATGACTTAAATAGTAGTGTAACCGACCAGTTTAGTTTTGTGTGCATGTGGGTAACATTATCGCTTGCATTACTAGACTGTTGCCTTGGCTTTGCATGATGAAGATAGTGGAGGTTTTAAAATGTCGAAAGCATGTGTAATGCTTTTAAATAAACTTTTTTTTCAGAGATTATACTAGGCTCACCACATGAACAAATTTATCAGTGACCTGGCATTTTATACTTATACAACAAATGTTTTGCCAAATTTTTAGCTTTGTTTATTAAAGCCATTATCATTATCAAAAGGCAAAGTATAATGATATCGGAGAGATAATCTTGAGTTTGAGTCACACTTTAGTCCTGCATGTGACTGCTTGATATACCACACCTTGAGCGGCACAAAAGCAAGTACGCTAAATATCGTCTAGAGTGAGGCCTAAAATAATGAGAAATATTTCACCTTTTAAATGGATTTTCTGGCATCCCTTCCTCATCTTCGCCTGACCCATCAGTCTCATCTGCCTCGTCATGCAACTCTTGATCTCTAGAAGAGTACGCATAAATGTATGATAATTTGTTCATCTGGCTTTTATGTTGAAAGAAGCAAAAACTCATTAACTATTAAGATGATAACATGGTAAATTCATGCCAATGAAACATGTGCATGAGGACGAAAGCAATTATTTGTGGTATTTACTCACCCTTTATCTTCAACTGGGAAGTCCATTTCATCACACGACTCTAGATATCTAGACAAGAGAATGCAAAATTATTTGTAAACAGGTCCGTATAAGAAAAGGCAAGCACAGCATTAGCATGCTGGAATGGATGCAATTAATTTTTATTGAATTTCATTGCCTTATACATAAAAATCAGTAAAATTTCTATGACTATGCTAAGCAGTTGTGGTGCTCACAAACAGGATAATATAAAAAACTTTGTAGTGGGATTCATAGCATGAAATACTGATTCTCCCCCTTTGTTCTTCTTAATCCTGATTTGTCTTTGTGGCCATATTTTCTCAAAGCATGACAAAATCTATTAATTTTTCACTTTTATTATATTGTTATTAGTAACTCTGTGGTACAAAAAAGGGCATATCCCCACATGGGACCTTGAATCTGGTAGATGCTTGCATGGATGATAATAATCTGTATGTCGCTTTTGTGCCAAAACACAAAACACTGTAAATAAGTTGAAATAGGCGTTTTTATTAGTTACCCCTTGGGGGGGGGGGGGGGGGGGGACTCCCATATCAACTGGGCAGGGGTGCTGATGAAATTTGATCCCTAAAAGGTGCCAATCTGGGGTGTGGTTAACTATAGTATTTCAACCCCTAAAAGATACCAGTTTAAAACTCACTTTTAAATTCTAACCCCTAAAAGATATGACAGCACTCAAGCCCGGCTCACATGCAAGTCACGACATATAGGCCATTAAACACATTGGATTCTTTAAAGTAGAAAACGATTAATTTTGATATTAATTGTGGTATTTACTCACCCTTTATGCAGATTTTCTGGCATCCCTTCCTCATCTTCGCCTGACCCATCAGTCTCATCTGCCTCGTCATGCAACTCTTGATCTCTAGAAGAGTAAAGCATAAATGTATGATAATTTTTTCGTCATGTGTGGCTTTTATGTTGAAAACAGAAACAAGTAAAACTCATGCCTTAAAAATGTGAACTCTGAGAAAAGCAACGATTTGTGGTTTTACTCACCCATACATATTTTGTGGCAGCCCTTCATCTTCAACTGTTAAGTCTATTTTGTCACCCAACTGTAGATACCTACAATAGGAGTGAATGCATTTTATTGGTAATTTTTGGTGATTATAGAATTAGACGTATTTTCCGACAGGTTGTACAAAAATTAATCCTGTGAGTGCCCCTTTAAAATTTTGGGGCACTGTCGACAGTGCGTGCCCTGTGCCTTATAATTAAATAAAGGGTTTCATTTATTCAGGAAAAGGTGAATAGATCAATGGATCTGCAGCAATAAAATGTACTTCATATCTCTTTTAGGGGTCAAAATCAGGAATTAAGCCATGCCCTTTTTAGTTCTTTTTGGGGTAAAATCCAAAGTTCCCTACAAGCATCCACTCCCTTTTCATGCTAGGGAAAATTCATTTCATGGCAACAAAAGTAACAAGCCCAGGAAATGGATCAGATGACCTTATCAAAATAGAAAACATCTATCTCTAGGCTTCGGGCAACTAAATTTTGGTGAAGTTGTCTTGGGGACAGAGGAGACTGTTGTGCATCAGGAAGGCATCCTTGACATCCTTGCTGGCATCATCAATTGAAACAAAAATATTTCACTGAAGAAAATACTTTCTGAATGATTGTATATGCACAACACTCCCGGGCACAGATTCAATAATTTTACAAGAGGGTTCACATTACAATAGCTGGAGCAGGGGGGGGGGGAGTGACTACTGCAGGGGATGACTGTTAAAACGGGATGAATGACATCACATTACTTTTGACAAGCAAAAACAAAACAAAAATAGAGTGTCTATGAGAACTTTGATGAAAAAAAAATGTGAGACTGGGGAGAGGTTAACCCCTTCAACACCACTGGTGTTGAAGAAATATAGCTTCCCCTTCGCAATACACCCTCCCTATGTTTTTTAGAGTTTTGTTACCATAAGTTTTGTGGAAAAACTAACAATTTGGTGCCTCTTCTTGATTTTATTTTGCAATGTTGCAGTTGCCAGTCCCTAAAGGAAGGACTTACAACCTATATTTTATTCAAACATTCTCCCTTATTTCTATACCTCTGGGATTGTTCTGTGCCATCTTCATCTTCACTTCCAAAGCTATTATCGAACGCAAACTCCTATAAGATAAAAAAAAAATGCAATTAGATTGCAATTACAACGTGACAAGAACCTTTTTTGCAAGTTAAAAAAATAAATAAACTCTCTGACACATATTATTTTCTAAAGCAGTCAAACCGCCTCATCCTCACCATTTTTTCACATGCACATGGCCTAAAAATACTAGTATACACGCAACTTCCTTTGCAATACATCCTTTTGCGATGCAAAAATGGTTTAAACATGGCAAAATGTAGGTACTAAATACTAGGCTTTCGAATCTCTGGTAAATGATTTGGCTGGCAGTGTTCAAGTTACTAACCTCATAACCAAATCGTTCCATATCCCGTTACGTGTACGCTACAATGAAAAGAAAAATGCAATGATTTTCTGCTGTTTCATGTACATGTAAGTTGCCAACCAATTCGATTGGAACTGATCAAAATGAGGCAGAAATACAGCAAAGGTATCACAAGCGATTAAAATATAATGCGGGAAATGAAGATAAAATGCGTGAATCTCCCGCAAAATGCGGGAGCGTTTGCATCTCTGTGTATAACTTAATTTCCCCAATAAGTATCAAATCTTCTATAAGATTGTGATTTCCAGTTTTCAACTCGATCATGTCGCCGACGGCGTTCACAAATTAAATTCTAGTGACACCAAAACATATTCAAATCGAAATAAACTTACGGACACGAGAAAAAGTACACTTTAGGGTGAAAATAAATACAGTACTTACTTACATTTTTCGCCTTCAGCCCGCCGAAGTTCAAGATCGAAGAGAACAGAACAGGGCGTTTCAGAGAGTTTCGTTTGTGCAGCACGTGATTGACAGTCTGTGAAACGGCCAATAGAAATGGAGCGATCCCACGATAATTAGCATTACATAGCATATGTTTGCCAAAAATAGAAGTAAAAGTTTTGTACCTTCGTAAAACACTCACAAAAATAGATACGATTATTAATTCGTCGCTCAGGTTCTAAGTATCTTTAAGATAAAGATAAACCCACTCATGGTTCTAAACTGCATTGCCCAAACTACAGTCCGCATCTTAGAGATCAAACATCTCGCAATTGAATTTTTATAAAAACATAAAATACATACATCAGCAACATATTGATATTCGCGCGTAAATTTTCCCGTTCCCAAAGACAAATGTTAATTCGCTCAAAAGAAAGTGAAATGCAGTTTAATAAAAGTTTCTATCAGTCCGTGAATACGGCTTCATGAATACGGCTCGAAGAAAATGGTAGAACCACTACAGGAGTCTGCGTGATCTCGGAAACTTGTAAAAAATATTTTATATTTCGGACTGCGACCTGTGACCTGTGACCTGCGACCTGTGACCTGCGACCTGCGACCTGTGACCTGCGACCTGTGACCTGCGACCTGCGACCTGTGACCTGCGACCTGCGACCTGCGACCTGCGACCTGCGACCTGCGACCTGCAAATGAGACCCGCCGACGCCGAAACGTTGCGTATTAAATTTTAACTCAAAGATTACCAGTTGAAATGACAAAAAATATAACTTACAAACACATCAGTCATGGTAGAGAAAAAGGGGGAGAAGGATGGTAATCGTTATACCATTGTATATAAATTTGAAATTGTATTTTCATAGGTTCCCTTCAAGATTTCTTGATGGAACTAACTCAAATTATAACTTCTTGCATGGAAAGCTGTCAAAAGGATGATGCTAAAATGCCAATAGGTTTTGACTTTGATAATAACCTGAATCACTAAAACAACCTGTCTTAACTATAATTTTTTCACCATATTAATTCTACATTATCCTTGTCTACTTACTTGCTGTACTTGGGGTGTAGCTGGCCTCATATTGGACAGTATGTTGGGCGGTAGAACAGGCTAAAATAAAAAAAACCATTGAGCAAGCACGTCACATACATAATTAATGCAACTGATTGTGTGGATGGTATGGGCCTCACGTTTTTAAATCTAATTTATTCACCATATTATTATTATGAATATGCTAATGTACTTACTCGCACCACTTGGGGTGTACAGTAGGTGGCCTCATATTGGGCATTATTTTTTTTCCTCGAGGGCATGGTAACGAATTCTGCATTCTGATTGGCTGTTAGAGTGCACCCGCAGGGGCAATATCTCTGACCTAGGTCACAGTAACCATTTTCGCATTTTTTTCATAGAAGAAATGAAATATTTGAGTTGGAAAAAAATAAAAAAATTATTTACAGGCTTTAGGTCGGTCCATATAGGGAAAATACTTTGACCTCGACCCGGAAAATGTTGACCTCGACCTCCGGCCTCGGTCCCTCGGTCACAGTTTTTCCCTATACGGACCTCCCAGCCGGTAAATAACATATATGTATGTTAGGTGGTAGAACAGGCTGAAATGGAAAATAATGTTAAGCCTACAGTGTCATATACTTAATTAATACAACCTGATCGTGTGGATGGTACTGCCCTCAGGTTTTTAAATTAAGCAATACAAGTACTTTCCGCGTGCTCTCTGCTTTCTTACAAACACAAGGGGAATGTTGGGAGAACTGATCCAAACTTGCGGCTCGTGTCTTTCAAGTTTTATCAGTGCGACCAACATTCCCCGAGTGTTTGTAAGAAACCAGAGAGCACGCAGAACGTATTTTTATTGCTTTTAGAAAATAACATACACACGCACAACAGCGTTGCGTGACAATCGTGTTTCTCAGGTCTCTTACAAACATGCTTTTTAACCAATCAGAATGCGCACATTCACAATGCAACATAGCTGTTATTTTCTAATCTAATTTATTCACCATATTATTATGAATATCCCATTGTACTTACTCGCACTACTTGGGGTGTAGGTAGCCTCATGTTTGGCAATATTATGGGTGGTAGAACAGGCTGAAATGGAAAAATATGTTAAGCCTGCAGTGTCACATACTTAATTAATACAACCTCATTGTGTGGATGGTACTGCCCTCAGGTTTTTAAATCTAATTTATTCACCATATTATTATGAACATCCTATTGTACTTACTCGCACTACTTGGGGTGTAGGTGGCCTCATGTTTGGCAGTATGTTGGGTTGTAGAACAGGCTGAAATTGAAAATATGTTAAGCCTGCAGTGTCACGTACTTAATTAATACAACGTGATTGTGTGGATGGTATGGGCCTCAGGGTTTCTAAATCTATTTTATCCATCATATTATTATGAATATCCTATTGTACTTACTCGCACTACTTGGGGTGTACGTGGGCTCATGTTTGGCAATATGTTGGGTTGTAGAACAGGGTGAAATGGAAAATATGTTAAGTCTGCAGTGTCACATACTTAATTAATACAACCTGATTGTGTAGATGGTATGGGCCTCAGGTTTTTAAATCTAATTTATTCACCATATTATTATGAATATCCTATTGTACTTACTCGCACTACTTCGGGTGTAGGTGGCCTCATGTTTGGCAATATGTTGGGTGGTAGAACAGGCTGAAATGGAGAATATTTTAAGCCTGCAGTATCACATACTTAATTAATACAACCTGATTGTGTGGATGGTATGGGCCTCAGGGTTTTAAAACTAATTTATTCGCCATATTATTATGAACATCCTATTGTACTTACTCGCACTACTTCGGGTGTAGGTGGCCTCATGTTTGGCAATATGTTGGGTTGTAGAACAGGCTGAAATGGAGAATGTGTTAAGCCTGCAGTGTCACATACTTAATTAATACAACCTGATTGTGTGGATGGTATGGGCCTCAGGGTTTTTAAATCTATTTTATCCATCATATTATTATGAATATCCTATTGTACTTATTCGCACTACTTGGGGTGTAGGTGGGCTCATGTTTGGCAATATGTTGCGTTGTAGAACAGGCTGAAATTGAAAATATGTTAAGCCTCCAGTGTCACGTACTTAATTAATACAACCTGATTGTGTGGATGGTACTGCCCTCAGGTTTTTAAATCTAATTTATTCACCATATTATTATGAAAATCCTATTGTACTTACTCGCACTACTTGGGGTGTAGGTGGCCTCCTGTTTGGCAATATTATGGGTGGTAGAACAGGCTGAAATGGAAAATATGTTAAGCCTGCAGTGTCACATACTTAATTAATACAACCTCATTGTGTGGATGGTACTGCCCTCAGGTTTTTAAATCTAGGTTATTCACCATATTATTAACAATTATTCCTTGAGCCCGAATGGAGCGTTGCCATGGTAACGATCCGGGTTTTAGGTCTTCTCTTTTAAAAATAACGTAAAATCTGCATTGTGTGCAAGGATACAAAATACGGCCAAAATGTTTCTACTATTATTGTGAGGTATTATTTTAGGTTCATACAAATGATCTCATGTCAATATTTTAGAGATTTGTGCTAATTTATTCATGTGCAGCCCTGGTGCAAGAGATTTTTGCTAATTTACTCATGTGCAGCCCTGGTGCAAAGACTGTTACCATGACATTTCTAATTAACGTATCTGGGCATAAGTATTGGTATGCTGCTTGATGTTCTCAAGTTTGAACATTGTCTGTCCCTTTTCTGTTGCTAGGATGTAGCGGTAAGCATTTCCTCTGGATTTATCTGTCCCTACTATGACGTCACTACTATGACGCCTAAAAAATATGCCTTGCACCTACGAATATGCTACGAACAGCAAACAAGCACCATTCTTCCCCATTTTGAAAGGGCTTTCTTATAAGTATAAAACGATTTTGTTGTTGTTATAAGCAGTTTAATGATATCGAAATCAGGAAACCGATTCCAGTATTCCTCTCTCAGCACATGTTATCCGTGTGGCTGAGCTACAAGTGCTCTGGCTTATTTTCTGCAAATAAATGTATGGGCAAAAACGTCAAAGCCACCCATTTTATTGGAAAAGTAATCAATTAAAAAAAAGATGTTGCCAAGGTAACATTGTTTGCTGCAATGGTCCTCTTTTTTTTTACAGGAGCTGTGGTTTTGTCACGCCTACGGGTCTACCATTAGGTTACCTCGGTCGAGACGGGCGGGTTGGCCAGTAGAAAGTCTTTTCAGCCCAGCAGCTGCTCTCTCGTCGGCAAGCATTGGACTTGCACACGCTCCAGGAAGGTGACCCTGGCCAGGTCTCCGGAAAATGCCAGGTCCATCACCTCCTTGGCCAAGTCGTTGCTAGTCGTTGCCACACCGGGGCCACCGGCTGCCTTGAAGAAGGGATATAAAGAAGAAAAAATGAAGCCCTGAGCAAATTCGAGATTTCAGGCCGTTTTCATGAACTGAGTGCACCAGCAAACAATCTGGTGTCCATACAACACCGCGATCGAGCGCATGGGATGGCCTTACTTGTTCGCGTCGCCTTTCTTCCTGCCTTTGCCTCCGGCTCCAGAAGCCCCACCCCCGTCTTGTCGTCTCGCCCTGGATTCTGTAGCCTCCTCTGGCGCGCCACCACGAGTCTCTTCGCCCATGCTCTGTCTGGCCTCATCGAGAACTTCTACAGGGTCTGCTACAGGCTCACCAACACCAAACCCTCTCGAGGCGCGCCCGATGATTTTCGTGGCACTCCTGTAGACGAGATACCTAACTGGTATGCAGGGTTCCTTGTCTCCGCGTGTCGTTCCCGCAGCTTGCGACAGGATGGACCGGCTTTCACCGTCTGATCCGTCACTGGGGTCTCCTCCGCTTCAGACTCCGAAGAGTCAACGAACGCATCGCCATCCTCCTCCGCCCGCGCCAACACCGTTTTAACAGAGGAAAGATCCGCCTCGCCTAGCCGCTTGAACGTTGCGAAACAGATGCCGAATTCAGCCATCGCCTTCAGGAGGTAGAGCGGCGAGTAGTCACTACCCATGTACTTGAGCGCCGCGTATCTGTCGTCAAGACGAAGTAGGATGACTAGTCAGACACATTTTTTTGTTTGTTTGTCCCAATGGTATGCCAAAAGCAGGTGGACAGATTGCAGCCACTGTGTAACTGAGGTCTGTACGCGGTTCTTTTGGCGAACGATTGGCTCTCGATTCATTGCGTGCTGCGTTCATTTTCTGCACAAAACGGGCGAATAACAGGGGCAAGATTCGTGACGACGCTTAGGAAATTCAATCGCAGATTTGTCGTTTGTAGCGCCATGTGACGACGCTTTAATTAGAACGAGAATGCAACGCCGGGAATTGGCGGCCAATCAAATTTGGGAAGTGGGATGAATGGCCCTCTGATAGGTCTGGCTTTCACGTAAATTCGCCGTGGGTTTAATGTTGCTTTTAAAGGGAATGCGCATCGAATGGGCCCGTGAAAGGGATGTCTCGCCAAACTAGTATGATTTCTGAATTGTTCGCTGTCTTTGAGGCCCATTCACGCCCAATTTCTCTTTTGCGCGACCTTGGCCTGCGCATCTTTTGCCACAGAACATTAAAAAATTGAGAAGAAAATCAGTCAGGAGAAATGCTGTTTCTTTGCCTTGGGAAATCCAAACGCTTGCGGTTTCTTGCTTCCTTTTTGCTTTTTGTTTTTCCCCTGCAGTGGCGGACAAAACCAGCCTTTCTTCCTGACTGGGGTTCTGTGCAAACGAGAAACTCTACCCAAAAGGTATTAAAACATATCATGCAACCAATACCTGCAGCTCACGAGTTTTGATAAGCTCAGACCAATGCCTTCCACCGCCTGTTGGCTCACGTTCACTTCGACGTCCATTACCGCCATTCGACGCAGGCACAGGTTGCCAGCCCTTGAGCAAACTGTGATGTTACCGGGTAGAAAACCGCCGTGCCTCTCGGCTACCAAACGGAGCGGAAATCCATGCGTATATTGCGGGCTTGCGTCGCTCCAGGCAGGGACCCTCTTTACGACAGCGGAAATCCATGCGTATATTGCGGGCTTGCGTCGCTCCAGGCAGGGACCCTCTTTACGACTACGTTTCCGTATCTGCAACGAAATCAGGCAGGCGAGGGTGAAGAAGACATACACTTACCTGTCCAATCTGACCTCGTTCACGTGCTCGTCCAGCTCGTCACGACCGCACCGCAAAATCTCCTCAAGGCCTCTACACTCCGTCATCAACAGATCGCTCTTAGAGTGCGAACCACCCTCTTGTGAAGCGCGAGCCGGGTCTCCAAGCACAGATTCATCAGATACTTCCCAATCTTTCAACCTCTCCTCGCCTTTATTTAAAAATTGAAAATTTAAACACCCAGGGTTGTCCATTCAGGTAGCCAAGGGCCATCCTGCTATCAATAGGAGCCCTTGGTATAAACTAAAACATACATTGACATACATAAACATTTTACATAATATGATATAAAAATTTACAAAATATGATATAAAAATATATGGCATATAAATATTTAACAGACAGACACGACTAAGCTAAAATACCAATTCCATTTACAAATTATAGCCATTAAAAATAGTGCAGCCGTGATAATAAAAAGCGCCCTTTGCAGCTTCTGTCCGAACTAGCGGAAGGTGGAGGCAATTGCTCTGGCGAGTTGTTCTTGTGCTTATATCCCTGTTAAAATTAAAATATCTCTGAAAATATTGAGGACATTGTCCACAGAGGCTCTTTTTAACTAATCTATAAATTTTTTGATCTCGCCTTATTTTCAGATTTTTCCATTTTAAATATTCTAACGCGCTATAGCTGTCTGGTGTTCGAGCAACAATGCGCGCCGCACGATTTTAGAGGCGTTCAAGAATTCCATTATTCACCTCCCCGCAGCAAGCCCAAACACTAGAACAGTACTCGATAATCGGCCTTATCATAGAGATGTATATAGTATTGGCACTATGAGAGGTTACATGACGGCGCACGCGGCCAAGCATGCCAACCCGCTTACCAGCTTTAGCTAACACAGATTTAATGTGTCCATTCCAACTGAGCCGGTCGTCAAAGACTACCCCTAGATATTTAAATTCAGTTACACGCTTGATTGGAGCATGATTGATTTCTATTGAAAAGCTCTCAATATTAGAAAGTCTTTGCGAAGTCCCAAATATCATGGCTTCAGTCTTTATAACGTTGATAAATAAGCTGTTAATCTGAAGCCAGTTCCCAATCCGGCTCAGTTCTCTATTTAGGGTTGCCTCAATAGTGGACGCTTGCTTACCAGGACAAAAAAGAACGGTATCGTCCGCGTACATTAACACACTGCAAGACTCCAGCGCTCCAGGGAGATCATTTAGATGGAGAATGAATAGAAGAGGACCGAGAATTGATCCCTGAGGCACCCCGGCAATGATAGACTCAGCACTGCTAGTGACTCCTAGAAAATCAACTACTTGCAAGCGATTCGTGAGATAGTTTTCGAACCACTTAAGCTTGTCTTCAATCACTCCAATCCCTGACAGTTTCTTCAACAGCACATCATGACAGACGGTGTCGAAGGCCTTGCGAAGATCAATAAACACAGTACCCGTCATCATCCCTAGGTCAATGTTCCTACGAATGGAATCAGCAAAACACATAGCAGCCCATTCCGTTGAGTGACGCTTACGGAACCCACATTGGTATGGACAGAGGATGCTATGGCGCTGTAGGTAGGAGAAAAGCTGCTGGTGTACAACCCTCTCCAGGACTTTGGAGACTGCTGGAAGTATTGAAATGGGACGGTAGTTGTCCATGTCATCCGCTTTTCCCTTTTTAAACAAAGGGATAACGCGAGCTGTTTTCCATTCATTGGGTACCTCACCATGTAACAAAGAGTAATTTAGAATTTGGGTCAGCGGTTTCGCCACTATGGTAGCAGAGTCAATCAACAGGCGTGCAGGGATGTTGTCAGTACCGACTGCCTTGCCGGCTTTCAGACCACGCAGTTGGGCGAGCACAAATTCCTCAGACACCTCATCAAACTGGAAGGGCGGATGAGAGCGCCGAGGAACTGAGTTACAGGAGGTAGTGGTAACACCACAGGCAGACCGTATAGATTCGCACAAGCGTGTCGCGGTGCCAGTGAAAAAACTATTGAAAGAGTCCGCGATTAACTTCTTGTCAGAAGACAAAGTCCCTTGACGGGAATATTTGGAGAAACAGACTTCTTATCCCCTGGGAGAATTTTCTTTAAAGTTTTCCAAAAAGCTTTATGATCATTCCCGCTTCTCTCAATTAATTTCCTATTATAAGCCGCCTTCGCTTTTTTGATGGAATTAGTAGCCCGATTTCTAAAACCACGATAGCTAGCCCAGTCCTCAGTCAAGTTTGTTTTCTTTGCTCTAGAATGGAAGTAATCCCGCTGACGCATGATTGATTTTATATCTTTGTTCAGCCAAGGGCAGTTGTCAACACCACGCACACGTTTTTGGATAACAGGGGCGTGAGTATCAGCGACGCGGATAAACGCGCTTTTAAAGCTATTCCATAGACTGTCAACACCAGAAACCGCTTGCCCGTAGGAAGTCAATACAAAGTCCCAATCGACACCTTCGAGATCTTTACAAAACCTCCCGCTGTCATACTTTGCATAATTCCGGAAAGCTTTGATTTGCGAAGGAGCCCGTTTCCAGTTAAGTTTACGAACACAGTAAGCAAGTTCGTGGTCACTGAGACGAGAAGATATAACACCAGAGTCCCTGATATTCATAGGACCATTAACGGCGATGAGATCAATCAAAGATTTAGACTCTTTGGTGATTCTTGTAGGTTCAGTGATGAGCTGCTTAAAGTCTAAACAACTAAAAATAGATTTTAGCCGCTTAGAATCGGGATCGTTTCGACTTGGCGACAAAAAACAGCAATTAAGGTCACCACAAAGAATTACTTCTTGACCCTGGGCAGAAGCAGAGTCCAACATGTCGTTCAGTTTAGCCATGAATTCTTTGTCGTAGTAAACGGAGGTACGGTCAGGTCGATAAACAGTGCCAACCAGAAAACTACGCGATTTCAGAAGCGCTATTTCTAGCCAGAGTACCTCTGCTGAGCTTAGCTCTAAATCGTCCCTTCTAGTCACAGACAGATCCTCGCGAGCATACACCGCGACTCCTCCGTGGTTTCCCTTCCTGTCCTTTCTGTACATACTCCCCATCACCAACATATTCCTTTAGCCAGGTTTCCGATAGCGTCAACAAATGAATTTCAGATTTCAATTCGCGAACCAAAAGGCGCAGGTGATCGATCTTGCCACCAAGACTTTGTATATTCTGATGGATCAACTTGAAGCCCTGTAGTTTAGTAAACTCGTAGAACTTAGAAGAGAAGTTAGGACTAACATCAGAATCATCTTCAGAGTCTCCCTCAGTTGAGGGCGGAGTAGAACAAAACCGACAACATCGCGATAATTCAAACTCCGCGCCAAGGCATTTCGTATGAAAACTTCGCCCGCACGAGTTACATGGAAGTTATGGTTGTCGCGTACGAATTCTCTTCAAGCATAGAGCACAGTTTCTAGGGCCCGGGTTAAGGCTAACATCTCCAGATAGCAACACCAAATATCCTGCACATAATGACAGCTTGGTCAAATACAATCCAACGCTGGCTTTTAAAGATGGCGGCAGTAGCTGAGATCTTTTGTATCGACGCGTAAGACCTTCGTTTCGTCCAAGATGAATTGTCCTTTCACCACCAAAAGCAGTCAAAACTATAAAGGCTATATCTGGCTTGTCATGTTTGAGTTTTGGAGATAGAACAGCAAACATTAAAGTGCTAGTATGACCAAAATTTCACTTCTTTTTCTACCATTTTTTCCGGCCAAGTACTTTAATTATCCACAATACATTCTTGCTGAGTGGATTTTAGTGAAAAGTTCCGCCCAGAATACAAGGTAAAACGTCTGCGAAAAGTACGGTTGTTTCGTCCGCCATTAAAATTTTATGTTCCAAAATACGAGCCTGTAATTATAAACGACAGCGGTTATAGCAGCCTCGTTTTGAAACGTGACGCACTTTTATCCCCCTGAGCATCCAGGCCTCTTATTCGTTATTGATACGGCTCATTTTGGAGCACACTGAACATTATGAGTGAAGTTTCAACATATGAGGTTGTTCTCGATCTTTTTGCACGTTTTTGGGGAGAAATGGGCGACCTTGTTTTTATAATTTTGTTGCTGACCTTTTCACACCTATTGTTTATTTGCTTAAATCAGTTCAGCACAACTTGTTCTTCAACAATTTCAGGACAGCTACGATGAAAATCAAAGTGAAGGGCAATCAGAAAATTGCTTAAAATATTTTATTCATTCTTCAGCAACATTGTTTTGCAAAACAGACCTGAGCGCGCGCTATGTTGAAAGTGGTCAGCAGCGCGCGCGTGAACAATTTTTGTCAACAACGGAATATTTACATCAAAATCCAGACTTCCGTTGCCTGATTTGTTCATATTTTAATGTTTGTTTTGTGAAATTCATCTTTCGGAATGCTAACAAAAGGTCATAACAGTACATCTGCAGGTGGAATGACTGAGTTTTGATAGAGGGAAAAAAGATGCGACGGTCACGCTTGTGTGTAATATATTTACCGTTAGATTTTGAGATTTTTGTTGTCCCGGCAATGGACGGGGGATAAAAATACGTCACAAAATGTAGCCTGGCCTCTGACTTGGTAACCAGGTAGCAGGAACAGCCGATTTTAATGACGACTCCAAGATGGCGGCCGTGTAGCCGTATTTTGGTGTTTTCGGCGGCAGAAAAAAGGACTAAAGAGTTAATGTTATCAACCAGAATTTGGGGAATATGTTTTCAATGCCTTATAGTACAACATAGTGGATTTATAGCAAGGATACAGTTTTGGTCATACTCGCACTTTAAGAGCGCAAGAAACAAAGATATGAAGAGCCCTTTGAGCCTACTTCTGCTCGCCATGGCATGGCTGATAGCAGCTACAGTGTGGACAACTCGATTTCATGAGGCCATGCAGCACATGATCTACAGTAAGAGCTGTTGTTATAAACAAGACACACATTTATTACCAGTCATTTGTTATAGCAGGAGGCTGTACGAAACAGTTCTTTGACAGTAGTCTTATAATCCTTCATAATTATTATTTACATCACTGTGGAGTATTTTAAGCCATGTATTCAACATTAATAAGCCAAATCAGGGTTTAAGAATAACCGCGAGAGTCCTGGGTCGAGGGGGAAAAAATCCGACCGGAAGTGATTTTTTCCCATATGTTCCTCTGTAAAAGATGGCCGAGTTGTTATCAGATTGCCAGGTTCTCGCGTCGTAAGCGCGGCTCAACAAATACAGTGCTCAATAAAAATGAAAAGTTTAAGCCTCTCTCCGAATAGCTGTATGTTTTTTTACCAAATCCTACAATCTTTCCAAAATAAAATGTTCTGAGACAAACCGGATATGAAGGCTACTCGAGGGCCGGCTGGTCCGTAAAACGTAAACAAAACTTTTTGCTCCACGTGGGTAGAATTCGAAATGTGGCGCGCGCTTTTCCGCTATTTCTAACAAGATGTCGTGCTCAAAGGAGAATATTTCACCTAACAGTCAAAGCCTGAGCGATTTTAAGCGCTGGAAAGTACCTGAGCTACAGAACTTCCTTCGAAAACGGGGTCTAAAGATTTCAGGTTCGAAAGATGAGCTAGCTGCCTTAGTGTACTGAGCAACCGAGTTTGCCGTTCCCGTTAAACCAGATTACAAGGAAATACAATCGCTGAAGTTGCAACAGTACAGATCTTTGCTTAACATAAATGGCACCCAATTACCTGATCCGTTTTCAATCGCAGCTGGCTGGATTGGCGAAAAACAAGGGATGTCAAACTGGCCTCCAGTTTTTCAAGTGCATATTGCAGAATTCCTACTTACAGCTGAACAGGCAAACGCAGGCTTAAATAAACGTCTGTTGAGTGACTATAAGGAGGGAAAGGCGTACAGTTATTTTCATTCCAGGTGGCTAAAAGAAGTGTTTTATCACGAGATCTCCTCGTCTTCAAAGTACTGCTTCTTGAAAGCAGAGTCAACACCTTCCCAAAGCATTAACAATATCCCCCACAAGATCTGGATCTGTGTTGAGAAACGTTCAGGCAATGTGGCCTCAGCTTATTGCTCTTGCTTTGCAGGGTATGTATCTATTCCCATCTTTTTACTGTTTTATAATATTTCTAAAAAGTATAGGGGAAAGATCTGTTTCTTTCTCTCAAACTTTTCAGTTATTATTATTATTATTACATTATATAATATATTTTAATCATCAAAAGAGTTTCATAGATAGAATAATACTAATAATAACAATAATTATTATTATATATAGATATAATAATAATAGATAATTCAATCTATGAAAACCTTTTCATGATTAAATTATATTTTCTTCAAGGTTGAATCATTATGGTTCGAGCGTGTAAACAACCTTAGTTTGTCTCCTGTGTTTTATTCCAATAATGTAAGAGGTACATGTTTTACATTCATTTGAACGAAGTGAATTAGAATGTAATTATATTTTCTTCAAGGTTGAATCACAAATGCCTTTTCTTTGTATACAGAAATGATATTTTTTTTTATTCTAGCCATGTAATCTGATTGTGTTGGCTATCACACATTTTGAACAAGCTATTCTCCATTGCAGACTTGGCTCCACATGTAACCACATAGCTGCTGTGTTATTCAAGATTGAATATGCATGGACTAATGGCCTAGTTGTTGTTAATTCCCCAACATCAACTCAATGTGCCTGGAATAACTATGGGGCTAAGAAAAAGCTTGAGCCACAGAGAATTTCTGAAATGGAAATTAAAAAACCACACTACAGAAAGAGAGGAAATGATTCAGTGATCAATCCAGAGGTCAGGCAAAGCTTTAATCCACTACCTACTGACAGTGAGGTCAGTAAGCCAACATTAAAGAGAATAATGTCAGCATTATACCCAAGTTTGCCAAATGCATGTGGCTTTCAATATGCTGATTACACTCCAGAACCAAATTACTTGCCAGAGGATGATGTGAATTTAGGTCCAATTATTGAAGTGAGTACAACACCTAGAGTCCCAGAGAGTATACCCAACATGGTTAGTGACGTGGACACAGTTGATAACCTTCTAAACAGGCTAGGTGAAATTGGACCACAAGAGGTCGCTGCACTTGAAAGTCACACAGGAGGTCAAAGCAGCAATGGCAAATGGAAATCACAGCGCCTTGGTAGAATCACAGCATCTATTTCTCACAGGGTCATGACAAAAGTAAGATCCCTGAAAAAGTCTTCTGGACAAGACACATGTAATCCATTGCTAAATTTGATATGTTGCAGTAACAAGGGAAGCATCAAAACACCAGCCATGCAGTATGGTATACAGATGGAAGAAGAGGCAAGAAAGGCATATGCAAGACACATGAACAACAAGCACAAAAATATTCAAGTAGACTTGTGTGGTCTGTTTGTGATGCCAGGCAAGGCATATATTGGTGCAAGCCCAGATGGTCAGGTGCAATGTGACTGTTGTGGCAAAGGACTTTTAGAGATAAAATGTCCATTCAGCATCTCCAATACAGCACCCAGTGAAAGGAATCTATCTTACTTGCAGGTTAATGATAATGGAACAACATTCCTTTCCCATACGCATCCATACTACAGTCAAATCCAGCATCAACTGGGAGTCACAAGCACAAACTGGTGTGACTTTTTCATATATTCACGCCATGGCTTTTACCTTGAAAGAGTACACAAAGACACCAGAAAATGGGCTGAGCTTCGCGATGCAGCTGACTATTTCTTTACAAAGCATATTGCTCCATTTTTGTTAGAAAACAAAAGAAACATAATTCTTGGCATTTGAACAGTTGACCAAGGGCCTGATCCCAATGCATTGTGATGACTTATAAATCAAGTTGAAGTGGACCTGCTTCAATCTTATTGTCCCTTTTTGTGAATATTATGAATATTATTTGTTTTAGTTATGTCAAAATAACTTTTCAACTAGAATCCCTTAAAGAGCCTGTGTCAGCCGTTTTGACAGCTATGTAGCCATACCAAGTCGGAGATGGTTTCTACACATAATTCGTCTTCTACTATCAAACGAAAACAATAACAAAGGAGTGGCTGTCACAGGCTCTTTAACTAGAAGTGGCAGACAATGTGCACTTCTATCAATGTAATATCAAAAGATAGACATTGGGGAGTTCCGAAGAAAGGCAGAAAGGGTAAATTTAAATATGCCTATGATTGGCTTTCTTAGATTGTGACATTCTAGAAAATACCAAATACCCTCCATGGAATGTTGATGAGATTTGACTCTCCTTACACCGTTGTGTTAGAATTAAGTCAATATTGATAAAGAATGGATGCAGCTGAAGCTTCCCATCCCTTCCATGAAAGACGTATGACATTTTCTTTTCTGTATTCACACATCAACATTGCATGTGGGGTATTTCAAAATCTTAACAAATAACATGCACGTTTGCATTATTGCATATTAATGGCTTGGTGAGTGGTCCCAGTCAAAAGAGGTTATGGCAAGCAGAATAAAGCAGGCCTGACTGTGACCAGTCAGTTCTGCTTGTTATGGACAGTGCTGATTCCTAAGCTTTCTAGACCAACTACATACATTACATGAACCACAGCACTGCATGAACAAGACCAGATCTTGATAAATGCCTGGCACATTGGAGGGAAAGCATGGATGTTCATGTAAATTGTTCTCAAAACCAGAGCTGTTTGTTTACCATGATGTTAATGGTGGTAGAAAGTTGCACAGGCAAGCACTGACAGTGAGAATATCATCAATGACTGGCACCAAAGTGATTGGTAATGTGTTTGTCAAAATAGAAAAGTGCTTCATTCTGCCAATGGCTCTCTCCACGTGTATTCTTGCATTTGCAATTTTTTTTGTAGACCTCACATTCTCTTGAGTCATTTGCTCATGCCCTGAACTGGGTGGTGGTATCTTGAGGGTCGCACCCCTCATAATAAGATCTTCTTTTATTGTAAAACCACGATCTGCCATTATTAGATCACCAGGCTCCAGTTTTCTAAGAAAACCAGATTCCCTGGTAATATGACGGTCTGAAGCTCTGCCGCCCCACGATTTGGACAGGAAGCTGATTTGTCCATTTGGGGCAATGCCAATGAGGAATTTCACTGTATTATGTTTCTTGTAGTCAGACCAGGTAAGAGCTTGTAGTTTCAAGTCCCTTGGTTTGTCAATAAAGACTTCACTACAATCTACTGTGCACCTCAAGTTGGGATAATTGGCCTTAATAGACTCTGGGAGCTTCCGGTTAATGCTTTCTCTGTCTGGCCAGCTTATCATTGGTCTCAGCTCATGTGCCAGGAACTTAATCCAGGTGTTAAATATTGAAGAGACTAGTGTTTTGCTGATGTCAAATAAATCAGCAAGGATTTCATTTGATAAAGACTGCTTTATTTTCATCAGGGTTAACAGCATTTCATCCTTGGAGGATAGCCTTCTGCCTGGTCCTCGCTTTTCTTGCTTTCTCAGCTTGCGCTTGCGTTGCACAAATTTTCTAACTCTTGAGGAAATAACACGTTTTTTACCAGACCAATACCGTAATCTATTTGATTTCTTAAACAGATGTTTGTGTAAGGCCTCAAAGGATCCTTTGTTTGGCATCCCAGTATATGTGTTAACTTTAGCATCAGTTGCAGTAAATTTTGTGAAAATAGGTTTTATTTGTTTATTTGCTTGAGTTTTGAGATCATCCATTGTTGAGTACACATTGTTCAGCTGTTGTTTCAGTCTTGTGATTTCTGCATCTCTTGTGAGACAACCCTCACAGTTGAAATGCTGGTCATGTTGGTCATCAGTAGCAAACGCATAGCTATGATCATCACTAGTCAAAGCTTGAATGTCAACATCTTGTGGCCCTTGTGGGGTTTCGCAAAGGAAACTCGTGCTTTCACGTACTGCAGGTGTCGAAGTTGTTCTCCTCATTTTATTTGTGATATTACAGCGCTCCTTGGGAGGTCCTCGTTTCCGTTTAACATTTCTTGATTCAGTTTCAGAGTGATGCTGATCTCCTGCTTTGGCTGCTGTTAAGTTGATGGACGGAACTGGGTACAAGGGAGTTGGTTTCCCACTAACAAAATGCTTCGAACATATTCTAGACTCTTTAACTGGCTGCCAGATTTTACCCGTCCTTGGATCCTTTCTGTTCACTATCTTCGTCCACTCGCGCCTGGTTTCGCCATCAGTTTCGGCGGAGGGGAAGGGGAAAAGCTCAAATGGTGGATCACAGCCACACTGCTGATGGAGAACTGACTGGCCGTGAACATCGCACGGAAGTTCTTTCCACTTTTTTAGGTGATAGGTGGAATTACTGCAGTGAGTAAAAGCGCAAATCCTCATTGTGGAAGAATATAATATAGATATATTTACGTTTTTGAATAGAGAACCGAATAGAGTTCGTTTTCTTGAGAAAAGAAAATAATTTCACGATCGATACCAACTCGTGCTTGTCAAGAACCGACTGACGGCGAAGCGATTTGCCTTTGAGTCTCGCTTTCCCGTTTTCTTGAGCAGAAAATAATTTCAGAATCAAAACTGCCTTGATTCTAGCGAAGAAAGGATTAACCTAATATCCGGTGCTCGAAATTTTCGTATAAAGCTGCGAATTACGACGCCAGAGCACAACTAATCGAGCCTAAAACCGAGATTTTTTACAGTGAAACATATGGAACATAATCACTTCCGGTCGGATTTTTTCCCCCTCGACCCAGGACTCTCGCGGTTATTCTTAAACCCTGATTTGGCTTATTGTACAACGTACCAAGTTTCTTATCTCAAGCTTGAAAAAAGGCTACTGGTATTGGTACTTTAAAAACATGGAAATAAAGAATTTGAGTTAAGAGCATTTTGATGGGAATATCTATACATTGGGAGACAGGCCCTAGCATGGGAGAACATTCCGGGGAGAGGGGGGAGAGTAGCAAAGATTAGGCAATCTTAAGAAAAGCATAGTAGTTTTGCCCAAATCTGCAATGCCAGGGCCCCCCTTGCCCCTCCTCTGCTACAGGCTTTGCATTTTTTTCTCACAAATGCACCATTCTTGGTGAGCTGTCTCAAATCCAAAATATTCTATTAGAAGCTTTCTCTGGCATACCTCCTCTGTCTTGCAGTGATCTTTCATGGATTGTTCAATGTGAGGTTTTTTTTTTTGCCTATATCTGCATTGTTACCATGGTGGGACTACTGAAATTACTTCTGTGAACAGTATCCCATAATTGGCGGATCAAGACATTAACTTTCAATTATACTTGTGTGGTTACAAATGAGAGAGAAAATCTTTGAAGAGGAAGCTTCATCCCATATTCCACAGTTATTCAATAGGTCTGTTTCACTAGCAATATACTCAAGCTCATCCATTACTTTTTTCAGCACATTGTTTATATCAGATGTGATATCAAACAACTGCACACAGTCTTGAGGACAAGCACTGTTCACTACAGCCGTAATGGAATCTTTCAGGGGTTTCTTGTTACCAGCTGGCAATTCCCTGACTTTTTGACGCACACTTGTTGACATATTATTGGTAACATCATTGTCCATGTCACAAATACAACAACAGTAACCTTGTATGACTGATATAAATCCAAAATACTCTAGAATTAACTTTCTTAGGCACATGTCCTTTGTTTGGCAGTAATCTTTAACTGGTTGCTCAATGTGAACTTTGTTTTTGCCAATGTCACTGTTATTGTAATAAAGAACAGCTCTAGGTTTGAGACCTACAGTGCGGCAAAGCCCTATCTCCTGCATGTAGGCCTCAAGTGTGCTGGGTGGTGAAATGTGGATGATGTTTGTATCATATGGTGCATCTACACCCATCTCCAGTGCAGATGTTCCAAAAATCACTCTTACTCTTGAATTTTCGGTTTTGATTTCTGCAATCAGTCCCTTTTTCATGCGGTCTGTTTGTGGGGAGTGGAATTGGGCAAATAGCCTAGCTGCTGGCTCGTTTGACTGCCCGACATACTGGTTGGCTCAAAGGACCCTTTCAAATAGTGAATATGCATATCCACAGTATTTGAGTTTCAAATAAATTATAGTCATTGGATACTTTTCTCTCTGAATAGCCAATTCATTAGCAATAGGCTCTAATATAGCCTTGTGGCTTTCACTTCCATAGTGATTGCTCAACCGTAATTTTTTCTCCAGTTAGATGTTTGCTCTGTTTGGATTTAACATAAACAATTTTACAGTCCTTTGATAGCACCAAGGTAGATTTTAACTTATCCAACAAGTGAGGTGGTGCAGTCGCAGTCAGTGCCAGCATTGGGACATCTGGAAAGAATGCCTTGAGAGATGAGAGGTCTTTGTAATCTGTTCTAAATTCTTTACCCCTAGAAAAAGGAAATGATTGCTTGCACCAGAAGCCTAGTCGTTACATTATTTATTCTGTGCTCGAGTGAAGGAAGGTTCTCTCACCAGCGAGCTGAGTCTAAGCCTGTGGTCACAATGCCTCAGATATGGTCCACAAGCTCACACAACAGGTTAGGGGGACAGCCTAATAAAGGCCAGGAAACAGAAAAAACAAATATGAATGGACCATTCCAGCTATAGTGAATGTGTGCACTGCATGACTATAGTAACATTTGTCAATCAATTTTTTCTTTAAAATTACATTCTGGTAATTGAGAAAATGTCAAAGGCATCACTATAATAATAAAGGTCCAACGAGTTAAGTTTTTTATGGCAAACCCAACTTTCTCAATCACATATACTTAGGCATTGTCAGGGATCATTTGCATTGGGGGCCCAGGGTGTGAATTTGACGGACTCTAGCACTGAGTAAAAAAACGAGAATTTTATGGCAACCATCATAACGCTGATTGACTCACACTGGCTCTAATATATTAGAGCCTGCCAAAATCTTCATTAGAGCCCAGATAATACGCCACAACGCTTGCCAAAGTTATAATAATTTTGTATAATAACTTCAATAAAATGTACAATATGTAAAAATTGCTTCACTTCACATCACTTTATTAAGACTTACATGTAGGTAGTGTTTTTACATGAGACAGAGATATCCCTCCTAGAAGGGATAACTCTTTTGTTTGAGATCACCAAATGCAAAGAAGACAAAAGATCATCCCTTCTAGAGGGACATCTCTACTCATGTAAACACACCACCTTAACTGATGCGACATCATTGCAAAAGTATAGTTACAATAAAATTCATCGCTCAGCCGTAACCTCTGGCTTACAATACAAGAACTGATTAGTGTCCACAGTCTAGTTTCCAATTTAGCTCAGTCCCTAGCGTTATTATGAATACGTGCAAATCTCTGAGAATCAGTAGAATGGGTACCATTTTCAATTCTGGCCAGTGGAAAAAACAATCAGCAGAAAATATTACAAGTAAAAGGTAATAATAATTTGTAAATTACCATAATTCGACGCAGTGAGCCTCATCAATCACACAAGTTGCTACATTCTCTTGAAAAATTTTGCTCGCCATCAATTCTCGCCCGCCCTCGCTCAAAAGGGCCTCCGGATGAGCAAACAAAATAGAAGATTACCCATTTCGCACGTTCTCAGGGATTTAATCAAGATTCTTGGCAATCAGCTGTTGAGGTGCTCGAAAACAATCCTTCTGAGATTAAATCTTGTCAGCGTGTTGGCAGAGATGCCTAAGCGACCTAAGCTTTGAAGAATCTTGAGTTGGTCCTCTATTATCGAGTTCAAAGGACAGACGACAATGACTATATTTTTAGTTTTCTTAGCGGGGAGAAAGTTTGGTAAGAGATGAAATAACAAGGACTTTCCGTATCCTGTGGGAAGAACTCCGATGACATCTTTCCCCTGCAAAATTAACTCAAGACACTTAACTTGGAGTGGTTTCAAGTTAAACGATGGAAAGTTGCTAGAATTCAACGAAGTTCCCACTCGCCGTAGCACTTCCAAACGATGCAAATCTACACGCGCCGCCATCTTGGATCGTGAATTGATACTTTATGCATATTTATTACACCCAGAAATGGGTGTTCGAGGTCATGTGACCAGCCAGTGCCAGGGCCTTTCCCCAAGACCCCACAAGCGAAGGGAAAGGCCCTGGGATCGAGGTTGTTGTCAGACAAATTCGGAAAATTCCCTTTCCACGGAAGAGCTACCTCGTACCACCCCTTCGGTGAGCGTTTTAATTGCTCCTTGAACTCTTCATAAACCTCTACCTGACTTCCGGTTGCTTTGTCTTGTAACCCCAAGACGTCAAGTGCACATAATTGCTCATAATCAGCAGATGAGCTTATCGCAGTGAATGCGTGACTAGAATCTTGCTGCACTCCAGGTGACATTATCGCCCATCCAAAGCGTGTATATTCTGCAACAGGATCGCCTCTTCTCCCGACACGCAATCTCTCTCCCGTTCGAATTTTCGCGAAATCTTTAGCCCCTAAGAAAACGTGTACGGGAAGTTGATCCTTATTGTCAACATCATCCATAACAACCCCTCGTAAATGAGCATGTCCATCAAGAAGGTCCTTGTATCCAGGGTTATCTAATGTCAAAAGTTCACGTTTCTCCACTTTCGTGACGTTCACATCCAATTTGAATTCCTCACTAATTGCTTCTATTAGCACTTCGTAAACTTGCATGGTTCTTGTCACAGAACCTGTCAGCATAGCGATATGACGTAAGCTTCTCGTTTTCGGTTTAGCCTTTATCAAATCAATCGCTGTTGATGAAATATAGGAATGACTTGCTCCAGAATCAAGGAGACATCTAAACTTGAACCCATTTATTCTGATAACAACAACAGGATGGATAACTCTAGAATGATCGTCGACAAGATTAGCTGTCATGTCAGCCTCACGACAGACTGAAATTTGATGCCATGAACGCGTTTATGGCAATTATAGAGCAATCTCTGGTTAACAGTTCCTGGCCTAAAATATCTAAAAAGTCTATATAAGTATATATATACAAGCCCAGATACCCCACTCTATATTGCTAAATTATATCTAAAGCTAAGTCTATTAAAAAATGTGTTCTTATACCGTTCCGTGTTTACTCGCGGCAGAGTGCATGAAGCACTTCTCAGCCTTCTAGAAGCTTCCTTAACCCTAGGCAGAAGGGGGTTTAACGGGTGATTGTTGTGCGAAAAATTTCAGAACAACTTATGGTCTTTGTTTTCTAGAGCTTCATAGATATAAATAGGATGATGTGACAAATCCAAGTTTTGTGGTTTGTATGAATTGTATAACAGCAGCAATTCAGCGTCAAATAGATAATTCATGCCATACGATATGATTTTTGATTTTTTGATTTTTGGCGGGAGGCGGTAGTCGCCCCAGACCGTCGCGGCCACAATAGCCGTAGTTGCCGTAGTAGAGCTCGCTATAGTCTAGGGTAAGACGATGATCATCCGGTCCATATTAATGTCTTGAAGGGTCAAACGTACCATCATATCCAGAGTCATCATCATCATCATCCATTGGCGCATACAATGCGGCGTGGAGCGCAACCACTTCGTCTCTTAGGATCTGTAATTGTTCCTCGAAAGACACATCATCACATCTGAATTTTGGTTTCCCGCCTGGTTTGTTTGCTGGGCATCGGGCATGCCATTGCTGTAAACACCGAAAGTGACAAGGTGCCTTACAACATTGTGTTATTTCTATTAGGTCGTCATCTTCCTCGTGGCAAATAACGCACATTACACTGTTCTCCATAGTTTGTTGTTAAGGGGGTCTTCACTGGTCAACGGCCAAACAACAAATACATGAAAACCAAACTTGACGCAAACATAGAATAATAATAATAATACAGATATTCATATTGCGCCTATTACATAGCTTCTAAGCGCTTTACAGGTAGTTGAAAAAATGAAAAATAACAGAAAACTCTAAACTGTATAAAAAAGATAAAAATTACAGGATCCATGCGAAGTCAAACCGTAGACGGTGTATCATAAAGGAATTCTTCGCACAGGTGTAGACTTTCGCATATTTGAGAGAATTTTATGGGGATTATAAAGTGTTGACCTTTGACTTTCTCGTTGTTAAATATAATACCAGCCTCCTTACACCAGAACTCTTTCTTTACGTAGTAACCATCTAAGTCAAGTATTGCCTAGATATCCTCTAATCTGCTCACCGCAGACTCATAACAATGGTGATTCTTATCTATGTTCTTCCATGTTGTTGGGTAGGCTGTGGTCATCATCATAATCAGTAATAAGTATTTGCTGTAATGATGCAGGCGACGCTTGCGAGAATATCAATGAGAACCCTATCCCAATACCAAGTGTAGTTCTAAGTGCAGAGCCAAATGCTCTTGCAAGCGACGTTAAGAAATGTAACAGTAACTTAATGTCCTTGTGTTAAAATGTCCATGTATTATAAATAAAGGAATGTTTACACCTTCTATCTTGTTTTCTTTAGATAAGAAATGCATCCTTGCCTGTCATTAGGCACATGTCTTTTTCACAATACCCTCTGCTGTATGGCCTTCTAAGTAAAGTAGACTGTAACAGTTGGAGTTATTGTTCACGTATCTTTTTGTTCTGGCTAGCATCCACCGAACATACTAGCATATACTTTTGAGGTTCACAGCGTTTTAACTGTTTTTTCTAAGAAGTACCTAGCTAATAAGTTTTTCATTGCATGCAACATCTGGTGGTCCCTTGGTCTTGATGATGGACAGGCATTTTGTTAAGGCATTTTGTTGTCAAAGTGGTATTTGTTAAGCTCGAGCTAAATACCAAAAAAGACAGAATGCTCACTAAGGGAGAGGTTTGAATGTGCGTAGAGCTGCATTTCGTTGGGTTCCACATATTTTGGAAGTAACTTCTTTATTTATCTCTTATATATGAAAGACTCGATATTCGAATGCTTTCCTGCGGGTCATTCCTTCGCACAGACATAATTAAATAGGCATCTGTCACCGAATCCAACTACATGACTTTTCGTTATTTCGTTATTTTTCATAGGAATACATTTTACAATTCTGAAAATAATTTGTAATAGTGTAGATATAGAGCGGATTTCACATGACCGTCGTGTTTGCAATTAGTTTGCTTTCTCATTGGCTGCTTATTTCTATCAACCAATCAAATTGCGAACTAATTACAAGCAAGGAATTGGTTCGGCTCCTGATTGGCTGGGCTGGAAACCATTCAGCAGTAAGTTGTAATTACTCTTGTTTCTGATTGGCTAGTGATTGCTCAATTGCAATTGCTTTCACGACAGTCATGTGAAATCCGCTCTAATAACATCATGGAATTTCACTTACGCTAATTGTGTCTCCTTTAATTGAGTTAGCGAGCTGTGTCGTGATAACGTTCTGTAATCTGATTTCTTTAATTTGGCACTGAACACTTAAACTAACGTTTCTGATTGATTGTTTTATTTTTTTAATCCCCAGCATGACATCGAAAGGATACGGAATAATATATTTAACAGCAATGTGAAAGTTGAACAACTAGATGCTTATCACTTTGATCAATTTAACACATCCATTCATATCCATGACAATCTCACCAAGCAGCTTTTCCAGCTAGATGCCTCCTCCAAAATGCGCAATCAGCTTGCTGAGGACGTGTTGGACAGGTCTATGTACTTATATTAATGAAAGTAAGCATGATACTTTTATTTGGTTGTTCCACACACGTTGAATTCATGTTTGGGAAAATGTACCACAAGTAGTTGCCAATTACACAAAATCCTCTGTTTTCAAAAGAATTACTTGACTTTCATTTTCCTATTTCCCTACGTAATATTTATTTCACTACCATTAAATTAAAACTTTTAAGGTTAAAAATAATCAATGTCGATTTCTGTCCAACTGATATATTTATATATCATTATCGTATTGATATTTTAGGTATTTATGTATTTAAAAGACTATATATGTGTCTCCCAACCATGATCCATTTAAATTTTATTACCCCCGAATTTCAACTCTCGATGCAGGAAAAATTGTGTACACAATGTGCCAAAGTGTTCAAATTTATAGAACAACACAATGTTCCAAATTGTATTAAATTTACAGAACAAACTTGAATTTGGCACAATGATAAGCACCTAATGCGCATGATAAGCACCTGCAATGCTTCCAGCTGACGTGTCTGTGGTGCTGTCTAAATATGCGTTCAGAGACTCGGGATGAGGTATACATTAAGCACTGGTAGCTGCGCTAACGCCCTTCTTAAGCAGGCCCATTTTGTTATCTCTTGACTTGAAGGTAACCTGATATGGCTGACACAGCTTGCATAAATCATATTTGGTGTAGACCCGGTTTACTTTATGGTACTTGTTGATACTGTTGCTACTTGGTGTCCAAGCTGTAATGGCTTGCGGTCTTGTCATTGCTCCTATCTGCTGTCATTTTCTTCAGATCTACACTCGACTCTTTCTCCTCTTTCCTCTGCTGTCTTTGCAAAACCCTATTCCTGTTTTCATAGCGGAGCTGCAGCGCGGGCCGAAGGCCCGCGCAAGCGGAGCACCATACCTAAGGGAAAAACGTATAGTATACTATCGAGTTGATTTTTGAGCGCCACGGGCATTATGGATCATTTTGATGACGTCATTGATGACGAGTGGGCACGTGACTTTGGTGTAGAGTTCCTCTTATGGTCTTTGAAAGTTTGTCCAAGTTTGGCTTTTATTGAAACTTTCGGGAGATATGATTTTTTCTTTATTTTTCTGGTATTAAACCTATAGTGTCCGCCGTCCGTCCGACCCCGCCGTCCGTGTGCACATGGGAACCCTGTGGTATGCAAAGAAAAAATTATATCTCAAAATTTATAGGGAACATGCTAAGACAACCATATTGGGATATTTTGTCTATGCCACAAGGGGGATGCTGTAACACGGTCACGTGATGTGACGTCATCGATGACGTCATCAGTGATTGAAAAATTAATATCTCGTGAAGGGAAGACTCTAAAACAACCAAACTTGGGTAGTGTAGTCTAGGTCACCAGATGAGCGAAATGAAATGGTCACGTGATGTGACGTCATCGATGACGTCATCCAGGCTTGAAAAATTAATATCTCGTGAAAGGAAGACTCTAAAACAACCAAACTTGGGTAGTGTAGTCAAGATCATCAGATCAGCAAAATGAAGTGGTCACGTGATGTGACGTCATCGATGACGTCATCTTTGCTTGAAAAGTTAATATCTCGTGAAGGGAAGACTCTAAAACAACCAAACTTGGGTAGTGTAGTCTAGATCATCAGATCAGCAAAATGAAGTGGTCACGTGATGTGACGTTATCAATGACGTCATCTGTGCTTGAAAAATTAATATCTCGTGAAGGAAGACTCTAAAACAACCAAACTTTTGTAGTGTAGTCTGGGTCACCAGATGAGCAAAATGAAGTGGTCAGGTGATATGACGTCATCGACGACGCCATTATGCTTGAAAAATATTCTCTTTATTGCGCTTTTGAATCATTCCATTTGGAGGAATTAATACCTTAATTTTTCTGAAGGAGGTTTTTATCTCACCTAACAGGATGCTTTTGTCCCTCCCTGTATTTGTATTCGTGTCAATGCAGCAACATACCGAAGAAAACACTTTTGTATACATATCAAGAGACAATTTTTCTTAAAAGTATAAACCATGAACACATGGGAATCCCTTTCATTCGCACAGAAAATTTTATAATCGGGAGCTCCGCTTTTAGCCAGTGGCTAAATCTATATATTATGACTTTCTTATCTGATGTGCTATTCTAAAATCTTTCAAGAACTGGTTGGCAGCCATATTCAAATATAGTGAGAATGTTTCTGTGAGCAGGTCCTCAGTCAACACCTGATAAAATAGCTGTACTGATGTCAGGGTTAAAATATGGCTTTGGCTATATATATGTATTTTCCATTGTTGTGTATAGTTTAATAGATAGTTCCCACAATATTTGTGTTTGAGCTTTCATATGATATATTATTTTGTGAAAGTACATGTCAGTCAAACCCGCTGTTGGTGCTTCTCTTCAATCAGAACTGGAAATTAAACGAGACTTAACTGTAAGACGAAGGTTGATTGGAATACTATGAGTCATCAGGCGGGAGTAGAGGGAGGGGTACGAGGTTTTAAAGTGCCCAATAATCGCCTCAATGACAACCAGAGAGAAAAAAGGGTGGGGTAAAATTTCCGCCGGGTGGGCGTACCACTCCCTCTACTCCCAGGTGATGACTCATAGAATTCCAATCGTGAACCTTAGACTTACATGTAAGTCTCGTTTAATTTCGAATTCTATTTCGTCATCTGGTACGAGATTTAGAGAAGTCATTGAGGCGTTCATAGTCATTCCAAAATTAACAACAACTTTTTTTTTCATGCACAGCTTGGGAGAGTAGTTTGCTACCAAGTTAATTGTTCTTCCTGGTGGTTTGTTATAGAAACGCTGGAATGTGCTTCCATTAGACCAACCAGCGGAACTCTTAATTTCCTTAATATTAATGTCTCAAGAAAGAAGTAGATGCTCCCCGTGTACTGTGAGCTTTAAATCTACCCAAATCAATAGCTGCTATTAAAGTTGAGCCCGCGACTCAGCGGTATTATTCTGGAAACGCGCGAAAGCGAGGCTCCCGGGTCAACATTACAGATGATTCGGCAGCGTTTGTGTGGTCTAAGTGGTATTCAAGTAGAAAAAACATGAGTTCTACTCCCGAGGGGACATTTTTTTCAAAGGAAGATCATTTACAGTTACTGAATGGAAGCTGTCCTAAACATATAACAGCGCCAAAGCTGAGAACATGGCTGTCATTCCGTGTAGGAACGGCAAGAGATGGAAGCGCTTCGACTGCTGCGAGTAAGCGAGAACGTATGCACAGGTCGGTGTTGCTTTGTTTCATGTCTTCAAAAACTCAATACATTCTCGAATAAACATATAAAGCCATTATATTTTGTTGTTAACTAAATTAATATAAACAAGAAAACAGCCCGTCACTTCGTGACGCTAGAAGTCCCAACCTAAGTTCCCCCTTCCATAAACTGCTGATTTACATTACTAATGACCTCCCTTTTTGTGTGTTTGTTTTGCACTGGTCTCCCTGATTTTGGTGGAGAAAATGACGCACGTGTGTGTGTGTCTTGGTGAGTCAGTCCGGTTCTCAAATCTGTCTAAGAACCCCGCGCTAAAATTGAAAACGCAGCCTATTACAAAAAAAAACATTTGACTTCGGAATTGTTTGCATAATGCTTATCAGTAAGGCATGAGAGAAGAAACAGGTAAAGTTAAACTGTTCTAAGAAATTTCTTAGTTTATCATAGGAATATTTAGAGAATATCATTCATGACTTAGCGCGCGCTCTGTAGGCAGTGCCAGGTGTAAGTTTGTTCAAACTTGAATGAAATTTTTCTCAGCTCAAATCTTTCTCGAATTAGAATTATTCCTACACACAAATGTAAGTAATCTGTAATAGAACCATTTAGGTTTGAATGTCTATGGTGCTATCGGCTAAGGGAACTGTGTTCTTTTTTAGTTTATGTGGGAGATTTCAACATGGCCGCGATGTCCCTCGCTGAAAAAAATCGCTTGAATTAGAACTTAGCCAAAGGTGAATCTTTTCCAACAAAAACACGCCCACTGGAGAGATTTCCTCCTTCTCTTCTGGTTTGTGTCCTTCGTTTTGCGATACATCGTCAGGATTTATACTTAGAAAATATTATTCATGGCTTTGTGGCATTTCGCCTTAGCGTGCTTCCAGAAAGCAAGGCGGTGTACGGCGGTGTACCGTTTCTTCAAACTTGAATGAAACTTTTTCTCAGCTTAAAGCTTTCGAATAATAATTATCCCTGCACATTCCTGCAAGTAATCTGTGACAGAACCATTTAGGTTTAGATGACTATGGTGATTTAGGCTGTGCGAACTGAGTTCTTCTTTAGTTTCTGTGGGAGATTTCAAAATGGCGGCGATGGCAGCTTTGTCCCTCGCTTAAGAAATCGCTTGAATTAGAACTTAGCCCAGGGTGAATCTTTTCCAACCAAAACACGCCCACTGTGGAGATATCCACTTTCTCTTCAGGTTTGTGAACTTCGTTTGGCGACACAGCTTCAGGGCCAAGCGGAGTGAGTGCGGACGATTTAGCCAATCAGAAACGTTTGCGCAGACAACCCGATTATAATAGTATAGATAATTGTCCACAGAGTTGTAAGTTATCTAAAGAATGGATGGGAGAACGAGTTTATGGAAAAGTGGCAGCATTTGTGCCGGACGCGAAAAACAATCAACAACAATCAAACACTACAACCATTAGTCATACTCGACCTGAGTTCCCCCTAGCTGCAAACTGGAAACCGCTTCAGCAAGCACACGATAAGCTTCCCAATTTCTCCATTGGAAACCTTATGAGTTATTTTATTATGAGAAAAGCTGGTGATCAAGAGGCAAATATGGACTATAAAAGCCTGAGCACTGGAGTCTTCAACCTGTTTAAGCACGGTCACATTCAAAAGATTGAAATCACTGACATGCAGGCACAACCCACATCAGATGTGATTGTCTTCCAGAAATGAAAAAGGACAGGACTTACAAGATAAACATGTCAGTGACAGATAACGGTGATATTACCTATGCTAGCTGTACTCCATGTCCAGCAGGAAGAGCTCCATTTGCATCTTGCAAACACATTGCAGCATTATGCTATGCTCTTAATATCTTTTCATGTTGTTAATGTTAAAAATACTTTTCTGGAACACAGTCTTTCCTACACTGTTGCTCTTGATCAAGCTGTTTATATTTCTCAGCTAGACCTTCTTTCAAACGCTTGATTTCCTCTTGTTTAGCTTTTAGAAGATTCATGAGTTCCTGGACCGTGTTCTCGTCTTCACAATTTTCGGATGGGGGTCTCCAAGAGGTTCTTTGCTCGTTTCAGTTTCCTGGGTTTTCCTTTGAACTTTTTTTGCGTGAAGCCGAGTGTTTACATGACGATCGATCAAGCGGAGCCTTTCGCTGCTTGCCCTTTGCCTTTGGTGTGAAAACGAATTTGGTTAGCACAGATCCTTGTTTTAAACGCCTTTTACCTCCTAGGGTTCTCTGGAAGCACTGGTTTTCGAAGTGTTCACTGCACAAGTACGAATGCTTTGATACTAGAGCATAACTGAGGACCACACCCAAATCTCATGTTGATGTGTAACGTGGTAAAGCAGAAAATGCCCTTCAGGAAATGTTTGACGATAGGGAGCTGTCCAAAAGGCACTGACGAGGTAATGTCAAGCTGGATAATGGACAACAACATGCTTCTAGCAGCATTTACAGAACTTAAAAAAATTATTTAAAAATCAAATGCTGATGATAATGGAGAAAATATCATACTTTTTATCAACCTTTTTTAGTGAGTTTAGAACTGCAACATCGTCCTTTCTCTCCTCGAGGAGGTGATAACCTTGATAGAACGCTCCGTGAATCCCGTCAGTTGTTTCCGCACAGCATACAAATAAGTAAGCTTAACTTCTTGTGTAGCGGGTGTACTATCTCTGGACACACTGGAAGAGTAAGCAATTGACTGGAACTAACATGGATGTCATTTCAGGGAACCACGCTTGCGTCGGTCAAAGTGGAACAACAACAACGCCCATGGCTTGGTCCAACATAATTTTCTGTAATACTTGCGGTATGCAACTGAAAGGTGGAAAACAATAGAATTTTTTGTCAGACCATGATATGGTGAATGCGTCTATAAAGGCAGCAGCTGGGCCAGGTCTGTAAGTACACCGGTATTTGCTTATTTAATGGAGAAGCAAATCAGTCTATTTCAGTTCTGAATTTCAATGTATGCAGAGCATTGTTCAAAATTTCTGGGTTTAGGATCCACTCTGTATCATGGCCATAGAAATTTCTAGATTCTCATCTGCCACCTCATTCGAGGATCCAGGTACTGATAGCTGCACTTCCTTTGATATTAAAATTATGCACATATCGTAGAACCCTACTATCCTGACTTGGTTAACTGAATACTTGATGTTTGACATACCACATTTAAAAAAGTCATGTCAACTCAATTCAAGAGTGTGTGTCTTTTACTGGGTTTTTGTAGCCCACAAAACTGACAATGAATATTTGGAGTTCCTCCATAGGGGGTACGTTTTTTTAACAGCCCATTGGAAGAAAAAAGAGAAGATACTAGCAGGTTCATTTATTGTAAGTAAACGTTTGGTTTTATATATTACTATCACTACTATCACTACTATCACTACTATCACTAACGTCACTCAAATAGCCTATATCAAGTAAAAGAGGATCATCCTCAAAAACGTGTTCTGAATCCATTAGGAGACATGCTTTTGCCTCAGATTGTCATTAAAAATATCTTTTACAGCCAGGATGATATCTTTAGCTAAGTGTAAATCAAAAATTCGAAAATTGTCAATCAAATAATCTGAATAAAATATACTCTCTAGCTTACCAGCTATATCCAGTATGAGTTCTGTACCCATAGGTAAGTCTTATAGGTACAGTGCCTCAATGTCTTTCAGAAGCTCAATGAGCAGTTCTCTGTCTTCATCATCCACAGTACGACTGATTGCTTGCACAGGCAGGGTTTGGTCGAAGTAGAGGGAGCGGTAATGCTTATGTATGCAAAGCATTGTTCAGAATGGCCATAGAAATTTCTAGATTCGTCATCACCACCACCTGATTTGAGGATCCAGGTATGTGAGCGGCGGTAACCCATAATATGCCATGAGCAATACAGTACTCCCAAAACTCACCAACCAGAGTAGTGTTGTCTCTGTTATGGCAGGTGCCGTCGTGTTGTCAATCATGAGTTTCACATGCTTGCTACGCAAAGCACTATGAAAACACCTTATTGCAAAAAATGCAGCGAGTAGTTCCAGGTAATTAATATGATGTTTACTCTCAGATTGCGACCACCTTTCACCAGTAGATGTCTCCTTCATGACTACAAACCACCCCCGTAAAGAGGCATCTGAATACAGTGTTATATCAACTGGTTACCAATCCACCATTCTAACTTAGCCCTGCCTGCTTGGAGATTTAGACAGTTGCAAGGCTTCAATTTTATCCATTTCCAAACTTCTATAATGGAGTCCCCCAAATTAAACACCTTTGAAGACTACAGACCATATATTCTATAATGTGGGCGACTGTATATATCTTGACCTTTAGACTTAGTTTAATTTCAAGCAGAAATTTTGTTCTTCTTACTTACTGTCATACACTGAAAATCAATTATGTGTAGGTACAATGACAGATTTGTCAGAATGTATTATCAAACCAAGACTTTGACAGTATCAGTGATAGTAGTTTTGCATCCGTGAAAAGTTTTGGCTTAAAGATAAAAGATCATGTATGTATGCAGCAATAATGTGCCCTTTGAACCTAGGAGAGATAGAGGTGGCTTGAGTAATTTAGTAAAAGCATAATCCGTTGAGAAAAAAACCCGAATTTATAAAGCGCTCCTTATAGTTTAATTTAAGATACGTTTGGAAACGTTTGGAAATCTGGATGCAACACAGCGGTTTGTGCCCATGCGCGCTTCTACAAGATAGATGGACGCTTCTACAAGATGGCGGCTTTCGCAACACGATGTTATTGCAGAGTGAGGAAGAAAATGGATAATTTACGCTTATACGTCTAGTTGGGGCAGTCAGAGAAGAGTCTAAGACAGAGGCTGAACGTTTTACATGTTCTATTTGGAAATATCCCGTTTGTATGAAACAAAGACAGCACGAAGTTTACTTGTTGACTGCAGGAGACTCGACCATGAAATGTTCTCAAAACAGACCGAATGGCTAATATAATCATAGGAAATCGCAACAGTTTTGGTTTATTTCCCGTGGCGAACATAATGATATCGACTCCTGAGGAGCTTCAATGAGATGCACTAAATTACCTTGAGCGTCTTTCTATGTTTCTAGCCCATTTGCAGTCATTCAAAATAACAATCTCCTTTCGTGCAGATCACATACTGTTGATTATCTTTCACCTAGAGTAAACTCTATGAATTTAGCTGTCTTCACTTTGTATGTAATTTTCCTACTTTGAAAGACCTGAATACAATATACAATATTTCAGTATATTGGAATTTTGGTCAGAGGCCCAGAGGAAAACATAAAGGGCATTCCAGTTGGCATTGAGGAAGGGCTTATTTATTTCTTTGGTATTTTTCCCTGAACTTTGCATCCAAGTTATTGATTTCAATTATATTGAAATTGATCTATTCACTACCTGTACTTTTCATTGGACAAAGAATCAGACACAAATCCAGAGTTCATGTAAAGGTGCTAAAGTTACTCAACACATGTTCACTGTTGGGCTGATCCACCTCTTGTATGTAGCTAAATATGGTTCTATGTTCTGCAGAGGAACTTTGCAAATGAGTGTACCAAGCTGACCATGAAGATGACACAGCAGCACATCATTGCCTCTGCCAAGGAAAACAGATTGGCATCCCATTCACAATTACTATTGCTGTAAGCTTGGGCTCTCGTACTAGACGTTGAAGATAAATTGACAGTGCAGACTGTGGAACCTGGAGGTTTTGGCAGATGCATTCCACATCTACAGGATCATTAACTATTATCTGACCTAGGGATGTTAATTGTGCAATTGTGTCTGCCACAGAAAAGTGAATCGCTCTCCTACCAGAACATTTTACACTGGAGGCTGCTGTCCCCCTACCCCCCCAAAATGGGTCAACCCAGAGGGCATTTGTTCTGACCTCCCTTGCCTTTATTTTGATATAGCTGAATGACTTTTTCCCACTGGTCAACATCTAGGAGAACGTCACCTCTAATATGTGTTCTGGCCTTGCCAACAAGGGTAGTTAAATCATTTCGTGTATGTTTTTCTATTGTTGGGTTAGTCATCAATATTCCATTCTGAGCAGGTACTCGAGTCTATAATCAGGGTTCTGAACTGCTTTAACACGTTGTTTAGGGATTGCTTGGGGAAATCTTGGGTAAGACTGTCAGTTAAAGATTCGCACAGCTGAAACACTTGGGAGCGAGTGGTCTCTGCTATCTGTACACAAGTGATAACAATTATAAACTATTGAAACCTATAATATATACCTATATTTTACAATGTAGAAATTTAATTTGTTGCGTCAACACCATATTAACTGAACTTTTTGGACTAAAGCACTTTTGCAAAGTCTTCTCCTCGTCCCGAGCTCTCTGCAAAAAATAATCGGTTACTAGATATGTTCAAGTTGACAGTTCTGCGACACTTCATGTTCAAATACCTTGCGTACGTTCTTCGAGCGGTAGAGTTCATGTGTCTGGAACTGTTTGTCGGCTTGTTTTGGACATAAATTACACCAGCGTGTTCCTGGCCTATAACTCGTATTATTCTGCCCGATGCTGTCAAATACAGAATACAATCGTTCGGGTATCTTGTTTTGTGCAAGACCACGATCGAGTCTCGATACTGCTGCTGGCACAGCCACGAACTTGAAGAGATACCAGCAGCTCTTGTAAATTCGTCGCCCACTTGCTTCAAGGTACTTTTGTCTGAACATTTCTGTTTTTCTTGTCGGGTTTTCCACCCTTAGCGCAAATGTTCTCTTCACCTGCGGGCTTTCCCCACCAACTAACCAGCAACGACTATAGATAGACAGAGATAGATAGATAGATTTTATTAAAGCATCGCAACCAGTAGGTTGAATTACGCTACATACACTATGTATACAAACCACCACACAGGCGCCCCGTGGAGGGCATGATGTGTAGCGATGACTTGAAACTTAAAAATCTTTTTTGTTAAACAAAAATATAAAAAGCTAAATTGATATAGTCGCGGCTAGATGGGATACTCACATAGGCATAAACAATAGAACGAAGCCACATGGCATAACATGGCATATCTAGGTTCGTTCTACCGTGAAGCCTATGAATTGTTAATCACCTCCTTCTGAGTTATCCCTTCCAGCCATGACCAATTGATATTGAGATAGAAAATATGACTAATTTTCTCTCGTGAAAATATTTAGCTTGACCATTCTGGAGTTTCCTTGTCCCAGCCTGTTTTCGTGTGGGTTTTTGTTTGAAAGTTTATTTGAAAATACGGCTTTTCGGCGGGAATTTCGTCCCGCGCGCGCCCGCCTGCCTACCTACCTACCTACCTACCTACCTGCAAAGCGATTGAACTGAGCATGCGTGCCCATTTGACTGCTGTGTTTCGGAATGCATCTTAAGGTCTCGTGAAAGGTAAAAATGTAAAAATTCATACAATGTTTTTTTTCCCGAAATCCATTTGATACAGTCCTAAAGTATACTTCTAAAACCTCAAATAACGCGTCAACTGTTTTCCTAGGCAATTGCCCGTTCATTTGTATTGGCCGCCACACATTTTCTGTAATTTAATTAATTTTACACGATTTTTCTAGCACTTTAATTTGAGGTCAAATTTTCACCTTCGCGAAGCTCCTGTCCCCGCACGATTTAAGATATCGGCCTCAAATTTTCTGTGTCGTTAAAAAATGATCACAACTAAAAAACCGTTTGAGGGAATTCTTATTTTTACTTGAAAAATATTTTATGATAAATTTTGCGGCCACAAACTGTAAAAAGTGCGACTTTCAAATTCGCGACCTAATATTTTCGGAAATATGCAAAATATCAAAAGTCGCTGACACGGTTTTGCAGTTCATTTCTCCGACATTAAAATCCAACAAAGTGTAAAATTGTGCAACAAACCGTTAGTGGTCTGGAGCTTCTCAAGTAAACAAGGTAGATTTTAGTTCGGAGTCTTAAAAATACAAGAAAAATTTAAACTTCGATAAACTAAACATATTCATAAGATAGAGCAATATTTTAGCTTTAAAATGATATATAGCTGATTATCATAGCATAAATTGCGACGCGACGAGAATTGTTTTCCGAAGACACCCCTCATGGGTTTACAGAGACCTTAAGGTGGCTCCCGAGTATTTATTTCAAAAATAGACTTCAACTACTACCGTATTTTTGGCCATGATAAAATAGAACTTAAGCAACCTCTGTACTACCAAACGGTCTACTTCACTAGATATATTAGTCTCGTCTGTTTGGGATATTTCAAATTTGGAAAGAGGAGTGTTTTCTACAATAATTGATATACCTTGAAAGTCAAACTTGTGAATTGTTTTATTATCTGCTCAAAACAAATCCATAGTACTAAGGGTTTACTCATAGAAATGCCCAGGTCAGCTTTTGCCGTGCGGTTTAAGTTGTAAACGATGTTGATATATAGATTTAGCCACTGGCTAAAGCGGAGCTCCTTGTTATTGAAACTTTCTGTGTGAATGAAAGGGATTCCCATGTGTACATGGTTATGGTTTACATGGTTGCTTTAAAGTCTTCCCTTCACGAGATATTAATTTTTCAAACATACATGAACATACATGTCATATCACGTGACCACCTCATTTCGCTCATCTGGTGGCCTAGACTACACTACCCAAGTTTGATTTTTTTTAGAGCCTTCCCTTCACGAGATATTAATTTTTCAAGCACAGATGACGTCATCGATGACGTCATATCACGTGACCACTTTATTTCGCTCACCTGGTGACCTAGACCACACTACCAAAGTTTGGGTGTTTTAGAGTCTTCCCTTCACGAGATATTGATTTTTCAAGCATAGATGACGCCATCGATGACGTCACATCACGTGACCACTTCATTTTGCTTATCTGGTGACCTAGACTACATACCCCTGTTTGGTTGTTTTAAAGTCTTTCTTTCATGAGATATTCATTTTTCAAGCATAGATGACGTCATCGATGACGTCACATCACGTGACCGTGTTACAGCACCCCCTTATTGTGTACACGGACGGCGGCGGACGGACGGACGGCGGACGCTATAGGTTTAATACCAGAAAAATAAAGAAAACATCATATCTCCCGAAGGGTAGCTTCTATAGAAGCCAAACTTGGACAAACTTTCAAAGACCATAAGGGGAACTCTACACCAATGTCACGTGCCCTTACGTCATCAAAATGATCAATAATGCCCGTGACGTTCAAAAATCAACGATATAATCGATAGTATACGTTTTTTCCTTAGGTATGGTGCTCCGCTATTCGGCCCGCGCTGGAGCTCCGCTATAATTTTACCTTTAAAAATGTCTAGTGGCGTTTCTCTATAGTGTACCAAGCGCAGATATCAGACAAATAGGGGAGCACTTCGAGATTATATCGGCTTATGTTCTGTTTTACTTATCTAAAAGAGGGAATAGAATCAAGTACCTACAGAAAGCGATATTTCATAAACGATTGAGAGAAATATCTTGTCCATAATGTGCTATTGTTATAATATTTCATTCGAGCTCCAAATAGAGCACAACCAATTGAGACGACTTACCAAATTTGGTCTCGTCTTTCCAATACTGTATTGAGAAACATTATCCAAAAGAGGTCAGTGTTTCTTCGCTTCAACGCAAACGCCAAGAAAACCCATATTTTATGAGCTCTCGCATCGATTTAAAAAAAAAAAAAACAGCTTGCACCCCTGTGTGTGGTATTTATTACAGCCACGGTGGCTTTCCACCTTGGAGCCTTTTCAAACGCCTTAAAATATTATAAAATAGATCTTTCAGAATATACTAATGACCAGATTCGAGTTGCAACAATGACTGCGAGAACTGCAATGATCCTTGCACGTGAATTTAAAGTTTATTACTGCTGGAACTTAATGCAATAACTACATGATAGTGTTTTTGACGACAAAGTAGTTTCAGGAATGCTGAAAGACATTCTGTGATGCTGTACAGCACACTACAAATTCACATGCCAACATCACGTGGATTCAAGTTGCTAGTTACATTCTACGAGAAGACATCTTAACCAAAGGCTGATCATACAAAGCTGAAGAACATCACTAACAGAACTGCAATTATATTATGGATGAATTGAAGAGACTGCTTCAATTTTGAATGGAGTTTACATGATATAAATCAGATACATAGGAATTGAGTTATGTAGCAAAGGAATCCACCCAATCAAAGATTAAAAGTTATAGTTACACTAATTATGTTGCTTTAAAAACAATGCAACAACTTTGAAAAATAAAAATGGGTGGTGTTATGCACATTAAGATTACGTGAGTTACTGGTATACATTATAATCGACCTGCCCATTAGGAGTTTGAAGCTATACTTCAATCAGCAGAAACAAGCCTCCCCCAATTCAAGAGAAACCATTGAGATATTCAGTGTATTTGTACGAAGTTTTGATTGCAATGCCCGTTACTTAAAAGCTAGTGGTGATAAGGTGAATTTGATGAGAACATTCAACAGAAAAAATTATGCCACCACGGTCCCTTAAAATATGATCATAATATCACTTTTCTTAGGAAGTCATCAGATCCCCTTACTAAATGACCAAAAGTGTTATTGAAAATGGCAATGGCATAGTTAGAGGTGCTCAATATCCATGTCCAGTAACCGTCAGAGTTCCTCAGGATGATCATACTTTTATAGTATCATTGGAAATGGCCAGTACGCAGTGTGTACCGAAAAAAGTCAAATAGAAGATATAAACACTTTTTTTACAAAAGAAATGTATTCTAACTTACAAAAGCATCTCTTCCTTTAAAGTCCTGAAAATTTTTCTTATTCCCTCTTTTTTGGTTTAAAAAATTGAGATCCCTCTAAAACTCCCCTACCTTTCCTGTAGTAGTATACAGGCTAAGCTCCATTGTGTGGTTCCAAAAAATATCCATACCCCCCAAAGGAAGGGTGTTGAAAAGTGACCCCCCCCCCCCTCTGGAATTTCCGAAGAATTGTTGCCAATGCATCTGTAAATGCGGTCGGGGTTTTATGCTTAGCTTCATCTGCTACTACAAATGAAACATGAGCATTGATGTTGCATTTCTTCAGTTTCATAGTATGACAAAATCTGTCACATCGAGCTATTTCGGAGAATCCCACTTGATAAGTTTCTTGTTACAGTGGACGCAGGTATGACGTTTGAAACAGGCCTAAGAAACCATATCGGCGTGTAATCGTTAAAAACACACTATTTTCCCTCGATTCACACTAACTTTTTAAAATGATGTGGAGAAGCTTTTAAAGAATTTCTTGGAAGACCACCACTTCTGGGTAAATGTATCCTTCTAGGTTATTTTCTTTTTGTCGCCATATCAATATATACGCATTCCAGTAATTTCTGCGTCCTGCAAGATTACTCGAAAATAGTACGGGATCGAACCGAGCCTAGCAGATTTCCTGTTTTACAGTTGTTTTCTGTAAAATCTTTTAGGGGTGCGCAGGAGTCCAGAATTCCCTTCGAGAACTGTTAGCAGCATGCATGGCGACTGGACTGAAAAAAGCTGAGGATCGTTACAGCGCGGCGCGCGCTACCGTTTCCACGAGACAAGAATTTTGACACTTTTTTAACACTTTTTGACGAGGCGGCGGCGTCTCAAAGAAAGCGCGGGAAAATAGCAGTCGTTGAAGTTTGCCGTTATTGCTGCTGAGCTGCAGGAAATGGATTCCCACGAAGAGGTGAGAGGGCAATCGAAATTCAGCGGTACGCATCGAACGCGACATACACAATCAATTTGCTTCACTCTGTCGTTGGCGTTGACGTTTTCAATCATTGTAGGGCCTTCAAATGGACTAGAACTTCTCAATTTTTTCGATGATGCTTTACTAGTAGAACGACCGGATGGAAGTGCTGTTTTAGAACGCGGCAATGCTGTCGTGATGGATAATTGTGGTTTCCACCATGGCCATGACATCGAGCCAGTACTAAGAAATATGCTCAACGACTGCGGAGTCGCTTTGATTTATCAGCCGCCCTACTCGCCCCGCTTCAATACTTGTGAATACTGTTTCAACCAAATAAAAGCGTTTCTCAAGCGGTACCAGCTATTGGCGTTAAATGAAACAGAAATTGCTATCGCAGAGGCAATTGGAAATATAACACCGGAAAACTCTGCCGGTACTTCAGAAAGTGTGGCTATCTCGTTTAGAACTATTACAGAAAATACTGGACTACTATCTACCATATGAATGTCAAATTTTACTACCTGATTTTCAGGACTCTGACACTCAGTGCTATATTTAGAACTTAGGACATCTGGCGTGTGAAACTTCCCAATAAGCAAGTGCTAACTGATTCTTAGATCTCAAGAAACAACGAAAATTTATTTTGCGAGAAATAAGAAAGGCTTTCAAAAGTATTTACTTCGTGTTTAGATAATATTCACCAGTAATATCAAAAGTAAAACCTCGAAACTGTCCACGTGAGGTTAACTATAAGGTCAAGTGTATTTTTACAGTCATGAACATGGAGATTTGCCTTTGTTATCCTTCTATATATAACTATCTAACGCAGATACTTTAGGGATTAGAAAGTTCATTTCTTGTTTGTCTCGTACAAATAAACGAATAAATAGTAAATAATATAAGTAAACGTGTTTTAAATCTTCAATCAGTTCCGAGCGTTGGCTGATGCGCGAAGTTGAATGTCCATTCAACACAGGGCAAACACAACCACGAAATAAAGCGTTCAAAATCCTGTTTATGTCTGGACGAGCTATATAGATGAACCTACAGCTCTAGTCTTTCATGTAAATATCTACGTTTCTCATTCGGTACTGTGCAATCAAATTCGGCAATCGCCAGTCCTCACTCTCGTCAAAGTCTGGTACTTTTCCGTTGAGAGCTTTGTTTAGCGCAGTTAGATCGCGATCTAAATTCGGGCGATCGCTGTACTTGATCAGGTTGCGTGCTTTCAATCTTGGACGCATTACTGTAAAGAAAGACGATGATGTTTTTGCTCAAAGCTTCACAAAATGTCTTCAGCTTTGATTCGGCTTCTTGATAATCGCGTTGTAATTTCTTCAAATCCCTCTGCAATTTTGTTATTTTTTCTTTCAATTCTGGATGTTTGTCCCTCAATGAACAAACGTCGTACGACAGACATGGAGGATAAACACATTTTGGCATTGTATGTCCTGACTTATGGCAATTCCCGCATACTCTTGCTCGCACTGAAGACAGAGGAGTCAGGGAATCATTTTTGCGAACTAAGTTTTGAAGTTCCTCTTCAGCAGAGGATAACATCACCTTTTTTATTTGCAAGTTTTCTGCTAGCTCAGCTTTCACATGGTCTAACGGAGACTGGCCAGATTTTGCTGTGCTCGCGTTCTCCTCGAAGCTCCGTTCTAGCGAACGAGGACCAAACATTGCATTCCTCTGCGGGGTTTTGTGCATGGCAGTATTTTCCTTGTATCTGTTGTTTTCTTGTCGTGTCTCATCGAGTTTTCTTCGTTTCACCGAGTCAGGAAGCTGTTGAACAACGGGCGAGTCTAGCTCGCAAACCTTGAGCCGTATTTTTCCAAGGGCACCCTTTACAGAAGATGTGCGAACAAACATTTCTGTGAAGTTATCTTCATCTTCTGCATCTATCAAGTTGACATAGTCGCCATCTTCATCTTGATAACGAAAGCGTACAGCGCGATGTCTCAAGTTATTACACCGTTTTCTTATGTCTTGTTCTAAGTCGGCAAAACAGTACCCCATTCACTTTTCCATCAGCAATTTCGGCTTCTATGGAGAACTTTACGAACTTTTCCTCGCCGTATTCGGCTTTCACTTGAAACTTCATGTTTGCACACCGATTCCAACGACCGACGACTCAAATGAAAGCACGAGTGGGCGTACCCTGTATGTCAAACGTCGCGCCGGCCCCAATTTGAGCCGCTTTGATCAATGCGACTTTATTGTTAAAAGTGTCAAAAAAGTGTCAAAATTCGTCAGAAATCTTTAGTCACTGGAAACGGTAGCGCGCTTCGCGCTGTAAACCAGGTTCTTGGATTATTATTATTGTTATTATTATGTTTAGTTTCCGATAGCCACTTCTACTTTCACCCCGCTAAACGCCTCCTAGGCGTCTTGTTCGGCTAAGTTGACGGGATTTCGTTACAACGTTTCTGTTTCGACGAATTTTTCTTACTTGGCAAAATGCTGATTTACATCAAACAAAATGTCGCTGCAAATTTTAAACAGGAAAAACCGGCTAATTTTTTTCCTAAAGTGGCCGGAATATGTATTAAAGTTTTTCGACAATCAAAATTTGAGCTTTCGTATTTACTCTTCAAACGATCGGTCAAATGTGCACAATTACCGGTTCATTGAGGTGGCAGATAGCGAAAAAAATATGTTAGTAGCGTAAAATCAAAAAAGTTACGACCCGAAATATGGGGTCGCCTGTTTGAGTTTGGGTCACAGAAAAACGCACTTTGCATTTCGAGTGAGTAAACTTAATTTGCATAGAGTTTTGAAATTTTATTCCTTCTTTTTCTCGGCATTAAATCATTCCTTTGAGAAGTAATATCAAACACTCGACGAGGTTTTGCCTCGTTTTTTCAACCCACTTCTCAGTGTTTGGAACTCCTGATGGCCTCGCGCACCATGTTGTGCACGGCGGCGTAACAAACATTCTAACGCTGGGTTTTGCAATATATCTCGGAAGTGAACCGTCGTTCAGCTCTGAAATTTGCAATAAATAATGTTTAACTAATGTGCACCCAAAAAACAATTTGTTATCGCGTTTCGAATTTCTAAAGATTACGAAAACTTCATATAGAAAAAGGGTGTCGTGCAAAAAGATCAAATCTGGTGTCGTGTTCTTACGAGCACGTTTTAAAATATAAACATTTTTGTGCTTTTTATTATCTGTGGTCTGAAAAAAAAAACACACCAAGGATGCACTTGAAATGCTGATTCAGAATTAATTGCTTGTAGAGGAAGATGATGTAAGGGAATGAAGAAACACAACGATAAGTAGCGTTAGAAGACAGTTAGAAGACAAGAAACGTCCAGTTTTATCGCGCACTTTTTTGCCTCGATTTGCTCAAACACGCAGTTTTTTGCCTTTTTGTGCCCTTTTTTGCTTCGTGCATCGCGCATCTTATTGCCCGGTTTTCCCCTTTTTTGCCGTTTTGCTTCATGCATTATTTTGCCTCTTTGCCCTGCACGCCCTTTTTTGCACACGCCTTTTTGCCCTACATACCTTTTTGCATGCATTTTTTGCTTCCAATTCCAATTACCCGCGCAATGTTTGCCGTTTTGGCAGATTTTTGCTTATTTTCACAACCTCTAGGTTTTATTCGCTCGCAGTTACTGCTTCCATCTCTTTTAGTAGTTATTGGTTGTGCTCCTCTATATGGTCTTTGCAATTGCGCGAAAACAAGAGAAAGAGGAACGGAAAAGCTGAAGAAAATCGAAAACAACAACATGCGTTCAATCCAATATTTCTGTATAGTGCAAGCAGATAGAGCCTTTTAATTTAATAGACAGAGAACACTCATTCGGATTGAGTGTCTTCATAATCTCGTTCTGAAGTTCCCTCAAACTCTCTACTTCTTCTATTAGCTCATCTTGAATATAGCTCAACATCGTTTTAAAAGCCATTGTGGTTAGCACTCAAACATTCGTTTAAAATCCGCCTCGGCTTTGTTATGCTATTTTTTTGCTTTATTATGCTGTTTTTTGCCTATTCGTGCCCTTTTTCGCTTATTCACACACTTTTTGCCTATTCGTGCCCTTTTTTGCCTTGTCATGCCCTTATGCGCTCATTTTTGCCTTGTCATGCCCATTTTTGCTGTTTTTTTTTTTGCCTGCTGTGAGGCTGCCTTGAATTTACTTGTATGCTCGGTACACAATTTAGACAACTACACATCATAAAAAATGCCCAAATTGACGGCTCGCGAGTGGCTCTTTACAAGCTAAGGAGAGACAAAAAGAGCAACAAAGGAAGCGTTCAAATAAATTTTATAAAACAAAACACAAAGAGAAAAAAACGACGACGTTAACTGGCTTTCAAAAATGAAGACAGGCGAAGAAAACCACTGGCAGTAGACACGAAAGCACGACAAGACAAAACGGGCACAAAATGCAAAGGGAGGCCAAGAACTGCGAGGCAAAATCTCTGTCCTAAAAAAAGGCAAAAATTGAATGCACGAAGAGGCAAAGACGGCAAAACGAAATTTATGTGTGCGAAAAGGCAAACAAAATGTATGCGCGAAAAGGCAAAAAGAACAAAGCAAAATCTATGCGTGAAAAGGCAAAAAGGGCAAAGCAAAATCTATGCGCGAAAAGGCAAAAAGAGGGAAAAAATAGCAAAAAAGGCAAAAACAAATAAGGCAAAAAAAGGCAAATTTGCCTGCGCGATAGGCAAAAACGGAAAAACGCTGTTTGGGAGACAAAATGTTACGCACGGCTTTCTAGTTTTCAGCATGACACCATTTAAAAAATATTTTTTTACTCCAATCTCTTTTGATCTCTGATTTAAAAATTGTTTTTATAAAGAGACTGCGATCATTGGGCTTTTGTTTCCTTTTATTTTTGGAGCATTTTAGGCAAGATCTCGGAAAACACAGCAGATCTAAAACAAATTTGAGCTCAATTTCTCGGTCAACTCAAGTGTGCTCAACATCATGCGCGAGGCCTGATGAAACAGGAGGATCGAAACCATAGTGATATTCACTAAACTGGAGTCGTGGCGATAATTCGGTTTATTCTAAACCATCTTCAGGCCGTTTGCATAAAACAGAAGAGCGCGGGATCTAAAGCGTCTATGACACCAAACTCTTAAAACATATCTTTTTTGATATAATGAAAGGCATAGGATATTTAAACCATCTACCAAATTTCACAGTATTCGGGTAAAATTTCAGCAAGATATAGCGATTCGAATTTCAGTATTTTCAATTTAAAAGTGCGAAATTTTCCGCGCGGCCAATTGCATGCAAACGAGGCTATGACGTATGCAGAGTGTCTTCGATTATCCCTCGGCTTTCACAAACGAAGAAAACATGGTGAACAAGGAGAGGAATCACAGAAAAACATGAAGCGTATGAGGTCGCCCAGATGGAATGTTTAGCAATAACACGAACAATACACATGGGATTTCGCTACACACGTTTCCGGATAAAGCTTAGTTTCCTGCAGAAGCAAAGTTTGTGAGAGACCACCGAACACTCTGTTCAAGAAATTTATTTCTACCCTCCTGGTTGTTCTGGGAGTTTCGCTTTCCTTGCTAATGGGTTCTATTCAAGGCTTTCTTCAACTGTAAAGCTTATGGACTATCACTAGAGGTAAAAGTCATACGGAACAGTGCATACGGAAAGTTTATTGTCAAAAGTTTTTTGCCTAATGTTTTTCTTATCTTGATTTGCCTTTTTCACTTTTTCGTGACTTGATTCCCTCGCTAGTTACTGGTGTCCGTCCCTTCCATTAATGTTGTTTTAAAGATACCAGAGTATAAGCGAAATGAAAGCATATGTCTAGTGAGATAAACTTGGTTTGGAAACTATGGTTTTCAAACTATGCTGTCAATAAGGTGTGAAGGAATTTTGAGGAAGAACGCAGCCTTAAGAAGCTGTCTCGTGATTGGCTCTTGGGCATTTTTGTATGCATTTTGCCTTGCAACGCTTGCAAGACTTTGCTACCAACAGGATATTGTTAGAACGCTTGGTCTCCAAACATATTATTATTTATAATATTTATCATATATGGACGGACAGACGGACGGATAGACACATATAGATAGACATATAGACAGACATATAGACAGACATAGGCAGACAGATAAACAGATAGATAGTAAGATAGTAACAGGCAGGTTACATGGGTTGTGCAGGTTCCATGGGTTACGTGGGTTTTGCAGGTTACATGGGTTATGCAGGTTACATGGGTTATGCAGGTTACATGGATTGTGCAGGTTACATGGGTTATGTAGGTTATGCAGGTTACATGGGTTATGTGGGTTACATGGGTTATGCAGGTTACATGGGTTATGCAGGTTACATGGGTTGTGCAGGTTATGTGGGTTATGCAGGTAACATGGGTTATGCAGGTTATGCAGGTTACACCAGGATATCTGTCATGTACAGAAGACAGCATTCCAATGGCCATAATTGGGCAGTACATCGTGCTGAATAAAATAATTAACAATTAGACTACGAGTTTGAGTTTTCTATGAGTCAATAGATAGTTAACGAGGCGCGAAGCGCCGAGTTGACTATTTGACTCATAGAAAATGAGAACGAGTAATTCTAATTGTTTTAGTAGAAACCCACTAGCATACTACCTTCGAGTTGTTGCCAAAACGTATTTATTTTTATGGTTTTAGGAAGTTTTGCGCTAGCGTTTTCGCTTCTCACTATCTATTACGTGATAGACAGTGAGTAGCGGAGCCAATCAGATTGCAGGATTCGCGATAGTATGCGAGTGGGTTTCTACTAATAGTGGTTATCAGGTTTACAACACGCAACGGTTGTTTCTATTGTGTTGTTCTTATTACTTATTCATGAATTTCATAATTCATAATACTTCATAGTCGAGATTCAGAGGTAAAATGACTTTATAGTTAAAAAATGAACGAGGGGAGGGTCACATTTTTTTCAGGACTATGTAGGGGAGGAGGACTATGTAGGGGAAGGGGATTGTGTAGGGGATGGGGATTGTGTAGGGGAGGGCCAGTAAAGGTACCTTTAAGGAGAGGGTCGAATTCTTTTGGAGCTCTTTTGGACAAAAACTGACAATTCCCTAAGACAGAATCTCCTTGATTTTCTATTGATTTCGACTGGTAGTTCAATCACGCATCAGGTTCAACTTTGTAGAATCACGCATTGAGACTAATATAGAGGATGTTGACGATGTCGAGTGCCGGGATAAGTTGAGCTACATCAAGAGTGGATTAATCTACTCTTGGCTACATACATACAATATACATAAACCTTTAATTAGCCACGCTGGCCAGAACAACCGTAGCCTGCGTAGCAAGCGTTCCCGTGTGTTTTCAGGGAAAAGAAAGCCGAGAAATCGCTCGTTGAGCTTCTTGCCGCTTTCTCCGCTGTTTCTCGGCTTTCTTTTCCCTGAAAACACACGGGAACGATTGCTACGCAGCCTACAACTACTGGATTTACAAACATAAAAACGGCTGATTTCCATGTGGGGCGTGCTAAAAAGAAGTATATAGAGTTTTTATATGGGTTAATATTCGAAGATCCGTAAAAAAGTAACAACTATAGGCTTTCCGGGATAGGTGGGAGAAAAGGAAAAATGTGTCACACTGTAGCGGCTGTATCCGAAGTGTTTTTTTTATATAATAAATATATTTATATATATATTCCAGCAATGGTCGAGGAAAGTGGTAAGAAAGAAATGACAAATAATGCAAGCAAAGTACTTCAGTAGACCAATTTATGTCATAAATTATAGTTAATGAGAGAAACCATGAGTTGGCACGTGCCGACTGTGTGATGTACATTTATTGTTTGTTTTGATCAAAGGTCCTATGTTATCCAATTCAATAGCCAATCAGAAGCAGCCAATTTTCCTGCATGTCTGTCTTGTGTGGTGTTGTGTGTCGTTCACTTCAGTTTGGAGGCCATTCATTGAAGCTTACTTCTCTAATTTGTTTCGCGTTTTTTCTTACAATTTACGGACAAATTGCAGTCATTTGAATCAAGTTCTTCTCAAGGAAGCCAGAGAAAGTCTTGGCCGGCCTCAATAAGGAAAAAATATGCCGCCAAAACGCCGATCGAGTCGCATACAACTGCAACCCAACATGGAAATGGACTCTTGAGTTTTCGGGGCGCTCTCGTTGGCAGATGTTCGATCTCTCTGCCTACAACATGGGCTCCCAAGTACAGGAGTTAGGAAGACCCTCGAGCGCCGCCTTCGCGAGAGGACTCAAGGAACCGATCCGGTGGCAACTGACGTGAATACCAGTGGGGACAGTGTTTCTCTCTCGTCTGCTCCAATGGCGCTAGCATGAATAAGAGCTTGGATTGGTCTACCATAGACAATCAGCTGTGGCTAACAACTTTTACAGTTTCCACTGCGGTACTCCAGGAAGAGTACCCCATTTTTAGCAAAGGACCCCAGACCAGTGTCTCTACAGGGGCCGCTATTAGAGGCACATGCAGTGTGTACAACCGCTATGGCACATGTACAAGAAATTCATGCTCATTTAGGCATGTCTGCTATAAGTGCTAGGGATTGCATGCATGGCGGGATTGTACCAAACGACAGCATGCAAAGGATGGGGGAAGGGACAGGGATAGAGATAGAGATAGTACCCACAAGGGCTCAAAATCAAGCTCCACCCGCAGACAGTAGGGAGACTATTGGGCCCCTTCCCACACCTATTCATGTAAATAAGCTTGAAGACACATTGCAAGGCCACCCTGACACAGATTTTGTTCAAAAATTGTGCAGCAATCTTAGGTATGGTGCAAGGATTGGTTTTTCGGGGTCTCGAAATCTCCCCACCGCTCTTGATTAGCCTAGCATTGTAGCAGAGAATCTTTCAAAGGAAGTGGCACTGGGACGAGTCGCAGGTCCCTTTCTATCGCCTCCTCTACCAAATTTTCAAGTATCATCAGTAGGTTTGGTTCCTAAAAAGCACTCGTACAATTTTTCACCTGTCGTATCCTAAGTCAGGCCATACTAGTATCAAGGCATCTATTTCTAAGGAAGATCATAGTCTCAACTATATTACAATTGATAATGCAATTCATGGCATCTTGGCACACGGCAAAGGTTGCTTTCTTGCCAAAACAGACATCGAATCAGCTTTTCGCTTAATTCCACTCCGACCCTCTGATTACGAGCTGTTCGGCATGTTCTGGGATGGCCATTATTATTATGATCGCGTTCTCCCATTTGGGTTAAGAAGCGCCCCATTTCTGTTTAACATGCTTTCCGATGCCGTTGAGTGGATTCTCGTCCATAAATGTCAAATTTCCTTTGTCTGCCACATTTTGGATGATTTTTTGATCATCGAACCTGCTTCCAATGTATCCCCTGCCAGTTCCCTTTGCAAACAGAGCATGAGCATGCAGAGCATGCTCATGCTCTGTAGCATGCTGTTGACCTTTCATAATCTGGGCATTCCTGTCGCAGCTAACAAGACGGAGAGGCCATGTACCTCCCTTGAATTTATGGGGATTATCTTGAATACTATCCGGATGGAGGCCCGGCTTCCAGGGGATAAAATAACACGGATACAGACCTCCCTTGCAGAGTTTGCAACAATGGACTCTTGCACACTCCGGGAACTACAATCTCTTATAGGGACATTAAACTTTGCTTGCAAAGTAATACCCCCAGGTAGGCCATTCTTGCAGAGGATGGTTTTGCTCACACGCAATGTGTCAAAGCCTCATCACCACATCACACTTAATGCAGGTTTTCGTAAAGACGTGGCCATGTGGCAAACATTTATTTCAAACTGGAATGGGGCTGGGTTTTTCCTTTCCACCTCCTGGGTTAATTCTGTTGCCCTCGAGCTCTATACAGATGCTTCCGGTACACTAGGCTTTGGGGGACTCCTAGGAAATAGGTGGTTTCAGGGACGTTGGGCTCCCCATCAGACCCTTTCATCCCCCGGCATTATTAGCATCGCATGGCAGGAGCTATTTGCTTTAGTAGTTGCATGTCACCTTTGGGGGAAGAGTTCTCAAACAAGCGTATCTTGTTCCATTGTGACAATGAGTCAGTTGTTAGTATAGTCAACTCTAAGCGCTCCCACATTCCAAGAGTAATGGACCTAGTTCGCCACCTGACGCTTCTCACCCTTCAGTACAATTTTTACCTGAGAGTCCAGCATATTGAAGGACTAAGAAATGAACTTGCGGATGCCCTCTCTCGTTTCCAGATGGATCGCTTCCACAAGTTGGCTCCTTGTGCGGCACCAGCCCCAAGCCCCATACCACCAGAGATATTCAGGATCTGAGTACTGATATCCACTACTACCTCAGTTGCTGCCTCTACAAAGCAACATACAGCTCAGGAGAAAAAAAGGTTTTTGGATTAGCTGCTTTCCATTATATTGTGTACTGAAATGGGGGAATTTGTTCGTCTATGGGGAATACACTTCGTGTATTTGTGGGGATGAAGTGCTCCTAAGCAGGTCACACTTAGGCCCAATAGACTCACTTTTCACCACTTCGGGGTTGCTATGGTAACAATGAGTCTAAATTACCAAAACATCTAAGGACCTTCTGGGAGGTTGTGACTGCACCCCCGGAAGGAGTTAGGGCCACCCAGGGTTTTGTGATTGCATGCCCTGGGGGATAGGAACTTGGCTAGGGAATTGTGTGTGCAGCCCTAGTCAGGTATAGGAACCCCCCAAGGGAATTGTGTTTGCAGCCCTTGGGGGGGTTAGCCCCTTTTCCAGGGTATTGTGTTTGCAGCCCTGGAGAGGGAGGGGCAATGTATCCCCTTGGAGAGGGCAGCCCCTCATTTTAGCTAGAACAGTATCTAGTTAGTGCATTGACCTGCTGGGTAGGAGTGCTTCATTCTCAACCCCTTTCCCCACAAATGGTTGTTGTCTGTTATCCTTTTCCTCATGGGTTACGAGCATTAATTATTATTAAACACAAAGAACCTGCTCTGGGTAAGCAGTTTACTACGAGTCCAAAATCCATAACCATAACTGGACCTGGTACGTTGGCCACCACGCGGCGACGCCTAGGCGGCACTTCCAAAATTTCCTTTTCTAACATGATGCTCTACAAGAATGCTGAAATGTTTTATTTTGTAACATAGATAATCAACATCCGGCTGCATGGCCAGGCAAGAACAAGCTACGCAATCATACACATTTATGACAGGCAAATAGCACGTTTACTTCGTGAAATGCTTGCAGAAGTACTTGACATCCGCACAATCACTGCAATAAGAAGAAACAAATAACTTTATAAGAGGCTGCGTGACCGAAAACACATATCCTGCTATATTGGATATCCTATACCCCACCGAGGTAGAGTGGTGAAACTAGCGATTTCACTCACTCATTTTCTGTTGGGAAATGCACGCGCATTTTGAACTCTTCCGTTGGTTTAGCGCGCGTGTTGATGCAAGTAGCATTGTCTGTGCTCTTAACCATGGCAAATCAGCCAATCATATTACGAGAACAGCAACTGTTCTGTGGAAACTACTTACAATTGGAACCAGTCGCTGCATTCTTCGCAGGCGATCCATGAAACGGTCTTTTCGGTGTCGCCCTCGTCGTCATTTTCGTCCGATGGTGGATCCAGACGTCCACAGGACGTGCAGCATCCATCGTCGTCTATGAAAGCAATTAATTATATGGAAAAGTGTCAAATGGAAATGAATAGTGTGTTCATTGCTATAACGATTTCCTTTACATGCCTATACATATGTTGATTGAAATAAATATTTACAGTTATGTCTATAAAGTATTGCTGGTAAATGTTTGGTTCCGACTCTTTGGTTGCCGACGGTGGAAATTTTCTAGGATTTCGGGAACACTAATCTCCAAAAAAGGAACTTTTATCCATGTTGGTTGCTTAGACTCGTATCTGCGCATGCTTGAAACACTACGTCACAGTAGTCATACTCTACGGGTGTCGATATTGACTTTTGACGAACACGCCAAACTCTATTGAAGTGTATGAATTCTTTATTAGTTGACTTCGTGAATGCGTACATGAATAACACTAGGGATCATTGAGGGCAAGGCGCAAATTCCGAATGCCCAACATAAAAATATTCCTTCATACTCGAAAATATACTATTTTCAGAAGTGATCGCCAACAGAGCTTCCCTTGAAAGGTGACGAGTAGGTGAGCTCTGGGTCGAGAATGGAATGTCAGAGTCATTTGGATTTGCCAGTTTCGTAGATCTCCATTAGGAGAAGAAATATAACAATGTCGGACTAAATCGGACTCAATATTCTTGTACCCAGAGACCCCCGGTTCGTCATTTTTCAAGGGAGGCCTTCGCATGCGCAGAAAGTTGTTTCTCGCAACGGCTGTGTATCCTCGTGCATGGCTCAGTGGCTGTCATTCTCGAATCCATAGCTCCTCTTTCACGTCTCCTAGCGGGGGAGGCTCTGGTGAAAGCACATGACGCATGCACGAGATTTGATACAGAGCTCACATCCATTTGAGGACCTTCGCTGATTGACTAGAACGGCGTGCACGCCTACACAAAAGTAGCTTTATCTCGCATGATAAAACGTATATGTGAAAATAACACTAGCATTATTTTCCTAGTCGTCTTTTCATTCTATGCCGTCGACTTGAGGGCCCGTCATCTTTTGGCCATCTTTTGGCAAGATTCGAGGCTCTGGGGGAATCATTCTCGTACCCAGAGCTCTCGGCTCGTCTGCTCTAAGGACATCCATTCGATATTGGCTGATTTTGGGCGTTTGAGCATGCGCTAAACGGTATTTCTCTCAGCGGCTCTCATTCTCGAACACAGAGCCCAGAGAAAAATATTTCAGCGCATGCTCCAACGTCTAAAATTAGCCAATCAGCGAAGGCCATCAAATGGCCGCCACCAGAGCCTCCTCTGGGTACGAGAATGAGCGGCTCTGTATTAAATCTCGCGCATACGTCAGTTGCTGTCACCAGAACCTCCCCCGCGAGCTTACGAGTCGGGGAGCTCTTGGTTCGAGAATGGGGGAATCCGCCATTTGTGTTGCTACGGCGACCGCCAGAGACGAACAACGGCAACATAAACTAAACAACAAGTGGGGCAAGGAATACGACTAAATATTAAGAATATTGTGACACAAACAAACTGATAAACAATAGCTAAGCTGGGGAAGAAAACTAGGCTAACGGTGCACATGGGATAAATAATAACAACATTGCTAGAAAAACACGCTAGAGAACCATGGCGAACTAGCGGAAAACACCGACCTCACCTGAAACTCTGTACGGAAAAGTGATTAAAGCAGAACTGTAGACACCATGCTGAAGCAGAAAACCAGTAGAAGGCGACGGGAAGTTTGCGAAGAGCCAGGGAAGGGAAACGTATTTATTTTATTTGGTAGGCATGTAGAGTTGAAGAGTGAAGTGCAGGAAGATGGCGAGATGTGGCCAGCGAGACAGTCGGAACCAGAATGATTATGCTAATGAATGGATTGTTTTACAACATTCTTCCTCTACACTTTCACTACTTTAAATCTGTTTGTATACTAATGCACGATATTGTCAATAATGCAGCACCGGTAAACATATCTAATCTATTCACCCACACGTCTCAAATACATAACTACAATACGAGATCCTCAGCGATGGGGAAATTATATATTAAGCATTCTAGAACCAATCATCTAAAAAAAAATCATTTTCACGCATTGGCGCTAGAATGTGGAACAGTATTCCCAATTTTATTCAGATTTCATCAAAATATAAATTCTCATCAATCCTTCAAGAATGTTTATTGAATATCTTTCGTTCTGAGGATACTTATCTTGATGTATCAAGTTTAATTGATAAATTATTAAAAAAGTAAAACAAACAAAAATATATTAGCTTTACAAAAATAATACTAAGTAGCCATACTTCCTTTTTCTTTTCTTTTCTTTTCTGCTTTGCTTTGTAATTTTTGTAATTCATTGTCCTATATTGTTAACTTTATGTTAACCCTCTGCCCGCCTCGTTAGCTAAGCTATTTGCGGGCACTGGCTATTAATTTTTGTTATATGTACAAAATAGAATAATAAAACCTATAAATAAACATTTTATATTCGCACTATTAGATCAATGAAAATAGAGGATATGTATTTATTGTTTTTGACACGAGAAAATAAAAATCCTATTGTTTTCCGTCTGGGATAGAGAGTTTTCGGGGACAAACAGTGGAATGTGTAGCCAAATGGCTACAAGTGAATGATACGATACTGCAATACCAATGGCATTTTTACAGGATTTCAAATACGATTGTGGCGGAATTTTTCTCGTGTTCAGTAAAAATAGAACTAAAATACATATAAAAGAGAATGCTATCATTGCTTTTGGAGTTTTGACATCATATTTCGCTGCTTGATATACTCAGTATATGGGAGGACCGCCCGCACCCCCTCCCCGGTTGTAAAACTGAAATGCATGGCGATGATGGTCAAACTTACCGTAGTCAATGTGTTCCAGTAAACACGTATTTAACGTGTTTCGTTTTATTTTATAGGCCTTGAGGGTGACCTTCGTGTCACCCTCCCAAAAGGCGCAAGGCATTTGCGTCCCATACTCTTTCTTGAGAACCTATCGAGCAAAGACAAATGACTAAAAATATCCGGTCGGCTATATTTCGCGTGAAATTTCGCAAATACAAGAGTATTTTATAAGCACAGATGAAAATGCTAATAACTTAAAAACATACCGAAAATTTGACCTTTTTCTGTAAACAGGTGTAAATAGGTCTGGCTACGCGCCTGAAATCATACGCGTGATTTCTAAATTGGACGAGCGCGATAGCGCGAGACTTAAATTGCAAGAATTTAATTGCAAGAATTTCAGACATAAATTGCACGAAACGAGGTCCGATAAAACGAGTCATGATAAAACGACAAATTTTCAGTAATAACCACGCGTCAGAGCTTGATTGTCGGATCATACCCTTGTACAGATAGAAGGCACAGATAGAAGGCCGATAGGAGGTCAGTTACATCAGTTCACATCATAGACTCACCATACAAGGAAGATTTGGCCATAGATTGGTTTTGGCGGCCTTCACAGCGATCATTTTCTCGCTACATCCTATTATCGATGTTTGTGCGTTTAACCACGAGACTGCCTGTTGAATGTAAGAAGGGCAGTTTTACAAATAGATGTATATGCAAGAACCACAAATCTGATATGTTTCGAAACATTTTGTGTTTTCTTTAAAATAGATATTGATGATGTCATTGATGGCTTTCAACACTACTCCAAATAGTTGATCCTGGAGATCGAATATTAAATTACTTGAACTTCTTTACATACCTACCAAACCCAAATTCTATTGTTCGGAAACCTCATTATCACTGTTTTATCTCTTTGTGCGTGCCGATATTAATAAAAGCGACGCTATCGCCAACTAGTGGATATGTGAGCGTCGGGCTCACTTTGGAAACACTTTGCACCACTGCATCCCCTAGCTTCTCTGATGGCATATTTACGCTTGCCCCAGTCACGAGAATAGCATTATGGGAGAGTTACAACTAAAGTTAGTTCTTAAAGTTCAACCCCTGACATATATCGTTTTCCACATTTATGCTGCTGCCCGTGGTTATGACATTATATCACGTGGCGGTATCCATGACTTTCACTAAGTTTGGCTGCCTGAAAATCGTTCTTTTTCTGATATATATACAAATTTCCCATATAAAAAATTAATTAAAACTTTATCCTGTTGCCCGTGGTTATGACATCATATCTTGCACCCCTCTCATCACTTAGACAACTCCCCTGATATACCTGAAGTTCATCCCTTTCTTCACTTCCAGATTTAAACTTAAAACTTTATTCTGTTGTCCGTGATTGTGAAGCCGTATCACGTGTCAATGTATTTGTGTAGTCAATAGACCGAATCAGCCCCAGGGTCACGTGACCTGAAATGGGAAAACACAAACAAAGATGACGGCCGCGTCGGGCCTTCCTTCGTCTATTGAGTGGACAAAATCAATGAAATCAACGCCTAGAATCACCTGGAATCACATCATTTCTCATCTTAAGGGTTGTGGAAAAGAAAATGTTGGAGATAAAGCTTAATATATAGATTTAGCCACTGGCTAAAAGCGGAGCTCCCGGTTGCATATTTTTCTGACCAGGCTGAGTTGCACCCCCCTTGTCACTAAGACAACTTTACCCAATTAGTTTGGTTGTCTGAGATTCATCCCCTTCCCGAGATATATTGTTTTTTCTGCTATGATGACGTCATCGATGGCGTCATACAACGTGACCAGGCAGTTGCACCACCCTTGCCACTAAAACAACTTCACCCAAGTTTGGTTGTCTGAGGTTCATCCCTTGGTGAGAAATATTATTTTTCTTCTATGATGACGTCATCGATGACGTCGTACCACGTGACCAAGACGTTACACCCCCCTTGCCACTTAGACAACTTTATCCAACTTTGGTTGTATGAGGATCATCCCTTCTCGAAATATATTATTTTTCTTCTATGATGACGTCATCGATGACGTCATACCACGTGACAACGAGTTTCATCCCACCTGCCACTAAGACAACTAACTTCACCCAAGTTTGGTTGTCTGAGGTTCATCCATTCCCGAGATATCAACCTTTTCCCGTTTGATGACGTCATCGATGACGTCATACCACATGACCCTGCAGTTGCACCCCCTCGCACTAAGACAACTTTACCCAAGTTTGGTTGTCTGAGGTTTGTCCTTCCCGAGATATCAACGTTTTCTCGTTTGATGACGTCATCGATGACGTCATACCACGTGACAAGGCAGTTGCACCCCCCTTGCCACTAAGACAAACTCACCCAAGTTTGGTTGTCTGAGGTTTATCCCTTCCCGAGATATCAACCTTTCCCGTTTGATGAGGTCATCGATGACGTCATACCACGTGACAAGGCAGTTGCATCCCCCTTGCCACTAAGACAACTTCACCCAAGTTTGGTTGTCTGAGGTTCATCCATAGCCGAGATATCAACCTTTTCCCGTTTGATGACGTCATCGATGACGTCATACCACGTGACAAGGCAGTTGCATCCCCCTTGCCACTAAGACAACTTCACCCAAGTTTGGTTGTCTGAGGTTTATTCCTTCCCGAGATATCAACCTTTTCTCGTTTGATGACGTCATCGATGACGTCATACCACGTGACAAGGTAGTTGCACCCCCCTTGCCAGTAAGACAGCTTTACCTAAGTTTGGTTGTCTGAGGTTTATTCCTTCCCGAGATATTGACCTTTTCTCGTTTGATGACGTCATCGATGACGTCATACCACGTGACAAGGTAGTTGCACCCCCCTTGCCACTAAGGCAACTTCACCCAAGTTTGGTTGTCTGAGCTTCATCTCTTCCTAAGATATAATTAATAAAGAGAGAAGGGTCTTGGTTTACCTGTGGTGGGGCAGGCACGCACGGACGCGCCAGCGATACCATAATGGGAATACCGCTGAACCATGAAAAATGAAGTCAATAGTATACCTGAGTTCTACTTTGAGCTATTGTATTCTTCCTACGCGATACCTATGGTGCTCCGCTCTGCGGCCTTCGGCCGCAAAGGAGCTCCGCTACAAATATTACTTGCAGAGAATTATATTCGAGACGTTTATGTAGGTCAAGTCGGTGACCGTGACAATGTTTTCGTGAAGGGCAACTGTTGTCGAAGTCAAAAGAAACATGAAGTGCATGCTCACTCACTCATTTATCTTGAGTTGAAGCAAGACGGCCATGTGGTCTCCTCGCAATGCAACTGCAAAGCAGGGTAAGTTCTTGAAAACAACACTAAAATACGGGTGTTTCGGGGTGATTAAGCTAGTATAGGACTTACTCTCGTTTTCAACACGAGTTACACGCACAAGACAACTTTTTTATTTCGGTGCTGCAAATATGTTGGCAATCTATTTAAGTTTATGACTTTTTAAAGCATCCAGAGCTCAGTACCGAGTCCATTGTTTCCACTTGCAAGCATCAGCTTTTAAAAAATTCTTATCCCACCAGAGTTTCTGAATTTAACTTTTCAAACTGCTAGAAATTTCGTGAGCTTATAATAATAATAATAATAATAATAAGCTTATATCATATAGTGAAAAGTCCCCAAGGGAGGAGAGGTTTCCTTTGACTGCAACATTGCCAATTGAAAACAGCAACATACAACTTTCCTGTTTTCCTATTCTCTTTACAGAAATAAAAATACTATAGAATAAAAAGCCTATTATGTTTATAGACTGTGTAATAGGTAATCATTGCCATTCCTCTGAGACAGACAAATAAGTAAACATTCCATATTTTAACATCCCTTTTGTTTGTTTTGAATCTAACAGTTACCGTAACTTATTTTTGATGAGATTAATAATTATGAACATCAAAATACTTATTCCCTTATTTTTATTTCAGTGCTGGTGGTCACTGCAACCAGATATTTGCAATGCTGTACCTCCTTGCTCACTGGACTATGACAGATGCTGCTGAGATTCCAGCTGACCAGACATGTACCAGCCTTCCATAGGTGTGGCACAAACCGCGCAGTCTCAAGACATCAAAGCTGAACCTGTAATGAAATGTGTGTTTGCCAAGGCAAGCAAAGATCGAGACAACACACGAAAATTAAATCCAGTTGAATGTAAGCTATATAATGGTGCCAAAAAGTCAAGCTCAGTGAAGATAAAATAAAACGTGCTTGCAACTCCATGTCTCAGCATGACAAGATCCCACCATTTTCATACCTCCTTAAAGATCAAGAAATTAGTCAAAATGTAAATACAGTGGTTGGTAACGTACCTTTGGGTTCCTATTTAGGCTACCAATTTCATGATTTGCAGAAAAAGAAATCTGTATTAAATTTGGTGAGGAAAAATCAGATGATTTTACCAAAAGAAGACCAGGCAAGCCATATAGAACCCTTCCCTGATCTCCCCATGGTCCAAGACAGAGTTACTGACATCCCGTCACTTCCAGACACCCCTTCTATGAGAATAGTTATTGATAAAATCAAAGTAACTATGACTGAAGCAAAAAGAATAAACAAATGCACAGTGCAGCAGACGAAAAGTTTTGAGTGGAAGAGGGAAAGAAAGTATAGATTAACTGCATCAAACTTTGGGCGTGTTCTAACAAGAAAAAGGGAACCATCAGACTCATTTATGAAGAGTTTATTTGAAAGCAAGGATTTGTCAAATGTTACATCAATCAGGGACGTGTGAAGAGATGGACTAGCAACTGAATATATTAAGGCGAATGACGCACTCTGATTGGCTAAAGCTGTTCAAAATCCTTGTTTCGCGCCATTCCCATGAGACCGGGCTCTCAGTGAGCATTCACAACTTTGACTGACTAGAACAGCTGAGAGGACAAGACGCGCGATTTTTCAATTTTCAAGTAAAAAGCCTCATTTTCACAAGATCAATCAAGGGGAGTTTATGATATATATCATTTGTATTAAATGCACTGAGAAGCAAGATCAGTTTTCCTGTTTTGGCGAAGAAAATCCAGCATAACATCGAGTTCATCGCGACTAAAAGCAAATATCTCTACAGAACAGGATCATTTATACCGCTACGGAACACGTTTTGTCTTAAAAATCACCTCTTGAAAGCCCCGATTTGTATATTTGGATTCTTTAGTTATAAAAGCGTGGCATAGCAGAGTTATTTTGGCGAAAATATCGAGATGAAGCGAGAAAAAAGGAGAATTTGATGCTGGGCTTGAGCCGGCCGCTTGACAACAAACCGATCGAAGAGAAAATTCACAATGCAAGCATTAGGTCACTTACGGAACATGTTTTGTCTTGAAAAACACCTCTAGGAAGCCCCGATTTATATATTTGGATTCTTTAGTTATAAAAGCGTGGCATAGCAGAGTTATTTTGGCGAAAATATCGAGATGAAGCGAGAAAAAAGGAGAATTTGATGCTGGGCTTGAGCCGGCCGCTTGACAACAAACCGATCGAAGAGAAAATTCACAATGCAAGCATTAGGTCACTTACGGAACATGTTTTGTCTTGAAAAACACCTCTAGGAAGCCCCGATTTATATATTTGGATTCTTTAGTTATAAAAGCGTGGCATAGCAGAGTTATTTTGGCGAAAATGTCGAGATGAAGCGAGAAAATAAGGAGAATTGGATGCTTGGCTGGAGCCGGCCGCTTGACAACAAACCGATCGAAGGGAAAATTCACAATGCAAAGATTTGGTCACTTACGGAACACGTTTTGTCTTGAAAAACACCTCTAGGAAGCCCCGATTTGCATAAATGGATTCTTTAGTTATAAAAGCGTGGCATAGCTGAGTTACTTTGGCGAAAATGTCGAGATGAAGCGAGAAATAAGGAGAATTGGATGCTTGGCTGGAGCCGGCCGCTTGACAACAAACCGATCGAAGGGAAAATTCACAATGCAAAGATTTGGTTACTTACGGAACACGTTTTGTCTTGAAAATCACCTCTAGCTAGCCCCGATTTGTATATTTGGATTCTTTAGTTATAAAAGCGTGGCATAGCAGAGTTATTTTGGCGAAAATGTCGAGATGAAGCTTGCCGTGATTCAAAGTCAAATGTCGAGTGAGCCATCCACGAGTGACAAAGCGCTTGGAACAGAAGTCGCAAACGAATGGCTTTTCATGCGGCTCTACTTCTTCAAATTCCAGTGTATCCCAATCCTTGTCGCTTTCGTGTTCGTAAATTTCACAATCCGAGTCATCTTCAAGCTCTAAACAGAACGATTCATCGGAGTCGAAGAGGTCTTCACTTTCGTCCGCCATTTTGTTGTTGTGACTAGAAGCACTCGACCCAGGATACACCGTGAGTTGACAGACAGTTGCCTAGGTGATTCCGGATTAACAAAAACTCAATGAGCCTTGAAGCGAAACGAACATCGATGCGCGATAATTCATTAATATATTCAGTTGCCAGTCCATCTCTTCACACGTCCCTGCATCAATCAAGCATGGGAGGCAAAATGAAATTGTGGCTAGAACAATGTACTGCCAGAAAATGCAAAAAAGGTGCATCACCTCTTAACCGTGTATGAATGTGGTTTAGTTGTCAACCCAGCTCATCCATTCCTAGGGGCTACCCCAGATAGGAAAGTGTTTGATCCGACAGAAAGAAGCCACTTTGGGCTGATTGAGATCAAGTGGCCATACACATGGCGGCATCATAGTATCCTAGAGGCCTGCCAGGACGAGAAGTTCTTCTGCAATGTGGTTAATAATGAGGTATGGCTCAAGAAAGAACATTCAGCTGGCTACTATGCCCAAGTTCAGGGCCAACTTGCGCTCTCAGGACTTAGCTGGTGTGACTTCATTGTTTTCTTGGCTGGATCAAGAAATATAAATGTAGAAAGGGTCTACTTTGATAATCATTATTGGAGAGAAACCCTCCTTCCCAAGATGCAAGAATTCTATACAGATCACTGTGTCACATACTTTGCAGATCAGATTGTGTGTAATGGGCAATTCCAGCTATAAGCACCCTCTTCTTTATTCAGAAAATGGCCAAGCTGTTTTTCTTACTGAAGGGGGGAGTGCTCGTCATAACTTCTAGGGATTAAAATCAGGCCCCTGGTAGTACCTTTTAGGGGGTAAGTGGAATAAATTAATATTGTTTATTAGTTTTATTCCCTTTAGCCTCTCATCCAAGTTAGCATTCCATATCCAAAGTGGTCCTGATGTTTTATTTTGCAGTGCATAAAGAACAATTATTCTTTAATCAGGCTCAAGAAATATGATATATTATTATGTATGTACATATAAATATTTATATTATTACAAAATATTTACAAATTATATTTGAAAAATTACAACTTACAAATTATTGTAATGCATAATGTGATATATGATTTGAATCAAATATGAATATCAAATATCCTTTTTCTGTCCAATATTAAAAGTAAATACAAGAAATGTGGTAAGAATTAAACAAATCAATGGGACACATTTATATACAGCTTTGTTTTCTTAAGCTTGGAGACTCTGGTATCCAGGATAAGTCCATACATTATTTTAATAATAAATATGAATGTCTGATAGGCTGAATACACATTATTCCAAAATGGTGAATTTTTGTTCCATTGACCCTTGTTGCCTCGCTCTCATGAAATTATCTTTTGTCTCGAGCTTCAGTGAATATAAAAGAAAAGAATAATTTCATGAGAACAAGACATTAAGGGTCAGTCAGCCATTTTGGAATAAGGTGTATGAAAAGAGTGATTTTTCCTTTTTCTCAATCATCATAGAGCAGTTTTCACATGACTGTTGTTAAACCAATCGCAAAGTAATTACACAAATTCTGAATAAAACCTATGATTAATTGCGAATTACTCGCCACAGTCATGTGAAATCCGCTCTATAGTGAAAGTATAAATGTAGGTATTGATATAGAACTGCTTACTGTTACTGCTTATGGGCAATTCCAGAAAATATATGTACCCTGGGGACGGGTGGTATTTGGAATTCTGAATGGAAGGGGGGTTTTCAAGCTCGGAATTCTGCCTGCATGTTTTTTTTTTAAGCTGGAAGCTAGGTTAACACCTCTCAAGAATTCTATATGCATGGGGGGGGAAGCCATTTTGGAAGTTCTGGATGCATGGGGGGGTCAAAAACTAGTGCCGCCCATGGAGGGGGTACATATATTATTTTCTGGAATTGCCCGTAACGCCGGTATAAAGGTGTGAGTTCAAACTAACTCGTGGTCAGTTGGTTAAGCTTTCGGTCCGTTAGATAGCTATGGCGGAGCAAGTACCTAATGATGCCGTGGTCGTCCTTCCTGCTAATGTGGAACCCGAAGACGCCCAAGCTCAAGCGGGTGAACCTCAACAAAATGATGAGCCTCAACAAAATCAACCCAACGAGGTATAAACCTTTTCTTTTATCCCTTTTTTACTTCGTCTCTGTCTCTGGTAGTGTGTTTGGTTGGGGCCAAAACTATGATGCTTTCACACCTTGTGGCTTCATGCCCTCATTACGTTGCATTTTCTACCATGTATTTGGTGATCGCTGTTAGTGGCCAGCTCAGATCTGAATTTTCACAGAACAGGGCTTTACAATCATGTATCTTTGTAGTCGCTGGTAGTGGCCAGTTCAAGCCCAGATTTTCACAGCACATGGCTTTACTGTACGCATTTTGTAGTCGCTGGTAGTGGCCAGCTCAAGCCTAGATTTTCACATTACAAAACTTTCTTATCATGCATTTTATATTTCATGTTGCTGGTAGTGGCCAGCTCAAGCCTAGATTTTCACATTACAAAACTTATAATAATAATAATAATAATAATTGTTTAATAAAGCCATATCGCAGCAATTGCTGAATTACGAGGCCGGTCAGAACACTAATTACAATATCGATATTACATAAGTATAAATATTATGGTACTGAAATGCTATTTACAGTTGGCTCTGATATTTGATCGTACATAGATTTCCGAATCTGTTTGTTTTAGCCGTCACAGGTACAGTGGCGGACGAACCTGATCTCAGAGTATATGGCCTTTCGTGTGACACTTGTTGAACTAAGCTGCCCAGCAGAGGGGAGAGGAGCGGGATCGCCTAAGAAATTTAATACATGCATCCTCTCTCCTCTGCTGTAGCGTCTTTAGGTCTGCTTGTGCGAGCGCATCCTCATACCGCAAATGAGGAGAAATGATCTTCAGCGCCCTTTTTTGCACCGATTCTATATGGTCACTCAGATACTGAGTGAGGCCAGCCCAGGCGGGGCACGCATATTCTAAGACAGACCTAATGACGCTGCAGAAAACAAGAATTAACTGGTTATTCGATAACCCACACTTCTTAAGTGCACGTAGTGCATACAAGCGTTTGCTGCCTTTCTTAACAATATGTATGACATGCTCGTTCCATGTAAGATTATCCGACAAATAAACGCCTAGCACTTTGTAGCAAGAGACCTTTTCAATCAGGGAATTACCAACCAGAAGAGGGGCTGGTGGAAAACTTTCTTATCATGCATTTTATATTTTATGTTGCTGGTAGTGGCCAGCTCAAGCCTAGATTTTCACATTACAAAACTTTCTTATCATGCATTTTATATTTTATGTTGCTGGTAGTGGCCAGCTCAAGCCTAGATCTTCACATTACAAAGCTTTCTTATCATGTATTTTATATTTCATGTTGCTGGTAGTGGCCAGCTCAAGCCTAGATTTCACATAACAAAGTTTCTTATCATGCATTTTATATTTTATGTTGCTGGTAGTGGCCAGCTCAAGTCTAAATTTCCACATTTTTACAATCACGTATTTTGTTTTCGCTGGCAGTGTCCAGCGCAAGTGCTTTACTATCATGTATCTCGTGTTCACTGGTAATTACCAGCTCAAGTCTTAATTCTACATTACAATCATGTATTTTTGTATCGTGCTCAAGTGCTTCTCTATCATAATGTATCTCATGTTCGCTGGTAGTGGCCAGCTCAAGTATAAATTTCCATTCTACAAAGTTTTGCAATCATGTATTTGTATCGCTGGTATTCAGACTAATCAGTGGCCAGCTCATAACTATCATATGTATTTCATGTATCGCTGTAGTGGTCAGCTCAGGTTTTCACATTATTGTGCTTCACTATCATGTATTTTGCTTGTAATTGCTCGGTTGTTTCTTTTACTGAATTGTTACCATACATATTTCACTACTCTCCTCATATGGCCGGTATAAGACTTTATGGATTTTACAGCTCTTAGCACCGTTTTCGGTAGCGACCGAATTACTCTATAATTGTCTTAATTCTATTTTGGCGACTTCTCTCCCAGGTATAGTCTCCCAGCTTTTGTACCTAGTTCGGAGTTCATGCTTATTTCAGTAGCGCGGACCGGATGGAATTTAACGTAGTAGTTTTAGCAACCTTCGCTTCTGTCCGACTCTGTCTTCTAGTATTTTACTTACAGGCATCCGTTGCGCACCTCAATTTTTGGCAAAATTCGTTGTTCGTATCGTTAAAAAATTTACCTCCATTTCATCTCATTTGCATTTAGAAGTTAGCCATGCTTGTCGTTTAGGGCCTTATGTTGTTTTTCGTCATACCATGGGCGTTACATCCATTACATATTCAGACACGTTCCCGGGCTATACGATCTTCAAATCTGTTCGTTTTGTTACACAACCTCTAAATTAAATGTTTCTATACTTTACCCATTGGCCGATAATTCGTAGTCGTGTGTTTTTAGTTCAAATTCCCTTTTACGCGCCGTTGGTTATGTTTCTGTATTTAGTAAAGCGGGCGTATATATTACAGTGGGCATGTGATTTATCCCCGCCTTTCCCCCTTTCTCTTACACATTTAGATCGCGGACCAAATTAAAGAACTGCAGACAGAACTTGCGGTCCTCAAAGCATCTAAAGGGTCTGGTTCTGGAGGGGTTGCCGCTGCTTTGCAAATGGTGCGACAGCTGGCCGGCGCGCCTTATAGGCTGAGAGACCCTTCCATGATTCTCTCAGCCCTGCAGAACCTTGCAGACGAGGCTAGGTGTAATGGCGACCCAAAAGCTGCAGAGTATGAGGCAGTCCTGCGGCAGACAAGGCCCTACATCTTTAGGCAAGAGTTCGGGGAGGTAATAACTAGGCTTCTTGGTACTAAGGAAGATGTCGTGGTCGCCACCACCATTGCAAAGATGATAAAGAAAGATACAGCCAGGCAGCCCCAACAGCCTTACAGACGTCCCCAGTTTGGGCGTGGTCGTTGGGCAAATAACCAGCCAGGTGGTCAGTGGAGAGGCAGACAATGGGCCTCTCGCTGGGGATACCCTGGCTCAAGTCAGGGGCGTGGCAGGGCATCATGCTTCTCGTGTGGCCAATTCGGTCACTTCCAGAGGCACTGCCCCAATATGAACAATAAACAAGTGTAACTTTATTAATGTCTTTCCTATGTAACCTACCTGGGCAATAAAACGGTAGACATATGTAACTTGGAATACTATGTATGAAACCTTCTGGATATCGTCTGTAAAGCTATTAACATATTTATCGTTCCGATTCATGTTTTCGTTTTGCCGTTAGCGACTGTATCTTACCTGCGCCTCGCGGTTTTCTATTGTAGGGTACGCATAGCGCGTGCCCGGGTTGATTACTCTACGGGCACAATCCTCTCCCCTTCAGTCTGCATTATACTGCAATTAAACAGCAATTGCGAATTGTATTTTTGTTTCTGGGTGCCAGTCCGGTGTTTGTTCTCCCTTGCGTAAACAAAGCTATGTTTTCGCTAGCATCATTTCTCACGCATTATATATGCCGACATACTTTTTACTCACACATGGTTGCCTTAGCTACCGCCGTTTCAGGAAACACTTTTACTCGTGCGCGAGTAGTTAGATCTTAAGTTTAACATCTTCATTGTTATGGCAACATAGCGTCTTAGTAGCGGAGCGGAGCACCATAGGTATCGCAGGAAGAATACAATAGAACTCCGGTATACGATCGATTTCATTTTTCATGGTTCAGCGGTATTCCCATTTGAGTATCGGGGGCGCGTCCGTGTCTGCGCGCCTCTACCACAGGCAACCCAGAAACTGTATTTCATGTCGGCGGGAAAATACTGCGCGTCCGTTAACAGAAAAAATATGTAGCCGGGAGCTCCTCTTTTAGCCAGTGGCTAAATCTATATTAATTCCTACGCCATTGGTATCTTAATTAAAGCACCTTCGTACAGGCCTTTTCTCATTTTCTATATGCAACATTATTTTCAGAACCTTAACAATCGATTTGTATTATTTCAGTTGATGTTGATTTATTCGCGTTTCGTGGGGTGCAAGGTAATAATTAAAAGATGCCAGTATTTTCTAAGGAGGTTATTTCATTTTGGAACTGTAACGCATGTTTTTATGCGCATGTCCTTGCATGCGCACGCTAAATCGCTAAATCGCGTTTACAGTTTTACTTTGTTAGTCCGTCAATTCTGATAGAATCTTTTCGGTCAGTCTCTGTTTTGGTTTTTCGCCGTGCGCCTAGGCAGGGGTTTCTACGCCCTCATGCCCTCAGGGGTTGCCTAGGACCGGCAATGTGGTGGGTAGTTAAATCCCTAATTGTAATACCCTTCACCTTTTTCTAGGGCACTCTCTCTTCCAAGCGTCCTCGATTGGAAGACCCTTTAACCACCCGCAATTACAGTCCTAGGCTTTGTGTGCAGTGGTGTGATTGGAAGGGTCTACCTACCAGCTTTGTCGGTCCTAGGCCCCCACCTAGTATGGTTTCAGCGGCTAAGGTCCTCGCAAGCCCCAAAGACATAATCTTTCGAGACCCCTCATCCTTTGTGCCGGGCGAACTTCATTACCATTACGATTATTGGGAGGAAATTGTTCGCGATGGCGAGGCGACAGAGGTCTTGTCGTTCGTTAGAAATGGCATAGTTGCATGGTCTTTCATTGTTCCATATAAAGGAATCTTTGCGGGCCAACATTATGACGCTCTTCAGCCTCCGCACCGGATATTTCCTAACAGCTATTCATGCGAAAAGTTTAAAGAGTTCATCGGCACTACTATACACGATAGAGTTCGTAATGGTTCTTTGCTGTTCTGGGGCCTCGTCGGGCATGTAAATCCGCCGCATTTAGTCATGCCCATAACCGTCGAGCCCAGCAAACCGCGCATGTGCCATGATGAGAGATTTCTGAACCTCTGGGTCCGCGATTTGCCTTTTACTCTTGATTATCTATCTGACCTCCCTCGATATGTGGGACGTGATCATTTTCAAACTGTCTGTGACGACAAAGTGGGTACGACCATTTACTGTTAACTCCAGAAAGCCGGACTTTATTTGGTCTACAATGGGACGGGCGCTATTATGTCTATGCATCGCTCCCCTTCGGCTGGAAGGCCAGCGCTTATGTGTACCATACCACCGGTCTGCTCGCCACAAACTATATTCGTACCCTCAATGTACCCTGTAGCCAGTATATCGACGACCGCCACATGGGCCAGTTGGTAACTCCCCAACGCTGCAACTGGTCGAATTTTCAGAAAGCCGAAGCTGCAGCATATATTGCTACATCTGTACTTACTTCGCTGGGCTACACGCTAGCTCTTTCTAAGTCCACTCTGCACCCTTCCCAGAGCATCCGTTTTCTGGGATACCTGTGCGATTCACATCTCACAGCATTCATTTTGCCAGAGGATAAAAAGGAGAAATTCCGCCTTCTCAGAGAATCAATCCTTGCCCAAAAGAGATTGACTTACAGTCATTACAAAGATTCGCCGGAAAAACAACTTCCTTCTCAATCGCAGTGCCGGCAGCCCGTCTTTATACTCGTACTTGTTACCGTGCAATCGGAGCCAACCGTAGAAAGACCCACAAGCCTATTAGAATATCAAAAGATCTCAGAGAAGAAATTACATATTGGAGATTCCTCGATAATTGGCAAGGGCACCTCCCCTGGTTTGAAGAAAAACACCTTGTCGTCGAGTTCTATTGTGATGCTTCAAACTCGGGATGGGGCGGACTTGTCTACTCCCCTAACTCAGAACCTCTCAATATCCGCGACTATTGGTCTCCGGATCAAAGTTCCAAGCCGATAATAATTAAAGAGGCCTATGCGCTCCACAATACTCTGTTAGCTGGAGCGGATTCTCTCCGTAACTGCCGCGTTGGAACGCGTACGGATAGCCTCCCTCTTGCTCACGCCTGGAAAAACCAAGGCGCCAAAAGCGATGAATTGAATGTGGTCATCAAATCGATCTTCGAGACTTCTCTCCGCCTTAACATCGCTCTGAATTTGTTTCACGTCCCCTCTGAAGCAAACTTGGCCGACCCCCCGTCCAGGGCCCTTTCTGATTCAGATTGCATGCTCGGTTCCCAGCCTTGGAGAAAGCTAGAAGCTCGATGGGGACCCCACACTTTGGATCTGATGTCCCTCGACTCTAACACGCAGCACGGTCAAGATGGGGAACCGCTACGACATTTTTCCCCTTGGCCAACCCCCGGATCGTCGGGAACCAACATATTCTGTCAGACCATTGGCGTCAGCGAGAATGCCTATGTGTTTCCCCCCCCCCTGGCGCTTGTCGGTCCGGTCATGCGCTTTCTGCTCCCTTCTGGGTGCCCATTCCCTATCATCGTTCGGGATATCTTCCCTAGGCGTTTCTGGTGGCCTTTGGTCAGTGGTCGCAACATTGACGCAACATTGTTAGGTGTCAAAGGCCAGGAGGGAATACTATTTTTCCCCACCCGTCAAGGAACTTTCGTATCAAGACCCCTCCGCTGGGACCTCTGGGCTTTTAGGATGTAAGCCGCGTCTTCAACAATTCTTGCAAATTAGAACTTATTATTTTTTTTTTGTCATAGACTATCCCACGTATTTGGCGTCCTGCCAGGATGTGTCAAAACTGTCGCTACCCTAATGACGACTGTGCCCGATTTTGCCAGCAGTGTGGAATTGGGCAAACCGTAAGCGACCGCAGCGACCCCAACTCTCAAATTAACAAAAGAATGAAGTTCGATGTCCAAGTAATCGATGTGAGGATAAGAGAGTTAGAATCAACCCTTACTTCTTCCTGCTATGGAAAGCAAAAGTCACAGTTGGAACAGGAACTTCTAAACTTCCTTGGCGCTCTGGATCCGCCTAAGACCCTACTCTCTTGTATACCAAAAGACATTGTTCGCTTTCTAGTTTGGAAAGACTGTAAGGGGAAAACAAAGGTTCATGTACATACCTGTAAATTTCTTGGTTCTAAAGGTTCTTGTCCGTGTAATTGTCCCACGCGGCTTGCAGCTGGAACGGTAGATTCCACTATTGGAAAGCTGCGCTCCATATTTAATAGTGTTGAACGAGCTGGAGAATGGGACGATCGCCTTGGTTGGGGAAACCCCGCAACTCACTTTTCGGTTAAACAATACCTTAAATCAGTTCAGACAGAACAATCAATGGCTAGAGTAACTCCTAGACAAACCGCCCCAATCTTTTTTGGCAAATTCAAGGCAATAGTGTTCCACCTCCGTTCTCTGCTTGCCAGCTCATCCACGTCAGTAATTGACAAATATATTTTCGCGCGTGATCTAGTCTTTTTCACTTTTGAATTCTTTACTGGTCAAAGAGCTTCTGACCTAGGCAGGTTAAAGACTGTAGACGTTTTGCAAAGTCCTGATGGCAAATCCCTCCTCGTTCACCAAAGGATTGGTAAATGTTTGAGGGGTAGTGCCTCAAGGCCATTCTCAGTTGTACAATGTAAAAACCCAGCCTTTTGCCCGGTCCGCAATCTTACGTTCTATAGGGATCTTTGTAAAACAATGGGTATCAATTTGGCGCCGGGTTTCCTCTTTCGCACAACCTCCAAAAGAAATTTAGTATCTAACGCTCCACTCTTAGCATCTGCAGCCCAAGCCCGGCTGGTAAAATACCTTAAGGTTCTTAATATTCATGAGGATGAGACAATTCACGGTTTCCGCGGTGGCGCAGCAATTCTATTGAGCTTACTAGGCGCATCGAAAAAAGAAATTGCTGAGCACATCGGCTGGTGCTCCACCCAAATGGTGGACCACTATACACAAGTGGACAAAGTTCTTACAGCTTCAAAGGCGGCACAGACCGCCGATAAACTTAGCCCAGGCAGATACACGGCAGATACACGGAGTGCTGAGACTCTTGGTATTGAATTTAGAGACCTTAACAACCTAGTTGGGTTTTCCCCTTTCTTCTCCACATAGGCCCTTATCAGTTTTGGGGACGGAATAAGTTTCGGGTTAGGGGATTTAAGTTACGGGTATAATGGAAGGTTTAAAGTGGCGCCACGCCTCCCCTTTGTGAGGGCTCTGCTCCCGCTGGAGGACTTGCATTACCCGTAACTCTCCCGTATGCCTTAGTGGAGCAGGGGGCACTTGGGATAGATTACTATCCCAAGTGTAACCATGCGTAACGCCGGTATAAAGGTGTGAGTTCAAACTAACTCGTGGTCAGTTGGTTAAGCGAGAGGCCGGCAGGTAGTTTGGGGGTAGTCGGTATTGTCATTTAGCGGGTAAATAAAATGGGATGTTGCATATAAGAAATGTTGGTGTTCTTTAATTTAATAAACTCCTTAAGCGGTGAATCGGTGTGACTTTGCCCACCCCTCCCTTCCCCTTTTCACACCATCTGCCTCCGGCTCCTGGGCTTACGGACTTGCATTACCCGTAACTCTCCCGTATGCCTTAGTGGAGCAGGGGGCACTTGGGATAGATTACTATTGTAAGTGTAAGCACTTCACAACTCAGGCTCAGAATGAAACCCTACTCTAATATTGGGTCCATAAAATTTGAAAGCATGCAACAAACAGTCCATAGTTGATTTACAGTGCCTAGCATGCTGACTGGCACTCTCCTGGAGAATACAAGAAACCTCCTTACTTTCCCGATTGCTCTCTCAATGTGAATCCTGTGTTGTGCTACTGTTTGAGTATTTGTTACATCAGATTCAGTGAATTTAGATTGTTGTCCAAGAAATGGGGGAATGTTCAAGTTGAGGCCCAGTTTAGAGATATCATCTCTTATGTCAAACCCCTTGTCTGCCATTATTGAGTCTCCAGCTAAAATCTCCCCAACATCAAGTTTGCTTTGTAAAAGTTTCAAGAAGCCGCTTCTCACAACTATTTCCTTGTCTGAAATCAGTCCAGTGTATAACTGGGACACGAACATAATGCCACCTTTGGCATCCACTCCAATCAGACATTTGAGTGTGTTTGTAGACTTACAACTAGAGTAGCTCTGAGACTGTCTCACCAGAGAAGATGGACATTCGATTTTCAACTCTGTGCAATCTATGATGACAACATTCACGGGATATTTCTGTTTAAATTTTGGCGGCATTTGCTCGATAATAATGTCACGGTGAGGCCAGACTTTAAATTTTCCGAAGAAAATGTACAAATAGTTGAGCCAACTGTTAATGATGTTTGAGACACGCCCCTTAGATATAACGAACCGCACTGCTAAATCCAAGTTAGTCAAGCCGAGCTTTAACTTCATCGTTAATAAAAGGAATTCGTCTTGTACAGGTAGCTTATGATCCCTTGAGTTGGTACTAGAAATGGTATATTCCTCATCTGAATCGGCGGCAGATGAGCCCTGACTTTCGCTATCAAAAAGTACCGAGGTATCAATTTTGTTCTCGTTTGCTGCAACAGTGTCACAGTATATTATGTTTCCACGGTCTAATCCAGGAAGAACAAAGTCCAAAACCTCCATAAACATTTCATATGAATTGAAACCGGTGAAATGGCAAATGTATTCTGCTTTTTTCCCTGGAGTATCAGCCATTTGCATCAATACTTCGAGCGAAAAACGATGTAAACACGTCACTGCCATTTCAACTTGAATTCGCCGCGATACATACTTTTCATTCTCGGTTTCCTCGTACACACCCTCTCCCTCTGAAGCTGTGTCTGTTTCCTCGGCCAATTCTTGTTGTCTTTCCTCCTCTAATCGTCCGTCTTTTCTCTATGAAAGGCCTCGGCACGACTTGCTTTGACCAAGCAAACACCGAAGGAATGGCGTCCGCGCAGAGTCGCCGTAAGTCGCTGTTGATAAAGTGAGCAGAACACACTTTGGTATTGTCGCCTATTACAAACACGTCCTTCGGATGATTCCTTTTGATCTTTCGGGTCCAAAGCTATTGAAAGAAAGTATAAAACATAATGTTTTGACAAGTTTAGTCAAGATGTTTCAAACCGTATCGTAACCTGTAGGTTTGTTTTGAAGACAGGATATTTGCACAAAATAAAGATTTCCTCACCTCGACCAAGCCGGAGTTTTCCAGAAACTTGTGAAATGACAGTCCGGGAACAGTAGAATTATTATTACATTCCTTCACACAGCAACAATGGACCATTTTCAACTTTTCATCAAGGGAAAGGAGAAGAAGCGACACACGTCTTACAAGATTTGTAGCGCGGGAATATTTCGCGCGCTTGGCTTTGTTTTCCCAATTCAGGTCACGTGATCTACCGGAAGTAAACAAGGCTGACTCGGTCTATTGCACCCAACCAGAAACATATAAGTGAGTTGAAACGTGTAACAAACATACATTGCTTGTGCCAAGCTGCTAAATATTCGCAGAATAAACAATTGAACAGATTTTGAAAATGGTGTTGTTGCAAGACTGATGTTAATGTTAGTACATCACTTCACGGCGAGTTGGCGTTATATGACCTAATGTGAACGAGATCTTTTACATGCCGAAATCTCTCAAATTTGGCTAATAAGTAAACCGTTCAGCAGTTTCGATCGCAAATAGCATGCGCTGGTTTTACAGTAACTTATTAAAATAGCAGGGTTCGATAGAGAATTTATTGATCTTTTCGCCAATGTAGGTATGTGGTGTATTTTGATCATGTTTTGTGGAATCTGCGCAAAGGGATCCACTAGTGCGGTATCGTGCGGTAGAAAGGGATCTGGACTAAATCTAATAAGATCAAAGGGCTCTTTGAGCCAACTCATTCATGAATTTGGAATTAGTGAATGGATATTTTTTCAGATATTGAAAATACTTTGGGAGGAGACTGCCCTATCTTGGGGCGGGGTGCATGTCGTACCTTTTAGGGTTAAAAGTCAGATAACAATAACAATAGATATAGTGAAGTTCAATAGGATAACAATAGTGCTGGCAGATTGATTTTTCTTGAATTTTGCTAAGTGTCAAATTTTTTGAAATTGGATAGTTTAAGTCTATGTATGAATGCTATATTATATATTATTATATATATATTATATTATAATAATGGATCCGGCCTACTGAATTTTCACTCAATTTTTTTCTTAATTGTAAAGCATGGAGTCCAATATATAATACTCATAGTAATCCTGTTATGTAAACTGTACCATTTTGTATACAGACCCTATTTTCTGATACATTTTCACAAGCCACCCCCACACACAATGTTAAGCCGGGGGGGGGGGGGGGGGGGGGGGGGTGCAGCAAGGGGTGGGGATTTGACGTTTTGAAAATTTTTACAGAAAAAATTCCCCACCATTGGGCCAAAATACAGTGTCAAATCTTGGTGAATATTCCTACCCCGAGCTGCATGATTTCATCAAATCTGTCAGTCGTGTGACTTATGGCAATGAACCTACGAGATAGTTACCAGACTCATGACCAAAGAGCCCGACCCCCGGGAAAGTCCAAGATCAAATAACTTTGTCGCCCATTTCTTTCACGAATGTCTTAACGAAAAACAGAAGATAGTTTCTCTCCACCACAGATTCACGGGACTCACCTAAATACTCCACTGTGCAAATTTGAAGCTGCCTGGGAGTGCATGAATACAGAAGAAATGCTACCCAATATACGAACTTTGGCAGAGCTGCTAATCGTTGAGACGTCTCTACATGACTAATTATCGTAACGCAATACGCCAGTTTTCTCAGAAAGCAAAAACCCCACGGAAAACTCTTAGGAAAGACTAGTTATGCTTTATAGGCAAATGGAAACATCCCGAGTTATAGTTTCCCGCCATCTTGAAATTTGATCCGGAAGTGACGTTTGCGAGATCTGCTGGCATGGTCGGCCTTCGACTATAAAATTATTTTTGTACCGGAAGTTAGCAACTGCATGGCAAGATGGCAAGCCGTGTATAGCACTTGAACGCTGATAGGCCAAAGTTAAGCGAGGTTAGAAAGTGGATGGGTTAACACTGCGAAATCGCAACTGTTGTAATTAGTCAAACTGGAGAGACGATAAGTGGAAAAGTTGAAAGAAAGTGGAACGATTATTGGTGATAATCGAATGGCGCTAATCGAATCGAAATCGTGCTAACGCAGAATCGTGCTAACGCAGAAGTCCTACATCATACCAATACTCCTTCATTTGCGCTGCGCGCGCATGAATGAGTAAAAACGGCGTTTGAAGCTGTTATGATGTCTCCAAGACATTTAGGTAAGAAGCTGTATAAATTGAACGTATTAGAGGAGGAAATCCCAATTTTTTAGAAAGCTTGCGTGTTTTCCCTCGCGGACTGTGCAATGCAGTCTGGTGCAACGAAGCATAACGACCAGTGTACACACAAAATATACCATATTTTTGCCTCGTTGTATTTCTTTGGGGAGGCTAACAACGATTTACTTGCTTCATATCATTTAATGTGGCAGAGAACTGTGATATCTTTCTGTTATCCGGGGTATTATGAACATTTGAGCCTAACAGCAACTTGCAAGAGCTTCTGGTCTATTAGGCTGGGGTCTAAATCTCCGTGACTTACCACTGTTGCTCTACTTTATTTGAAAAAAAAAATAATTATGAAAAGAAAACCTGCTTGGTAAGCAGGCGACAGTTCATTTATTGACCAAATATGGTCATAAACTAGCCATGAATAATCCACAGCTTGGTTCGCAGCTACATGTTTCAACTACGTTATATGTTTCTGACCCAATTTAATAATTAGACAACTTCATCTTTGAGATATGTTTTTCTCCTCTTTTAAAACTGTTTTATCCTATTGCCCGTGGTTAAACTAAAGACGACGACGCCGAACACCCGTAATTTCCCACTCATCATAATACTCGCTTCTATGCTTCGCAAATCCACTCGTAAAAATGGACCAAAACTCATGGTAACATTATCTTGAGCAAAAGGTTTGTTATCGATGTATGTATTGCTACGCGAAGTGTTAGTACAGGGATTTTTAATTTTTCAAAGCTTATCGAAGAACACACGAGCAGCTGGTAAAAAGTGCGGCCTGATTTAGGAAGTTGTCCCATGGGCCGAATTAGTACAACACCACTGAACCTTATACATACACCTACTATCCTATCAAACTTGCCCGGGTCTGTGCTACGAAAACCACCTAGGCCTCTTTTCAAGTGCGATGGGTTCTTTGGTGTCAAGCTTGCATAGAGGGGTTAAGGGAGGGATCACAGTAGAACAAAGGTAGTAATAACATCCTGCGAAGTAGAACACTAGTAATGTAAACGCATTGCACAAATAGAGAGAGAATTGTACTTACAGGAGCGCGACCTTCCTTGAGCTCGTTAAAGAGCGCTTTCTGCAGCCTCATGTGCACAGCCTCTTCAGGGCCCTGTATTGTCAGCCTTGATCGATGGCCATACTTCAGCAGCACATCAGTTAATTCTTCTTCCTCGAATGAGATTCTCATCTGCAACCGTGGGTAGAGTGAATTATTAATTTCTAAATAAAGTCTTTTCTTAATAATACGTATGAACAAGGAAAGGAAAAATAAAATTCCGCCAGATACTCAGGCTAGTTTCGTACAATCAATTCGCTTCAAAAGAATCATAAGGCAGCTCTGGAATGAGATTTAGTTTTCTTCTTTAAAGATATACTTGTCACTATAGACGATAGTATGTGGATGGCCGTAGCTTCGAATCCCATCTGCGAACCTGTTTTCTTTTAAATCGTGGATACGCGTAGCAATGCATACAGTGGTAACTCCACCTTGCTATCATTACTTTGTACACGTACTACATAAGTTGTTTTCGAGAAGAAAGGCTACCTTATTATTGCATACTAGCTCTGTTAGCTGTACCAGAGATTCGGACTGTTTGTCGTTGACGCCGCCGGAACTCTCATAAGGGAAGACTATCGTTCGCCCATCAAGTCTTGTATTGCTGGGTGATTTTAAGAATGATCATTTTTAGTGCAATTGCACTGGTTATTGTAGAGTTCTCGCAGGAAACGAGCGATAAGAACGCTCTTGGGACTGTGCAATACTGAATCATCTAGAGGAGGGGATTATAAAATCTGCGAAGAATAAAATCAAGCTTCCCCCCTTTAACCGTTGTGTCGCAATTTGTACTAATTTGTCCTTATTTGTAATACCTTTCGCAATGTGCAAACTGTTACATCCCAATCATAATCATAATCATAATCTTTATTGACTCATAATGAAATGTTAAAAAAAGTTACAATATTATTATGCAGTATCTAGGGGTAGTGTATAAAGGAAATTTGAAAAGAAAAATGCGAGAGGAAGTTAAATGAACCGGTTAGTTTTCTTCTTAACTTCCCGAAAAGTCAAAGTAGGAATTTATATAAAAAGCAGGCAAGTCATAGAAATATCAAGAAAAAGATTAATTGGAAGAACTAACATAGAAATATTATTTATGAAAGAGGAATAAATTATGATATTACAATATTTCTTGTTGTTGGAACAGTAGATAATGTTTTATTTCTTTGCGCAATAGAAAGATACTAAGGTCCTTGAAATGTGATGGGAGATCTTTCCAAATATCAATTGCAGTGAAAGATAAGTGATTGTTTACCGATATTTTTTCAAACTTTGGACTTATAAAAGTTTTGATTCGTAAAATATCTTGTATTATAGTCATGAACGTTACTAGCGTATTGAAAAATGTCTTTGAAAACATCAGGTAGGAGGCCTTTATGCCAACGTCGCGATATGTAATATACAAATTTCAGTATCAGAATTACAATTGATGCCACAGCCTCTGTTAAAAAAAACGATGACAGGCAACAGTTACATAATATGCGGCACCATTTGCTTGGTATGTAGACTACCTGGGTCACTGGACTGGGTCACTGGACTGGGTCACTGGACTTAGCAGCCAGCGCCAGATACACTAGACGCATTTATGTATCAGTCAATTCCATGCCTCCCCCCCCCCCCCACCCACCCCCTGGGCAAACCCCCCGTGATATAATAATAATAATAAACAACAACAACAACAATAATAATAATAATAATAATAATAATAATGCAGCAAGCTCAGTACAAACAAAGGCATGATAATGTGGCTAAGGTTATCCATTGGAACATTGCGCGCTCGTATGACCTTGATGTGTCAGAGAAATTGTATGAGCACAAGTCCGAAGGTGTTGTGGAGAACGAGCACGTAAAACAGCTGTGGGATTTCAACATCCAGACGTCTACCTACATCCAAGCAAGAAGACCAGACTTGGTGGTAATTGACAGGAAGAAGAACATGTGCAATATCATAGATATTGCCGTCCCTGGGGATGCTGGCATCATTGAGAAAGAGAAGGAGAAGATAGAACCAAGTACCAAGACCTACAAACGAAGGTGGCGCGGCTCTGGAATATCAAAGCAAAAGTAGTTCCTGTGGTGGTTGGTGCGTTGGGCGCAGTAACGCCAAACCTTACAAAACATCTTGAGTCGATTGGCGTGACCACAAGGATTGAGCTCTTACAGAAAGCAGCTCTCCTTGGCACAGCGCGCCTTCTCAGAAGAGTACTAGAGGCCCGAGGTTACGAGACGTAACCTGCCCTCAGTTAGAAAGTCTACCTCCAGCTATTGTTAGCTGTGAAACCTAAACATAATAATAATAATAACCACGGTAACCACGTGGTTGCTGTCCTCAATCGCATGGAAATCAGCCGTTTTTATGTTTGTAAATCCAGTTGTTGTAGGCTGCGTAGCAACCGTTCCCGTGTGTTTTCAGGGAAAAGAAAGCCGAGAAACAGCGGAGAAAGCGGCAAGAAGCTCGACGAGCGATTTCTCGGCTTTCTCTTCCCTGAAAACACACGGGAACGCTTGCTACGCAGGCTACAGTTGTTGTGGCCAGCGTGGCTAATTAAAGGTTTATGTATACTGTATGTATGTAGCCAAGAGTAGATTAATCTACTCTTGATGTAGCTCAACTTATCACGGCACTCGACATCGTCAACATCCTCTATATTAGTCTCAATGCGTGATTCTACAAAGTTGAACCTGATGCGTGATTGAACTAACAGTCGAAATCAATAAAAAATCACGGAGATTCTGTCTTAGGGAATTGTCAGTTTTTGTCCAAAAGAGCTCCAAAAAGAATGCGACCCTCCCCTTAAAGGTACCTTTGCTGGCCCTCCCTCCCTGGCCCTCCCCTCGCTAGCGCAAAACTTCCTAAAACCATGAAAATAAATATGTGTTTTGGCAACAACTCGAAGGCAGTATGCTAGTGGGTTTCTACTAAAACAATTAGACTACTCGTTCTCATTTTCTATGAGTCAAATAGTTATCTATTGACTCATAGAAAACTCCAACTCGTAGTCTAATTGTTAATTATTTTATTCAGCACGATGTACTGCCCAAATATGGCCATTGGAATGCCAATAGCTGTCTTCTGTACATGACAGATATCCTGGTGTAGCCCATGTAACCTGCATAACCCATGTGCCCTGCATAACCCATGTACCCTGCATAACTCACATAACCCATGTAACCTGCACAACCCATGTAACCTGCATAACCAATGTAACCTGCATAGCCCACATAACCCATGTAACCTGCATAACCCACATAACCCATGTAACCTGCACAACCCATGTAACCTGCATAACCCACATAACCAATGTAACCCGCATAACCCATGTAAAATAAATGACTAGGAGGGAAATGGGAGAGAATTTCAATTTGGAGAAGTTATCCAAGTCTGGCTTAGTGTAGTAATCTGACTGTAGGCATACTCGTTCAGTTGCATGAATGAGTGACATAGAATGCTTGCTTATTTTGGACTACAAGGTTCTGTGGCATGCAAACTCACTGGCGAGTCAGCAAGCAGGCTACATGTAAATAAGACCAAATGTGTGGTTTCAGAAAATATCCATACCTCCGATGGAAGGCTGTTGAAAAGTGACCCCACCCCTCTGGAATTTCCAAAGAAAAATACAGTATTTGTATGGAAATGATCAAGTAAATTGACCAACACAATTCTACACAATTCAATGAAAGGATACTCTCCACAGAGGTGTAACTGAGTTGCAGATGGTACTATTTCCCACTCATGCAGCGGACGTGTTGTCCCAGTGTGGATGTCATACACTGTCTGGTGCAAAAACACATTCTTGGCCTCTTTAAACCTTGCTTCGTATCCAGGTACCTTCCCTTCGATTTCCCTCAAGACAGTTTCTAATGTGAAATGGCCAAGCTTTTTGAATGCTGTGTGGATACCAATTCCTGGAGCATTTTTAAAAAAGTCACACCCTGCCAAAATGCAACCATTGAGGAACATGTCTAGGCTGATCTCGAAGGTCTCCATAATAGAGGGCTAATGATAATATTCACCCCTCCCATTCATCTTCATTTTTGCTAGCACCTGTAGTGACAAAAAGAAAGTAACTTACTGAATCATCCTCTAGTTATATAAATAAAGAACCTTTTTATTTTCGTCTACTTTTGACACAATTTTGGGATTGAAGATTTTGGTGCTTATAAAATTGTCGTTTAGTGAGTGATAGAGTTGAACAAAGAACCAAGAAACAAACCTCAGGGCAGCCATAGGCCAACAAATCCGAGTCTTCGGTAATAGCAAAATCTGCTACACCACTGGCGATCAGATAGGATATCTCCGCATCGGCTTCGTATGGCGATATAATGTACTTCACATTTAGTGCTTTGCAGACCTGTAAATAACAACCAAAGGCAATTGTAAAACTAATGTGAGCTTTTTTAGAAGTAAAGCCAAACACGAATTAAATAAGCCAGCTTAGATTTTAAACCAGAGATGATGAGCGCAAGAGAACTTTGAGCGGAGCGGAGTCGATAATCAAAGATGTGTGAAATATCCACATTGGTCGAACAGAAGTATTTTTCACTAGTCTTTTAGCTCAAACAAGACTATTTAAATATAGGTTGCGCTGTCAAGGAAAGCAAGTAACTTTTACCTTGATAGCTTAAACAATATCTTGGTACGATATAGCAGCGTCATTGGCTTCTGAAGTCGCGGCTTGTTGTTTCCGAACTCTAAAGGAATAAGATAAAAATGAACTGTTAAAAACTAGTGAGACTAGCGCTGATCGTTATCATTTCGTACTTCAATCTAGACAACGAGGAGAGTTGCCGGTAAAGAAACATATAGTAGGGTTTTGAACTCTCCCGTGTATGTGCGAAATTTCCGAACGTCTCACCTCTCTCTTCGCAAGTTCTCGGCTTGTTTTGCTGGCAACTTTAGGCCGTCAAACACCATCCATGGCACTACCTTGGCTGTGATCAAGACATTCAGGTAGTCCTTGATAATTTCTGATAATCTACGAATGCATGACAGACTTAGTTGAATGTTAAAACGTGCAAAATCTAGATCAAAGTTTTTCTCACCTCTCGCGGTCTTTCCTCTCCTTCAGCGATATGTAAAGAGCCTTGTGGATCCAACACGAGGCATCCACCGCAGCAACTTTGCCCTCGAATTCGTTGATGTTTTTCTCTTTGTATAATTTCTTCTTTATCAAGGGTAACAAGCAGTTAATCCCCATAGCTAGAACTCTATGAAGAGGGCGCGAGAAGACACGAGCTGGAGTGACCTATTCAGAGACGTTTACCCGACCGTGACCAGAAGCAACTGAGCATGATATCTGAAATTACCCATAAAACATTGCGGTGGTAGTGCGCACGTCGTCTGCATGTAACCTGCATAACCCATGTAATCTGCACAACCCATGTAACCTGCATAACCCACATAACCCATGTAACCTGCATAACCCATGTAACCTGCATAACCCACATAATCCATGTAACCTGCATAACCCACATATCCCATGTAACCTGCACAACCCATGTAACCTGCATAACCCATGTAACCCATGTTACAACCACTAGTGGCTGTACAACAGGCTACGATCCTATGATTATGTTTTCTTTTGTGTTGTTCTTATTAATAATTCATGATTTTTTTAAAAATTGGAGAAAGTTTGCTTGTGACAGCCTGTAACTTGGTTCCATTATTGGGCTTTAGAAATTAAAAATAAGGTTAATGTGCACCAGATTACTGCCAAATACGTTTCCCAGTTGCACCCTCCTGAAACACTAGGTGGGAATCTTATTAAGTACAGTTCAAAACTCACAATAAAGTTGTTTTAAATTAATCAAGACCTGTTATTATTACTATATCTGTTAAAAAATGTCAAAGGTAAGGCAGATGCTATGCTCTCTGGCCTGCACTGTTTGCAGTTGGCGGATGTCTATCAGGGTCTCTAACCGTGTATAATATGTCATCTCTATTCACCAAAAGCTGTGTCCAAACCGTGCAACTGCACAGGGAATTGTAAAGTTAGGTGTCATCCTATCACATAGGCGGCGGACCTGGGGGGCAGGGGGTGCTCAACACTCACACTTTTTGGACTGGGGTGGTATATATTTAGTATATACTACACGGGAACCTCCATAGATCGCGCGTTTTGATTGGCTCGCTATCTCGGAATATTGCCACAATATTCCGAGATCGAAAGCATTATCCCGAGATTGAGAAGCTCGAGCGCAAGTGGTTCGGATATTTTTACTTCCTAAAGGAACTATCTGATTCGAAATGCTACAAAAATCCTTCTAAATTAATTAATGTATATTGTTGTCTATTTAGTTTTTCAAGGTGAATCAGAGAGAGAATTTATTTCTTGAACTTCGAAAATTTGCTGTTCTTGTTTTTCAGTTCTTCGGAATCAGATATCGATGATTTGTTCACGGCACTTTTGAGAGACAAATTACATTCACAACAGCATATTAATTAAGGCAATTTTGTCGAAAACATATCACAAGAAACGTTTAATCTACTTTGCCGAACATTTACCTGTAGGTTGAAAGGCGCAGTAAATCGTAGAAGCCAGTCATTGAGTGCAGTTTATGGGAGAAATTCAGTTAAGCTTACCGTCGCCATGTTGATTCGCTTGATCACGAGCCATCCGGCATCAAACGTATTTAAAGTGGTCTCTCTTGTTTAATATGAACAAGGTCTTCCTCATTGTCCCAGAGTTTGAAGAGGTTAATTTCCCAAATTTCTGTTTGAATATTCCAAGAGCGAATCTTGAATTTCTCTGCCAGCGGGTTGAAAAATATAGTCATCCATCGGTGGTGAAATGGCGACCAAAGGCAAAGTATTTTCAGCGAAGCAACTCTGCATTTCACAATCCATAATCCAAGGCACAAAATGCGAATTTATCCCTCGAATCCATCCTTGCAACCCTCTAAAAACTTAAATCATTTACCGTAGTCGATATTAAGGTTTTAAAACAAGTGTTTCTAGCGTTTTTGCTTCTCTAAAACAGCAGCAAGTTTCCACCATGTGTTCAGTAGCCGAATGCTTGTAGTGAAGTCTGACGTAATGTCGCATGCGTGACAAACGTCACGCATACAGAAAGAGGCTACAAAATGTCGGCAAATACCACATTTAGTGTCGTTCGGATATCTTTTGGAGTGTTCCCGTGTAGTATATACTAAAACAATTATTCTCCTCGGGCTCAGTGAATAGTGGCGAATAGTCCCCTCGACCTCCGGTCTCGGGGACTATTCGCCACTATTCACTTCGCCTTCGGCGAATAATTGTTAAATATGAAGAGTAAAATGATGAAGAAAACCACAACTTCTCACAGATCCATGTTAAAAAATGATTATATTTAAAAAAAAAGCTTCTCGCTCGAGAAGCTTATTGGATGACGCAACTTCACACTCTTCAGCCCTACGGGCTAAACAAAAGAAAAGAATTTCAATCGAAAAATAGAGTACATTTTAGCTAGAGTAAATTCCTTACATTTGCGGAATGTCAAAATCATTTTATGAATGGAGTTGAACTTTGTAATTAGTCTCCTTTTCACCCTGTATTTTTTAACTATTGTTTTCATTTTAGTATAAGTAAGTTGTATGTTAATTTTTAGTCATAAGATTTTTAACTGACGAAGGTCGAAGACCGAAACGTTTTTTAAATATAATCATTTTTTAACATGGATCTGTGAGAAGTTGTGGTTTTCTTCATCATTTTACTCTTCATATTCACAACAAGAAAACTGCTCCGTATCCATTTGGATCCTTCTACAGGAAGCTCATCGTGTGGCTGTTCGCTTTCATTTATTACACTGATCTACTTATTACCCTGCGACGGCTGAGTATCGTTAATATTGGCGATCCGATGGCTTCGATATCCAGAATACTTAACACCGTTCCTACCTCTCTTTTCAACACTTGGCACAAGTTGGTGAAATACAGATATCACTCCCTATTTCTAAAAACCTGTATCAAGAAGAAGTGTATACCTAAAGGGATTAATTTAAAGTTCAACTTAGAACTGGCGAAGGATAATTCAGCCCTGAGCAGCTTTTGCAAACAGCAACTTCAGCAAACCTCTTTTCGCCTACTGCAAGAAATTTCTGAGGCCGCTTTTCAGAAAGCACAAGAACTGCAGGGAGCGTTAGAGGAGGAGCGCTTGAAACTTTTTAATGAAAACGACATGTATACAGCAAAGATAATTTGGAATTTAACAAAACAAGAAATGGGTCCGATTACTAAGGATCTCAAGAGGAGAGAGAAAAGCAAACTCGCAGCTGCAACTAAGCTTGAGTCTACTGTGGAAACGACTAACAGTGCCGAATTCAAACGTAAGCGCCGTCATAGGAGATGGTCTAAAAAACGAAAAAATCAGAGGGCTACAACTACTAGTGAAGAAACTAATCGTGTGCCCGAGAGGGCATCTACTCAGGATAATACGGAACCCAATCTACCAGATGTTCGTCCCATTAATTTGGCATCTACTGAGCTTGATGAGCACCAATAGAGTCTTTTATCGAAGGGACCTTCATTTTGCCCCACCCCTCGTGATATCAACTGGCTGAAGGTACAAGATGATTTGGAGAAATTTGAAAGGCGGGTGAGAATTGCGGCTTACTTTTCAAATCGTCAAACCCAGGATACCGATACGGAAGACGCCGAAGATAGCGCAGCAGCGATATTCCCTGAAGTTCCCAAGCATAGCACGTGGAACCCACCCAAGTCATCACCAGAGGTAGAACTTTTTCTTTCAAATGTAAGAAAGGACATTTTAAATCCTAGTAATGTTAGAAACCCTAAAGATAATCTCAAAAAAGAAGAACGCGCAGCACTTAAACAATTGCGAGAAGACGATAAAGTCGTTAGAATTCAGGATAAGGGTTCTCGATTCATTGTACTCGATAAATCTCTTTATGAGGAAAAATGAAAGGGCAGCTTTTCAATCGCCTCCACTATGATAAGCTAGATTTTGACCCCACGAGTGACCATTTTTCAAAAGTTAGAGGGAGGAGTACAAAATGGCTTAGGGAAGGGCAGATCAGTCCCGAGATTGCCGAGTGGGTAACCGATACTCAACCGAAAGCAGGAGTTGCGTTTGGAAATATCAAGACCCACAAAGAGGGAAACCCGTTACGGTTAATAACCTCCTGTTGCGGCACGGCAATTGAAAGACTATCAGCTTTTACCGAGTTTTATCTGAAGCCTCTAGCTCAGCAATTACCATCATTCTTAAAAGCAGATTTAATAAATAAGATCAATGACCTTAATAGCAAGGGACCCCTCCCTGAGGGCAGTTTATTAGTATTCTGGGATGTAGTGGCTATGTTCCCAAACATCGATAATGAATTAGGTATCTCTGCGGTCACTAAAGCGCTTAACACTAGGAATAATACAATTCCATCTACGGAATGCATAGTCGAGGCAGTACAGATTTGCCTAGATAACAACAATAGTGAATTTGGCGGGGATCATTTCGTTCAAAAGCATGGAACGGCCATGGGGCCGAAAAACGCCTGCAGTTATGCAGATTTAGCAATGGGGGAAATCGATCGAAAGGCTACTAATGGGGGACCCGCCAAGCCGAATCTATGGTGGCGGTACAGAGATGACATAGTCGAGGTTTGGACCCATGGGTTGCCTAAGCTTATGGAATTTACCGAGTACATTAATTCCCTGTACCCCACCATTAAATTCGAATTGGTGCATTCTGACCACACCCTTAATGTACTAGATCTGACCCTAAATTTAAAAGATGGTTTTATTACTACTGATATCTATGCCAAACCGACGGACAGCCATATCTATTTACCCTACGACAGCTCCCATTCCCGGCACTGCAAACAGGCAGTTCCTTATGGAGTTGCGTTGAGACTAAATAGAAATTGCTCGTCCCAGGAATCGCTCGACAAGCGCAGTGAGGAATATAAGCGGTACTTACTTAGGCAGGGATATCCTGCACGCCTTATAGAAGGCAAATTTTCTAAGGCTTTTGAAATTGAAAGGGAGAATCTCTTAAACCTAGGGCCAAGGACAAATCAAAGGTTTTGCCCTTGGTACTCGACTATAATCCTAGGCTCCCTGATGTTTCTAAGGTCCTGCGGAAGCATCTCTCACTTCTAGAGGCCGTACCGCGTATTCTTTCCAACAATTCTATAATACCAGCATTTAGAAGGACTAAAAATTTAAAAGAGCTTTTGGCACCCTCAAAATTAAAAACCACCACAACACCACAGCATGCTGCAGGCTGCTTCAAATGCAAAAATCTTGCGATCTATGCAAGAACTATCTAGAAGAGGGAAATAGCTTCAGTAGTTTCGCAACAAAGAGAAAATATGCGATAAAAGAACAAATCACGTGTTCTAGCTCGAATGTTATTTATCTGGCCTGTTGTAGTAAGTGCCAATTACAGTACGTAGGATCGACGAGTAATCCGTTCAAAGTACGCTTTAGAAATCACAAATCGTCCATGAAGACAAACAAGAAAACGTGTGAAGTTGCGATCCACTTTAACCAGAGCGCGCATTCTTTGCACGACATGCGTTGTGTCCGGGTTAGCTGTATTTTTGTTCCTTTGGTTAGCTGAAATTCCACTGATTATACAAACGTAGTCTTATGTACTTACAATCACATGATTCATACGGCGTAAAACGATCTCTTGATATGTTAAAACATCGTAATCTCCTTATAATAATTAACTAATCAATAGTGTTCAATATATTGTCCATTTATTAACGTAACAAATGCTACTTGCAGAAAGCTGATGTTTTCCCTTTTCACCCAGGACGGAAGCGTTATTAGCCTTCGATGTTGAAAACTAAATAATACTAATAGAATTCTCTAGATTTTTAGGGTCCCATAATAACTGAATAAGCTAAAAACTGTCAAAACAATTTGAGTCCCGACTAATCCGCGACCTCTCGGATTCACGTTCTGCTCGATAAACAAACATGACAAACTTTAGAGCTTACCTTCCTTCCGAGTAGCTTTTTTCTCCCGTGTAGAAACAACTTCAGTATTTATCCTACTCGTAACGTAGGAATGTCCTGCCATCTCCCTATAAACAAAGTCTTATCCATGTCAGTCTTCTTGTTTTTTTCCCGGGAGACGGAGCGAAAAATCTTTCCCGGAGACTTGACGTCCCTGAGTTTGAACCACGAATGTTGCATGGCCGCCAAATAGTTTCTCCAAATCAAACAACAAGAAGCCAAACAACAACTTGAATGAAAACTCACCTTTTCCGCGCCGTAGTTTCACCCAGGTAGTTTTTCGTCACGGCCGCGCGACTGCGAACCTGGCGAAGGCGACTATAAAATTCAGGAGATGGCTGCGAAAGAGGCGCGGGCTTCACAGACACGCGCGGAAAATTCTGCTTGACGTTGAAAAATGACTTCTGTTTCGTTCATAACGAAAACAAGTTAAATCAGTTAAATCAGTTAAGTAATTTAATTGAGATGCTAATTTGATGACGTAATACTAGAACGAATCTCAGACTTGAGGAACTAATGGATGTTTGAGACACGCTATCCGGTATGTATCTTTTATCTGTATTTCAGTCATTGAGAATTGTAAACTGATTGATATTAATCTAATTCATAGGTTTCGAACTTCACTTTCGCCGCTATACTGTATGGTTGGAAATAAATAATGGGCAATATACAGAAAGTTGTGATCGTGGGTTTGTACCATAGCTAAAATCCGTTCCTCAACGATACAACTTCGACCGACACAGCGGCAAAATGTCTACGCATGCGCGAGCCCTTAGCCTCAGGAAGATTCAAAATGGCAGACGCGAAGCACATGTGTGAGTGTTTATACAGTAATGAACACACAATCTTACGCCCAAAAGTGAGTTCTCTTGCATTGAAAGCGACAACTATACCGAGAAAATACTCGTAAACGTTTATAGGAAGATCTTTACTGCGATCGAGAGTCCAAATCTTCCAGTTAAAGCGGTCTGTGGGAGCGTTCTACGCCCAAAGGAAACTGAAAACGTTCGCGGGTGCTCAGTTAGAAGGTTGCGAATGTCAACGAAGAAACATCAAAAGATGGCGAGATTTGTTGCTTGATAGCACCAAGGAACTCTTTCTAAATTTGTTACTGTACTCGTTCCGAACAAGGCTCGGAGGGGCAGACCGAGTGCTTGATGTGGGTGACTGTCCATGACATAGATTTAAGAGTCCTGTCCGCCGACGAGAGAAATTGCCATTCCGTTCGCGAACACTAGTGCCGCTAACTTCTGTTCCCGTTCAAGTCGCTGGAGATAAAAGGATAGAGAGCTCTGTGGTACGTCTGGATTTGTTAAAATTATGGACAGATCGAGAGTGTCTTCCAGTGTAATGCTCCTAATGATTGGAACAAGATACTGTTTTGCCTCGGCAACACTGAAGAATGGTGACCCGCCAATTGTAATGCTGTCATACACTTGATTACCACGGATAATCGCGTAGAGCAGGAGGGAAATAAAAACACTGTTTAATGTTTTGATCGGTGTGTAGAAGTAATATACGAATGAGCCAAATAGTAGAGATGAAAGTACATGCATTAGATCCATTTCTTCCAAATAGAGTCGACTAAGACATTGAAGGAGGGAGAAACCAAAATGTAGAATGACCAACAGGCAAACTAGCTACTTGAATATTTAGTAACTGGGGAGGAGCAGCATGTTGTGGCTGATCTCTGCTACTTACATTACGCCTTGGTTGTGCAACAACAAAAGTGCCAAGTTCACTGTCAATATGAGATTCCCAGCTGGCAGATTCATAATAGGCAGGATCAACATTGGCATTTATAATATATAGATTTAGCCACTGGCTAAAAGCGGAGCTCCCAGTTGCATATTTTTTCCATGTGAATGGAAAAGGGTTCCCATTTAAGGTATTGTAATGGAATGATACTATAGCAAAGGGTAAGGAGAAAAACGTTATGTGACATTTTTTTTATTCAAACCATTTTTACTAAAATGTGTCATTCCAAAATCACCAAATTTATTGAAAATGTTAGTGTTATTGTACAAAACAAACCATGGAGGAATGAGTATGGATATTTTTAGGATCCTACGATCCTCCAATACTTAATAATTAGATTACAAGCTCAAAATTTAATTTATAGCGGGATTGCGTGAATTAAAACTTGAACAGTCTTCTGCTTTGATTGCAACCAAGTGGACCACCCTGGGGACTACCCCCTCCCAATGCACGATTGTGTAGCACATACTTAACCAAACTTATTATACATTGAATAACACAAGGAGTTTATATTTCAAGCAAATCAGACATTTGACACACATTGAGAAAGAGACTCAGAAGGTCATCTTCAGCATGCAAAACAGAAAGTTATCAATGCCATAACTTTACAGTAGCCTACGAACATCCGGTACACGCGAGCTTAACCCTAAGCTCGTGTGTACCGGATGTTCGCAGGCTACTTCACAGCTATTTATCGGATCATACCCAATTTCTCTAATCATAATCTTTAAGAGTACCAAAAATTGATTTAGCGTCATATGCTCTCGATTCTATTGACAAGTATTTATAGTAAAAAATAAACTGTATAGCGGTTTTCACATGACTGTCATTAAAGCAAATCAGTAATTCACTATCCCATCAAATGCAATAGAAATTAGAAAACAAACCAATCAGAGAGCGAGGTTCATTCACAATCTCTCCTTTTTGCGAGCGAAGTAATTACAAGTAATGGGCAGTCGCAAAAAAAATCCGCACCCCCCTGTTGAGGACCCGAGTCACAGCTACCCACCCTGGATTTTTTAAATTTGAACCACCCACCCTGGAATTCCAGTGATTTTCTCATGACCACCCTGGAAATTGCGCTTACCCACCCTGGAATTTCATATTTTAAGGGTGCCCACCCTGGAATTCCAAGCTCTACTTTGACCACCCACCCTGGAATTCCGAGCTCCATTTTGACCACCCACCCAGGAAATCCAACCGGGGTCCTCAACAGGGGGGTGCGAATTTTTTTGCGACTGCCAATTGTGTTAACTGTGTAATTATTTTTTCTGCTTGATCTGATTGGCTGAAGGATCAAAAATCATGCTCTCATCCACTCACAACCAAAACCAATAGCAATTACCAAGTATTTTGTAATTACTCACAACAGTCATGTGAAAACCGCTCTAACTATGTTTTACTTGTGTGATGGTATGGTCTATCTAAAAGCCACCTCTGGCTGCTGTTGTGTCACTGAAACTGAAAGATGATAACACCGGTAAGTCTGATGAGCCTTGAAGACAGATCTTTTATTTACCAGTCTTATGTAAAACATACATGGCTATGTGGATACTTTAGTAAGCTGAACATACTGGAACCATTGTTTTTGGCACAAAAATAATGAGTTCATCAAATCAAGGGTAAATAAAATCATTTCTTTTTTATCATGTAATTGGTTAATTTTATCTTTTTCTATTTCATTTTTTGGCACATCAGATATTAGTAAAGGAATGTTATTGTATAAAACATTTGGTAACAAAGCATAGAAGGAAAGATGAAAATAAAACTTCAACAGTATTGACCCCCCCCCCAAAAAAAAGTAGTACTTTTATGCCCTATATATCTTATGCCTGTATCAGGCACTCCTATCATCATTTTTTTTTTCAATAATAATGGGGTTTTATCATTCCCACAACCCCACCCCCACCCGCCCCACTTGCCTACCGATAGAAGACCACTTTGTGAGGAGTCCCTAGCATGCTCTGGATCCTGATCTGGTTACATTCTGGGAACCAAAACTATACTCAATTCTCCCTCGATATTGATCTTATTCAAGGTTGTAGAGTTAATTTATAAATATTTGGCAATTCCAGAAAATATGTACCCGGGGACGGGCGGCATTTGGAAATTCTGAATGGGCGAGGGGTTTTCAAGCTTGGAATTCTGCCTGCAATTCTGCCAACTTTTAATTGTTTTATTGCCCATTCAAAATTAATTTCCCGGCTTTAATTTATTGAGAGAGCAGGCAGTTTGCCATCAAGAATTTACTGGTGGTGCTCAACCAATCAGAAGCGTGAAAATATGTTGAATGAATAATAATAATTTATACATAATAATAAAAAAATAACATACACATTACACTTATCTTCAATGTAATGTTATGTTTTTAGGGCAGGTGGTAAATGTGTCGGCGCTGACAATGAATGCCGGCGCAGATAAGAGGGCAGGCTTGCAAGTCTGTGCAGACGTTGCATTCCTGGCAAATTTTCATGCTCCGGGTAAATTAGTTTTTTTTGTTTATTACGGGTGGCCCCCCTTTCATGTCCGTATTTTTTTAGGTGGCCCCCCAAAATCTAATGTATTTTTTCTGGTCCCCCCCCCCCCTCTTATAAATGCTTGCACTGTAAGATAGACTCTTGCCTAAGTGATGCAGTCTCATTCTTCTTAACGTTTTTCTTACTTCTGTCAAAGCTAAGGAACCGATCCCCCCTCAGAACTATTAAACGTTTTCGTGACACCCACCTCAGGTCCCCTATTTGACCTAGTAGAAGACATTTTACATAAAGAGGGGGTCACATAATTCTTTCTTTGCGCGCGAAGCGTGCCCAACTTTTGATAACCGCATTTCATCAAGCCTCAGAAAAAGGGTAGATGAAGGTTTTTTGTGTATAGTAAACAAAGCCTGTCAGGAGCCCAGGAAAGACACCAATTATATAGGTTATATAAAAGCTCCTAGTGAAGGGCTCCTGAGCTTTTAGGTAATATTTTTCATGCGCTTCGCAAATTAAGAAATTATTATTATTCATGTGCGTGAAGCGCGGCCGAAATGACTAAACGTTGAACTCACGCTTACCTAAGGTGTGTTCTTTCAAACATAGAGACTACCCGGCAGGCCTATCAGTGCATATTAGATGTTAAATTCTGCATGCGTGCAAAGCGCACCGAAATTTTAATTAAGTATTGAGTGAAATTAGAAACATATAACATATTGCATTCTGTAAAAAATACAAACTTTTCGTTTCCTCCCTGTTATGTGCTTGTATTTTTTTGTGTGACCCCCCCTTTAGTGGCGTATTTTTGGGGTGACCCCCCCTTTGAGGCCGTATTTCTTTGGGTGACTCCCCCCCTCTCATTTCCACCAGCCCCCTCTCCCTGATAAAAAATGAACGGTCCCTTGGCACAGATTTATTTTTTGTATCAAGACCGCCCAACAAAAGAAGTTTCGCATGATAGAACGTCAGGAGTTTACAATGCTTGATTTCGTGGCGAGTGAAGGTATAAACGGCCCTCAAAATATACCAAGATGATTTTTTCAGCCGATGAAACTTGCAAGAATAGGTCAGTTCCAATGCAAGTATGAACATGAGAAAGCTTGGTTCTGGTGCAAATGCTAGTTTCTTGAATATGTTCATATAATAATTATTGATTTAATTATAAAATTGGGCTTATTTTACTTCTGGACATTGGCGAGACATTGTTTATTCTGGAAATCACAAAAAACGAATTCAATAATTGTTTTATTATACATTGATTGAGTAAAAATACTTTTTTTTCTGTCAAGCAATTTGTTTTACACAAGCGCCTTGTTAGATAGGGAAAACATTCAAGTGCTCTAGTCCCATTATGCATTGCGCGCGCAGGATCAAGAATCAGCTAGCTGATTCTTCAAGAATCAGCATGCTGATTCTTGGAGACCCTCAAAGTGCGCGATTCCCAAAGTAAAGCACGCGCTTTTAGCCAATCAGAATCGAGATAGTGAGTACAATGTATAATAATAAGCAATTATTGGATGAGGTTTTTGTGATTTCCAGAATAAACAATGTCGAGACAGGTGGAATCAGGCGAGGCCGTGAGGCCGAGCCTGATTCCACTTGGCGAGACATTGTTTACTGGAGATCACAAAAACCGAATTCAATAATTGTTTTATTATACATTGATTCAGTAAAAATCACTTTTCTTTCTGTCAAGCAATTTATTTTACACAAGCGCCTTGTTAAAATAGGGAAAGCGCTCTAGTCCCATTATGCATTGCGCGCGCAGGATCAAGAATCAGCTAGCTGATTCTTCAAGAATCAGCATGCTGATTCTTGGAGACCCTCAAAGTGCGCGATTCCCAAAGTAAAGCACGCGCTTTTAGCCAATCAGAATCGAGATAGTGAGTACAATGTATAATAATAAGCAATTATTGGATGAGGTTTTTGTGATTTCCAGAATAAACAATGTCGAGACAGGTGGAATCAGGCGAGGCCGTGAGGCCGAGCCTGATTCCACTTGGCGAGACATTGTTTACTGGAGATCACAAAAACCGAATTCAATAATTGTTTTATTATACATTGATTCAGTAAAAATACTTTTCTTTCTGTCAAGCAATTTATTTTACACAAGCGCCTTGTTAAAATAGGGAAAGCGCTCTAGTCCCATGATGCATTGCGCGCATATCAAGAATCAGCTAGCTGATTCTTGAAGAATCAGCATGCTGATTCTTGAAGACCCTCACAGTGCGTGATTCCCAAAGTAAAGCGCACGCTCGTAGCCAATCAGGATCGATATAGCGAGTACAATGTATAATAATAAAGATTAGAAGGCTGCAAAGAAAAACTGATGGCTGACATGATGCAAATTTCGTAGCTTCAAAGCAACATGTTAAGTTTCCTCGCCAAGCCAATTCTGACTCAGACTCAAGGATTCCAGTTTTATTTTATTTTAGAATATGAGGTGAGCTTTCAGGCTGCACTTAACAAAATTCTATGGTTCGAACTTTTCTCACATTCGGCAAAAAGGAGCCCGGTCGCCGGCTTATGTTTTGACAGCTCTGCTGTATCCCCGATAGATATTTTGTATCAAAAGGACACCTAAAACATATTGATCGTAGTTGTAATTTTCTCTTACTTATAGCGAAGGGCAAATGTAAGCTAAAATAGCGCTAAAAGTATCAAATCGTTTCAGGAAAATTCCTGAAATTTGCGTGTAAGATCGGAGATGAAAATGAAACTCCCTTGAGATGTAAAAGATAAAACAACCATCTACATAGTAACGGCATCCTGACAGTTCAAAATTATTTTACTGCATATTTCTACCTTTGGCCGCAGTTTGTCAGTGTTGTAATATTTATGTACTAGCCATTCCATCAAACGATGAAATAAAACTGTTCTTTTGAGTTTTCAGAGAGAAGAGACCTGGTGTGCATTTTCCGGTATGCATTTTTCAGTGTGCATTTTGGACCTGCCGGATAGGAGTGTCTGATACACTACCATGTTATAAAATCAATTTCAGGGGCCTGTCAAAACTTCAAGCAAATGACAATTCGAAGTAAAAAATCCTCTTTGTTGAATCCCCTTGATTGATATTTTAAATATGGACTACGAATTGTATCTGTGAGCAAAATCTACACTTTACTTCTACATCTGAAGTCCATGCCTTCTGTGTACTGTCGACAGAGAAGCATGCCATAAACTAATCGATATAGAGAGCAATAATTATTCCTAGATAGATCTCCACTTGCCTGTTATATGTGAAATACTCTGTGAAGCGTCCCCTGCAGCCAGGAATACATCTTGGGAATTTCTACAAAATTAAATTAAACACAAGAGTTTTATAAATTAAATTGGCCCTCCTTAAATCAATCAATTTTAAGTGAAAAAACTCGGGAAAAACTCGTTGTAGCCGAACCAAATTGAGAAGTCGAAAAAGGGTCTCAATTTTAAGAATAAATCGCTTAGTTACATTAGAGAATTCAAGAATCATTGTACCATTATCTATCTCTGGAGATTGGAGCGCATGGCGAGTGCCTTTTAGTGATTCGCATTGATTTGTGCCCTTTTGATGACCAAAGCTCGCGAGCTCAACAAGATGGCTGCCATGAACTTTATAAGACCTTCTCCCGAGTCTCCCCGCCAAAGGATAAACACAGCCACGGCAGCCATCCCATTGTCAGCAATTCTAAATCACTAGAAAATACGGTATTCTGATAAAAAAAAAGCTTAAGACAATAGTTTAGCGTGTAAAAACGACAAATCTCCCGAGCGGCTGCTAAGTGTCATTCAGCTTTCAACGAGCCGTGAAAAACAGCCGCAAAAGTGCGAAAAACAAGAACAAAAACTCGAATGAAAGTTTGCGATAGATAAAAAATGATTACTACTAAATGCCACTGTTATACACTAGCTACAAAGTTTAAGTACCTACATTGAAAATAGGTTTGTGGTCGTTGTTTGCGTTTTCTCTCGCGTGCTAGCTCTTCGACTTCGTACTTCACACTCACGAGCACAATCAACACAAATCAATTCGAGCAGCAACTACAGGAATATTTGCTTGTTTTGGAAACTGGAAGAATTTCAGGAGTCAAATGCTTGTATTCATGGCTTTTTCTTCATGTATTTCTCCTCTGAATAATTATTGTAGGCTGGCTTTTTTTTTCAGCCGCTAGCAGCCCTGTCGGCTGCCAAACTTGAGCATGCTTGACGTCACAATAGGGCTATTGTGACGTATCCCTTCACGAACTCGTACACATCCGGGACTTGCTGAGACGTCCAAAAATCGGATCGATCCCTAGCAAACTGCACAGGCTACCTAATTGGAGTTATCAGTTATATTTTGCGATTATCTGCTTTTTTGACGCTGTTTTCTTAGGTATGGTGCTCCGCTCTGCGGCGGCCTTCGGCCGCCGCAAGGAGCTCCGCTATTAATCATTTCATCATTTTGGTCGCTGTCTGTGCTTTTGTCAGTAGAGGAGGAGGATTTAGAAGCGGTGGTTTCAAGAGACTTTCATTAAATGCAGAACAGAGGTTGGCTATTTTCTCATCCAGGAGAGGAGTACAGATTGGGCACTTATATTACCAGATAGGTCAAAACATGTTTTGTGGAAAGTGTGAAAACAGTTTAGGCGAATGGCATCTCTGGTTGATGTTTCCTTACAGTCACAGTAGTCGCATATTAAAGATGCATTTGGTACAGAGGATGGATGTGTCTTGGTTAATTTATATGCCAGGGGTAGGGCCTTTGTGTTTACCGTGCCTGAAAGGTTGGTAGGTAAAATTGTGCATCTCCTTTTGGCTGTCTTTGAAATAAAAAAGGTTCAGATAATGAGAATAAATGTTTTTGCTCAGGAGTTAAGACATTTTCTGTGAAATAGAGAATATTCCATGGGCATGTAGCAATATGGAATATCTTGAGTGTTCAAATTTTGATATCTCGCTAGTGAGCACAGTGAACATGGTCAAAACTATTTTTTGTGAAAATTTTAAGATTGGATGAATTTGCAATAGTCAGGCATTTAATAGTAATTTTTTCACACATGCGAATTGCATTCTCAATGGCAGAAATTCTAATCATGACTTATAATAATTATAATTATATTATTGACTTAGAGATGACAGAGCTTTGAAATATTTAACTTAAGTTTACCTGCTTTGACTTTCCAAGGTTTTGTCCAACTCTTTTGATAATGGACAGAAGAACCTCAGCAGCCTGTCCAGCAACTATGCTCAGGTCTTTGTCTGAATACCCTCTGCTGTATGGTCTGGTAAAGTTGCTTTGCAACTACTGTTCAGATTTTGATGCTGCATAGGAAATGGCCTTGTTCCTTATCTGGGTGGCATTGTCATATGCTTGAGTTAGGCTGCGTAGTACACTATGCGATATTTCAACTTTTTTTTCTCTGTGATGAGAACCAACCACGTTTTCTTCAGCCAAGCCAAGAACACAGCAGTGATGACCAGACTAATGCGAAATGCCTTTGGCTTTTTGGGTAAGTCAGACCCAAATGTTCCCTTGTATATTTTTCTAATATAAAGTGGTAGATTTCCAGAACATCTTCTTGTACATTAAGGAACACATGGTATGGTCCCTGCTCTGGTATTATTGACAGCAGAGTTGAGCTTTCACTTCTTTCTTGGGCAATTATTTTCTTCTGGTAGAACCAGGTTGGCCAGTCCCCCTGGCAGGACGAATTTGGTGAGATATTGCTTATGTTGCGGGCAGTACTGTAAGCTGTGGTCAATTGCTGACTTTTAATGCTCCATGCTCTTTAGTGATTGCTCAACTCATCTACCAGAATAGTTGTTTCCAGAGTGCATAACTCTTCGTGTGATAAACCAGAGCAAACTCTAGAAAAAACATAGGTCCGCTAACGCGAACGGGAAGCTATTTGCGATTGCCATGAGACATTGTACTCCCCCCTCCAACCAAAATTCCTGGTTACGCTTCTGTATACGTACTTCGGTCTACAGTCGAAGCTCTCGTAAGCGACCACCTCGGGAACGGAAAAATGCGGTCGTTAACGGAGCTGGTCGCTTACGAGAACGGCTCTCGTAAGCGACCACCAAGCGGCTTCCTACTTGAACAATAGGTATTGGTCGCTTACGAGAGCTTAGTACAATAAATCTAGAAAATATCATGTGATACTAATGCTAAAATAGTTTGATTTAATTCCCGACTTTAATTAAGAATAGACAACCGCAAATATGTACATAGAAAATAGCATTTCATCGGTGCAGCTTGTATCAGTTTAGATATTTATGAGGTGATGACTGATGTTTTAAAGACAAAAAAGTACTGTGGTCGCTTACGAGAGCTTAAAAACAAATAAAAATCTCTGTTGGTGATTTGAAATTGTGGTCGCTAACGGAGCTGGTCGCATCGATAAGGCGGTCGCTTACGAGAGCTTGAAGTAACGGAGTTTATGCGACATTTCAAACGGGGTTTCGGGAAAATGGTCGTTATGGAGCTGGTCGCTTACGAGAGCGGTCGCACAGAGAGCTTCGACTGTATTTAACAATTCAGGGGCGTAGCCAGGGGGCCAGGGGGGGGGGGGGGCGCCCCCCCCTACTCGGGAGATTTCCCATACATTTACTGTATTTGCTGGAGGAAATTTGAACATTTTCGTCCCATGTTTTCACTATCCGCCCCCCCCCCCCCCCCCCCCCCCCCCACCGTCCTTCAGAAATTCCTGGCTACGCCACTGCAATTAGACCTCGAGGCCGAATGTGCTATGATGAATATAGCCTCCTCCGCAGGCATCTCCGTGTGATTTCCGTGTGCTTTGCATCGTTTTGCATCGCTTCGTTGGCGGTTTTGGCAGAGCGGAACCTGAGAACGAGTTCAAACCCTTTCACGGCCCTTTCACGATCACACCACCGGAAGTCCAACCAAGCGCGTCGAAGAAGGCTCGAAATAGGTGTTTCAAAACACAACGAGACGCCTGCGGAGGAGGCTATGATGAATAGACCATGAGGCCCAAGGCAGAATGGTCTATTGATATCATAGCACATGAGGACGAGAGGTCTAATTGCTTTAGTATAAACCAACTAGTTGGTCGGTTTTGGTAATGAATTCGATAATTTATGTTGAAAAAATCAAGTTTTCTTGCAAAGAAAGGTGGTGGTTTTGCCAGGTACGGTCTATCACTAATAGACCATTAGAAGCTCAGCCAATCAGAATGCAGGATTTGTAATAGACCATTAGTTGGTTTATACTAATTTCCTTTATATCTCGGTCCGAGCCATCCACCCGCTGAGAAGTGGCGAATAGCTCAATCTGCAGAGGGCCGGGGAAAACAAATCAAACCCGGTCGACCGAGGTTCGACTCCCGGTATCGGCTATTTTTTTTCTTTTTCTCCCTTCAATTTTTTTTCTAGCATTATTGAATCAACATAAGAAAGTAAGCCACTTAAAACTGCAAAACAATTGCAAAAATAAATAAATAAATTTGCGATTCACAAAGACCGAATTGATCGATTGCCTTGCGAACTGTGCGAAGTCCGATCACGCCAACGAAGCCCCAAGCAAGTTTCTGAGAGGGCAGAAGTTGGGTGATTTCTATCCCACTGTTGTGTGAGTAATGTCGAATATTGTGCGAATTCTTACATTTTCAACACTTCAGTGAGCTTTAATAACTTCAAATTATTGTAAAGAAGCCGCAAAGTGAAGTTGGCTACTGCGAGAGACAGTAAGGACAGTTATCGTTGAGACTCAAAGCTTTTCTCAAAGCTCAAAGCTTTTCTCGAGTTTGGAGAATACATCGACTCATTGGCAAATCCATTAGCATCTAAACAACAATGTTGGATGAATAACAGCCTCGATTTTCGCCTTGAGGAAAGTGAAGACGAGTCTCAAAACACAGTGAACTTGCGTGACACGAAGAGCTGGGACAGCTATATATCTACTTTTTTACTAGTGCTTACGTCATCAAAGTCCCCGTGGCGCAGTTGGTTAGCGCGTGACTCGCCGAATCTCTTGAAGTTAAGGCGTTCCGGCGAGGTTAGTAGTTGGATGGGTTGCCAGTTGGCTATTAGTAATCAACCATGAGGTGGGGAGGGGTGGGGAGATATACCGAGGAGGGGAGAGTTGATGTCAAAAATAGCCAGGGGGGCGTATGATCAAGGGTTCAAAGGTCGTTGCCTGGACTTGAAAAGCAGTAAAATCAGTGGCAACCGCCACGCAACCGCCACTCCCCCCTGTCTGTTGCAAAGTCATAAAAGTCAACTGGAAAGGGTCCTATTCCAAACACACTGCAGCACGCACATGAAACAAGCACTAATAACTAATAAGCAGGGAGGGGAGGGTTGTTAGTTATACTAACGGTGAACTTCATGGAGAACCATCTATTGAACCGGAAATGGATACATACACAGTCCGAGGGTGACGACTAAGAAGCAATTTGCATACTGCAAATAGCTTCAAAATAAGACTATGTACAACATGGAACTACAGGAATCAGTTGTGCTGAAAGATACTATGTTAGGAGACTGCCTATTTTAAGACAGCAGGGCATTTAGAAAATAACTATGGTTTACAATAGAATCATAGCACACCTCATTTCCTTCAGTTGTAACTAGATATCTTTTGGAGTAATGCTGTGCTCATTAGTTTCTAGGTATGTTTTCCATAATACTGACTTGTGCTTGGTGAATAGGTGAGCGATGTAGTCATACACAATTCCTCCTCTGCATACTTTTTCTTCATCCCCTTTCTTCACAATTACACGACTGTGTCTGGTATCTCTCCTAGCTTGAACTGGTACAGCTGCAATTGTTGGTGAATGTCCAATAAGGCACTAGCCATATGAGAGTAGCTAAGGAGAGTTTTAGCTTTTTGGAAGTTGTATAGTCAATATGTTGTGAAAGTCATCCGGGAGCTGGACAATTAGGAATCCATCCTGAAAATGAGAAGGGAAGTACATATTACATTAGCAGTGTTTTGCTGAATGGCCCACTTATCTGCATTTCTGTACATGCCCACTTGTTATCAAAAAGGACTTTTGCTGTGCTCAGTCATATGAAAACAACAGGGTAGTAGCATGCTGAGACCTTGGTTAGTGGTATATTAAGGTGTTCAAAATATTGATAAATTATTTATCAGTCATTATCCAGTAAGTGCTTTTTTCACACATCTGAATCACTGAGAATTTAAAGGGGCTTAATGCTTAATATTCATCCACTGTGGACATAAAATAAGTAAAATTGTAACCGTGAAAACACATGTACATTTCCCCATAGTAATCAAATAATCCTCTAGATTAATAGAAAAACATTTCAATTGTTAGACAAATGCAATTCTAGGTTGTTTTGACCTGTTATTACGAGGATGAAATTGGATTGCGATTTGAGCTATTTTCTTGTCAGAGAAGTGGCCAGCAAGCGTGCGAGAGCCCCTGTAACAAGGCTCAGCTACAAATTATTTCCCTAAAAATGAAATAACAGAATGAAAATGGTCTCTTGGAGATAAAAGTTAAAACAATTCGTGACAGTTTCCCATCTTCGCCATGCCAATATTTTTCTGAAGATAAATGTTTCAACACTCAACTAGGTGAGTTTTCTGCTACGACAACGCAAGAACTCTCCTCTCTTTTGAAGTCATCGTATGGAAAATCATGCGCGTTAGACCCGATTCCTGGTTCCTTAATGAGGGACTGCTTTGCTGTCCTTCTTCCTATTATCACTAACTAGTCAACTTGTCTCTTGCGGTCGCTACTGTTCCCTTGTCTTTCAAGAAGGCCCTTCTTGACCCACTTCTCAAAAAAACATCTCTTGATCATGAAGAAGACAAAAACTACAGGCCCGTATCGAATTTAAAATTTCTATCAAAAGCAATAGAAAAAGTTGTAGCTGTGCGCTTGGTTGATCATCTTAATAATAATGGTTCACTTGAGAAATTCCAATCGGCATATAAAGAAGGTCACAGCACCGAAACAGCCCTAACCCGCATACACAACGACATCCTACGAGCTATTGATGGTAAGAACTGTGTTGCCCTTGTGTTGCTTGATCTATCTGCGGCATTTGATACGGTAGATCACACCATTCTTTTAAACCGTCTCGAGCACTGCTATGGAATAGTTGGGAAGGCGCTCTTGTGGCTGAAGTCATATATTTCTAATCGATCTCAATTTGTCAGAATTGGCAATGATCGCTCAAGTAGCCGAGAGTTGCTCTGTGGAGTTCCCCAGGGGTCAGTGTTAGGTCCAATTCTGTATTCCATGTACACTGCACCTTTAGCTGGAATAATAGAAAAACGTGGTTTAAAGTTTCATTTTTATGCAGATGATATACAGCTCTACTTGCCATTCGATCCATCAGACCCTAGAGAACCTCTACGGGCAAAAATGCGCATTGAATCATGCATAAACGATATTGTTGCGTGGATGGAGGCCAACAAACTGCGCATCAATACTGACAAACGGAGTTACTAGTCTTCAATGCACGCCATCGATCAAGTCCTGGTCTCGACTCAATTTTCGTCAACCCTGACTCCATTAAAATCGCAAAACACGCTAAGAACATAGGAGTCTGGCTTGATGAATTTATGACAATGGAGAGACATGTGAAGGAAACCTGCAAATCCGCCTTTTTTCATCTCAGTAACATTTCAAAGATCAGAAAATTTATTTCACATTCTCATTGTGAAATTTTGATACACGCTTTTATTAGCTCTAAGCTCGACCATTGCAACTCACTTTTTTCCGGCCTAAAACACGAACAACTAGACAAGTTGCAACGCGTCCAGAATTCCGCTGCTCGCCTTCTGACTGGGACAAGGAATATGACCATATTTCCCCCATTCTTCGTGATCTCCACTGGCTTCCAGTGAAAGATCGAATTGACTTCAAGCAACTTCTCTTAGCCTTCAAAGTCATCAATGGTTTAGCCCCTGCCTATCTATCTGATCTACTTGCTCTCCACAAACCAACTAGGACTCTACGCTCTGCAGGGAAGACTTTGTTGGTACAGCCTAGGTATAACCTTGAGACCTATGGCGCTAGAGCCTTCTCAGTCCATGCCCCAAGGCTTTGGAATTCTTTGCCGCTTGAGATGCGCGTATGCAATGACCTTAGTGAATTCAAAACAAAATTGAAGACATTTCTTTTTAAGCGCGCATTCCATTTGTAACTTTTTATCATCGATCATTCATTGTATATTTTTAAATATAAACAGATAAAAAATGAGCTCAGAATAATATAATGCAGTATATAGCGTATTTTTTAACTTTTAGTTTTTTAATTCTTTTAGCATTAAAATGTAATTTGTTCTGTTATTATTCATAGTATTATTTATTTAAAGTATGTAACTTTTTAACTTTTAATATTGTAAAGCGCTCTGGATCCGTATGAGAAAAGGCGCTATATAAATTCTCTTATTATTATTATTATTATACTATGGAAGACAAAACACATGAGAAGTTAAGTTCCAATAGGTTCAATTATCCTTGGGCTTGTACTTAACCCTAACACTCGTCCAGAATTATTGCAGTCCTTGAAGCACCATGTTGGTTAAGGAAGAGACCTTTCAGAAGTGTACATGTTTTCTGAGACCTGATGAGAAAATGCTACATTAAGCATAACTTATGTATTAAATAGTCCAGTTTCGAATTCTCTACTCTACCGCTGAATGGGCATCGATGGCGCAAAAATACAGTGGGAGCCTGAGTTTGAAGTAGAAAAGTTGTAAATACCGACGAGAAACTTGAATGGAGACAATAGACAAAACTTTTTGGACTCGTTGGGACTCACAACTTTTGGGTTTAAGTTGAGGCTCCCACTGTATGCACTTTTGATGCATATTCAGTGGTAGATTTCAGAATTCAAAACTGGACTATTAGAGTAAGGAAGGGGCTAGGGAGCAGCCTCCCACACACATGCGCACATCATATTGTTCCTTATCAGTAATGTGTCCAAGATTTTAATTTTTTCCAGCTGTACTTTAACTAGTCATAGAGCAGGTCTGAATTTTCCACAGCCTCATTGCACGCATTTCTCATTCACCCCATTGGAATTTCCATGCTTGCTGTAGCATGTTTTAAAAATTTTATTGGCCAAACTGAATGTAATCCTGCACACCTGAAATATGCCATGTGTGAAGAAGAACCACAGTTCTTTGCTCCTGTAGTGCTTGATGCCCATCCTGCAGCCTTGAATCGTCTCTGGTAATAGCACTCAGAAGCATGTTAAATAAACCAGGGCATGTTTGTGTGCAAACTCCTTCATAGCTGCTGGTTCATACAGTGGGGTTTCATTTGTGATGGCATAGTGGTACAGAGCTGTCTGAAGTGACTGTAGCAGCTGGTCCAGTGAACTACCTAAAGTGAAAGGCATTATGTGGTAAGTGTTATGTGGTTAAGGCTTTGGCGTATTTCTTCCATGTATTAAGTAATGTAGTAATACAGGGAGCATACCTAATAGGGTTGTAATAACAAAACAAAAATGCAGCTGACATACATCCTCTTGACCAGGATTGAGTAGCAGCAATACATACCGGTACATGAAAAATGCCCCCAAGAACCCCCCTCTCCCTCACACACTGTCTTAGCATGTACCCGATTCCCACCCTTTGGATTCTTCAAATGCTGTTTTTATTTCATCCCACACATAACTGTCCATTTGTATATTTCCATTTGGAGCTATTTTGACGTTCCCTAGAGGCGTTTCCAGGTCTTTCCATGTATCAAGTAGCTGAATACCACATATATCTGCCAGACCGCCAAGTCTTGAAAAAAGCCTACTGAACTGTTTCTTAGTATGCTCCAGCTGGGTGCTTTCATGGAGATGTAAGATAGGGGATCCTGTAAACTGCAATATCTGAAAATAAAAATATGTAAATAACAGCTTGTGGTTTGTTTATTTATGTACTCATTTATTTATTAAATATTTGTTTGTCTGTTGCATACTTTAACAACCACAGCAACATTTATTACATTAGAGTTTTTTCTGTATCCTCTGTTTTTCAGAGGCCTCTGTGATTCAGTGACTGAGCACATAAACATATTTTGAATGGAGCTAATTGTGTAACAAGTAATTAAACTCCAAGCGTTGAAATCATTATTCATGTGCGGCGGCGAGATAAAACAAAAGACATGATTCCACCAGTTCCTAATTTTCTTTTTTCGATACTATTTTCTTGTGGGAGACTTCAGAAAACATCTACCGAAATGTTCCTCCTCCACCTGCGCCACCGATACATATCTTGGTTCTAGCCATACACGCGTGTTATTCGTCTCCTTGCACAACTCAGCCTGCCAATGCACATTCAATTTAAGTGAAAGTTACGACGAGAATGCAAGGAAAATTCGACAGCCAAGTGTCTGGAACCCGGAGCGGGGACTCTTCTATTTTCTCCAGATAGGTACCTGTTAGAGGTCCGTTCTAGCAAATCACACTTGTTGGTAGCCTAAGTTTCAGACGTATTTTCCGTCGAAAAACATACGAGAGAAAATTACGAGGTAAAATACGTCTTGTTGGTACTTTTTAGGGAATCCTTTTTAGGGGTGTAAATCAACTAAGCGACGCCATGTTTGGTACCTTTTAGGCGTAAAATTGAAAGTTCCCGACGGGCACCCCCGCCCCCAAATAGGGAGTGTCTGGAATGTGCTAGTTGCTCGCCCTGGCAATTGTTGGCTCTCGACAGGAGAAACTCCGGGAAGCTTATCGCGAATTATACAACGAATAAGAGTAGATGTCGAGGCGCGCGTATTGGACCCACTGAATCCTAGAAGGCGTGAAAGACGCACAAGACCATATTCGCTTTGTTTTCATGTAGAGTTATACTCTGCTTCTTCTGGCTAAGGAATTGCAGCCAGTAATTTGGCATATTACTCAGTAATGTCAGCGATACGATCTACGCGATCATCCCCATTTCATACCAACATTATTTTCATCGGCACGTAGATGGATAGACGAAAATGGATGGGAAAGGGGGAGAAACGAATTTGAACAGTTTCCCAATGCTGTCTGGACGGTCGCAATTCAAATAAACCGCCCCCAGGGTGAGTTACATGGATTGTTCTACAGGCGAGATCGAGGATTTCACTTCCTCGACTTTAACGCTGTCGTGGACAATGACGGTTATTTTAGGTTTGTGAGAGGTGGTTTTCTCGGGCACGCAACTGATGCGGAGACATTCGGGCGTCTACCTCCGATGGGCTTCCACCTTCCACCCCCCCCCCCCCCCCCCCCACCCCCCCGAGATGCTTATCTCCTAGCAGATGGCGGATATCCTGCTATCGAACTACTTCTGGCGCCTTCCAAGCGTCCTAGAGGGCGGCATGCACTTGTGCCTCGCGCGCTGACATAGAATCGGGACGAGCGAAACTACATGTAGAAAATCGCATAGGACATATTCCAATTCATCGCAGCGTTCCTCGAAGTTAAAAGCGGGAAGATTTTGATTACAGAAGCAGTTTGCGTGTTTGTTTACGTATGTTGTAGTCGCCCTTACAAATAGGCGCCGTACGTTAATAACGCGCACACGGAAAGGTTTGCGCCAGTCCTGTAATGTGAAAACAGGCAAAAGGCAAAGAATTTTAATTCTAGAAAATCAAAGTATATTATGTTACGTTACATTAATTTATCTGTAAATTGTCATCCAACGCTTTTGAAAAAAAATAAAAGTGCCTTGTCACGGTGGCGGGTACATGTTTAGTCCGCGCTCTTCAACCAAACAGGAACATGACTTTCAATCATACGTTCAGCCTCCAGTCTTATCATGAGCCGTTCAGAATTTAAAAACAAGGATGGCGTCGGATTTTCTCTTGTTGTAATTCGCTACGTACGGCGCATGATTAGACCCGTCAACTGGGTAAATAGAGTCTAGTGATGACGGAATCTCGGCGGGAGGAGGGGGGGCACTTGGGCCTGGTGGCTGGATATCGCATAATTCTTCCGAAGCTTCATTATTCATAGGATCTGCGTTTTCTGTCTTCTTGGTCTTTTTGTTATTCATGATCAACTCTTCCGCCGTGTGGGACGGACCATTTAATATTTGATGGGAGAGTGGCAAATTTTTTTGGCTCGAAATGTTTTTCGCGTCCAGTTTTGCTGCTCGATTTTTTACCCTAGAATGTGACTGTGCTCGATTTATTTCCTGTATTTGTCTTTTTAGGGTTTGAGAATTACTTAAATTTAATTTCGCCGTCAAAACGACAATTGATCACTTCAATAAAGTACGATTTCAAGCTCTCCTGTTATGTTAGCATTTCGCGAAATTGGCATGTTTATAGCATCCGGAACAGTTCGGGTTTTTGGTACGTCACCGGACCGCTTTGTAAAGTTTCATTTTCCTTCTAATTAAACAAAGGCGTGGCTATATATTCCAGAGGCCGCCAGGCAGTGGCGGGTCCACGAGGTGCCACACATTTACGAACGAGGGTATGGTTTCTCGAAGCTCGTCGCGATGTTGAAAACTAACGAGGTTAGTGAAAATTCTCACGCTGAAGAAATGGAGGAACTAAAAAAAAAACACGTCACGGAAACTTTCCCATTGTTAATCATAGCCCAGTACAATTTTAGTTTGTAAATACTACACCACAACATCCCCCTTTTATGCGCGCGAAGCTGCTGCGATTTTGACGTATCAGTTGAAAGTAAGTAAACCTTTATTTACCATTTCCTGACAGTAAATTTACTTCAATTTTGAACAGAAAGCTAAGACACTTGGCAAGCGCGCATCGCGAGCCGACCCAAAAACACTCTATTTATAAAGTCATCAGGTTCGGCCCTAAAAAATAGTAATCAGGAGAGAGTTTGAGAGTCAGCTTGCTCGATTCTTTTTCGCCACCAGCTTTGCTTGCGCGATATTTTTTTTCTAGGTCATGGGAGGCTTGCTCGAATTTTTTTCTTGGAATCTGAGAATCAAGAAGTTATGCACGAGTGATCACAATAGTTCACCACAATTAAGCGAACAAAAGATCGAGGCATTTGCATAATAGCACAAGACCCTCTGTCTTTCACACCTTAGCACAGAGGATACAGAAAAACTCTATTAGGTGTATTATTTAATTATTTATTTATTAAATATTTGTTTGTCTGTTGCATGCTTTTACAACCACAGCAACATTTATTACATTAGGTGTATATTTTATTGAATATTTTTGTGAACCAAAAACCTCATAGATGCTGCTCAAGTGGTCGAAGAATTAATTTCTGCACATAAAATACAATATAAAATACACCTAATGAGCATACCTTTTGCAGTTTGAGTGAGTTTGAGTTGTTTTTGCTGTCTTCAGTCTGACACTATGGAATTAGGGTATATATTTTTTAAACTGTGAAATTGTTAAATGGTTTTAATTTTAATTGTTCTTGCTCGCCCTTACCTTAGCTCTTTTCCGTGGTGCCTGCCATATATACCGGGGGTGACTCACAAATTGCTTGTCTGCACTGCTGGCACAGGAGTTACACCATCGGGCTCCCGGTCTGTAGTTCTCTAGGCCTTCTCCAATGCTGTCAAATACGGGACAAAACCGGGGTGGGATGGGCTTCGGGCTTACCACTGTATGCATTGCTACGCGACCTCAAAATTCAATGTTGCGATGGGCGATTGGTGATTTTTAGCCGTCAATCAAACCAAAACGCTGGATTCAGTCGCTTCAGTGGCTCAAAATTGATTGCCATATCAACCAAAATGGTTTTAAGCTATCCTCTGTCTTCCTTAGCTCGAATTTTAACTTTCTGGTTCAAGAAATTAACGTTACAGTTCCTTTGCCGAGAATCGCCAATCGCAACAGTGAATTTTGAAGGTCGCGTAGCAATGCATGCAGTGCTAAAGTCAATGGACACGAACATCTGTTGTTTTGACGTCGGACTTCGTCCCAGTGCAGTCAGCAAACTTGGCTGCTTTCCGGTAAGTTAGCGACCCTGGCAAGCTCTTGGCTCACGAAATACAATTTTCCATTGCATCTCTTGCCATTTCTTGTTTTTTCACTTTTCTTACAAGGATTTTCGAGGTCTTTATCGTTCCCTGCACCCGAAAAACAGCTCACACAAAATGTAAGCATAACAACAATGGCGACGTGCGAGCGATACATTTTAACTTTGTCCATGATTTTCGCTTTGGGTGCAGGCCTGAAAGTACAAGATGCAAAAGTTTGAAGAAAGATAAAACTATTTTGGAGTTGCTGTGAAATTCCTCAGCTTAAGTTTGATCACTGTTGCTTAAGTTTTTCAAATCTCGCGGCCGGAAACTGAGATTTCTGTTTTTACCAAACAATTTCAATGGGGGAAGAGAGAGGACAATTTCACAGGAAGTGAAGTTTCAGCGCGTGCGTAGTACATTTTTGCCGCGGTGTCACTTCGACCCCTTTGCGATCCTTTGCGTTATTCAGGTATTGGGTACCCTGTGGAGTTGATATCACACTCTATTTGCGATCATTTGTTATCATTTGGACGCTTTTTTCTTAGGTATGGTGCTCCGCTCTGCGGCCTTCGGCCGCTAAGGAGCTTCGCTATTAATCCAAATAGTATGCCTACGGGGGTCCCGTCATGGGCATGGTCAGGGGCGGGTCTCTTTACTTTATGGCCTTCCACAACACATGCTAGACAAATTACAATATTTCAAAATGCTGCAGCTCGTTTAATATGCAGATCAAACAAATACGATCATGTCACGCCTATGCTAAAGCAGCTACATTGGCTTCCGATTAAATTAAGAATAAATTTTAAAATCAACTTAGTTACTTTTAAATGTCTCAAAGGTTTAGCGCCTGTCTACCTGAGGGATTTAATTGAGGTCTATACTCCAGCTAGAGCATTACGCTCTTCAGATGCTCCTCCCAGACTTGTCACCTCTAAATACAAGCTAAAAAACTATGGTCTTCGATCCTTTTCTGCGCATGCCCCTTTTTTATGGAATGAATTGCCTCCCATGTAAAAAACTCCGAAACAGTCCCCGTTTTTAAGTCTCGTCTTAAAACCCATCTTTTTACGAGTTATTTTCAGTAGCGGATAATTTGTAAAAATTTTAAGTATATGATTTGTAACCTTAAATACGTTGTAAATAATAGTTTGCAAATAGTAGTTTGTTTTTTATTTCTTATTTTTTAATGATTGTAATTTTTAACGATTTTAATTTCCAATGTAAAGCGCATAGAACGTGGCTATATGCGCTATATAAATGTTGTATTATTATTATTATTATTATAAAGAACTTGACTTAAAGCGCTGCAAGAGAGAGTTGGCAACCCGTAAAGGGAAGCCATTCCAAGAGAAGAAGGACTTCACCTTGGCCAACTGTGCTTCTACTTAATTGTTAGACACGCAAATACGATAAATGCGGCAAACAAGAGACCCCGCCCAAGCTTTTTTGGCCCAAGGGACAGAACTATTAGAGTTGGTGTATAGACGGGTGAATGTGTCTTTTCTATAGATTGACAGACCGTCCTGATAACTGTCTATATCTAGAAAGTGAGGAGTGACATTTTCAAAAGCATCGAAAGTAAAACGGATGTTAAGATAAAATTTGTGAAATTCGGAGAGAATATCAGGTATAGAGTTAGGCTTCACTAGAACAAGAGTGTCATCGACTCTCAAGTGTTTGATATATTACTTTCAATGTACCTATCTTAAAAACAGACGAAATGAGAACACATTCGCCGAAGGACCCCTTGAATCTTTCCCCATACCATTAATATCTTATTCAATTGTTATTTATTTCTAAATATTTTTTATGAAATAAGATATCGTTTGACACTTTTTTAATCTGCTCTGTACTAATTCCTTGTGTGCTTGGCCCTTTTTGCCAGATACTTTGTATCAGTCTGGTAGTCCAAAAAGATAATATATAGATTTAGGCAATGCCCAAAAGCGGAACTCCAATCATACACACCCCACGTCTTACTCACAGGGAGCTCACCTTTACAGTTTAAATCAAGAAATTCATGTTACATTATATGGCAATGATAGTATTAGCGCGTTCTGATATGCTAACAAGTCGCAGTTCACGACCGACAAAAGATAATCTCCTTGAAATAAAAATGAAAAATAAGATTTTCAGCGAAATCCACAACAAAGAATACTTGACATAGTATTTGTCTCATTGTACTAACTAAATCTAACATGTGACAAAGGAAAATCAAGGCTAGAATATCAGAAATGACCTGTTTACATAAGACAAAGCAGGGCCAAAAAGTCAAGCTTACTCAAAACTATAATTCGAGTTTAGCCGGAGAAAAAGAAACCTTGAGGGAGCCAACTAAAGTAGCAAAACGTAAAAGTTACATGTAAAGTCAGAATTTTCTCATCAGGAATGCAATAAACTTGGAAGCTAAAAATATAAATAGCATAAGAAGCAATTTCAAGCTTTGTGCTTACCGATAACTGATAGTGAAGTCGTTTCTTTCCTCCGAAAGTCTCCGTCGTGTTGAGTTGAATTCATTCTTACTTGGCAAGCTTTTGCACAAAGCCAAATAGCATAAGAAGCAATTTCAAGCTTTGTGCTTACCGATAACTGATAGTGAAGTCGTTTCTTTCCTCCGAAAGTCTCCGTCGTGTTGAGTTGAATTCATTCTTACTTGGCAAGCTTTTGCACAAAGCCAATTTTCCTAAATATATTATTCGGCTAAAACCATTGCAATTTTATGTTATTGTCAATCCTGTTCAATCCAGTTCTGGCTCTCTGTTCGTAGATCTCATATGAGTATTCGAAGAACACGTCGTTTGCAGCTTTTACGAAAGAAACTGTTGTTTTTCTTCAGAAGAACGCCGAAGTCTTGCTTCGCCGTGGGCCGGGTATTCTGCAATCTAGCCTTTGAATCTTTTGGAACTCCCTCATAGTTTCTCCAAAATTACTAAACAATATTATGAAATATCGGCGAAGGAATCGAATCCGAAGTATTTTGACAATCATTAGAGAATTCTTTTGAGCAAATTTGGCGTGGTTCGCACCCACGAGTTTGTCTCAGTTTGACTCAACAAAAATTTCGTCTGAATGAACTCGAGTGAGCCGACGCGGGCGCGTGTGTTTTGTGAGTTTTTTTCGGCGGGAAAATGAAGGAGCGACTTCCGGTCCGTGTCCTCTGCCAAGCACCGCGTCAAAGCACCCGCGCGCTCAGTGATCCAAGACGGACTGTGATTGGCTGTGTACACGGGTCGCCACTAACGCAAGTGCGCATGCGTAAATAAGAGCCCGCGATGTTTTCGTAAGCCGCTGAACGTATCGTTTTGGCTTGGATGGGTTGCTTTCTCATGTGACGTTGAATGATACGTATGGGGCTCCACTCCGTGCCTTCGGCACGGGGAGTTCCGCTATGAAATAAATAGGCAGTGAAATTCAAAGTATCAGAGTATGAAATGCCGTGCTGTTGGTCGAATGACGTTATAAGGCAAATCAACATAAAAAAAGGTGAATCAGATTGACCGCCACTTGATTTTACGATCTAAATGATTTCCCCATTTTACGATCCCCTTGGTCCCGGCAAGAAACGTTGCCTTTGAAGTCCCTATATCAAGAGTTCATTTACACAGATCATGCAATATTCTGCCCCCGTGGCCTATCGTAAAATCGCGGGGTGCCGGTTCCGGCCACAGTAAAGGAAACCTCAGAGCAAGGAAGGAGTTTTTCGCTTGTTTGGTCGCTGATAGGGTATTTATTTCAGTATGGCTACCCAAGTGCAAACAAATTTCGATCAAAGTTGTGCCGCAATTATTGAAAAGGGGTTTATTCTGAAACCTTTTCATGATTATCAAAATTCCGCTTTGATTGCGACCAATTGGACCACCCTGGTGACTAACTTCAGGTCTGCGGTAGGGTATACAATTTTGACCGTAGGTCTACGGTAGGGTATAAAAACGAGGATTTTTGGCATCTGATAGGGTCTGGTTTTGGAGACCTTGGCGGCGCACCCCTACCCAAAAATCAATGGAGTACCCCCCCCCCCCCCCCCCACCTTTATTGAAAAGGTGGTTTATTCTGAAACCTTTTCATGATTATCAAAATTCCGCTTCGATTGCGACCAATGGACCACCCTGTTGACTAACTTCAGGTCTGCGGTAGGGTATACAATTTTGACCGTAGGTCTACGGTAGGGTATAAAAAACGAGGATTTTTAGTATCTCATAGGGTCTGGTTTTGGAGACCTTGGCGGCGCACCCCTACCCAAAAATCAATGGAGTACCCCCCCACACACACACACCGTTATTGAAAAGGTGGTTTATTCTGAAACCTTTTCATGATTATCAAAATTCCGCTTTGATTGCGACCAATTGGACCACCCTGGTGACTAACTTCAGGTCTGCGGTAGGGTATACAATTTTGACCGTAGGTCTACGGTAGCGTATAAAAAACGAGGATTTTTAGTATCTGATAGGGTCTGGTTTCGGATACCTTGGCGGCGCACCCCTACCCAAAAATCAATGGAGTACCCCCCCCCCCCCCCCTTTATTGAAGAGGTCGTTTATTCACTTTTCACTTCGATACTCAACTCGAGGCTATACGAACACCTAGTCTCACAGGGGTTGTTGAAAAAGGAGCAAGGCGGTTTTAGAAAGAATCACGGCACTGTAGATAGCATTTCGGTTCTGAAGTCGGTAATAGACAAATATGTTTAAAAGCAAACCAAAGAAAAAGAAAAACCTGCTGTTTTCTTGCTTCATTGATTTTCAAAAAGCCTTCGACTGTATCCCCCGTCAAAAACTGTTAAAGAAATCACAAAGCGTTGGGGTATTCGGAAAATTCCTTAAATTAGTAGCATCAATGTATACAACCGATAAATCAGCAGTAAAACTAGGTGACACCGTAACCCCCACTTTCGAGTGTAAAACCGGCGTGAAGCAGGGATGTATGATCAGCCCCACCCTATTTAATCTTTACTTACATGATTTACCCGACTTACTCAATCAACAGAATAATGAGGATGTAAAATTAGACGAGAGCCCATTGAGTTGCCTCATATATGCCGATGATCTAGTGATATTCTCAAAATCGGAACGTGGCTTACAAAGATATTTGCATGTAGTCGAAACTTTTTGTGAGGAATCAGGTCTGAAAGTGAATATGGAAAAGACAAAAATACTTATTTTCAATAACAATGGTAAAACAATGAATAATTATAGTTTCTCTCTCGATGGAAGGAGACTTGAAAATGTTAAATCGTATAAGTATTTAGGCTTACAGATGTCAGCATTTGGAAATTTCACACTCGCCAAGCACGAACTCAAGAAGACAGCTCTCAAAGCTCTTTTTAAGTTCAAAAAAGAAATGGGCGATTTTTTCCGATCGAAACCAAAATTAACGCTTAGACTTTTTGATGCACTGATATTACCCATACTCCTTTACGGCAGCGAAATATGGGGAATAGAAACCGATACCTCAAATGATAAAGAACCAATGGAACAAGTACATACTAAATTCTGCAAAATGTTGCTAGGAGTTAACAAATATGCAAGTAACAACGCATGCAGAAGCGAACTTGGAAGATTTCCGTTAAGGACACAAGCACAGATAAGGTCCCTAAACTTCTGGCTTAAACTTGCCAGCCCTAGTACTTCCCCAAAATTATCTAAAATTGCTTACCATGACTGTCAGAACTCAGAAAACAAAGCATTTGGAGCACGAAAGTAAAAAATCGACTGAACCAGATAGGATTCGCAGAAATCTGAGTAGTATACTGAGTCTTGTAATCACCCGCGGGAGAGGGTGGATTTCATTAAACCAAGGGGCGGAGATAATATTTCCAAAAAAAGGGGCGGGAGACAATGTATCCCCCACCCCCCTCCCCAACGAAAAACAAAACAAAACAAAAAGGGGTGGGAGATAAATAGATTCTTAAAAAGATGGGGTGAGAGATTATATATACAAAAAAGGAGGGAGGAAGGTGATAAATTCATTCAAAAAAAGAGGGATATGCATCACGTGAGTTATTCACACTTGTGACTATAAGTTTGGCGAAATATTCAAGTCGTTCTATCGACCAAGCTCACGCTGACACTAATTTACCAAGCAACATGGAAAAAATTGAGAGAGAAAACGGCGAAGTCATCTACCGTCTAGGCGATAGAATTTGTACGCGTCAGTCTGCCTTTTTCAAGGCAAGGTGAAGTTTCACCTACGAACATTTTTGATGGTTAACGGTAAATACAAGCCGATGCCAAGTGGAATTTGCCTCACGATGAAAGAACTCGACGATTTAAAGTTGTGCATCGGAGAGCTGTGGGAGGTGGCCACAGCGTTAGAATGTTTCGTGGGACAGAACTTTCCACAAGCTCCAGTTCTTCCAGGAGAGGGCGATAGCCCACCGGGCGAAGGCGAACAACAACAACAAGAAGTTTCCGACAGCCCGCCGAGAGCAGACGTGCGTTCCCCAGTGCCACCAGGAGCTCCCGGGCCATCAAGGCCTAGAAGGAACGACGAACCCCCTAAAAAGAAAGTGAAACGTCGCCTGAAGTTCATGGACACACAACCCGATGCAGTCTTCTGCGAATGGGACGAGGAGTTGGACGGTTAAAAAGAACTCACACGTAAAGATAGCTTGATTTAGGCAAGATTTAAACGCTTCAAGGAACACTTGATTTAGCCAAGATTTATTTTATTTTTTTGTAAATATTGTTCTCACACGTAAAATATATAACTTCATTTAGCCAAGATGTAATTACTGTTCTCACACTTAAGGAGGAAATAAAGGATTTGATTCACTGTATTCATTGGTCTCTTATCAACTATAAATATCGGTATAATGTACCGCCAACATGATAAATAAAACTGGGTCCTTGATAAATTTAACGCAACGGTAACGCGTTTCTTTCTTGTCCAACACGATAATCGTTTATTGTTAAATGAAAATTTCTCCATCAAAGTGTACTCTCTCTAGTGAATAAGGTTTGTTTCCCTCCCTCGTCCTCCATGTAGAGTCTTGGCGGCGGAAATCGTTCAAGTTCAAAAGCAAAGTTTTGTTGTTGTTCGGCGGTCAATTGCCTTTGCCTCTTGATTACTTTTCTTATGATTAGCATAATAAGTACAACAGCAACAATGACTGGTGTTAAAAGTGTTTTAACAAACCAGATACTTGTGTCGGATGATATTATCAACGTGTTTTGTGTTGTACTATTTGAAGCGGCTGTGCTGGAATGTGTGCTTGTGATGGTTGTAGAAGTGGTGAAAGAGGCATTTTGCGATGGAGAAATGTGCGAAGTTGTAGTACTTTGAATAGGCGTAGGAATGTGTGATGGGTGATTTCTGTGGATAGCTGGACAGGAGGTCTTGATCACGGTGGTCGTATTGTTGTGAAGATTATGTAGACAATGACATACAGTTATTGGATTGTGACTGAGATTGATTACTTGAAAATGAGATAGCGCTACTATGCTGGAAGAATTCACGCAGTTGATCGAGTTGTTGCGTAAATTTAGGAACTGGTATCCTTGACACAATTCTTTGGGGAGACGTGGTAGAGATGTTAAGTCTTTCACACTACAGTCCACAAAACGCAACCCTCTGATGCAAGAGCAATCTTTTGGCGCGAACTTGCAGCATTCATCTTTGGCGAATATTAAACTCACAAAGAACCCACAAAGGAACAATAGGACAAACATATTGGCACGCGAAGACCGTAACACTTGTTTGGATTCTGAACATTTCCAGTCAAATGTAATTTGAGTAGGACCACTTTTGACTTTGACCAAATATTAAAAGTGGAAGTCAAGTATTAAATGTCACTCAATACTCAATAACAAGAGGGATTTTAATAACATTGTCGAGTTTTACAGAGAAATCAGAACATCGGAAACCTCATTGAAATTACCCTTTACTATTATCCTACATAAAAAAACTTTTAGTCACAGAGATATGGAAATTTCGGCCTTTTCGAGTAACTACGTATTGTTTACTGCCTGTCATCACCTGTCAAGTAAATTAGCCCACCCAAATAAAGTTTAAAAAAATGGGTGGTCTTTTGTATCATGGTACAGCAGTTGTTAAATCGGAGGGTGTTCCATTGTTTTAAATTATTATAAATGCTGGTGAATCGAGGGGTGGTACATTCCTTGAAAGTCGCAGGATTACAGCATGGATCAGGACGATATTTTTTCCCAGGTAAGTGGGTTTTTTGTTTATTTGCTTGTTTTTAAGTCGTTGTTGCTGTTTTAAATCTTTTTTTTGTGACATTAGTCTATTTTTTAACTACTAGTACAATCTGCCCGAGCCGGAGGAAATGGACTGGTACATCCAAGTGTACGGGGAAGAGGAGCGCGAAATTCAAGATTGGATGACGCCGCTCCAAGACTGGGATCTTTCTCCGGAAAACGTAAGATCGCGTTTATATCTTTCAAATTAAGCAAAGCTGTTCATATACATGATTTTTAATTATTCGGCATAGTATTCATTTATCTCTGTTTTTTTTTCATATATGTAGACAACTTCAGATCAAGGCCTGGCTTTTAACGAGGTACTTCAAATTTGTAATGTTATTATTCACAAGATGTAATGCGTTCTAGAATCTATAAGAAGTGGAGGTCTGTGGTTTCGACGTGGTTCATTGATCTATGTTGTTGTTGTTTTCAGATTTCTCCTGGTTTAATGTATTTGCAGCAAGAAGCACTCAGATTTGATGTGGACCAGGTACCTAAATTGTAATGTTATTATTCACACACCTGACACGTAAGCGAATGCACGTTGATCAATGAGTTTATTTTTAAAGTTTCATTTTATATTTTACTTATTTAGACTTCAAATATCGAAAATATACCACGGCAGCAGCAGCAAGACGATGCCTCTGATAATGTCAACGAGGTATGTATTTTAATTGATGTGTGTACACGCAAACAAACAAAACTATTGATCAAAGCGTTCTAGAATCCAGAACAAGTGGAGGTCTGTGGTTTCGATGTGGTTCATTGATCTATGTTGTTGTTGTTTTCAGATTTCTCCTGGTTTAATGTATTTGCAGCAAGAAGCACTCAGATTTGATGTGGACCAGGTACCTAAATTGTAATGTTATTATTCACACACCTGACACATAAGCGAATGCACGTTGATCAATGAGTTTATTTTTAAAGTTTCATTTTATATTTTTACTTATTTAGACTTCAAATATCGAAAATATACCACGGGAGCAGCAGCAAGACGATGCCTCTGATAATGTCAGCGAGGTATGTATTTTAATTGATGTTTGTACACCAACATCTAGGCTGAGAGGGTGGGTCTGTACAAACAAACAAAACTATTGATCAATTCCATTTTTTTTTTCACTATTTATAGGTAGCCTCTCTGGGTGGAACAGATTCACAGACTGGGGGCTCAGAGACTCTTGTGTCTAACAAAAAGGTATTATTTTGTCAGATATTTGTTAATCGTATGAAACAAATGCTCAATAGTTGGTCAGGTCTTAAATAATATAAGGATAGAAGAGGAAATCAAACATAGGACTAGGTAACCATCAAGAGCGCTTAGAGAGGTTTGCAGTGCTGTCAGAGCGTTTTAAGCAGACAGTCATGTTAGCTAATTATGCTTTTGCCTGGGATCCGATGCAAAGTAGCCGAGTTCAGAAAACACGGCACTGGGTTCGCAAGCCTAAATAATATTTTTTTTTAAACAGAATTTCACCTGTCCAATATGTGACAAATGCTTCACACGGCATGACACATTGAAAAGACACAAGAGCAATGTTCATGAAGGTGTTCGCCCCCACGTCTGTCATCTCTGCTCAAAGGAGTTTAAGAGAAAGGCTCATCTGGAGAGGCACCTCCAATGGCATGATAAGAGGGCAAGAAAAACATTTACCTGTGGTAAGTGTGACAAAACGTTTTCTGAAATCAGCATATTCAAAGCGCACTATGCCACACATCAGTGCCACATTCTTGCCCTGAATCTAGTCCTCGTCCTCCTTCTTCCAGCGATCCTATTACAGATGCAGGCCCCTCTCAGGGAGCGTATCGCACAAGCCCTGAAGGAATGGAATCAGGCACATCCCAGATTGGGGGAGGCAAAGGATCAGGAAAGGGGAAGGGAAAGGGGAAGGGAAAAGGAAAAGGAAAGGAAAACCAACCTCTGAACTTTCATTAACCCAAGACCCCCCTAACCCTGACCCTGGAACTTACGAAGACCGACCACTGTATCACCAGCACTGGCGGCAGATACGTACCAGATTCAGCAGAAGAAATCGTCTGCTGGACTGGTACAATTTCCGTCTGCAGTCCCCTACCATTTCAAGCAGGGAGCTGTCAGACCGATTGCAAGACGTGTTTGGTGAACAGTTGTCGGTCTTCCGTGTCAATATAGCTTTTGGTTTTTTTCTGCGTAACACTGAAACAAATGTTGTCCAGTACTTTCATCCCTCCTCGAATAACGAGAATCTCCTGGATGAAACGGTACTTATTCGCAATGCTGAGGATGTGCAGGCTCTACAGCAAAGATTAGAGAGTTTGGACATTGACGAATGGTTGAAACAGCGCAGACCGAATTAAAGTGGACGCTGGACGGTGTTGCCAATGTTGTCTTTTTTGTATACAAGCTGCCTCAGCACCCTATTGGTACAGGACAGGATCTCCCGCAGTACGTGTATGCTAACCAGGGCTTGATTCACCTTGCAAGAGACCCACGTACCTGGAACATGTACGAGGACAACAAATGTCTGTTTCGCTGCCTGGCACTGCACCTTGGGGGATGTACAAAGCACAACCTGGAAGCCACCACCAGCCATTTGTTTGAGAGATACTACCAAGACAAAGGGATAAATCAGACAGAATTCCCAGGAGTGACATTGGAGGAACTTTCTGATGTTGAGAATTTTTTTAAGGTAAACATTACAGTGTACAGCCTTGATCCAGTTGAACAATCAGAAAGTTCCTCCAATGCCCCTCCTGTCATGGCAACCCTGATCAGGCGTTCAATCAAACATCATGACTCCACCATGGTTTTAAACTTATACAATTCTCACTTTTCTTACGTGCGGGATTTGCAAAAATACTCAAAAAGCTATTCCTGTTCAAAATGTGGCAAGCTATGGAAAAGTGCAGGGCTTCTAAACAGACATGAAAGAAGTTGTGACGCAAAGGTACGATATCAATACCCAGGAGGCTGTTTCACGCCCCCTCAGTCAGTGCTTGAACTCCTCGAACAAGAGTGCATCACCATCCCCGAAGACCTAAAGTTCTTTCCCTACCGGGCAACATACGACTTTGAATCAATGTTTACGAGTGAAAACCTACCATCAAGCACAGAAAATCTCTCCTTTCAAGCTCAGCACGAACCAGTCAGTTGCAGCATAGCGTCAAACATCCCTGAGTATGCCGAGCCCAAATGTATTGTAAGTGATGGGGATCCAAGCAAGCTGATAGAAAACGTTCTAGAGTACCTCTTAAAGCTCAGCAACGAAAGTTACAGACTTGTGAGACAAGACTTTCAGTGTGTATTTGACGAGATTGATGAAATACTTGGGACAGAAATGGAGGAAGAGAATGGAGGAGAAGAAACTCACAGAGAAATTGACCTCATGGATTCTGACAATGATGAAGAGGAAGATATTGAACCAGAAAATGAGCAAGACAGAAATTTCATTGACGACGCCAGTGACTCTGAGACTGAAAGTGTGTCATTTTATCATGCATTTAACCAAAGTCATCCAGCGCCAGAACGCATTGTAGATAACCACCCCGTGAAGACAAGGAAGATTGCTATCTTAAAAGACTGAGAAAGCAATTGGAAGAGTACCTGAAGCAGCTCCCTGTCATTGGCTTTAACAGTGGAAAGTATGACCTCAACCTGATCAAGAAGTACTTGGTTCCTGTTCTCCTCCAACAAGAAATTCCCATGCTGATAACAAAGCGGCAAAATAATTACATGGCAATTTTTACAGAGCATATACGATTTCTTGATATCACAAGTTATTTAGCACCAGGTTTCAGTTACGAGAAATTTTTAAAAGCCTATGAGTGTCAACAGACAAAAGGGTATTTTTGCTATGAATATTTAGATTCCATAGATAAACTTAATGAGCGCTCTATGCCTCCTCATGAGCATTTTATTCTTCCCTTAAAGGAAGTAATATTTCAGAAGAAGAATATACTTATTGTCAACGCATATGGCAAGAAAAAAATATGCAAACCTTAAAAGATTTTTTAAAGTGGTACAACAATTTAGATGTAAAACCTTTCTGTGAGGCATTAGAGAAAATGTGTAACTTTTGGAAAGAAAGGAAAATTGACATGTTGAAAGCTGGGATTTCAATTCCAGGAATAACTTTAGCTTATCTTTTCAAAACATTAGAGTCAGGAGTAGAGTTTTCTTTAGTTGATAAGAAGAATAGTGATTTGTATCACCTGTATCAATCATCACTGACTGGTGGCCCGTCAATAGTATTTCATCGTCATTTTAAGTCAGGAGAAAGCAAAATTAGAGAAGTAGAAATGGCAGATAAAGGGTTGGAGCCAGAGACGTGCCAGCGGATCCTAGGATACGATTGCAATGCCTTGTATTTATGGTGTATGGGAAACCCCATGCCGACGGGTCTGTTTACTAGACGGCTGGAAAGTACGAACTTCAAAAGGCAATCGTCAGTTCGGATGGCAGATGAATGGCTTGCGCACGAGGCTAACCAAAGGGGGGTTCCAATCAGGCATCGCTTAAACAACACAGAAAAAAGAATTGGAGACCGTAAGCTTCCAGTAGACGGCTACCACGGACCAACCAGCACAGTATTTCAATTTCACGGGTAAGTGTAAAAGATAAAAGTCTGATCAGAGAGAAACTAATAATGTGTCACTTTCAAAGACGTTTTGGTGAGCAAAAACAGGAAATGAAGCATTAGAACTACTTACCAAATAGAGTCGAGTGATAAAAACGTGTTGTTCCATTTTCCCAACGATGAACAAATGTACGACTTTCCCCTCAAAACAAGGTCGCCATTTTGCTCGCCCCAGTGCCTCTCGCTTCTAGCTACCACAGTACTCTGGTGATATCTTCTTATTTTCATCTTTAGATGTTTTTGGCATGGACATAGTTGCCATTTGACCGAAGGAAAGGAGGTGAATGAAGTACGCCAAAAGCCCATGAGTGAACTCTACGAGGAAACGCTAAGAAATTCGCAGTACATCAGAGATCAAGGCTACAATTTAGTGGAGGTGAGAATTATTATATTATAAATTTTAAATATAAAACCCGCTAAGGTATAAATATATATAGGTATATACTATAAATATAATATAATATAGGTATATACTATAAATATAATAAAGGTATATACTATAAATATAATATAGGTATATACTATAAATATAATATAATATAGGTATATACTATAGGTATATAATATAGGTATATACTATAAATATACATATTTTTTATTAATAATTTTATTTTTATAGATGTTTGAGTGCCAATGGAGAGAGGAGAAAAGTAACAGTCCCGAGCTTCGCCGCTTCCTACGAGAACGTTTTACCCGTCCCCTAGACTATCAGACCACCCTTGACCAGACACAGATCCTGGATGCCGTCCGCAACGACAACATGTTTGGGGTTGTAGAGTGTGACATTCACGTTCCAGATCACCTTAAAGACTACTTTGCTGAAATGTGTCCAATCTTCAAAAACATAGAGCTCTCCAGGGAGTCGATCGGCGAGCACATGAGGGCCTTTGCTGAGGAGCGACAAATCATGAATCGTCCGCGCCGGTCATTGATTGGGAGCTTTTACGGAAACAAGATCCTTCTTGCTACGCCATTGCTCAAGTGGTATTTGGCCCACGGTCTCGTGGTGACTCGAATTTATCAGACTGTGGAGTACTCCCGTGATGCCTGCTTTGGACCGTTTAGAGACTTGGTCAGCGACGCACGGAGAGAGGGAGATAGAGACCCCGACAAGGCGATCGTCGCAGACACCATGAAATTGGTAAGTTTTGGTGTCCGACCAGCGTGGCGCGCACCAGCTCAACTCGCACGATGCGCTTTTTATATATTTAAACAATTTTTATTTCTTGTCATTCAGGTTGGCAACAGTTCGTATGGCAAATGTATCACCAATCAGCTCCGCCACAGAGACGTTCGCTTCTGCAATGAGGATCTGCAGCTACTCTCATCAACTCTACCCTGTTTAGAAATTTAGACCAAGTCACAGATAGCACTTACGAGGTAGAGAGCTCTAAACGAAAAATTAACTTAAATTTACCGATCCAAATTGGCTACTTTGTCTATCAGTACGCCAAGCTTCGCATGCTAGAATTTTCTACGACTTTTTAGATAACACTGGACGAAAAAATGGATTTACACCACGAGCAAATCTGAAGCAAACATATAGTAAATACCAGATTTGCTTGTGTTTGATCAGATTTGCTCAAACAGAAACTTTGAAAATTCCTATGAATTTACAGCACTAGCGCAGCTGGTGAATACCGCTTTTACTTTATTTGTAAATGCGGCGGCAAATCCAATAGCAAATTTATAAATTGGGCTTGGATTTACAGCTATGGAAAGGTTAAGCAAACGTAAAGATTTGACGTTGAATTCACCATAAAGGCAAATGTATGGTGAAGACAGAATTTGCCCGGGGTTTATCCGGCTAGTAAATGTAAGCAAATACAGAAAACACGATGTCGAATTATTAGATTTACAGCGATAGTAAATCTATAGAAAACTCAAAGATTTGGTTTTGAATTTAGCATAAATGCAATTGTATGGTGAAACAAAGAATTTGCCCGCAGTTTGCGCGGCGGCTAATCAAATTTTCTATAAATCTATAAATACAAGATAAAGAACAACAACACACATGGAATTACGAACTTTATTATTAAAATCGACGTTCAAGTATTATATCTCATCAATTTGTTTTCAATTCAGGTGAAATTATATTCAAAATTTAATTTCAATAACATGCATTGGAAGACCATCTTCATGGAGTTCATATAGAATTTCTCTGTTCTCCTCCAGTGTCCACTATCACCGTCTTGAAGGCCTCACGAACCTCTTTCTGTAAACAAAAATAAAGGAATAAGAATATACAAGAGCAATATCCGAGGTATTAAACTTAGAATAAAATCTCATGTTCCTTCGTAAAAATAAAAGCTTGCACCGTAATTTCTTAAATAGAGTACTTGTCCAAGATTAATGATAAACTTATAGCAGTAGTGTTTACCCTCTAGTAAAGAGCGGAGTTCATATGACTTACAGTGAATACGTGATTAATACATCGATTCTGAATAGAACTTATAGTATAGTACAGTCATCTGAAATCCGCTCTCTGCATAGTTAGTAGAGGGGAGGCCCTCTACTAACTCCCTATACTAACTATGCTCTATGCCTTAGCATAGTATAGTAGAAATAACGACTCGAACAAACTAAACTTCTTTGCGCCAAATAATACACCATCGAACAGAACCAGAACGTGATCTTTGCTTTCGCAGGGCAACTACATCACAACATATATCTGTTATTTAGAACTAGAACACAAAGTAATGTCTTACCGAACAATCAGGGCTTTCGTAATCGTGTGTAATAAACGTCTTTCTCTAAATTACTGTTGTTTCTGCTCGCGCTTGTTCGAGGTCATTTCAGTTAGACGTATTATCACCAATCCAATTATCCTTGGCGTTTGGCTTCTAAATCGTCCAGAATTCTTGGTTCAAGCTTGTATATTCCTTTGCTGACGCATAGTCCACTTCGTAGGCAAGGTATCAAACTTTTAGCTATACTATATCGTTTTATAAACATTAACAGCAGTCCTTTCAAACACATCTTCCTTCGACGTACCTTTCATGATTTCGTTGGCCGTTGCATCAGATAGAGGCTCAAAGTTCGTTTGCAGCACTAAGTCACGTGGTTTAAGGGGGTGTGCATGCACACCCCCTACTAACGACACATTTGCCCTGCAGCCAAACATGCAGCAAAACTATAATCCCGAAATTCGCCTTTCACAAGCAAATATGCGGCAAATAAAATCCGAACTTTCTATTCTGCACGCCATCTTTTCAAAATCCGTATTTCGTGGCAACTTTGCTTGAAATGTAAACCTCAGGCAAACACATTACAAATCTGTAAATTTGCTTCGACTCGGCAAATCTGTTGCAAATATAAGCCAAACTTTGCATGTACGTCGATTATACCAACCGCTAAAGTCAGTACTTATTCTCAACTTTGCATGTAATGCAAATCTAAGGTAAAGGTATAAGGTTCATGCTACGGTATCCAGGTTCACGCTACGGTACCCAGGTTCACGCTACGGTACCCAGGTTCATGCTACGGTATAAGGTTCATGCTACGGTACTCAGGTTCACGCTACGGTACCCAGGTTCACGCTACGGTACCCAGGTTCATGCTACGGTATAAGGTTCACGCTACGGTACTCAGGTTCACGCTACGGTATAAGGTTCACGCTACGGTACTCAGGTTCACGCTACGGTACCCAGGTTCACGCTACGGTACCCAGGTTCACGCTACGGTACCCAAGTTCACGCTACGGTACCCAGGTTCACGCTACGGTACTCAGGTTCACGCTACGGTACCCAGGTTCACGCTACGGTATAAGGTTCACGCTACGGTACCCAGGTTCACGCTACGGTACCCAAGTTCACGCTACGGTACCCAGGTTCACGCTACGGTACTTAGGTTCACGCTACGGTACCCAGGTTCACGCTACGGTATAAGGTTCACGCTACGGTACCCAGGTTCACGCTACGGTACCCAGGTTCACGCTACGGTACCCAGGTTCATGCTACGGTATAAGGTTCATGCTACGGTACTCAGGTTTACGCTACGGTACCCAGGTTCACGCTACCGGTATAAGGTTCACGCTACGGTACCAAAGTTCATGCTACGGTATAAGTTCATGCTACGGTACTCAGGTTCATTCTACGGTACAAGGTTCATGTTATGGTGGTTCACGCTATGGCAAAAAACGTTTTAACCCTAGATGAAATATCGTAACATTTCTTTATGCCGCTCTCAACTCGCCGACGTTTGTCCCGGCGTTTAGTCAACTCTATACGCCTTAAAATAACGGATCTCAACGCTAAACTCTTTTCTTTCCTCGCTGAAAGCAAAGCGAAAAAATTCAATCTGCTTGCCGGTCCGCCTGTTGTCCCCGAGCTTTCCACTCAACGGAATGCGGTTGTCACTATACCAGACGACCTGCCGCTCACTGACGCCGAGAGATCCGTTCTCGGGAAGGGCCTTAATTTCGTGCCTATATCCAACAAGGCAGATGAATTTACAGCTAGGCAAGATACAGAACGTTTTCTCCGTCGCGTTAAACTCAGAGCTCATTTTCACGATAGGGACTCAGAACCGGTTGAGAAAGACGACTTTGAAGCGCTTAAACCCAGCTCTTCTCACTGGACTCCTAACGACGGTCAATTTTCTGCCGTTGATCTTTTTGTTAAAAAATGTCGTCAGGACCTACAGCGCGTGCATTTCAACCGCAAACTTAATTTCAGCAACCTTTCTAGAGAAGAGATGTCAGCTCTTAGATCTCTCCGCACGCGCAAAGACGTTGTCATTAAGCCTGCCGACAAAGGCGGCGCGGTGGTCGTTTGGCGCACCGACCTGTACAAACAGGAAGCCGCTCTCCAACTCTCCGACACTACCTTCTATTCTAAACTTAAGAAAGACCTCACGACCACCAACCAGAATACTATTTCTCAAACTATTAAGGAACTCATCTCAGATCATGAGCTGCCTAAGACTGCTACCAATCTTATCGTTACTACACCTAGAACGTCTAATATCTACTTTCTGCCCAAGATCCACAAGGCCAACAATCCGGGGCGCCCTATTGTTTCTGCATGTAATTGTCCTACAGAGCTCATTTCGAGCTACTTAGACAAACAGATGGCCCCGTTTGTCAAAGCACTTCCCTCTTATATTAAGGACACCAACCATGCTCTCCACATTTTCAATAACTTTTCTTTTCCTGCCGATAGTGCGCATAGGTTTATCTTCACTATGGATGTTAAGTCTTTGTATACAGTCATTCCCAATGACGAGGGTCTAAAGGCCCTTAAACACTTCTTTGACCGCAGGAGTGTCTTAGAACCTAGCACTGCCACTCTACTCAGACTAGCTGAGTTAGTCCTCACTCTTAACTGCTTTTCTTTTTCAGGCGATTTTTATCAGCAAGTCAATGGAGTAGCCATGGGCACTAAAATGGGACCCAGTTACGCCAACCTCTTCGTTGGCTACATCGAGGACCTAATTTTTCAGCAGTACGATGGCCCCACGCCTCATTTCTACGGACGCTACATTGACGATTGCATTGGCGCTACATCGTGCCCTAAGCCTGACCTCGAGCGCTTCATTTCTTTTGTCAATAACTTTCACCCAGCGCTCGAATTCACATGGGAAATTTCGGAGACCTCTCTCACATTCTTAGATATCAATCTTACTATTAACGGAGATCGCTTAGCTACTTCGGTTCACTACAAACCTACTGATTCTCATGGTTACCTGTTGTTCTCTTCATCGCACCCCGCGCATGTCAAGACAGCTATCCCGTTCTCCCAGTTTCTCCGACTCCGTCGCTTGTGCAGCGAAGAGGCCGATTTTATGGCTAAATCGGACGAAATGAGCGATTTTTTCAGAAATCGTGGTTACCCTGACAATGTCGTCGCTAACGCCCTTAGCCGCGCCCGTTCGATCGACCGAACCACAGCCTTGCATCCATCAGAACCCACTCTAGAGGATAGGATTCCCTTCCCCCTTACTTTTCATCCTACTAACCTAGCAATCAAGCATTTTGTATCCAGGAACTTTAAGATCCTACAAAGGGACCCGGAAACAGCCGCAATTTTCCCCAAGCCGCCTTTGTTCTCTTTTAAGCGGGACCGAAACTTGCGCAATTCTCTTGTTAGAGGCGTTCTCACGCCTGGCGGTCTACAGCCCGGCACTTTCAAATGTACAAGAAAAAAATGCACAACGTGTGATCATGTCGTTTCCACCACCCGGATCAACGGCCCTAGCGGCGAGTCTTTTAACATCACGGATCACTTTGATTGCACCACCGCCAACGTCATATATTGTATTACTTGCTCCCTTTGCCGCATGATCTATATAGGACAAACCGGCCAAATGCTTTCCACGCGCTTTTGCCAGCATCGCAATGATGTGAAGAAAATGACCGTAACAAACCAGTGGCCCGACACTTCAATCTTCCCGGTCACACTAGAGATCATATGACTGTTTGCGGTGTTTCTCTTCACAACGGGTCTAATCATTCTCGCTTCCAGAAAGAGAATAGACTTATTCTTTCACTCGGTTGCCGATCACCCCACGGCATCAATGAATTTTTCTCTTTTATCTAGTTTTCTACATCTCATCATATTTCCTCTTTCTTTACTTTCATCACTAGTTTGCGATTTCAATGGCCCATGACATCCTTTGTTATTCTTAACCAATTATCACCTTTAGTCATTCCGAATGTTTATCTGTTGCCTAGCAACGGCTCTACATTTACTTTATATACGGCCCCACTCCCTCAGTTTTCTCTCTTTGCTCCGACGAAGGGCTAACGCTCGAAACGTCAGCAAAACACCAATTTTCCCACGGCGTTTAACATAAATCTCAACCTTTGGTTGTTGTTGTTCATGTTCATATTTACGTCAGCTATACTTGCAGATCAAACACAATATTTACTATCAAATTTGCTGCGATCGCAAAGTTCAAGCAAACTTGGAGCACCAAATTTGCTTCAGATTTGCTCAGCGAGCGAAGTTGAGCAAATCCATTTTTTCGTCCAGTGTAAATTTGTTGACCGCAAAGATTATCAAATGGCCACGATGGACACCGATTCTTTATACTTTGCTATTTCTGGAGATAGCCTCGAAAGCATCGTTAAGCCTGAACTAAGGCAGCAATTCGAAGATGAAAAATGTTTGTGGTTACCGCGAAATGACACTCCAGAAAATGCTGCTTACGATAAGCGCTCGCCGGGGCTCTTTCAAATTGAGTACAAGGGAGACGAAATTGTTGCTTTGAACTCGAAAACGTATTATTGCAGTGGAGATACGGACAAGTTTTCCTGTAAAGGCATAAATAAGCGAAATAATAAGATAGACAAGGAGAGATACCTCAATGTTTTGCGAACACAGAATTCAAATTCTGGAGTGAATGTGGGTTTCAGAGTGATAGATAGTAGCATATACACGTACAAGCAAACCAGGGAAGGGTTTTCGTATTTTTATGGGAAGCGGGAGGTTTTAGAAGATGGAGTGACCACTCGCCCTCTAGATGTATAATACTTTATGTTAAATAAAATCAGGGAAGGGTTTTCGTATTTTTATGGGAAGCGGGAGGTTTTAGAATATGGAGTGACCACTCACCCTCTAGATGTATAATACTTTATGTTAAATAAATCTATGTCAAGTCTACATTTTTGTGTTTACATGTTGGAAGACCAGCGAGGGTGATTATTCTTCCTCTAATAAGCCGGTATTGTGTCGTGCGCGCGCTATAAATTGGCATGATTTGCTGCAAGTAAGTCAGTCGGTATCATGAGTTCGCCTGCCTCGGATCCCTTTGACACGCGCCTAGTGCACCCGTTCAGCGCCATAATTGCGGGCCCTTCTTCGTCTGGGAAGACCGAGCTCCTTAAACAAATATTGGAGGGTGGGGAAGATGTTATTCAAGGGGCCCCGGAAAACATTATTTGGTACTACATGTTGGATCAACCCGCTTATGGCCGCATGCAGGAGACCATACCAAACATCACCTTTGTCGAGGGAACTCCGTCGCCGGATTTGGAGTCCAAACTCGACCCAAGTGTTAGAAATCTGATTGTCTTTGACGATATGATGTGCGAGTTGAGTAGCCAGCCCCTCCTGACAAAAGTGTTTAGCAGAACAGCGCACCACAGGAACCTCTCTTGTGTTTTCATTGTTCAAAACTTGTTTATTCAAGGCAAAGAAATGCGAATGTCAGTCTCAATGCAAACTACATCTTATTATTCAAGAATCCAAGAGACGGTACCCAGGTTGGACATCTCGCGCGCCAAATTTTTCCCGGCAACGTAAAATACATGCAACAGGCTTTTGAAGATGCGACCGAAAAACCTTATGGGTATCTTTTGTGCGACCTAAAAAACAACTGTCCAGCGGACTACCGTCTGAGAACAAACATACTTCCGGGAGACTCTCTGCAATATGCCTACATCAAGGTGTGTGATAAATGTTTCGGCACAAGGACACTTGTGTCATTTGAAGATGAGCGCTCGGGTCAGACGGAACTATCATCATCTCAAGGTAATATCGCTAAGCAAGCCACATCAAGTCTTGAAAGTTGCCGACGATCCGCTTATAAAAACACTGTGCGAGTGCGTTTTTAACGTTCTCAAATCGACAGTGCCTATCAGCTCGGTTAAAAAGAAAAAATTGATACGATACAAAAAACAGTTACACAAGCTAGTCGACAAGAAAGTTGCTTTGTCTAAAAAGCGAAACATTCTAGTCCAATCTGGTGGAAATATTCTGCCTTTGCTTCTTCCTGCCGCCATACGAGTCCTGGAACAGCTGATAAAATGAGCCAAGCGAAAAAGATGGTGCTCGTTCCCGTGCCCCTCTACGAAAAATTGCAACAGCGTAAACAGGTCAATACTCCGCCGCTAACCAACAGGCTACAGGGATTAGACCAGGAAATGCAACACGCTCTGACTGACGAGGATTTATCCGACGGAGAAAAAGTGCGCCAGTACATAAACAAGCTTCAAGATTATCTCGTGTACTACCAAAACGAAAACAAGAGCCCATCAAGGTCAAAGTGGAGAGTGATGCCACTGAGAACTCCAAACAAACTTCACAGGAAGTGGCGGGACAGGGAACCAACGACGAGGAGGGGAGAGAGAAACTTTTGCCGCAAATGGAAGATAAAGTTGAAACTGAAATCTTAAATGCACTGCCAAAGGTCCTTAAAGCCAGAGGAAAATTGCTGATCGAGAAAATCAAAGATCATCCAGACATTTTAAAGTGGGACAAAAGTGGTCAACTCATCTACGAAAACCAAGCCCCAATCAAAGGGACGCACGTGGTAGATCTTTTCAATGACGTACTGCGCGGAGATGGAATAGGCCTTGATCCTCTAGGGTGGCACGCGTTTGCTCAAGGCCTTGCCAAAATGAACACCCCAGATCATTTAGTGCGTAATCAGAGTAGAAGGCAAACCGTCAGGGAGTTTAAATCAAAGTCGAATTTACTGGGCAAACGAAGCACTCCTCTGCTTCAAGAGACTTCATCAGACGTAACCCCCATCGGCCGTACGAAAAGTGCATCGAAAAAGAAAAAAACAAATGTCTAGGCGCTGGTTGAATTTTTAATGTAAACAAAAGTAATAAAACAACGTCAGTGCTATAAAGAATCAATGCTTTATTGGTTTTGACAACTGCTGCGTAGCACGGTGCGCTTTTCTATCTCGAAAGAGATATCCGTAGCGCTTTGAGATAAAACGGTATACAAGTTTATCGTTTTCTTTAAAATCACGCGAAAATCTATTTACAATGGTAGGTAATGCTATGTTTCGAGACATTAATAACAAAAAATAGAGGGCGTAATGCCCGCACACGTTCGAGTCTATGCTCTGGAGACAGTGTTCATTATAGGTCCAATTCTTGCAGTTTTCCTCCAAAAGACGTTTAAAGGTCGGCGTATAGTATTCTGGCTTCTTTCCATAAGAGTCCAAGAACCACCCCATTTCTTCCGTGATATAGAAGGCGCACCAATGCGATCCCGGCTGTGCTTTTCCATCCACATTTCCAACCATCACCGAAGGGTATTTTTCCACTGTCTTCGGGAGCTCGTCAGAGGCAAACACCCCTCCAAAATAGGGCCGAGTGTAACGATCTGCCTCTAATACTGTTGCAATCTGTTGAGTGTTCATGTCGACTACTTCCAATTGTACGTTATTTGGCGATTGGAATCTATAGACAAAAGTCCGTCGAACTCAGCGAAAATAATAAGATTGACTGTCGCTGCCAGTGCTTCTGAAAACTGAATTCCAATGCGCAGGTTTCCTTGCTTTATAGGCGACACATGCGGACCAGCCGCGAGGTCTGGGCTCAAGTCAAATGCGTACAGCGTGTAGCCCGATGCATAGTCAGATCGTGAGATGTGATTTCCTTGGTCGTGAAACAGCGTTCCTGTGCCACTAAACAGACTCATGTATCCTAGGAGGTATTGCTTCTTTTTAAAGTTGAGCTGTAGCGCTTTGGCGGGGGCAGATTCCCCATTGACATACACACCTACTTGCGTTGCGTTGAAGTGTTGAAAGTTAAACGGGTTCTTGTCGTAGCTTCCATTAAATGCCGAGTTTTCTACCATCCCCAGTACGATTCTTCTCGGTACGGATCCCAAAAACACGTCGTCTGGGTTAAAGCTCATGTTTCCAGCTGGGATGGACATGGACTTGCACTCTACTCTGCGAATCGGATACAGAGCTGGAGCATGCTGCAGGGCGGCGGCAATCCCGAGAAAGGCGTCATCGTATAGAGTCACTTTACGAACTAACAACTTGGCCTCTAAAATTACCACCTTGAAGTCGGCATCGGCTACTGATGACACTAGGCAAAACGAATTCTTGGCGCGGTTCAGTCTTATTCGAACATTCACCCCGTTAAGTAGCAAGCGGTCCTGTGAAAACAGGTCTAGGTGAAGGGGGCCCAACATCTCGAACGGTGCGCTTGTCTTTGCGATGTCGAATCGAGCTTTTAGCCCGCTGTTTCTGTCAGCAGCTGTGACTAGGGGGTTCACAGCGTCCATTTTACCAGCGGTGTCTTTATAAAACAATTCACCTTCGAGTTGGGAATTCTTGGCATCTTTTCCGTAGCTTAGTAAAGTGGTGATCATAGCTCGATATGGGTTTGTGTTGGTGGAGGATGATATCAGTTTATCATTCACGGTCAGGTCTACTTGGGAAAACATTGCTTGATGAAAAAGGTTAACCGGCCCCACTTGGTCATCGCCATCCAAAGCCGAGTTATCGCTCTTGACTATTTTTGCTTTGGTATACAGCAGAGTATGTCTTAAATCGGGGAACTCGTCGCCGCTACCAGAAATGTTAAACTCCAAAGGTCCAGTGTCGGAGATGTTGGAGACGGGAAAATACTCAATCCATTGCGACTTGTCAATGTTGGTTTGTACGTTTGGGGCTCGAAACACGTCGAGCTCCGATTTACTGCAAGTCTCGGATCTAGTAGGATGGGCCATTATTCAAAAAAACGGTGAATATCTGAATCAACGTGTGTTCTCTTCTTGGCCGGAGCTGTTTTCCTCTTCTTGGTTGAAGACGAAGTGGACTTTTTTGCTGGCGCTTTCCTTTTTCTACCCTTTTTTCCAGCTCCCGTTTGTTCTCCCGTTGCATTCTGGGATGCCAGATCGTTCAACACTCGCTGCCCGGCATGCGTTGCGTGCCTGAGTGTAGACTCTTTCAAATTTTGCCCACTCATCACATCCTGCGCTACTCCTATTCCCTCTTTGAGTGCTTCGCGCCCAAGCGCCTTTACACCAGAAGTGATTTTGGGCACCGCCCAGCGATACAAACCTTTGAGAAATGATCCCAATCCATAACCTCGCTGAGTGTGACCTCCTTGAAAGGCTGGTAGGTTCCCGCCTTTTTGCGTCGCTTGCTTCACGTAGTAATCTTTGTAAAATTCAGAGTCTCTCATTCTGCCTCAGTCGAAATAAGGAGAGACCTTTCGAAAATGAAGTGTTATCAACACTCTGCCAGTTTCAAATGCCGCAAAATCGCCAGAACTAGTCTTTAAGTTGACTTCAATGACTTCAAAGTACTTCCTGCTGACCGGCAAGTACTGCGGATTCACAAAAGAACGCGTTATCCGCTCCCCATCTCTACCTTCCACGGGTAATACCCTTAGCAACTGAACCTGAGAATCTCCCACAATCTGGGACTCGACTATATCGCAATACACGTAAATATTGTGGAATCCATGATCTAGATCTGCTTCTCTCTTTGCAGTGGTGGTACCCGTATAGAGCTTGATTTTTTCGAATCCCAACATTTCCCCAATTCCGTGGAACAAGACTGTAATGTTTGCTGTAGTTTGCAGTGTGACTTTGTGAGATAACTTGTCGTACGTCAAACGCGTGTTTTTAAATTTGTTTTCTAATTTTTGAATTCCTTGGTTTACCGCTTGGATAATGCTTTCGATGGACTGGTAGTGACCTTCTGGCACTATACATGTGTTTGGCTCTTTATCTGATGCGGTTGTATCTTCCAAGTAAAGGCGATTCCAGTCGTTTGTTTTACGCACGTTTTTCCACGAATGGGGATATTGAACTTCGACAATTCCAATTTGCCATTCGCCGGAAAGAATGAGAGCTTGAGGGAGCTTAATTCGGTACTGGGCCAGGGTGTTGTCTTTAAATACATCCATACTCCCGTTAGAGGGGAGCCACAAATAAAACTGCGTACTTTCCATGCTGACTAGAGTAAAGTGACTACAAAACTCCAATGCTGTGTGTTTTAATATACGTTTATTGATTTATTCACTCATTTTACAACCGTTTTACATCACTTGCGGGCACCCACGAGTTAAATTTCTCGCCCCAGCCTAACCATTTGATGAGGTATTCGGTCTTTCCTTTGTGTTTTCGTTTACGTAACACTTTCTCTACTTTATAAACGTCATCTGTTTTGACCACGGCTTGAATTTCCGGCTCATAGAACACGCCTCCGATCTCCTCGCCAAGTTCGTCGATTAATCGGTAGACGGGCGGTCTCCTGCGCAGTCGTTCAGCAATGGTGAATATTTCAGTGCTCCAGTTTGCCTTGTACCCCTTGTCGAATATTTTCTTGGCTATGCTCACGCGCACCTTGTCTCCGACTTGGTATTTAAAGCGCACAGGACGCGAGACTGATTTTCCATACAAGGTATGCCATACTTGATCTTCGTTGCTTTTGGCCACGTCCACGGGACGCATTTGAATACTACGGTGAAAGGCGTGGTTGTACGACTCAACGAGGTCGGGCAAAATGTCGAAATACTGATGCGTGTTTTTGTAGGTAAAATATTTCCACATCTTGGTTTTCAACGTGCGATTGAACCTCTCTACCACCGAACTTTTGGCCTCGCTATGTGTTGTGAAAAATCGAACTTTTTCTTTCTTCAGATAGGTCTGAAATATTTTGTTGAGGAATTCCGATCCCTTGTCTGTCTGCAAGATCTTGGGTTTTTGTGTCTTGAAAATCTTTTTGAATGCCTCCGTGATTTCATTTCCAGTCTTTGTTTTCAGAGGGATGGCCCATGCGAACTTGCTAAAAACGTCAATACAAGTCAAAAGGAACTTGTAGCCTTTGTTGAATTTGCTGAGAGAGGAAACGTCTACCAGGTCCGCTTGGTACTGCACATTTTTCCCTCCTGTGATAACTTTGTTTCTCGGAAAGTTTTTCCTGACTGGTTTGTGAAACGTGTAGACCTCTTGCGCTTTCAACCACTCTCCTACTTTCTTCCGTGTGATCTTTTTAAGTCCTTTCTGTTTTGCAGCACGGAAAACAGCCTCCACACCTGAAAAGCTTGCGCCGCTTTTTGGACTGTAATATATTTTTTTCAACTCTTCGTCGTATGTTTCGTCCGCCATCGATTTCAGAACTTTGGATGCTTACTGTTCCACCACAGCAGGCTGATATACAGCGCACTTTACGAAATATGTCTTGCAGTGAAATATTGGGAAGTCCACCAAGACATCCGCAACCCATGACCTATCGTTCACACTGATAAAACAATACTGGTGTACATCACATTTATATATATCAGTGACAGTCGTGTCCTCTGAGACAAAGAGGACAATTATTGGTGCATCGTACTGACGTGACCTCCAGTCGTCTTAGGGGGTGACGGTAATCTTGGATCAAACAGTAAATAAGGGGTATAATGATTAGGACTAGCATGGCGATAAGAAACATCTAGCTTGGGCCCTGGCTTGGGTATAAATGACACCGTTGTTATAAAAACAGAATGCTTTATTGACAAATTAAATAACACAATAACACTTTTGATTACAATGACGTGTCACGCTTGTCACTGAACCCTTCGCACGACTGATCGAGCGCAATTCAAAGGGTTAATTAGCTGGCAGGTGGTAATACTGCTGTATTGATCGTTTTCACAATTGAGCCACCAGTGAGAAGCATGCTTACTTTGCTCACAGTTCCAACATTGCAAGAGAAATTTTCCAGTTCTTGATAGCGTTGGTGTACGGTTCTCCATGAAAGCTTCCAAAGTTCCGGAATATATCTTTTCCACGAGTAATGTAGCGTCATGTTTACCATATAACACACTTCCCTCATAGTCTCCGACACGCGATTGGAATCAAGTTTGTCTCTAGCTGTCTCGTAGTAACGCTCCCACGTTTCTTCATCCCCATCATTAAGCAATCGTGCTGATGCTGGCTTGGATGATTGATTTGGCACCCCTCACATTGAATTGCCCTCTCTCTGTAAACTTTATCAGCGCATAGATCGGTAAAAACAAGCCTTAGCCCTCTAACCAGCAAATTCACCATTTTTTCTCTTTCAACACCTTCTACTTCATCTATGATTATATTTTCTGCCTCCATTTCTTTGTAAACTTTTGCTTTGGCTATAGACAACTACACTAACATCCCATTGGTGCTCGAATATATCATGTCCCACCCTATATTTTATCTCCCACCCCTTTTTTGGGGGATACATTGTCTCCCGCCCCTTTTTTTTTTGGCATATATTATCTCCCGCCCCTTTTTTTTTGGGAATATATTATCTCCCGCCCCTTTTTTTGGGAATATATTATCTCCCGCCCCTTGGTTTAATGAAATCCACCCTCTCCCGCGGGTGATTACAAGACTCAGTATACTACTAATCTGGCTCAACCAAGACAGACTCGGAGAAAACACCAACTTAATTGGGCAAACTATTAAACAACGAATCAAAGATATTGAAATTCAGACATGGCTAGGCGAGATCCACAATGACTGCAGAAAAGAGAGCAACCAACAAAATAAGTTAAGAACGTTTAGGAAATTAAGATCTCTTACGATTTGGAACCCTATTTTAATCAAGTCCCCAATATTAAACACAGAACTGCATTAACAAAATTACGAATAATTAACCATTATCCTGCGAGATTGCGCAGAATATCGTCTGATACTTAGCCGACGAGGGACGAAGTCCCGAGTTGGCTAAAATCAGACGATATTCTGCAAAATCATATTTTCCTCAGAGACGGATATCGCAGGATAGCTGTCATGTACAGAAGACAGCTATTGGCGTTCCAATGACCATATTTGGGCAGTGCATCGATGTGCTGAATAATAAGTAGCCATAAACTAGAAATCGAAGTCGGGGACACAAGAAGCCATATCAAAAAGTAGAGGAAAGACTTTGCCGTTTATGTTGCAATGGAGAAATAGAAGATGAAAAACACTTCCTATTAAATTGTAGTTATTTTAAAATTGAACGGAATAAACTTTTCAAACAGGTAGAGCAGTCATGGAAAATTAAGACAAGCAGAATATCAGACAATGAGCTCTTCCTCTTACCGATAAATCCACCTGAAAACTTAAGCAAAATTATTTCAAAGTATATTTTTAATGCATTTACTGCAAGACAGAATTTTCTTTCCTTTTAATGGCCAATAACAGCATGATCTACTGATAAGATATATATCCTAAATGTTTGTTTTTGCTTTAATTATTTTATTAATTTATTGGAATTACACCGATGTAAATTTAGTCATTTACAAAGTGCCAATAAAACATGTCTATGTCTATGTCTATGTCTATGTCTTATTCTGAAACCTTTTCATGATTATCAAAATTCCGCTTTGATTGCGACCAATTGGACCACCCTGGTGACTAACTTCAGGTCTGCGGTAGGGTATACAATTTTTGACCCCCCCCCCCCCCCCCCCCTGGTGTAGTTGGGAACACATTTCCTTACCCCTTGAAAACATCACCATATTCAGATCTTGTGCAATCCTTTTGGCAGCGTGTGGCACTAGATCCTCATACACACCACTATCAAGAGCAAATGAAGATACAAAATAACTGCCAAATAACTCTTGCTCAGTCTCCAATATGATGTGATCTATGACCCCCTTTACTCGCACACAGAGCTCTCCGTTTGTCCAGAATTTGTCTTCAGGATAGCTTTCCATCTTGAAGAAAAATGCAGTTTTTAACATGTAGGAGGAGACTTAAGCAACAGCTTCGTGTACATTTGTCTTTTTGGTCGCAGATGTGGATTCACCAGCGCCTGTTGTTGAACCCGGAAAATCATACACCACTTCCTTCCCTGAGTCTCTCTTCTTGTGTTTTCTCTTATGTATCAGTCAATTCCAGCGGTGACCATCCCCCCCCCCCCCGGGACACACCGTGGGGCATTTGCACACGACTGGGTTCCCTAGGGTGGGGAATTTGGAAAATTTTGCTGGCCCCGGGGTCGGGATTTGTTTTTCTCCAGGGGAGGGGAGGTGGGGAATTTTGGTTCTCTTTCACAATCTTTTAGCGCGTTGAGTTTTTCGGAACTACAACACCAGTCCCAGTTACAGAAAATAACGTCACACAAAATAAAATGCCGAGCATGGCCCGTATACACCACTCTAGTTTTGAGATTGAGTGATGCCGGGGACGACAAATGAATGGAGTTTGTAGCCAAATGGCTACAACCGCGAATGGCCGAGAGAAATTAGTGGAGACGTTTGTTGTATGTCACTACTATATTGCAATACCTTAGTAGAAGAAAGAAATTCAACTACGACTTGAGACTGACGGATTTGTTTCACTGTTTACTTATATTTTGTCTCGTTTTCAGAGAGGAGAAATCTAAAAGTATAGTTTAAAAACGAATTATAAATGCTCGGACAGAATAAATGGAGTTGAAGTTCTGAGCGGGAATATTTTTGTAGTGAAGCTTTACGCAGTGTCGATGGAATGTCTTTTTCTGGTCCCGGGGGAGGGGCATTTGTCCATTTTTTGTCTTCCCCGCCGTGGGGTATTTTGCACTTTTCCAGCCCCCGGGTGGGGAATTTTTACTTTTAATTTTAGAAATGACCAAAATCCCGGGGGTTGCCCGGGGGGCATGGTCGTCGCTGGAATTGACGGATACATTACAAGGGGGGAAGTGGTGTCAGGTGAAATTTGGCTTTTACAGGCTGTTTTACGCAATATGGAGCAATTTTCCGGACTACGAAGAACTCCAAAGCATCACAGAGACAACATATAGAGGTAGGACCTTTTTATTTTGAAAACGTTTTTAGAGCATTTTAACGATACAGGGGGCATTTTAACGGGATAGAACAGGATCGACTTTTCATAAACATTGATAGCATGGGCTCCCTGTGTCCCACATCCAGACTTCCGGCCTGAGCGGGGAAAAACTATTGAACCGGAAAAAAGACTGGGATTCAACGAAGCGTTTCAACACTTTCAGTGTTGTTTTGTTTCCGCATCAAATTTCCACCTCTCAGTGAAACCCGCTGTTCTGGCGTAGTAATTTTATCTGAATTGACCTTATCTCCTTATCAACAAGCTCATATCTATATAGCAAGTGTATTTAGGCCATAGAGATGGCGTCTGAGCCGGAGATTGAGTTGAAATTTGAAGGTGTTTTGGAGAAAGCGGGCAAGAGATTCTTCGAGGTAAGTACAGTAAGCCCGAACAGTAAGCTTAAAATCTTGCAAATGAACAAGCAATCAAGGAAGCTATATATCCACGTAGAAGCTATGTATTTACTGTTTACGCCATCAATTTCGATGACCTTTGTTGATCAACAGGTCGACAAATGATGAATATTAAAACGTGGACATATCAGTAAATTCACTATACTGGGATTTGTTGTTTATGGAGGATTCAGTCATGTTCCAGTTTTATTACCGCCGCTAGGTTCCCGATTTGAAGGGCTATATCTACTTTTTATTAGCGAACAGTACTATAAAGCCTTGCGGTGTGGTAAATAAACTAACTGTTATTTCATGTACTTCATTGATTGTGTAAATCGGTTATCAGTAAATTATCTATAGTGTAGTGTTAGACAAATAATTTACCAACAATTTTCACGAGTGCCAGCACTTAAAAAGTATTTAAGTTAATGCTTTTAGTTTTGGTTTATGGAATTCTGCATTCTTAGTGTTGTTGATGAAATCAAAGGAGCATTCCAATAAGAAAGTTTTTGTCAAAATCACAGCAGGGGACTGGTATGTTGCCCGGAGTAATTAATCGATGAAAATCGATCATCGGATTGCCAATCGATAAATCAATATTAATCGATGAAATCAGTCGATTAATATCAATGATTAATCGATAGTCACACCTTGATATATCTTAATTTTATCGATTGACATCGAATTTCATCCGTTAACATTAAATTTCATCGACTAACCTATATGGCATAGCTATCTAGTCACTTCTGCAGGAAGATTAGTTTCAGGCACGACTTCAAATTTACGTGTTATATGATTGTATGCCTTATACATGTTGTAAAAATTATTCCCTAAAGAAGGCAAAACACGTCGGAATTAATTGAAAGTTACTTTTACAACTTCAAGTGTCACTCCTTGTGCTGCTCGCTAGCCACCAGCCGTTAAAAAAAATACTAATAATAATAAATCATATTTGTTGTTTGATCATATTCAATGAAAATCGATGCTAAGTAACACTTATTGGATGAGGTTGAGCATGATAGTTTGATTTGTCAACGCTGAGGTTTGTGCCAAAGCAAAGTTGAGGTGGATAACACTAACTCGAGGATGAGTTGACAAATCTCTAGCTCACTATGTATATCATGCAAAAACCGAATTCAATAATTGTTTCATTATTATTCAGCAACAAGGAATTCTTACCTAGTTAACGAAGTCGACAACAAGGCCTTGCTTGAAAGGCAAAACAGGTTTTCAGATAGCCTTGTTGATGTTTAGATATCCTGAGCAATGATCTCTCGGCAAAAAGCATAGCAGATTCAAGAAGAATATTGGCTAAATTGGATTTCGCCTTGGAAATGAAAACCAAGATGGCGGCCAAACCTATTGTCTTGCGTTATGACGTCATTAGAGTGCATCAATCCTAATGTCTGGAGTTTGACGTCATGAACTGTGCGCCAACATGCTTTCGCTGTGTACTGTTAGCCAATCAGAATCGAGATACTGGCATGGCTGAATAATAATCGATGTTAATCGATAATGATAAGGTCACAAATTTGCTGTTCATTGATTAACCATTGATTCCCAATATTAATTGATTGATTAGCATCGACTAATATCGATTTTCTTTGATTATCGGTTTCATCAATTAATTAGTCCAGGTATGTGGCTACCGACGACCGGTTAGCGCAGTGGTAGAGCGCCGGGCTTATGTTCGGGAGGTTGGGAGTTCAAACCCTGGCCGGGCCAACACTCAGGGTCTTTTCTAATAATTGAGGAGAAGGTGCTGCCTTTGCTCTAACATCTGCAAATGGTTAGACCTTCGCGTCTTCTCGGATAAGGACGTTAAACCGTAGGCCCCGTCTCTCACATACACTACACTAACCGGAACCAGAGGGACGTTAAAGAACCACTAGGACCGTCGGAAGTTGCCCAACCTCAGTGTCACAGAACTCACAATACTAACGCACACTCATGTTTATAAAGCTGGTTCTTATAGGATGAGTTATCCGTTAATGTAAAGCGCTTTGAGCGATGATAAAAGCGCTATATAAGCAATTTATTATTTATTTTTTTATGTTGACATAAAAAGATGTCTCCAGGTGGCATTGCACATAGGGCAGGGCCCGACATTAACTCTTTTGCTAGGTACCATTGGCAACCAATTCAAAAAATTTTAGTGGCCTAAAAGTAATATTTAGTCACCACATAAGCGTGGTGGGTCATCGGAACTTAGAAAGATAGGGTGCCACTTGGCGACTAGCTTTAAAATTTTGGTCGCCAATCCCCGAATTTAGTCGCCTGCATTGGCGACCATGGTGGCAATGTCGGGCCCTGTAGGGTGACTCACCTCCTTGCTAGCTGTCACTTTGACAACATTCTTGATAATAAAGGTTGACAGTTTCGACTGAAACTTGGATGCTATGTATGTTCCAATGTCATTTAAAGAATTAACCCAGTTATAGAGATTTAATTTTGCTTATAACTGATGTGTTTTCATTCTTTTCAGGGTTACAGAAAAAGGTGGTTTTATCTAGAAGGGAAACAGCTGACATATTATAAAGCACCTGAGAGAACAGTAAGTTATCTGAAGTAATGACTGTATAGGTCTCAAAACAATATTATATTGTTTTATACTCCTATTATATATATTATATATATTGTTTTATACTCCTATTATATATATTATATATATTGTTTTATACTCCTATTATATATATTATATATATTGTTTTATACTCCTATACAGTCATATTTGGCCCTGGGGTGTTTGCAGGTGTTGCAATGACATTTTGAGATTTGATTGCAGTGAAATAGAAAATACCATATTTGAAAAGAGCTTGCCAAAATATTGAGATCCTAAAATGTGAGGTGATTTTGGTAAAAAATGTTATGAGTGTTATGAGTTATGTTATGAGTGTTGGAAGTTGGTTGTTTCCCCGTATTGTTAAACAGCAGCCCACCACAACAGTCATTGAAACATAGAGAAACAATGTACTTCGGTCACCTATAACTTTGCTAATATATCCTTCCTTTGAGTATATTCCCATAAAAGCGTGTTTCTCTTCATGTTTTGCCAACCCTAATACTGAATATTGAACAAAGTGAATTTTTCTGCAGTAGTTTCAAGCGGCACGTCTGACCTTCAGCCATCTTTTTTGTCTTGACCTGAAGCCCAGACATGTCGATTTTACCAGAATGCACTGCGTGGCGTCATCTTTTTTATTAGCGTGGATTTCGGCAAGCTGACTTTTCAAATATGGTATTTTCATTTTATTGGGATCAAAATTCAAAATGTCATGCAACACCTGCAAACCCCCCTGTTATAGTTAACAATAAAACACAGTTTCTGTGACTGCACAGGCTTATGCAAACCGAGATGTGGTTGGGAGAATTCGAGAGCAGATCAGTGGAAACACGAGCCGCAGGCGAGTGTTTGCACCTGCTCGAGAATTCTCCAAACCACATCGAGGTTTGCATAAGCCTGTGCAGTCACAGAAACTGTGTTTTATTTGTTTTATAAAATAATTATCTACATAAATAAAATCCGCGTGGACAGGAATAGTAAGTTTTTGAAGCGGATGAGACTCTAAATTCTCCATACAGATGAAAAGGCTGCATCAGCCAATCAGAGCGCTTCGTCTATCGCATGATTTGTCAATCTCTTTCTGATCGGACTGCAAGTTTTCTGAGATGGCAGCAAGCGAAGTGGATTTAAAATGACATTCGTGGCTTAAAATGGAGGCTTCTTCCTTTCAAAACACAAAATAATTACGACAGAAGGTGAACAGAAGACTTAAGTAGAGAAGCCGTTGCTTTACATAGGTGTGTTGGCCCAGTTTCTTCGTCTGTGAAAACATTTCTCCCGAGCAAGAACTTGCATGTGGCAGCGGAACTGCTTGGAAGAGCGTATTTGAATGTTTATTTACGGCAAGCATTGAAAAGAAGGAAGGAATCCACTTATTTGTACCATCTGGTCTTGTCAAACATTATACGAGGATCCAGGATTAGTTTTTGGAAGCACTTTTTTCAAGATCTGCAGAACGAGACTGAACTTGTGACTGTCGAACTGTGTGCCGAACTCTGAGGTAAAGAAGCTCAGGTAAAGAAGCGAAAACAATGTTGTTTCACGAATCTCATGCTTTATGTGAATTCAATGTGCTTTATCAAATGTATGTCCAAGTAATATTGACTTCTTAATAAATGATTTTGCCTAAAACATGTTGCTTTTTTCTAAAAGCTATTTCGAATTACCGGCCCGAAGCTCGCCAGTGGGCGACGTCACAACTGTGTTTGCACAGGGAAATGCAAACACGGCTCTCGACCAATCAGAGCGCACCTACTATCTAAATTATTTTATAATGAAAAATACAGTGGTTGTATAGGAAATGTAAGGCATAATTGACTCCCTCATCCCTCAGAAATTTCCAATCCTTCCTTTGTTGCTAGGAGGAATGGAGTTTTTCTTGAATCACACATTATGAGAAAGTGCCATTGATTTAGGGGGAAAACATTAATAGTGGAGCTCCTTAGCAGCTGAAGGCCACAGAGCTAGAGCACCATAGGTATCACAGGAGGAATACAATAGCTCAAAGTAAAACTCAGGTATACGATCGACTCCCTTTTTCATGAGTCAGCGGTATTCCCATACTGGTATCGTGGGCGTGTCCATGTGTGTGCGCCCACCACAGGTAAACCAAGACCGGTTCACCATTTATTAATCATATCTCAGGAAGGGATGAAGCTCAGACAACCAAACTTGGGTGGGAGAGGGGGAAAATTGTGCTAGTGGCAAGGGGGATGCAATTGCCTGGTCACGTGGTATGATGTCATCGATGACATCATCATAGGAGAAAAAAGAATATATCTCAGGAGGGGATAAACCTCAGACAACCAGACTTGGGTGAAGTTGTCTAGATGGCAAGGAGGTGTAACTGTGTGGCCACATGGTATGATGTCATGCCATTGATGACATCATCAAACGAAAAACGGTTTATATCTTTGGAAGGGATGAACCTCAGACAACCAAACTTAGGTGAATTAAGTGGCAAGGGGGATGCAAGTGCTTTGTCATGTGGTATGATGGTGACAGGATATGTACAATGGCAACCTTTTTGTCTCATTAACACAGAAAAATATGTAAACGGGAGCTCCACTTTAGCCAGTTGCTAAATCTATATTTGGACAAATTTTTTGTTATTGTGATATTTTTCAAAGGGGTACTATTTTTATATCATTTGATCTTTTCCTGGTGTTATTGCATTACAGAATGATAATCTTCTTGGACTGATTGATTTGAGTAGGGTGAGTATATTAACCGTGGTATTAAGTAAGGGGCTGATTACATGGAGAATTTCTAAACTTTTGGTGTGATTATATGTGGCATTTCAGCCTGGGCTGTTTCAAATCTCAGCGCCATCTTTCAACTAAAGCGCATGTCCTTTGACGTTTTCGCTGGATACAAGATAGCATGCAGGCCAAGATTTCCAGCCCAGGCTGAAATTCAGCTGTGATTACCATGGTAAATTTTTGCCAAACAACCACAGGCTATAAATCCTAGCCTGGGTTGCTCTGACCTGGACAGGATTTTCATACAGGGACGAATTTCAGCCCTGACTGAGATTTTCTTCAATATGTAATTGTAAATTTCTTATTATATGTAATTGTGAGTCCCCTTTCCCAATGAAGATGGAATCTGTAAAATTCTCATTATCTTGAGAAATAGGCTGACATGTATATAGAAGGGGGTTTAGAGAGAGGCATTCATAGAGCTAAAACTTCCTTGTTGGTTGGGCACTCAACCCGAGGGGGGGGGACTCTCCATATTTTCAGACGGTGGTGCTCGTCCTATCCCTTAGGGTATAAAATTGGCAGACGTGCTATCTCTTAGGGGTGTTTAAAATCAGCCCTATCCCTTAGGGGAGTCTCAGACCAATCCTTGCCCAGAAATATATTGGTACTGACACCAGAACCGATATTTACAAGGGAAACTTGGTTGAAAACCCTAAAAGACCTAAAATTTGCTTTTATTTGTTTTGACCTGTCAAGTTTGCTATCTTTTAGGGGTAAAGTAGGCGGTTGCCACGCCAAATTTGCTTTCTTTTAGGGGTAAATTTGCTGTTTGCCACACCAATTTTGCTATCCCTTAGGGTCAAAATCAATTTTCCCGACGAGCACCCCCGTCTAAAATATTGGGAGTCCCCCCCTCCCCCGGGTACTCAACCATAGACATGTTCACGGGGTATGATTTTTAGTTTCAGTATTTTTGGAAACAGCAGCTAAAACCCCAAATGTTGCTTATGTACTCCCTACACGGTACCACCAGCTGCCTCATTTTAAAGCACTACATTTGAGAAATCCAAACCCAAAATACTGAGGGGACTCCATACATCCTGTGGTGCAGTATAAAGAAGGACCCCTTATGTCAGCAACGTTCAACCACATCTGTTAACAATGTTTTCATCCTCATGTTCAGTAATGATGCAGTGTATAAAGCATAGTTTAATGTTTCATTGTCCCTTTAACCCTGTAGGTTAAATCAGTAAATCCAGTGAAAATGGTCAGTAATGGTTTTCAGATTGTAACAGGGAACAGAACTTATCATCTGGTGGGTATATTGTGCGTACGTTGAAGTGCATATCACCCCTGAAAGGAAGGAAAGTGGACTGAAAGTTGTGCAAATAAGATTACTAAAACTTTTGCTTCCATATTAGTTTTGGTAAACGAGATACGTAAGATCAATGTTTTGTGCAAACTTGATGATGTGGTGAGAGGTAGAAATTAATTAGCCTGAGTATCAGGACCCTCCCCCTCCTCGAAAAAAAAAATGAGAGAAGGAGGGAGGAGGGCCTGACACAAATGCATTCAAAAGTTCATGTTCAACATTCAGAATCTGAATGCTGCGCTGATTGGCCAAAAGACAAAGGGACGCGTCACGTGAGTTAAACCGGAAGCGAAACTGGAAGCGTTTGCTCGTTCGAGTACAAGCCGCGATGGGAGAGAGGAATCTTTCGGGAACACGAACGCAAATATTTTAATAAATTCGTCCATTCAAATTCGGAATATGGACGAAAGAGAGTTTGAAGATGATGTAGAGTCTGGAATACAGTTTTTTCCTGCTATACAAGTAAAAGAAGAGCAGACCGCGTGCCTCAAATTCTAGTAGTTTTGCCAACTGCTTTTGACAAACGCTAATTTATCAACGCCGATGCTGTACGCTAGCTTCTGGCTTTAGAAAGATGGAGAGAAGACCCTTGCGAGTATCGTTACTAGGCATTTCGGCATCCCTCGAAGATCAACGATAACAAAGAAATCCTGCTCGGAAGCGCTACATTTTCTCCTAGCTCAGGCTAAATTGTTCCCGCAGGGTTCGGCAGCCTTCGGCAGCTTTCGCTAGAAAAAAACGGTCCTTTGAGCTCGTGATAAGCTTATGCAGTTCTGTAGTAGAAATTTTCTTGCGGAATTCCTGCACACATCGAGACCCGCTCGCCGAAGTTCCCACGCAGTCCACACTTTCAAACAGGTTTCCCAAAATAACCGATCGAGCTCCAAACTTTCCAGATACTTTTGTTGGAGAAAATAAGTGTACTGATCCGGATTTGTGCCATATTTACAGTCAAACCGGATGTTCATTTCCTCACAACTTTGCAACATTGCTGAACAACATTGCAATATTGATTATCAACTTGCTCGATCAATTTGCAATGTGTCGAGCAAAGTTGCTAATAGCGCCGAACAATTTCCTAGAAGGAAATCCACCAAGGTGCTGAGTTTTGATTAAACATATGGCTTATTTAAAGCAAAATCATACAAATGGTGAAAAACTGAGCACCTTTGGTAGATTTCCTTCTAGTAAATTGTTCAGCCCTAGTTAGCAACTTGCTCGTCACTTTTGCAAATTGATCGAGCAAGTTGATAATCAATATTGCAATGTTGTTCAGCAATGTTGCAAAGTTGTGAGGAAACGAACATCCGGTTGACTGTAATAAGCTTGATCTTTTACAAACGAAAGAAGCAAGCAAGCTCGACTGTTTTGGTTTTGGTTCAGGGAAACGTACTTGAGCGAGACAATAGGCGATGACAGCTGACGACAATTTTTGATATGATTTTGACAGCCGCCTTGAAGGGGGTGGAAGGCGCCGCGACAAGTGATTGTGTCAGGCGTAATTCTATTTTTCCTCTCATTTTCTCACAGAAAAATAAAATTCCGCCTGATACTCAGGCTAGAAATTAATATGCAGACTAATATCAGCCAAGGGATACTGGGAAAAATTGGTGTTCGCAGTAGCTCCACCATTTACAAAACCAAGAAACAGTTTCTAGACATTGTTTTCGATGTTATCGATGTTAAGTGTTTGGATGTCGAAAAGTATATTGCATTTGCATTTACATGGTCTCATTGGTCCATCATTTCTGTCAACCAATCATATTTTGAACTAAACACAGCTGTGTATTTAGTAATCATGTGCTAACCGCGTGATAGTGTTTTACTTAACTTGTGATGTACGGGCAAGGAAACCATTCAGCGGCAACTTTTATTTTCTCTTGGTCAGGCTTGGCTACGTGTACGCCAATACGCACGTGCGTACCTCGTGAAACCTAAAAATACAAGCAGTGCGTAAAAATGTCTGGCTATGCGCCTGATTGAAATTTGCTCTATTCACACATACCTTTCAGAGTGCAGCTACTCCAGAGTTAATGACTGAATGGGTGAGCGTCCTGAGGCAAGCCATGCAACTGAAGAGCTTCCAGAGACACAGAGGAAAAGGAAGGTATATCATGTCAACTTATCATCCTTGTTGCATTCATCACTTCATCAATATTATGCCTGCCCCAATATCGTGCATAGGCCATTTAGGAGTAGCAATTTAGCATGTACTATGGTAGCCATAGTAAGAAGAAGAGACGGCTGAAATTCAGGCTAGTACTATGGTAACACGGTTAGTGTTTGCATAGTACTAGTTTGCCTTCAAAAGACCCTTGATCGTTTCTACCTTAAAGCCGGCTTACACTTGCGATTTTTGCTGCATTTATCACGGCGATTTTTCTCGCGCGAGTTGCAATGCCAACACTCTTGTGTAAACGAGATGGAAATCCGGTGCGATTTCTGTGCTCTCCTTTTCTTCAAATCGCATCAAGTTGCAAAGAGTTTCGAACATGTTTGAAATCGACGCGAAAACACCCGACAAAAATCGCGGCAGATCGCGCCGAGTTGCACCTAGTTTACGTGCGAGAAAAATCGCCACGACACGCGCGACAAAAATTGCAACGAAAATTGCAAGTGTTAACGGGCCTTTACTTTGTTGTCACATCCGCTTCTTTTTGCATCGGCTTTGTTTCCATTCTCGTTCCCAGAGCCTCTCAGTCGTGCTGACTGTCGGATGCTCTGGCTCCAGACAAAACCGAATTTCCATATATGGTGACCGTCTTTTTCGGTTAGGCGAATTTCAAAATGGGGAGCGGGAATAATCGGCCAATCAGAATCGGCGTATGGTTGCCTGGCGCTAGAGCCTACTACAAACAACGGAGTAGGCTCTGGGAACGAGATTTTTCAGGATTTGTACGCGTCCTGGAAATCCTTGACTTTTATTTCCTTCCTGGAAAGTCCTTGAAAGTCCTGGAATGTTAAGGAAAATCCTGGAAAACTCCTGGACAAATGTTTCAGGACAAATGCGGTTCAGTGAGTCAGTTTTGGGAAACTTTCTCGGGCTGCAAATTATGGCATTAGCACTGTCATCATACTGCAACAAGAGTGAATAGAAAAATGTAAATTGCCGTGTATCGGTTCAGTATAGCCAGCAGCTTCCTTTTAAAGCAAGCATGTTTTTTTTTGGGAGGGGGGAGGACATTTCTACCCCATAAAAACTCCTGGAGAACTTCTGGAAAAATAACTAAAGACCTCCTGGAAAATCCTGGATTTTTGTCATTCAGAAAGCGTACGAACCCTGTCCTTTTGATTCTGTTACATTACCTGCGGCACCATATTAGAGTACTTGGTGACTTGGTGTTCCCCCACACTTATGCCACGCTGGCCATAAATTACCTCGAAACTTCGCACACTTGCTTTATCTGTGTGAGTGTTTATCATCGTTTATTCACACAGTGCGCGAACTCAGAGGGATGATGTTGGTTACGACATCCTCAGTCTACAAAGCCGCAGCAGCACTATCTCAGGCAGCAGTTTGCCAAGCTTTGATGAAGACGATGGTTACGAGCCCGTGGAACAACGGAGAGAACAAGTGGAGCAAAAAGTGCTACCGGTACAGGATAACAATGGGGCTCAATCGGCGAACAGTGAAAGTGTCCCTGAAGGTACCTATGAGGTTATTGACACAAGGAGGGCAGATAATGCCTCAGGAGAAAATACTGAGGGTTCAGAAGTAGGAAGTAACGGAATGGTAGCGGACAATCCTCCGTTATATGCTACTGTGCCTTCGGATAACAATGGAAGGGCACAATATAGGCCAATAACACCTCCCCATATGAATAGGGACCCTAAGGCTATGTCCTTGATTTGTGAAAGTGACAGCGAGGGGGAATTAGAAGGCAGTCCAGTGACCATAGATACCGGCGGCACTTCAGAAAATCCCATCCCTTCCCCAGTGGGGGAGAAATATGCTGCAGATGAAATCTTGAGTTTTCTACGAGAAGGCGGCGAAAGAGGACTCGAAGGATATAAGCGAGCATCGACAACAAACGATGACCCAGAGTCAGTGATTCCATCGTCGTCTGAATCCGCATTTACAAAACTCAAAGATTTCCTGGTTGAACTAGAAGGTAGTGGACGTTGATGAGATCTTTGCTGTGCCTTCTGACGAATGGATAAAGACAAGTGAATTCGGTAGCTGAATACTATGTTCAAATTGGGTATGTTACTCACCCAGCCGTTAAATATGTTAAAGGGGGCCTGTCGTGATACGGCGCATGCTCAAGGAGCGATCACTGATTCATCAGCAAAACTAATCGGACCATCCTATCCGATAACTATTTAAGAATATGTAGAGATAAGAAATAGTGAGATTATCTACGATTCGTTTTCGAGGTTTTTGGCCGTTGCTGGCCATCGTTACGGGACAATACAACCTCGTACCCAGAGCCCGTCATCTTTTGGCCAGCGGCAAGATTCAGGGCCCTGGGGGAATCCGATTTGTGAGCATGCGTGGTAGGTCAAAAACGTAACGAACTTTCATACAACAATCAAACCGGAAACCCAGAATCTGGGTTTTAAAAAAATCGATTCCCCCAGAGCCCTGAATCTTGCCGCTGGCCAAAAGATGACGGGCTCTGGGTACGAGATTGGGGACAATACTGATCTCATTTTAGAGATGCGCAGAACAGCTGCGCAGATGCGTGTCAGGCTCCCTTTAAGCACAACTCAATCTAAAATTGGACTTTTTCCTAGATAGTACATGTATTAGTACAGTACATGTATTATAACGTACATGTATTATAACGTACCTTCGACGTTTGGTAGAAACCATAGACCTTCGAGGTACGTCACTCATCGTGCGATCCCACGTGCGTGACAAACTATATCAGATCAAACTAATGTTTTGATGTGTAAAACAAGGATGTGCGCTATTCCATTGATCCAGTGAAAATGGGAGATCCATTAATAGGAGCTCCTGGTAATTTGGCAGTCAAGAGTAATTTACACTTGGCTCCAGCGATTGTAGATTTAGGTTACTGAGAACCTTCGCGCACGTCCTCGGAAGAAAAATCATACACCTCCTTAGTTTAACCAAAACATGTCAACCTACATATCGTTGGAAAGCTTATAGAATGGACTAGCGGGCTATGGCAAAAAGAAATAACTTTTTCATAAATATAATTTGTTTGAAGGTTTTATTTAAAATGTGGGTGTGGCACTTTCAAGAGCTATCGCCGCCGAACTGCTTGACCTTGACTCCCAAGTAGCACATTGTTTTAATCCTTAAAGGTGTTTCTCAAAAACCGTGTCTGCGTTTTTTTAACTTTGCTTAGTTCGAAAGTTATGGAACTTTTAATTTTCCAAGGTCAAATTTTATAGGATTTTCACGCTCTAAAAATTAAAAAAATTCGTCACTTTTGAACTAAACAAAACTTTAAAAAACGCAGACAGGGTTTTCGAGAAACACCTTTAAGGATTAAAACAGTGTGTTTTTTTTTCCGAGAACGTGCGCGAAGGTTCTCAGTAACCTTAAGCTGCCGCACGTTTTAATGAATATTTCCTTGATGTGCGCGTGACAAAAGAGTGCTTGTTGCATATCAGGTTGTTTTTCACTAGCGAAGTGCGCGCAAACGGACACTTACATCCCTGTTCAAATCAAACAACAGAGACGGTAGCGGTGACGAATCACGAATAACAAAGTGAGCAAATTGCTCGTTGATAATTTGCGTTGATAATTTGCGTCAGAACCATACCCAGAGGGTATTTCATAATGATTCGTTGTACTAAACAAAATAAGCTTTGTGACGCAACTCGTGAACAATACACAGGTTCTTACACCGGGATAGAGCCAAAATCTCGAATCACGGGTGAGACAGCTTTCACAAATCACGACTTTATTTTTTTCCATTTTCACGAACCACGAGCCAAACTTTGCCCAATCACGGGCTACCTCTTCGCCACCCTGAGCACGAAGGAAGCAGAACGGAAGGTTTCCTCCTTCATGTGTCTTCTCCTTTCCCGTGGCTGGTTCTCACTGGAACGCAAGCACAAGCGCAAGGATATCAAACTCATACATTTCCCTTGCGTTGTTCGCACTAGAATGCAAGCGCAGACGCAAGCACAGGAGTATCGAGACATTGTCTTCCCTTGCGCTTGTGTCTAGTGTGAATCAAGTGAACGCAAGCGCAAGCAAACTAGTCAATATTGACTTTAGGCTTGCGCTTGTGCTTGCGTTGCTATGATTCACACTTGCCTTGCGCTTGCATCCTGCGCTTGCGTTTCAGTGAGAACCAGGCTCACGCTTAATACCCCATTCACACCGCCGCTTAAACTATTTTAAAGGTGGTTTAGTCAAACTGGTTTAAATCCTGATCTCCCAAGAGGAGGCTGTTCCAAGGACAAAACTGAATACACTGTACTGTACACGTTACTAATGATCATTTAGCTAGTGAGAGTTATGGACAGTACGAAATTTGGAAAGATGTGAGGCGAAGAAAAACCTTGGTTAACTAAACATGGTTTTGGTGTGAATTGGGTATTAGACAATAAGCTGAAGGGCAAGTGTTTAAAGCGCTCGAGATGCTCGCGCTGAATCCTGCTAGTTGTCACGGGCGAGCTCTTATAGCTGGAATGCTCCATCAACGTAAATTATAAGAATAGAATAAAGCTCAGTAGGTCTTTTTGTTTATCAGTTGTAAATAATATTTTGCTTTTGTATTTACTTTATATTTATACAGAATTTTTGTATTTAGACAGTAATTCTAGAATGTATTTTTAAAACTTGCACAAAGCTGAAAAGTTTGTATAAGTTGCTAGACAACACAAGGATCTTTCCATTGCATCCTGGTACAATATGATCATGATAACTGCTTCGCTCCTTGGCGTCTCTATTTAGTAGGAGCAGAGAGAGGTCGCCACAGCGCGGAACCTAGCGAGCGCGCAATGAATCTTGGGAACGCTTCGTTACGAAAAGGATCAAGGGAAGGCTCAAACCTTCCCATGAAGCCTTTCGCGCTAGTTCGCTCCCAGTCTCTCTCGCCTCTGGTGTCGAGACAGTCATGATAGAGCAGATATCGCATGACTGTGAAAAGTGCCGCGAAAGAGTTGTACCGCGCCACGACCGTGACCGTACCGCGACTACGCGATTTCATTCGGTATCTACAGCAGGCCAGGCTCCGTACCGCTACCGCGACAGTACCGCGCCATTTCACGGCAGTTTTCACAGTCATACGAATCTGCTCTATAACGTACAAAAGAATATCACCACTGGGTCAATATGTCCTGAACTGGACTGATAGGGTTGATAAATATTCATACATATGAGAGGATTATATTTTTGTACACCTAAAGTTTGTACTAAAGCCTATAGTTCACTCTTGTACATTTGCAATAAAAAGACATCATAGTTGTTTTTGTCCATCTGACTCCAAACAGTAAAAACCCGCGATTAAGAACCTGGAATTTTTAAATTAGCCTCAACAGGTTCTTATAACAAATTTATTATACCAAAACGCGCGCGTTTGATTGTCTCTCAGCAATGAGTACATAAAGTATTTATCACGGAACGCACTGTTTGGCTGCGCGCGCGCTGTTTAATTTTTATTTTTGTCTTGTTGTGTTATAAATCAATTGTCCTCGCATGCGCCTCGTGAGTACGCCCTACTTCTAGGGCATTTCATCGTAACAGACCTCCTCGGCTTGGGCGTAATGTTTTGCCCATTTCACATCACATGGCATTCCCATGAGTATTCTCTCTTTCTTTTTCTGCTACGCATCGAAGGATAATGAATATGGAGGCATTCAAAACAAAGAGAGAATACTCATGAGAATGCCACGTGAGCTGAAATGGGCAAAACATTACGCCCAAGCCGAGGAGGTCTATAGTCCAGTTTCGAATTCTCTAATCTACCGCTGAATAGGCATCGGCGGCGCATAAATACAGTGGGAGCCTCAATTTGAAGTAGAAAAAGTTGTGAATGCCGACGGGAAACTGATGAAGCTTGAATTGAGACAATGAGAAAACTTGAGAAAACATTTCGGACTCGTTGGTATTCACAAAATCAGTACGATTTCGCATTCGCCAAACCCCATTTTTCCTTAACGTTTTGTAAAGTTATTAACGAAAAGACGCCAAAGAAACAAAAAGAACTGCCACGCGTATGTACTATTTACAATATGAGCGGCCGATTTGTATGGGATTTACAATGTTCGAGCCCGCAGGGCGAGACATTGTTAAATCCCATACATATCGGACGCGAATATTGTAAATAACTTATGATATGTCAAGAAATAACTCTGGTATTTTTTTGTTGAAAAGAATTTGGACGAGAAGCCGAAGCACTTGTTACAATGAGCGGCCGATTTGAAAAGACCATTTTATGTGTATCCAATAGGAATAAAGTGCATTTACTCACTTTCGGATAATGAACTGGCCTTTGTTTTCCAAGACAATCACATACAAATCGGCCGCTCATATTGTACTACTATATTTCAAGACAATAACTCTGGCATTCTTTTGTTTAAAAGAATAATGACAAGCCGAAGTACAATTGAAAATCCAAGGCAGGATGAATTCAATTCAATTGAAAAGGTTTTAGCGTTCTATTGTTTTATTGATGACAATGAATATGCCTTTTGATGTAAATGATGTAATACAGAAAATAATGAACTGGCTTTTGTGATTAACTGTAGCTGAAAGTTGTGCAATGAAATTTATTCATTCGATGCTTTCAGCGATGCTAAGTACTGTAAAAAAAAATGCAGCGTAGCGCTTTTGGTACGCCAAACTCGTAACAAGTCGCTTTCTCTGCTCTTCAAAATCGTGTGTCGGGATGGGACTTTCCGAAAGTCTAAACACGGCAGGACAGCAGTTGGATATCAACTGCTGAGGCATCTGTATCACTTAAAGTGCCACTAGCACCTAATTTGTCACTTGCCTGAAACGCAACCAAATTCGGCACATAAGTAGAAGACATCATGATCTTTAGCTCTACCCATTTTTTTTGCCAGAAATTGAAAGGAAAACAGCGTATTTTCACGCCAAAGTTCGAATTTAATGAGCTGTTTTCGTCCTGATATTCAGAGTCAGTTCCAAGGGACGCAGCACGTGACCCAGCACAGGAATGATCTGCATGTATGATCTGATCATGGGCTATTTGTCATATTTTCGAATTCTTTTGGCACTTTTCCATTCTGGTTTCGAGATATACGCTTTTTTCCCACGGTCACGTGATTTATGACGTAATGTTCATATTAAATATACCTTCTTGTTTGTTTTGTTATTTGTCCACTCAAGTGAAAGTTTGAAGATTATCGGCTAAAACGGGGACAATTTATCGGCCAAAAAGCGATTTATCGACTTGCCCGCTGAAATGTAAAACGTCACTGGATCACGTGATTGATAATATGTAATTAAACATATACGTGAAGTTATTTGTTGTCATATTTGTACACTTGTGTGCGAGTCTCATGATGATTGGTCAAAAGCCTCGGGAGATATGGGCCAAAACATCACATTCTGAGTTGCCCGCTAACTTCACCGAGTTGCTCGCTGAGTTGCCCGCCAGCTTTACCTTGGTATTTCTCTCCTGTAAGTATAAGCTACGTATGATACTACAGAATAGTATGATCTGGTAGCTGTTTAATCTGTTCCAGATAAAGCAGTAACCAGTGTAATATTCATCATGCCATTCTTAATGATATCTTCCAGCCATCTTTTAGTTATTTTAAGGTTATTAATTTTAATAATTAATGATAACAGAAATGACACTTGATTGAACATGTCTCATAATTGAACATGTCTCATGTCTTAAAACGATGTATGAACAATCCACATAAAACACATGAAAACGAAAATTTACAGTGGAAAGGATAATGAATCAACCAGTAGGGAAAATTATATCAGATCTATAGCCCAATATACCCATACATCTATCTGACAAAACCATGCATGTGGTTTCTAAAGAATTGTTTATACAAGCTGTGTATTTCATTCAGCCTTCGTCATCAGGGATTGGGAAGACTGAGTCTGAAGGATCATTAATCCCAGGCTAGATTCCTGAGAGGGCCACGCGTTTCTGCTTTGGTACCAAAGCCCAACCCAACGCGTAAATGCAACAAGGCCAGTTCTTTAGAGGATCGCCTAAAAGGTCAAAACCACCGCTGCTGAACATTTTCTATCGACACCTGAATTACCTTGACCGTAATGTTGTCCCATTTCAAGTGATATCTTGAATTTATATCATCCCACTTGAGTTCGTCAGCCAATCAGGAACGAGATCTACTGTCCTGATATTTAACGGTATCGGGTCACTGACCTGATTATGCGAACAATTCATCTAAAACTCTTGTAAAAGACTTGAAAAATAGTTAAAACATCCATTTTCTTTAGTAAAATAATTAGAATAAATATAGTCTGGAGTTTGCGACGGCAAAAAACACAAAATGGTTTTCTGTCGCGACGGCAAAATGAAGTTTGTCTTTACAAAAACGCAATCGTTTTTAGCTGAGGACACATAAGTTTTTCTTTATTTGGATGTTTAGGTGGGATGATAAATAAATAATCGGGGAAATTTGGTTTGATTCTGCAAAATATCAGAGCTCGTTTGGTCTCGCCATGGGTATTTTGGCTCGACGCAGAACCACGGCTATCGACCAAACTCGCCTGATATTTTGCCGAATCCAACCAAATTTGCCCGACTATATATAATTGTAAGTGCACGCGCGGCGCGATTATTTAGAGAAAACATGTGAGCCAATAGATCTCCTCTGCTTGGGCGTAATGTTTTGCCCATTTTAGATCACGTGGCATTCCCATGAGTATTCTCTCATTGTTTGGAATGCTTCCATATTTATATATTCTTCAGTGCGTAGCAGAAAAACAAAGAAAAAATACTCATGGGAATGCCACGTGATCTGAAATGGGAAACATTACGCCCAAGCCGAGGAGGTCTTTGAGCGTTTTATCCAAATGATTTCACAAATGAAATCACACATGATTTCGGCATTTAAAAATTCGATTACGAGTTCGAGTTTGTTTACTAATGTTACTACAGTAACAAACAGGACGAGGAAGCATTCCACCCGTGCAGAGACCTCGTAAGCAGTAACTTGTGTCTTGCATCGTCTCATGACAATGAGTCTGCAAGGCACCCTCTAGCCAGAGCCCCATAAAACCTGCCGTTACAATCCCACCCGATAGAGCGAACGTGAGAAAAGCGCGCGAAAATTCTTTGTAACGCTGTGCCATGCCTTTTCCCGCCACTGCAAACGTGTTGAGGTAAAGCGCGCCTTCCGTCACGCCTGTCACGCAAACCAGTAGTAACGCAACGCCAAAATTCGGGAGCAGCCTGAACCAGCTACTGATGATCAGAAAAATCAAATTGGCAACGAGTATAAGAGCGAGGATCCACGTGTGCTTCGTGACGACAACACAGTTCGGTTTGATGGATAAAATTATCAGCCCGTAAATGCGACCAACAAGCTCTGAAGCCCAAAATGTGAACGTGTAGTACTGGAAATGGTTACGTGGATCGAGCGGGGAATTTTCAAAAGCAATCGTTGTCATAACAGCGTTCATGATAGTATAGTTGGCGAACAACCCAATGTATAACGGTACTGCCAGGGACAGGTTGCTTTTGGCGGCTGAAAGCTTTTCTTTCCATGTCAATTTGAGGTGACCATTTGCGTCTTGGTCTCGAGGGGTGTCGGTGACCAGGGGGGTGTACAGCACTTGTTGTCGGTCACCCTCAGGGGAGGCCTGTCTGGCTCGTTTTGTTATCATCCATGGGATTAAAGGGTAGATGGGTAAGAAGATGAGGAGGATTAGGAGCATGGTTGTTGGATTCACACACAATACGGTGGTCACCACTGGAAAGAAAGGAAACAGACATAATATATAGATTTAGCCACTGCCTTAAAGCGGAGCTCCCGGTTACATATTTTTCTGTTAACAATAAGGTTACCATTGTACATAGATAGCCTTGCACCGTCATACCACGTGACGGTCACGACTGGAACGAAAGGAAACAGTAGATATACAATATTGCAGGCATCCCCTCACAATGACAAGAAATATCGTGTATTACTATTCACCAAATCGATGGAGATCCAATTCCGCGCACTCCGATTGGCTCCTTAAACTCGGAATATCATAGGGTAATCACTGTATTGCGTCGCGCGCGGGTTTGATGTTATCGCAAACGTTTCTGCGCAATCTTGATAAAAATTTCACATTTTATCCAATCGGTTTGATGGACGCTAACAGGGGCGTAGCCAGGGTGGGGTGGGGGGGGGGGGGGGGGGGGGGGGGGGGGTTCCAGGGGTTCCGGAACCCCCCCTCTCCCGCAGCTCTATTGGAGTTTTTTATTTTGGAACCCCCCTCTCGTAATTGCTGGCTACGCCCCTGACTAAAACAACTTTTGGATATATGGCAGTCGTAGGATATATACCTCAACGCTTTGCGTCTCAGTTTGTATTTTTCATTCACGTATGCCTGGACGAGGGAGGGCATGAGTTGCACTCTCGAGACAGGCCTGTAGTAAAACGTGGGTTGAGACTTTGTGTTGTCTTTGTTATGTCGCGTAAACTTAGCTCCCACGTGTTGAGCGCTAAAAATTCCTAAAAATAATATATAATTATAGAAAACGTACTTTTATCAAGACCTCTTCATACACTTTAGAAATTTAGATGAAATTGATCTGAAATCACTGTTAGATAGAAGATCCCATATAGGTAAGCGTGAGTTCGACGTTACAAGCATAGAAATTCGTCATTTGGGCAGCGCTTCACGCATGGATAATAATAACTTCGTCATTTGCGGCGCGCATCTGCCCTTTCTCTGTGCCTTGATGAAATGCGTTGATCAATTAGTCTAGTCGGAACGAGGGGTCTCCGTGCACCCACATGATATACTCGGCTAATTGATATTTTTAGAATCCTTGAAGGGAGCTTAGAAAGGATTTTGATGTTCCCAACGCCAACTCTGGGGCCAATTCCCGTTTAAGGGTGTTTTTGTTTTCAGCCAAAAACCAAAGGGTACCCGAGTCTGATTTTCATTAAAAAATGCTTTAGCTCCTTCAAATTTCTTTAGAACTTCACAAAAACAGTCATACACACATAACTAATTGTGATTTCTATCTTTCACAACTTACATAGACAATATTTAGCTTCTAAATATTGCGCTTTTATAATAACATAAAAAAAGGTTTATTTTAGATCCACTGAAGAGACCAAAGGTAGCGTAAACAGGGTCGACTCGTAAATCTACATCACATCTAAATGTATATTTTGTGATTTTAAATAGCTAAGAATGCCTCTAAATCGATTACAATACAATACAATACAATTATTCACTAGCGAATGAGAAACAACCTAAAATGTGCTTGAAAAAATGATGTCTCATGAGGAAAATTATGAGTCTTCCTAAAGGCGAAATTAGAGAAACATGAAATTATTGGCGAACTTCTTGATTTAACCAAGATAAATATACTACTACTGCCGAAGATCTCGTTGTCGACTCAATGGAATCTACTATGATGGAATGGATCTCGCCTCGAAACAATATTTCACGGCGGTTACTGGAAATCTTACGACTTTGGTCGGTAGAGTAAAACTGCAATTGCCAAGGCCCTCGATGAGGTTTCTACTAATCTTAACTGGGCCAGGGATGGCAGAGCACCCTAAAAAGTGGGGGTGCCGAAAAGGTAAAATGAAGTGGACACTTAATTTTCGGGCGCGAAAACACTTTGGGAACAATGCGAAAAAAGGGCCCGTAGGGTAGGTTTAAACGAGCTAATTCGTTTAAATGATGTGAACAACATCATACATGGTCCCAAGTAACGTAGTAAATAGCACGGTTTATGCACCGTTTTTCTTGTGCATAAACACGATGCAACACACGCCCTTTGACACCCCCAAAACTCTGGCACCCGTCGATGTTTATACCCGCGATGGACCCAAGCTCCCTGAAATCAGGCTCCTAACATGAAATATAACATGGCATATTTTGACCACACAGATCCCTAATTTGGGAGTAATTTTGATCGCTGAGCTCAATTTGTTACATTTTCTATCCCTGTTCTCATTACAATATCTGACCATTATCCGGACCTGAAACAGCTGATTCCCACCCCAACCCTTTTGATCCCTGAGCCCGCTCCCCAGAGCTCTGATTATATTTGGGCTTTGAACCCTGAGCCTGTATACCATGTTACGTGCCTGCTGAGAGTGCTATATTTGTGCTCCAACTGCCATGCAAAATGCAGTGTTCTTGAAGGCCATGAGAGAGTGCTTTTGAGGGGTACTGACAAGATTCATTGGGAGCAAATCGTACCAGCATTTCGTCCGGTTCAGGTCGGCTACTGGCAAACTAGGAAATCAATTATCAAGTACCCTACTCCAATCCACCAGCCCTTCACCGAATATTTAACAATTATTCCTCGAGCCCAAATGGGCTCTGAGTCAATAGCTATATTGACTCAATAGACCATGAGGGCGAGAGGAATAATTGTTTTAGTCAAATCACACTAGTAGACCAACAATGTTTTCTGATCATTTGCCATTTTCTGGCTTTCAATTCCGACACGTGTAGGCGATAACTTATAGCTTACTCGTAGCTCGACCAATCAGAACGCAGCATAAGAACGCTGAGGCGCTCAAAGAGTGCGACTAGAAATGTTGGTCAGGCCTAAACACATTCGATATCCAAGCTCTCCCATCATTTTGAAGTGTCCAGACGCTAGATACAGAAAGCAGGTAGTGATTGCTGGCTCATTTCACACCAGTGATGTGTATGGTGATGTGTGGCAGGCACTGCGGCCCGGGATAGTTATCGACATCTTGATAGAGGCCGGCATCTTCACAAGCGGTTTTTACCAGTGCATTCTCACTCACTTGTAAGGCATTCTTTGCCTTGCCGATCAACTTAGCACAGTCATGTGTGACTGAAAGACCTTGGACATTGCTATTCAAGATACCCCCACCATAGCTATCTCGGAAAGACAGTTCAGTTCTGGATTTGTGTCATCGATCATACCAGTCTTGTCCCGCTTCTGACACCAATGTAACAAGTTTCCAGTATAAACGGAGAGGGCCTGCGGGCCTTTGATCGTCAGTTGTCACTCAGCTGTGGTGAGATAGCATCTCTATGGCATGAAATTCAAACTTTGTATTCAAAGAAATAAAGAAAAATGAACTATTTGCTTACGAAACTGTTACTTTTTTAGTTTGCCAGGGGTGTACTTGACTGTAAGCCAGTTAAACACTGACTCAAAACATTTTAGTGAGAATGTTTTAAAATTGGCTTTGATAAAAGTCTAGAATGAAATGGCGCCTTTATCGCATGCCCAGGAATACCCCCTAATTGCAGTTATCTGTAAAAATAAGAAACCTGTTCCATTCCCCATATTCACCGAATGAATCACCGCTTAGCTGCTATAAAAAAACCCGGACAGATCAGCCAATTGACAGTCGAAGAGGCACATAAGGCGCTGCGGAACAATACTGCCACCTTCACTCATTGACGTTCTTGAGTCTAAATGAGGGATCAAGATTCGGAAGTGGAAGACGAAGATGAGACCAGGAATTACATTTCGATGAAATATTTAGTGATGACGATGACCAGGAATGTTTTGCAACTTAATTTAACAAATTACACAGCATTTAGTTGTAGATAATTATGAATGGCGCGGCGAGGCGTATTTGTAAATGTAAATGTAAATGATTTATTTTAAGTTGATAACGTGGGGAGTAGCCACCCAATCTCCCGAGCTAGAAGCTCATGTATGAAACGCTCGACCATGTTAGTATAAGTGTGAGCCCTATACACTGGACACTCCCGCGTCCCCATGGTTCTTTAACGTCCCTCTGGTTCCGGTTAGTGTAGTGCATGTGAGAGACGGGACCTACGGTCTAACGTCCTTATCCGAGAAGACGCGGTCTAACCAGGTCTAACCATTTGCAGATATTAGGGCAAAGGCAGCACCTTCTCCTCAATTATTAGAAGAGACCCTGAGTGTTGGCCCGGCCGGGTTTGGACTCCCAACCTCCCGCACATAAGCCTGGCACTCTACCACTGCGTTAACCGGTCGTCGGTCCGTATTTGAGCTTTCGATAGCGGCAGTGAACATTGTTTTTTTGATGTGCTTGTCAATAAGCATGAAATACTATAAATACATGCCTGGTAGAGTAGAATTCAAACAGTTCTTTGTGCATTATCGTGTTTGTGATGTTTTAAAGTATTTGATAGGACCTAAAACAATTTCTATGAAAAATTAGACTCGGGTACCCTGTGGTTTTTGGCTGAAAACAAAAACACCCCTTAAACGGGAATTGGCCCCAGAGTTGGCGTTGGGAACATCAAAATCCTTTCTAAGCTCCCTTCAAGGATTCTAAAAATATCAACTAGTAGTATCTATTTAGATAGTGAAGTGCTCGGAGGCAGGAAGCTACTCTTTGTAGAATGGGATTTGTTTCCTAGTGTTTAAAATTTTAAATACACTATTAATGCACCTATCAATGTTAAGCCCGTGGGGGCTTGACAGGCCTTCTTGCCCCATGGTGTGGACTTTGACCTTCAAGGCTCACCCTAGGGTGGGGACGTATGCTCAATCCAGATAGAGAGATAATTGGGCACTATAGAAATTCTCTGCATGTTCAAGATGGCATTTAGATGAAAAGGTATGCATGCATGTATAGTGAATGCATAAATCCAGGTGTATTATCAAGAAAAATTCAACCAACCTGATTAATGATGTGTATATTGCCATTATTTGTAAAAGCTTCTGCTAACTTTTTGTAAAGTTTTAATTTTGAATGAAAAGATGAATGTGTGGTTCCAGAAATTAACCTTACCCCCCTACGGAAGGGATTGGAAATTCCAGAGGGGTGGGGGGACGGTCAATTTACCTGATCTTTTCCATACTAAATTGTATTTTTTTTGAAGGGGTCACTTTTCAACACCCTTCCGTGGAGGGGGTATGGATATTTTTTTGGAACCACACAATAACGACGTATTATTATAGGAGTAGTTCTCAATGAAAGTGTTTCATAAGTGATAGAGGTAAGGAATATGTAGATTTATTCCTCGAGTTGTTGTAGTGATTTTCAAATTGTGTAAATAGTGTACATGCTGTAAATATTGTTAATAGGCTCTTTTCTATCAACATCCGCTGTAAATTTAATCGTTGTTTGATATAAATGTCATTATTATTAGTAGTATTATCATTGACAAGTACTAATGCTGTTTAATTTGAGGTTATAACCATTTTGTGACACCAGCGTTTTATTAAACCCTGTGTATTTTAATACAACAGGGTCAAGGAAAAGTGAATGTGCAATGTGTGGTTCCAGAAATTATCCATACTCCCCCTACGGAAGGGAATGGAAATTCTGGAGGGGTGGGGGTCAATTTACCTGATCTTTTCCATACAAATACTGTATTTTTCTTTGGAAATTCCAGAGGGGTGAAGGGGTCACTTTTCAACATATGAATATTTTTTAGAACCACACAATTATTATGTGCAATAAAGGAGAGTTGTTGTGTGAAATATTTTCCCTGGGGCTTAACATTGATAGGTGCATAAATTGTATACATAATTTCGAATATGACTGATCAGTGTTATAATATATAGTTCAGTTGTATCTGACCTGAAGGCTACCATGGCCAGTAGCTGTTGCAGAAATGTTTCTAGAGTTGTTTGAGCCAAGCACAGTGATTTGATTTCTAAACATGTGAGCTTCTCGGTAGTTACTTAATTAATATCCAACTAAACTTAATATATGTGTCAGGAATTAGGTCCCAGGTTAGAATGTAAATTCTAAAGCAGGATTTGTCATTGCAGTACCTTGGATTCTGGTGTTGGTTGAATATTCTAGCTGTGTAGCCATTTTCCCATTTTGATTCAGTTCCAATAAATATCAGCCACATGATAGCTTCGTAACAGACTTGACCATGCCAATCGCTAGAATCGCATTCGAGTTGTAGTTCCGTTCCAAGCTCGCCACATAGATCGAAAGACGATAGATCAAAACCTCACGTTTCGTAAACTGTTGGACTTCTAGTTCCGTTCCTAAACTCGTCCGCAAATCGTGAAACTAAGCGAATTTCCGAGCGAATTCATCCCAACAAACTACTAAAAAACATCCACATAGATCGATAGATCAAAACCCCACGTTTCGTAAACTGTTTGAGTATGCAAAGGACTTTGGAAGCCGGAAGCAATTAGTAGCCGTCTTCGCATTGCAAATGCCAACGAAGGAATCTATAAGGGTGCATCGCCCAAAATCAATCGCCTTCCGAAAATATGAACGTCGTGCGCATGCGCGTGCCACAGGTAACCCGCAGGTAACCACAGGAAACCCACGCCGAATTTTCACGGAAAGAGATTCCGTTGCAAAAATGCATACCAACGTGCAAAGGAACGTGCAAAGCAGCAAGATTAGACTTGCTCTCCGCTCGCTGCGCTCGCTCCGAGCAATTAGCCGAGTATATCATGTGGGTGCACGGAGACCCCTCGTTCCGACTAGACTAAATATTCGGGCGCGCAACGAAAGAAAAACGCGAGTCCCATTTTCTGTAAAATGTCTTAAGTACTAGGTCAAATAGGGGACGGGAGAGGTGGGATCACATTAATCATTGTACTTATAAAGGGAGAATCACATTCACCGTTTACGTACTTTCATCAAACCCTCTTATAACCAGATATTACACTTTGGAAATTTAGAGGATCGCGATAAATCTCACAAAGATACCGAACGCTCTATTTTCGGAAATTGGCGAATAAATAAATAAAACAACAGTGCTGTTCGCCCACACACTTACGGAGCGTCCCCAATCTGTGTGAAATTGACCAAGATTTGGAACGCGGGAAAATTATTGCTTTTGTTTGCAAAATTTTGTGAAAATGTTAATAAGTCAATTTACTTTTGTCAAGTCCGTCCTCTAAGACCCCGTCTACACTAACGCGTTTTCGTTTGAATCCGTATACTTCTTGATACGTTCCTGCCTTCCGTCCACACTAGCACGCTGATCGTTTTCATCGAATCCGTATAAGTTTGAAAACGCTCTCGAAAGTGAATAAAAAACGTTTTAGCGTGGACGGTCGAATAATCCGGATAAAAATGAAAACGATGACGTCAACTGTACCACTTAATTTGAGACTGTCCTTGCACACGTCAAAATCAAATAAAAACTGATCGCTTTTTTGGAGCTAAATTTTCCGAATCTCCCGTCCACACTAACACGCTGCGAATCCGTATAATTTTGAAAACGAATACTTTTGAAAACGCGTTAGTGTGGACAGGGCCTAAACCTTTAGAAAATTGGAACGCGGGAAATCTCCTGCTTTTGTTTGTAAAATTCTATAAAAATGACAACAAATCAACGAACTTTACTCAGAGCTCCTCTTACACAGTGGAATAATATTTTGTGGCGATGATTCTCGTGATACTTTCCTTTTTCGGAAATGGTGTATAAACAAACAAAGCGCTGTTCGCCCGCACACTTAAAAGAGCATTCTTCTACGACCATTGCGTTGCGTCCATCCATGAAGTGTGACGATTTTTTGGCGAAGGTTTACTTTTCAAACGAAACGTTGTCGCGTTTCTCGCTTGCTGATATTGGCTGCAGTTTGACCATTGCACAGCGCAAACGTGAAGACTTTCTGTCGAACCTTTCAAGGATGGATGCCGCTTCATTACCACTGTATGCATTGCTACGCGACCTCAAAATTATATTTTGCGATGGGCGATTGACGATTTTTAGCCTTCAATCTAATCAAAACGCTGGATTCGGCCACTTAAGTAGGTCGAAATAGATTGCCATAACCAAAATGGTTTTAAACTATCCTTTGTCTTCCTTGCCTCGAATGTTTAACTTTCTGGTTCAAGAAAATTAAACATTGCAATTTTCTTGCGTAAAATCAGCAATCGCAACAGTGAATTTTGAGCCATGTATACGGTGTGGTAATGAAGCGGATAAACTTCACTATAGAAAACTTTCTATTGTTTCGTCTTTGAACGGCTCGATTTGTAGCGCGGAAAATCTGGCTTTTGTAAGTAAAATTCTATAGAAATCAGGGGCAGTCTGATAGATGTCATCATTATTTAAAAAAAAAAATCAAAAAGGTGACTAGCCTGAATTTCAGCCGTCTTTTCTTCCTAAACTCCAGAACAATACAGCTCATTAAAACAACTGACCAATCACCATCCATTCTCAAGATCTTCAGAATCACGCAACTCCTGGGCACGCTTTTGGAAGTCGGCGCTCAGTGGAGTGTAGGAAGAATAGAAAAGACGACTGAAATTCAGGCTAAAAGGTGACAGAAAGTGAACATTTTAGTACGCAGTAGCGTACTAGTAGCTACGCCCCTTGAAATGATTGCAACTTTACAATGTAATCAAAACATTCTCTGGTCCTTTAGAGAATTTGAACGCGGAAAAACGTCCTTTTGTTGGTAAAATTCTATACAAATGATTGCAACGTATCAAGACCTCTGCAATATAAAAATTTAGAAGTGATTTTTATGACGATGCACTTCTCAAAAGTGTGGTAAGTAGCTTACTAAATAAATAAATAAATACCAGTGCTGTTCATTGCCCATACACGTACTAGAAGTGATAGCTCAGTTACTAACTTATTGACGTTACTCACCAGTAAATAACCCTGTTCCAAGCACTCCACCAATTCCTGTTCCCGCAGTAAACGAGTGAATCGTGAGTTCTTCGTGCAGCGATGTCGCCGAGAGAAATCCAATTTCTGCCGTTCCAATTCCTAGAGAAGCTACACTCACACCAACTAGCCTAAACCAAGTTGTTTTCACTATTGCAATCATAAGAATAGCTGCTAAAAAGAAAGTTCCAGCAAGAACACCTTTCGCCATTAGATTTGTCTTGTCCACAAAATACGGAAGTATGATCGACATACCAAGATAGGGGACAATTAGACATGCTATTATAGTAGAGGTCGGAATTTCAGTGGAAGCAAGAATGTCTTGACTTGCTATAATAATAGACGTGTAAAAAATAAACGTGACCACGGCAAGTACAAGGAAGCCGCCGACTTCATGTATCGTTTGAGAAGGCTTCTTTGTCATGTCTCACTTTGGAGTCTTCGCCGCTTTGTGTTGCGTTTCTCTTGGAAATATTTATCTTGGCAAAATGTACGTGTTGGACACGAACGAACGCTTCGTAGACGGTCCAGTGTGACTATGCATAATCTCTGGATGGCTTTCAATGGAATGCCTTTTTGTTTACAGTTTGATCTCATTAGCATAACAAATCTCAAGAGGTTCAGACTGCGTGGAAATACGATATGGAATAGCCACCAGATGGGAAAAATATTGCAGCACCAAGGTTATTGCTTCACGACTAGGCATGCTATTTGCGGGCAGTAACAGGTTATACAGTTAATTGATATATACATTTAACTATTATATACTGTGACCGGATACCCGTGTTCAGGGGCGTAGCCAGGCGGGGGTTCCAGGGGTTCCGGAACCCCCCCTCTCCCGCAGCGGAACCCCCCCTCGCCTCTGTTCTGGACCGACTTATTACTAAAATTCGGTAAATATTTAATAGACAACAAATAAAAGCTCCAATAAAATGTAGCAAATTTCTTCAAACGCTAGTTTTTTCCCGAGATCAATATTTTTGGCTGGGTTTCCTGTGGCGAGAACGCAAAAAACGTCCGATTTATGTGGAGTTTTTTATTTTTTGAATTTTGGAACCCCCCCTCTTATAAGTGCTGGCTACGCCCCTGGTGTTATAATCTCTATTTATATAAACATCATATTCACACTGTGATATAACATGTTATCTTCACATTTGAAGATGTCACTCTGGCCTATGTTCGAAGCCCCGTTTTGGATTTTCTAAAACAAATCATGATTTCATATTTTACTGACGTTTGTATAATAAACAGAACATTACATGTCCGCTTAGAGAAAATGTCGTTATCTCATGTTAAAATTCAACATCTCCGCGCGGTCATGTAACGTCCTCTTAGGCTGCATTCATTATGTAGACTACAGGGGGGGGGCAGAGGATTTTGAAGGGGGATCTCAAAATTTAGGAATTGGAAAAGGGGGGATGTCAAGTTTTTTTTCATAACATGAAGCATATTTTTGTTGAGTGTTTGAACCAATATGAAGAAAATCACTTGCATTACTATTCTTCAGCTGATGCTAAAAAAGCTGCGCGTTTCGCACGCTTAAAGAAGATGCTATGTAGCTGTTATAAACTTAAGCATTGTAAAAGGCCTTCTTGTTTTACCACAATTCCTCAGGGACCTTTCAATGGCTTTTGTCTGCCAGACAAAAACGACTTTTGACTAGTCTTGTAGCTTGATTGTCAAACGCAACAGAAAACAAAAAAAAAACAGTCAAATACAATGATGCTCAGTCTATGTAGTAAGGCTAATATATAGATTTAGGCAATGCCTAAAAGCGGAGCTCTAATCATTACTGACATACCAGCATTACTGTCATCGCGGTATCGACTTCTCTAGTTTTAATGACGTGATCGATGACGTAATCCCACGTGAACTTGGTGGTGCATCCCCTTGCCTCCAAAAAACTTAATCCAAGTTTGGTCTCCTAGCAATGTTCCCTTCTCGAGATAATGACTTTTCTAGTTTTGATGACGTCATCGATGACGTCATCCCACTTGACCTTGGTGGTGCTCCCCCTTTCCACCAAGATAACTTTACCCAAGTTTGGTCACCTAACGATGTTGCCTTCTTGAGATATTGACTTCTCTAGTTTTGATGACGTCATCGATGACGTCATGCCACGTGACTTTGGTGGTGCACCCCCCTTGTCTCCAAGATAACTTTACCCAAGTTCGGTCACCTAGCGATGTTACCTTCTTGAAATATTGAATTCTCTAGTTTTGATGACGTCATCGATGACGTCATGCCACTTGACCTTGGTGGTGCACCCCCCTTACCTCTAAGATAACTTTACCCAAGTTTGGTCACCTAACGATGTTGCCTTCTTGAGATATTGACTTCTCTAGTTTTGATGACGTCATCGATGACGTCCTGCCACGTGACTTTGGTGGTGCACCCCCTTGCCTCCAAGATAACTTTACCCAAGTTTGGTCACCTAGCGATGTTACCTTCTTGAAACATTGAATTCTCTAGTTTTGATGACGTCATCGATGACGTCATGCCACTTGACCTTGGTGGTGCACCCCCTTACCTCTAAGATAACTTTACCCAAGTTTGGTCACCTAACGATGTTGCCTTCTTGAGATATTGACTTTTCTAGTTTTGATGACGTCATCGATGACGTCATGCCACGTGGTCTTGATGGTGCACCCCCTTGCCTCCAAGATAACTTTACCCAAGTTTGGTCACCTAGCTATGTTACCTTCTTGAGATATTGACTTCTCTAGTTTTGATGACGTCATCGATGACGTCATGACACGTGACCTTGGTGGTGCACCCCCCTTGCCTCCAAGATAACTTTACCCAAGTTTGGTAACCTAGCGATGTTACCTTCTTGAGATATTGACTTCTCTAATTTTGATGACGTCATCGATGACGTCATGCCACGTGACCTTGGCGGTGCACCCCCCTTGCCTCCAAGATGAACCTAGCTCAAGTTTGGTCACCTAGCGATGTTGCCTTCTTGAGATGTTGACTTCTCTAGTTTTGATGACGTCATCGATTACGTCATGCGGCGTGATTTTGGTGTTGCACCACCCCGTACCTCCAAGATAACTTTACCCAAGTTTGGTCACCTAACGATGTTGCCTTCTTGAGATATTGACTTTTCTAGTTTTGATGACGTCATCGATGACGTCATGCCGTGTGACATAGGTGGTACACCCCCTTGCTTCTAAAAAAACTTTAATTGACCCAATGTTGGTCAACTAGCGCCTGGCTAAACACGAAGGCGACAAAAATAGAAGCGCGCGTGTGCGTTCTTGCCTATTTTCCCGCCTGAAATTGGGATGCCTGTGTGCCGAGCGGACGGACACACACACGGAATTACACTATATACGTTCTATTCAGAAATGAAAGGAAAAAAATCATATCTCCAGTGGGAAAGCTCCAATGACGACCAAACTTGGCAAAAGTTGTCTTTATGTTCATACCTGTCTATTGTCAAAGTCACGTGACATGACGTCACTGTTTACGTCATTGAAATTGACAAAAACGTCTGAAACCACTCAAAAGCGACTTGATGGTTATACGTCTGAATTCTGATACCACTTTTCCTTATGTATGGTGCTCCGCTCAGGAGGTCCGCTAAAATTGACTGGGAGCTCCGCTTTTAGGCAGTGCCTAAATCTATATATTATGTGAAATACTCTGTGAAGCTTCCCCGCAGCCAGGAATACATCTTAGGGAATTTCTACAAAATTAAATTAGCGCACAAAAGTTACTCGTTGTAGCCGAACCAAATTTCGACCAAAGTCGAAAATGTCTCAATTTGAAGAATAAATAGCTTTTATAACATAGACACGATATAACGCGCGCTCTGATTGGCTGATTTTCTATGTGAAAGAAATGGATATACCATAGAGATTTCCCATAGAAATTACGTCATCACTCGGAATCAAGCGAAACGGGAGGCAAGATTGAGCTCGCTAATAATGTCACAAACACTCAAGTGCATTAAGGCCTGGGTCAGCCCAGAAAATCGAGGAAATTACAAACTTTCAAATATCTTTGCTAATCATTAATGTTGGGGCATGAAATTTTCAAGATAGATAACATTCATCGAGTGAAATGTTTTAGTATAGAATTTGACCTAATATACTGGTCACGTGGCCAGTCACGTGACATTTTCACTTTTCAAAGTTTAATAATTTCTCCGGTGGTGAGTTTCACTCCTTTTTGAAAACTTAATAGCTAATATAGTGGGTTCTATATAGTGGTGTCTTAGCTGGTGGAAAAAGTTTTCTCCTTTAAGGAGTTTTAAGGAGCTGATATGTTGATTAGGTCACGTGACCTCATTCCGACCCTTATATCTCGTTAACGGTAAATGATAGCCCAGCAGCCAAAACAGTACGATATTTCTATTGCTAAGGCCTATCCATTTTCACCAACATTGTATAGTTAGATGTTTTCTCCATCACGGAAAGGCAATTTACTGTTTAGTCACGTGACATGCCTTGTGACGTCACTCCATACTAAAAAATTTCACCAAAATGTTAAGTTCGTCGACTTTTATCATTGTACCAAAAATTAGCTTGCCTTAAATAGATTAAAGCAATTTAAGGCAAATTTTGCGTTTTGGGGGACCAGCCCCAATCTATATATTAATACCGTAAGGAAAATCGTGTCGACACTCGCTCCGCTTAGCCCTGAAGCTGTGCCGCCAAAAGAAGTTCGCAAACCCGAAGGGAAGGTGGAAATCTGGACCATGAGCGTGTTTTTGTTGGAAAAGATTCACCTCGGGCTAAGTTCTAATTCAAGCGATTTCTTAAGCGAGGGACAAAGCCGCCATCGCCGCCATTTTGAATTCTCCCACGGAAACTAAAAAAGAACTCGGTTCGCGCAGCCGAAAGCACCATTGACATTCAAACCTAAATGGTTCTCTTAAGATTACATACAGGAATGGTGCAGGGATAATTCTAACTTGAAAGATTTGAGCTGAGAAAAATTTTCATTCAAGTTTCAACAAACGTACACTCTACATTGCTTCCCTCGGAGCACGCGCTAAGTCATGCTAAGTCGAAATGACACATTTACAAAACAAAGTCCGTGAAAGTCATGAATAATATTCTCTAAGTATAAATCCTGACGGCTCTATCGCAAAACGAAGGACACAATCCCGAAGAGAAAGAGGAAATCCCTCCAGTGGGCATGTTTTTGTTGGAAAAGATTCACTTTGGGCTAAGTTCTAATTCAAGCAATTTTTTAAGCGAGGGATAAAGCCGAAAAAGTATAAATAATATAAACTAAAAAAAATTATTAGTCCTTAGACCATTTTTACTTGACCTGTTTCTTCTCTCCCCTCGCTGAGATGTGATAAATTTACAAAATTCCGAAGTCAAATTGCGCTTTCGATTTTCACGGGTTCTTTGACCGATTTGAGAGACTGACACACGCGTGATTTTGTCAAACCAAGCAGGGAGACCAGTGCAAAAAAAATCCTTTTGGGCTCACTTCAATTATTTCGGCATGGTGGGACGGGGTACTCATGCTGATGGGAGGTTATTAGTAATGTAAATCCAGCAGTTTATGGAAGGGGGAAATCATGAACCCCTCCCCACATCCATATGGCCATTGTGATTTTTTTCCTGTTTTTTTTTTTTTAACAGAGAACACTTTAAGTAAAATAAATTTCCCCCTTACACTCCGTGAATGTTTCACGGGCATCAGCTAGTCCCATTTAAAATCCCAGGCCTTTAAATGTGCTTGAACACCCTCGATCTAAAACAAGCTCTGGAAATTGAAAGCAAGGGAAAAGGAACCTGTTTCAGATGGATTTATGTAGTTTGGGAAATCCGATGACTGATAAATAGGTTTATTTTTGCAAAAGTTTGCTCCTTTTCGTGCGAGTTTTGAGGGCCCTGTTTTGAGTGCTGTTTTCATTGAAGTCCGGAAGAATTTCTACTTCAGCGGCCATAAAACTGTCATGTGAAAAATTCGTGAAAGGAACAAGTTAGCAGGTAAGTAAATCAATTAATCCAAATTAATTTTGTTTAGGATTAATGTCTTTAACCCTGAAATCAGCTATTTCAAATCTGCAATTTCTCTTTTGCGTTTTGCCGAGTAAGGTTTCCTTCGCTGCTTTCGATTTTCTTCAAATTCTTTGCTCTTGCAATGCCATGATTGACTATGTTTTCATTATATTTTCTACGAAATAGTCAATTTTGATTTTGTCATTTAATTTGAAAAGGGTTTCCTTGTAAAATTTCAGTGCTGAATGCAACGATGTTGTTGAACTGCTTCCAAGTCCACTTAACTTACAGTGTAATTACAACGGCTAAAAGAGAGAAGATATTTGTCAGTGCGTGTGTATATCCAGTTCTATAATTTAAACCAATAAATAATTGGAAAATTCTCATTTTATTCCCGCCTTTTGAGCATGAATTAAATTTATCAGTGCAAGTCATTGGGGATTGTTGTTTGCGTGCGTTTTGGTTCCAACTTTATTTTGCGAAACTTCGTTTTCTATGTTATAAAAGCAATGGTCCATACTTAGCAGTGCGTATATCCAGTTCTGGAAGCACTTGGATAGTTGAGAGAGCACTCAGCTAGCTAGAGTCGCACTCGGCTAACGCCTCGTGCGACTCTTACGCTACCTTCGTGCTCTCTCAACTATCCGCGTGCTTCCAGAACTGGATATACGCACGCTAAGCATGGACCATTCCTTAAAGATACATTAGAAAATTCAAGAATCATTGTACCATTATCTAAACCTGAAGTTTGGAGCTGGACGAGTCCTATGATGACCAAAAGCTCGCGAGCTAAAGATGGCAGCCATGCCGATGCGTGACAAGTTCTTTTATGACTTTCTCCCGAGTCTCCCCGCCAAAAGTAAACACAACCACGGCAGTTGTCAGCTCTCCACTATAACTTATATATCACTAGAAATACGGTATTCTGATTGCAATCCAGAAAAAAAGCTTAAACCACAATGGTTGAGCGTGTAAAAACGACTAATCTCACAAGCGGCCACTATCGTCGCATTCAACTTTCATCTTTTTCAAACGAGTAGAGGAAACAGCCGCAAAAGTTCAGGAAAAACATGCACGAATGGAAGTTTGAAGTTTGCGGTAGATAAAATCTGATTACTACTGAATGCTCATTTTATACTCTAGCTACAAGTTCAAGTACTTACCTTGAAAATGGGTTTCTACGCTAGCTCTTCGTTCGTCCGTCTTCTTTTGTCTTTTTCGACTTCACCATTCACTGGTATTCTTCTCTACTCGCTTTGCTTCTTTCCCTCGACAAACTTTTTTTCTATAATCATGACATCGGTCACTCTTCTTCCCGCTGGTAACTCATTTTCTAAAATCGTGATTTGTCAGCTTGATTTCAAGAGTTTTTGATGAAGGGTAAAAAAAACCGTCGTGCGTTGTTTCGTTTGTTCACTTTGCACTCTCTTTGGCGGTGGTTCATGCTTTGCCTGGCTTCTTCCCGTCGCTGTTTCTAGCTCTCTCCTCGAATAATTTCTTCCGGTTCTTCTATCAAAATTCTCTCTTTAATTTTTCTCGTCTTGTCATCGTTTTTTTTTTTATCAGTTAGGAAAAAGAACTCTGTACAGACGAACAGACGACAGAAACCTGCAGAAAAATGACAGACAGTTCCGGGGTTGCCTGTGGTGGGGCACGCAGACAGGCAGACACGGACGCGCCAGCGATACCATAATGGGAATACCGCTGAACGTTGAAAAATGAAGTCGATAGTATACCTGAGTTCTTACTTGAGCTATTGAATTCTTCATACGCGATACCTATGGTGCTCCGCTCTGCGGCCTTCGGCCGCAAAGGAGCTCCGCTATAATGTCACTACAGCTACCTAGGATTTTTGTTTGCATTTTTACGCTTTGTATTCTTTTTATTGTGTCTTGTTGTGCAGATTAAGTTAATGTTTAATTTCTAAAATTTGTTTAGTTTGAGAAAAGGTAACTCTTGTTAGTCAACCTAGCTGTGCAGTTATATTTGTGTATATTTTGGTGTCTCAGACAAGAGGTAATTATTGGAAATCCATCTTATTTTTCCATTAAAGTTGTCGTTATGTTCCGGCCATCTTTGCATTTTCAAAAAAATCCCCCCCCCCCCCCTGTAGGATACATAATGAATGCAGCCTTAGAATAAAAATCGTATCAGTGTGAAGTAGTGATACGATATCTAGTACGCGTGCTATGATTGGCTGATTTCCGGTGTGATATTTTCCCATCTCGGGCCGTTACCGTATCAGATTTGCGACTTTGTTTACAAAGTTCACGGCGCCATTTTTTTTTTCAAAGTTCGGGTCACGCGTGTTTTATTCTGGGTCTGTCACACAAGTCTTGCATGTGTGTGTGTGTGAATGTGCATGGCGTGACATCGGGTCACGCGTGTTTTATTCTGGGTCTGTCACACAAGTCTTGCATGTGTGTGTGTGAATGTGCATGGCGTGACATCGGGTCACGCGTGTGTTATTCTGGTTCTGTCACACAAGTCTTGCATGTGTGTGTGTGAATACGCATGGCACGACATCGGGTCACGCGTGTTTTATTCTGGGTCTGTCACACAAGTCTAGCATGTTTGTGTGTGAATGTGCATGGCGTGACATCGGGTCACGCGTGTTTTATACTGGGTCTGTCACACAAGTCTTGCATGTGTGTGTGTGAATGTGCATGGCGTGACATCGGGTCACGCGTGTTTTATACTGGGTCTGTCACTGTACTTTGTAATTTTTTCGTCGACCCTGGGGGAGTCTGCTCTTGGCTATTACATCACCCGGGACTTGTTCCGGGCCTGGGGTCGACGGTCGTTTCTATGTTGGTGTCTTATGAGATTTTTTTATAAGCTACATCGTTATTCAGCCCAGCTGATCGTCGACCCCATGGCTCAGCGTTTACTGTATCAAGTTGTGAGTATTGGGAGTTTTGTGTATAGGAGTTTGAGTATTGGGCGATGGGAGTTTTTTTTGGAAGTGTAGCATGTAGTAACGCTTCTTTGAAGATATTTGTGTTATGGGTTCCGCTCCTGTCACCGCTGTTGGGCCCAGCGCATTTTGGACCCAGCTTTATAGCTTCATTGGGGCGAAGCCAGGTCTCCTTCCCATAACTTAACATTAGCACAATGAGACCAGTTAAAAAAGGTTACTATTTCTTTTCCAAGTGCTCTTTGGTGTATCAGTACAGAGTTTGTTAAAAATCTGCACATTTGTTGTTATTTTCTGATGTGCGCAAAGCGCGCCGCGATTTTGAAAATCAAACTTAACGCGGTTAATGAAGTTCTCATTTCTGGGGCACGAAAATCACGCTGAAGAAATGGAGTCACGGAAGAAACATAATAGCAAATTTCCAAAATTAAACATAGTATCCAGTACGGTGTTTTAGTTTGTAAATGCTACACCAAAGTATCCTCTTTGCGCGCAAAGCGAGCTGCAAATTTTTGACATATAAGTTTAAAGAATGGGAAAAATCCAGGAGTAAATGAGAACTTGGTGTTTAACAATTGGGGTTCTTGACATGTGCTAGACCTTTATTTACTGTTGGCTGATAGTAAATTTACTCAATTTAAAAAAAAACATTTTAATGTCGACCAAAAAAAACAGTCTATTTATAAGGACGTCGGGTTCCCTAAAAAGCAGTCAGGAGACAATCAAGTCTTAAATGGTACGTCCCTAATGACCAGCTTTCAAGTTTTACGAATCTCTAGGCCTGTAATCACGAGTCACGTAAGAGAAATTCGTAAAATCACCGGTCACGAGGGCATGAGATTTCACGGATCACGGCAATAATTTTCCTGTTTTCACGAACGGAGCAAATTTGGGGTGAATCACGGAGAGCCCCTTCACCACTCTGTCCTACCCTACTAACCACCGCAGTTGTTCTATTTCCAAAGGTAAAAGTTGAATTTCAAAATAGTTAATAGAGACTTCTAAGATTGCGCGGGTCGAAGCATCTTTAATTAGGGAAGAGGTCAAAACACTTGTACTCTCGACTGGTACCCAATTTGTTCAGGGTACCAGGGTGGGTACCAGCATCCACCCCCTTAGGTACCCAATACCTCTTTCTAGGGGTAGCTGTTTTCATTGCACATATAGTCATTGCACATAAAGCTCCGCTTTTAGCCAGTGGCTAAATCTATATATTAGTGTGACGGTTGTGCGCAGGGCAGGCACATTGGGCCCCCTGTGGCGACCGGGTATCCTGTGGCCTCACGCATGCGCTGTATGCACGCCTCGAACTCGGTACGTTTGTAGAGGATTCACTCGTTCGTTCAAGATTCAGACAAGGAAATTACGTATAGAAACAGGTAAAATATTCTTATTTAGTCTTATATTGCCTAGTTTAGTTTATATTCTCTCTATTTACGGATTTATTAGGAAAGATATTAGTTATTTCGTGGTTATTTTCATCGTTTGTTTCTCACTCGCGTGGCCTCGTGTGCCAAGTTTCATGTTTATTTTGGCTCACCGCATTCATTTGTATCTAGATCTTTATCAGAACCGTAGAGGCCTTGCTGCTGCCTATTACCATCATCACGCGTGTCGGGGTGAGATAAGTTTTGTTTAGTTATTGTGTCCATTTATGCTATTGTAATTTAGTGTTTTCACAGGTCTGTTTGACCATATAAGTCAGTCACATTCCTACTTGGAAGTTGTTATTATCATTCGTCTGTGTGGATTATGGGCCTCCTTGGCTTGGCTCCATGGAAGACAACTGTAGACTCTTGTAGCAATGTAATTTTAATTATTTGTAGTAACACTGTATGTATTTCTAGGTTTTTGTTTCCTGTATTAAAAAACTACCTGTCACATCTGGCGCTGCGAGCAGGGTACAGGCTCCATTCAGGAACCTCGACATGTGTTGGCTGTATGCAAGGCTCGAGGCAGAAACTGTGAGTAGACTGTGAGTGATGAGCAAACTGTGAGAATGGCGAAAGAGTTAGAGTTGATAAAGGGGAAGTGGAAAGTCTGAAGGCTGCTTTGAAAAAAAAAAGGATGAAGAGGCAGAGAAAGCTGCTGAGAGCTTTGGATATCTAGAAAAGGAGCTCAAGAATCTCATTAAACAAGAAAAGCCTGAAAAGCAAAAAGAATGTACACAAGAGGTTGTATATGTCACCCAGGGTAGGAAACTAGAGCGATTCAGGGGAAAACCTACCAAACCATCTGACCCCAGTGTTATCGAATGGGTAGAGGATGCTCGCGCTAACCTAGAAAATAAAGGACTGTCCCCGGAACGAGTCGTGCCTTACCTTGTGGAACACCTAGCTGGGGAGGCACGGCGGGAAATCCTTGGGAGGGGGACACGCAGCAGCAGTTTTTCTCCCACCAACAGGGGGAGGGAGAGGGTATTGTAGAGTGTTCTCTTCACTTGGTCCAACTGTTTGACAGAATCGTTGGGCTAGACCAGTCGTTTAAAGCTGGGAGGGAAGTCTTGTTGAAAAACAGGTTAGCAGAAGCTGTAAGAGAAGAGAATGTACGCACAGAGTTGCGACGCCTTAATGTAGAGCATCCAGAGTTGTCGTTTTTTGATGCAAGGGATAGGGTACTAAAGCTAGTGACCCCACCAAGTAAGACCAAGAAAGTCACTGTGATTGAAGAAAACAAAGGGGGGTACAGTGAAGTCTTGGAGTTGGTCAAACAGCAGGGCCAGCAAATCTCTGCTCAGCAAAAGCAAATAGAAACCTTGATGCAGGCGTTAAAGCAGCGCCAAAGACCGCCCCAGGGGGGAGGGGGGAGGAGATGCTGGGTCTGTGGGTCCCCTGAACACCTTCAACGGGACTGCCCATCAGAATCAAGTGAGGGGTCAGCAAAAACCCCGCAGGAAAAGGCACCACCATCTGATTTAAACTAGTGGGGCCCACTGCAGTGAGCCTTGCAGTGGGCGAGCACTTAACGGGGGGCTCGGTTCTCGAGAACGCTGTGGGGAAGTGTCCAGGTGTCCACGTGGAGGTAGCAGGGGTCCGAATGGGTTGTCTAATTGACAGTGGTGCGGAGGTCTCTACGATTACGGAGAGTTTCTACCGGGAGTATCTGTGCGGAGATAATAAGTTAGTAGACGTGTCCTCGCTCCTACATATTTCGGCTTCACAGGGACTGGAAATACCCTACATCGGTTATATAGAACTCAAGTTATTTGCTCTCAGACACCAGTTTAATAATTTGGGATTTTTGGTAGTGAAAGATCCAGTTGATACCCCATTATGAACAGAAAGAAGACAATACCTGGTATTTTGGGGTCCAATGTTCTCAGAGACATGAGAAAAACACTTGTAACCATACATGGAGATAACTTTTTAGATGTTTTGTTACTTCAGACCGTTAATGACAATGAGCGTGCACTTTTATACGCTCTTCAGATGTATCGTCGGCCAGCATTTAGTGAGAGAATTAGTGTCTCTTCAGCTAGTGGGGAGGGACTTGTGCGCTTACAAGGGTCTGGTCCTATTTTGATTCCTGCGCGTTCAATCAAGATTATTGAATGTTCTACGAAGCCCTCTAGTCCTGGGTGTAGTTATGAGGCTCTAGTAGAAAGACATGAAACGCGATTGGCAGATTTACCCAGCGGAGTGACTGTTGGAGCTACTTTCGTGCGCGTCTGCGAAAATGGCATAGTTCCAGTTCAGATCGCGAACTTTAGTCAGGATGATGTTTACTTACAGCCCCGCACCCCGATCGCGAAGATTTCTCACGGAGAATCGAAACCCATCCTAGATTTCGTGGTGGTTGACGAGTGTCATGTTCACGTGAAAGAGGGAGTCGTGAATGATGAATGTAGTTCACAGCTAGTGGACAGTTTACTCACTAGGATGGACGTAGGAGAAATTTCAGAGTCCCAACAGGAGCAACTAAAGGATGTCCTTTCCAAATACGGCTCGACATTCAGCAAGGACGACGATGACATCGGGTACTGTGATTTAGTCAAGCATAGGATCATCCTCACGGAAGAGAAACCCATTAAGGTTCCCCATAGACGAGTTCCGCCCCACCATTGGGATGAAGTGAGAGAATATATACAGAAGAGCATTGAACGGGGAGTCATTCGAGAGTCTTCGAGCCCGTATGCATCAGCGATTGTACTAGTTCGCAAGAAGGACGGGTCGCTCCGACTGTGTGTCGACTACAGGCTCCTCAACGCAAAGACACATAAAGATGCATACCCGCTACCCCGTATTGATGAGGCACTCGACGTTCTAAAAGGAGCAAGGTATTTTTGTAGCCTTGACCTTGCTCATGGCTTTCACCAGATTCCCCTGGAAGAAACTGATATGGAGAAGACAGCTTTTAGAACTGGAACTGGAGGTTTGTATGAATATACCAGGATGCCATTCGGACTTTGTAATGCCCCAGCTACTTTCATGAGACTTATGGACAAGGCATTCGGCGATTTGAACTTTCAGTCCTTATTGATTTACCTTGATGATATCCTTGTTTTCGGACGCACTTTTGAAGAGACACTGTCTAGACTTGAGGTTGTACTCTCACGTTTGACAGACCTTCATTTGAAGGTGAAACCAGAGAAGTGCCAACTGTTCAGAACGAAGGCACATTACCTCGGTCATCTCTTCACGAGCGAAGGAACCTCTCCCGACCCAGAGAAAGTGCGGGCGGTTGCAGAATGGCCAAGACCTAGTACGCTACGCGAGCTTCGGGGATTTCTTGGTCTGTCCTCATACTATCGACGGTTCATACCTAAGTATGCAGAGGTGGCAGCACCGCTTCAAGCCCTGCTCCGGAAGCAAGGTGATTCGCCAAAGAAGAAGAAGAAGGGAAGAGTGGTTGTGCTGGATGGCTCTACGAGCATCACAGGGCGCTGGGACCAGCATTGCGAAGAGGCTTTTCAGGGACTGAAACAGCTCCTCACGGCCGCACCGGTTCTGGGGTATCCAGATTTCACGAAGGAGTTCATCTTAGAGACAGACGCCAGTTTCTTGGGACTAGGAGCAGTATTATCCCAAAGGCAGGAGGACGGTGTAGTCGTTTTGAGCTATGCGAGTAGAGGACTGAGGCCAAGCGAGCGAAATATGAGTAACTATTCGAGCATGAAGCTAGAACTTTTGGCCTTGCACTGGGCTGTGACTCAGAAGTATAGAGACCTCCTGATCGGTGCACAGTTTACGATCTATACCGACAATAATCCTCTTAGCTACTTACAGACCACCGCCAAGCTCGGTGCAACAGAAATGCGGTGGTCGGCCGAACTTGCTCAGTTCAACTTTACCCTTAAGTTTAGGTCAGGACGTAGCAATCGTAATGAAGACGCCCTTAGCAGAAAGACCACCCATGGGGTTGAGCCGGTGACAGCTCGACTAGAGGTGCAGATCATGATGAGCGAAAGGGCGAGAGCACCCCCCTACCAGCAACCCTGCGAGTGAACATAGAAGAGGCGTTGGCAACAGACCTGCTTGAGGAAGCTCGTACAAGGTCAGAGGCAGTAGCTCCTGAGTGTACCTCCACCATACCTTCAGTATCTAGGGAGGATATGGCTACCATGCAGAGGCTGGATGAGACAATCGGTAGGCTCTGGTATTACTGGGAACAGAAGCATCCCCCACCCTTCGCAAGCTTATGAAAGAACTTAAACCCGTCCGTAAGCTCCTGAGAGACTGGAACCGCTTCTTTGAATGAGATGGAGTCCTCTACCGAGTTGTCCAGTTACAAGGCCGGAAAGTGAAACAGCTGCTCTTGCCCAGTTTAATGAGGTCAAAGGTCCTTGCATCCGTCCATGACGACCTGGGACACCAAGGGACCGAGAAGTCTACAGCACTCCTGAAAGAGCGATGTTATTGGCCGGGAATGGCGAATGATGTCTCCCAGTACTGTCGCCAATGCGAAAGGTGTACTCTCGCCAAAGCAGGGAAGCGCCTACATCCTACTATGGGATCTCTAACGGCAAACAGGCCCTTGGAAGTTCTTGCGATTGACTTTACTGTGTTAGAGAGGAGCGGCTCAGGTTACGAGAACGTCCTAGTTCTTACGGATGTTTTTACGAAGTTCACACAGGCGATCCATACAAAAGATCAGAAGGCACCCACAGTTGCGCGCGCGCTCGTGAGGGAGTGGTTCGTGCGGTATGGAGTACCGAAGAGGATACATAGTGACCAAGGTCGGAACTTTGAGAGTGCTGTCATCAGGGAATTGTGTTCATTGTACGGCATCACGAAGAGCCGCACGTCTCCGTACCACCCGCAAGGGAATGGTCAATGTGAGCGGTTCAACAGGACTATGCATGATCGCCTGCGCACCCTTGCGCCCCTCCAGAAGCGTAAGTGGCCAGAGTTCCTTCCAGAGTTACTATATGCTTACAACTGCACTCCACACTCATCAACTGGATATTCTCCATACCTACTGTTTTTCGGAAGAGATCCGGTTCTCCCTGTTGATCATGTCCTGGGTTCGCTTGACCAGGAAGATAGGGTGGGATGTGTAGAAGAGTGGGTGGCCGAACACCAGAAGCGCTTGGAAGCTGTCTTTAAGCTCGCATCGGAGAAGACGAAGAACGAAGTGGAACGAAGGCAAGTGAGGAGTGATGCGAAGTCAGAAGACACGAGTATACCTGTTGGTGCCAAGGTGTTCCTCCGAAACCGAGTACAAGGTCGGAACAAAATACAGGACGTATGGAGCGCGAAGCCGTATAGAGTGGTTCGACGGTTGGACACAGGTAATACGTATATCGTAGAGTCACTCGAGGATGACAGGTCTTGCACCACGGTATACCGGAACGATATCTTGTATGCGGAACACTTGTTGAAAGGAGAGCAAGGGAATAGCAGAGTCCAGAAGTTGATAAAGACTTATCGGAGTCAAGATGGACCTCAGCGACGCGGCGTGCGCCCTGAAGCAGACAGTCAAGAAGACAGTGGTGGCGAAGACACAGACGAAGACGAAGATGTAGAAGTTGTCCTACAAGGCAAGGACAGTGGTGCTTGCGGTGCACCACTTGAACATTTATCAGATTTGTATCCACAGGTGACCGTAGATGCCGTAGCTGATCACGAGGAGAATCCGAGTACTGTAGAGACCCTGGAGGAAGACGAGACTCAGAAGCAAGGTGATGCGGAAACCTGCGAGGAACCTCCCACAGAGGTGCAGTTACCCTCGGTAACACCACCGGAAGGAGAAGACGGGTCTGATTTTCCTTATGAGCCGATGGCGGCAATGGAAGACGAGGGCAAAGACGAGGCTCCTTCAATCAGACGTTCCACCAGAGTGAATAAAGGCTATCATCCAAATCCTTGTCGCTTCCCGCGTTCTACTGTACAGGAGATGATGGCGGCAGAACAATCAGATCCAAGTATCTTGAGCTCCGTAGCTCAGACTAATCTTCTGATTATGAAGATGTTAGCAAAGAACACCGCAAGGGATTAACAGAGACATTTATATGCATATATCGTTTTGTTTATGTAGTTATTAGTACCATTGGCGGAGGTTGTTGAGGACTCCAACCTCAAAGCAGGGAAGTGTGTGACGGTTGTGCGCAGGGCAGGCACATTGGGCCCCCTGTGGCGACCGGGTATCCTGTGGCCTCACGCATGCGCTGTATGCACGCCTCGAACTCGGTACGTTTGTAGAGGATTCATTCGTTCGTTCAAGATTCAGACAAGGAAATTACGTATAGAAACAGGTATAATATTCTTATTTAGTCTTATATTGCCTAGTTTAGTTTATATTCTCTCTATTTACGGATTTATTAGGAAAGATATTAGTTATTTCGTGGTTATTTTCATCGTTTGTTTCTCACTCGCGTGGCCTCGTGTGCCAAGTTTCATGTTTATTTTGGCTCACCGCATTCATTTGTATCTAGATCTTTGTCAGAACCGTAGAGGCCTTGCTGCTGCCTATTACCATCATCACGCGTGTCGGGGTGAGATAAGTTTTTCTGTTTAGTTATTGTGTCCATTTATGCTATTGTAATTTAGTGTTTTCACAGGTCTGTTTGACCATATAAGTCAGTCACATTCCTACTTGGAAGTTGTTATTATCACTCAGGTGTGTTAAGGCCTGACTTGGGGCTTATACGCGGGCAGAAAAGAATTTTGCCAATATCTCTAATACGAAAATAGCTACAACAATGAAACTTTGCATCAGTGTTAATTCTAGTACCAGCAAAATTTTGACAGTTGATGTTTCCATGACAACCAAATTAAAGTGGCGTGTACCATATTTATCCATTTTGGGGACAAAACTTAAAATGGGGAACAGAAAACCTCATCCTATTCTGAAAATACGATGGAATTTTCCTTTACTGCATTGATTCCTTCAATAGAGCGTCTTTTAAGGCTGACCACCTTGAAAATTAGTGGAGATAGGAGAGAAACTTGGTTGCTAGGGCAACATTTCTCACGATCACGTGACCCTGGACACGATTAAAAAACGCTATGAAATGCAGAAGTCCATGAAGATTACGAATTTAGGGTCAAAAAGTAGGAAAATTGGCAGTAAGTTTTCCCCGTTTTTGATTGAAAGTAAATTTTAAACGGTACTTACAGATACTATAAAATTGTGTCTCCATAGCAACTAAATGCATGGAACAGTTAAGGTCCGGGGACGTGTTACTCATACCAAGTTCCATTTCGGTAGCTTTGCTAATGTAGTTATTTGCAAAAACAGCTTTTTGCCTTAAGAATCCGCGTATAAGCCCCACCTCCTTTCATGTCAGGCCTTAACATGCCTGAGCATTCGTCTGTGTGGATTATGGGCCTCCTTGGCTTGGCTCCATGGAAGACAACTGTAGACTCTTGTAGCAATGTAATTTTAATTATTTTAATTATTGTAGTAACACTGTATGTATTTCTAGGTTTTTGTTACCTGTATTAAAAAACTACCTGTCACATTAGAGACTACTAAGATTGCGCGGGTCGAAGCATCTTTAATAAGGAAAGAGGTCAAAACACTTGTACTCTCGACTGGTACCCAATTTTTTCAAGGGAGGTGATGGGTACCAGCATCCACCCCCTTAGGTACCCAATACCTCTTTCTAGGTGTAGCTGTTTTTATTGCACATATGGAGGAAAATGTTGGAGCATTCACCTTTTTAATATCTATTTTATTTAAGGAGATACTTGCTCCTAAAATTCAGCTCTGAGAGGTCGGCACTTACCCCGCCCCCCAAATTTGGCACCAGAAAAGTAAGGATGTTTGGACCTATTCCCTAATGCTTTGTGAACTTTCATCTTGCTCAAGCCTCAGGCAGTGGCGAGGGCTGACCAACTGAGTAGTTTGCTTGTATGTTTCCCGATGCGCGCGTAGTTGCTTGTATGATTTACGAGATGAATGAAATTCTTATTTCTGGGAGACGGAAATCACGCTGAAGAAATGGAGTCACTGAAAAAACATCATAGAAATTTTCCAAAATTAATCACAGCCCACTACGATGTTTTAGTTTGTAAGTACTACACCGAGCATCCGCTTTTTATGCGCGCAAAGCTAGTTATTGTTGTAGATGGCGAGCGCGCAGCGCGAGCCGACCAAAAAAACACTGTTCATAAAGGCATCAGGTACCCTAAAAGCAGCCATCAATGTCACCCTGTCTAACAATCAGCGCCCAAAATCTCCCCCCCCCCCCCCCTCAAACATAAGCCCAAAAATTTGAGCCCCCCTTCCCCCCCCTAAATCGGCGCCCAAAAAATCAAAGCATCAAGAAAATTTCGCCAAAAGCTGTCGTTTTGCCGACGTTGCAAAACTTCCTTATTAGGAAATCCCCTTACCTTATTTGGAAGGTCTGTAAGTACTTTTCCTCATATCAAAAGCAGGAAAATTGACCAAAAGTTGCAGATACTCAAGAAACATCCTTCTCTTGGTCGCCATTTTGCTTTTACCTCCCGCCGAGGGGCCTGAATCACGTTTTTAACACCACAGGCAACCTGCGCGATTTACCATAAAAACGACAGCACTTTCTTGATATGCACCCCCCATATATTTGCCGACCAACCACCCCCCCCCCCCCCCCTCGTTAAATAATGACCACTCCCTTATTAATGGGGGACGCTCAAATGATGTATTTCGGGATCTTCGGTGTTTCTGTCGATGTGTACAGAAATTATTAGACGCAAAGGCGCAAAGTCATGTGTTTTTTATACGGAATAATCCTACCTCTACAAAATGAGTTGTGGTAATCGTAACTGCTTGAGATATTCTACAAAGGATATTGGATAAAATGGCACATAGAAATTCATTGGTGTTTTGTTTTCTCCTGCGATATTCAGGTACAAAGTTAACTGTGCTTCGCGGCTAAACACTGCTAAAAATAGTGCGTGTCGAGTTCCCTTCAAAATTTTGCGAAAGTGGAGGAGTTATTATTTCAATTTTTCAACAGTTGGACAAGAATAGTAACTGAAGCTTTCCTGTAAATCTCAGCCTTGTACTCTATTCTTAGCATATTGTACAAAAAATCCGAATTTAGTCAAGTCGACGCTTTTCTTATCGCTAAATCTTACTGTGATGCGTGTTCGTAATTTAAATTGCTGTGATGCGATAGCTCAACCCTTATACTTGCTCGTTATGGCCTTTTCTCTCCTTCAAAATATTAGCGATGAGCGCAGGAGTTTGATGTTCATGTTTCAGTATTTTTGGGATCAAAGCGTCATCGGTTGTCAAGCTAAAAATGGCAAATGGCAACGGACAATGGTTATGCAAATCTGCGCACAAAGGGTTGACTGAATAAATCTCCTCTGCTTGGGCGTAACGTTTTGCCCATTTCAGATCACGTGGCATTCCCATGAGTATTCTCTCTTTGTTTGAAATGCTTCCATATTTATATATTCCTCAGTGCGTAGCAGAAAAACAAAGAAAAAATACTCATGGGAATGCCACGTGATCTGAAATGGGGAAACATTACGCCCAAGCCGAGGAGGTCTTTGGGCGTTTTATCCAAATGATTTCACAAATGAAATCACATATGATTTCGGCATTTAAAAATTCGCTTGCGAGTTGGAGTTTGTTTACTAATGTTACTACAGTAACAAACAGGACGAGGAAGCATTCCACCCGTGCAGAGACCTCGTAAAGCAGTAACTTCTGTCTTGTATCGTCTCTTGACAATGAGTCTGCAAGGCACCCTCTAGCCAGAGCCCCATAAAACCTGCCGTTACAATCCCACCCGTTAGAGCAAACGTGAGAACAGCGCGCGAAAATTCTTTGTAACGCTGTGCCATGCCTTTTCCCGCCACTGCAAACGTGTTGAGGTAAAGCGCGCCTTCCGTCACGCCTGTCACGCACACCAGAAGTAACGCAATGCCAAAATTCGGGAGCAGCCTGAACCAGCTACTGATGATCAGAAAAATCAAATTGGCAGCGAGTATAAGAGCGAGGATCCACGTGTGCTTCGTGACGACGACACAGTTCGGTTTTATGGATAAAATTATCAGCCCGTAAATGCGACCAACAAGCTCTGAAGCCCAAAATGTGAACGTGTAGTACTGGAAATGGTTACGTGGATCGAGCGGGGAGTTTTCAAAAGCAATCGTTGTCATAACAGCGTTCATGATAGTGTAGTCGGCGAACAACCCGATGTATAACGGTACTGCCAGGGACAGGTTGCTTTTGGCGGCTGAAAGCTTTTCTTTCAAAGTCAATTGAGGTGACCATTTGCGTCTTGCTCTTGAGGGGTGTCGGTGACCAGGGGGGTGTACAGCACTTGTTGTCGGTCACCCTCTGGGGAGGCCTGTCTGGCTCGTTTTGTTATCATCCATGGGATCAAGGGGTAGATGGGTAAGAAGATGAGGAGGATTAGGAGCATGGTTGTTGGATTCACACAAAATACGGTGGTCACGACTGGAACGAAAGGAAACAGACATACAATATTGTCAACTGCTGTGGCAGGCGTCCCCTCACAATGACAAGAAATATCCTGTATAAATATTAATATACAATCTTCGTTCACTGGACAAAGTGCGCGGACCCCATTGGTTTAAAACTGATCACGTGAGTTTTCGTTACCTAGCGACATCAAACGGGACGAGTGCGTTATTGGTAATAACGCATAAAAATCGTGCAGTGTTCACTGCAAGTGAAAGTCTTTCTTGATTTTACAACTTATTAATACTTATCAATAATTTTTAATGATGTTTTCTATATTTCCGAGCTATCAGAATGCAGTTCATGTACCTAAAATATTCCGAATTCAATTAAATACTTGCATTTGAAGTCCAAAAGTTGTAATTGCTGGCAATACAATGAACTCTAAATTTTGAATACTGCACTCGGCTAACGCCTCGTGCAGTATTCAAAATTTCTCGTTCATTGTATTGCCAGCGCGTGCGTGTATTTGTCAACAAAACACAAAATAAAAATCCCTAACCCATAATTACTATTCACCAAATCGACGGAGATCCAATTCCGCGCACTCTGATTGGCTTCTTAAACTCGGCATATCATAGGGTAATCACTAATATTGCGTCGCGCGCGGGTTTGGTGTTATCGCAAACTTTTCTGCGCAATCTTGATAAAAATTTCATATTTTATCCAATCGGTTTGATGGACACTAAAACAACTTTTCCCCTCAGGGTCGATGGATATATGGCAGTGGTAGGATATATGCGTACCTCAACGCTTTGCGTCCCAGTTTGTATTTTTCATACACGTATGCCTGACGAGGGAGGGCATGAGCTGCCCTCTCGAAACAGGCCTGTAGTAAAACGTGAGATGAGTGACTTTGTGTTGTCTCTCCTGTGTCGCGTAAGCATAGCTCTCCCGTGTTGAGCGCTAAATATTCCTAAAATAATATATAATTATTTCTATCTATCTATCTATCTATCTTATTTCTATAGCGCGAATTCCTCAAAAGCCTGTCCCTTCTCCCCTTCGTCCACTACACAAGGGCAGAAACATTCTGAATTTACTGCGATTTTCATAATTCTGCGAACTAATGCGCTTTATTGTTATTGCTCGGAGCGAGCGGAGAGCAAGTCTATTCTTGCCGTTACATGCGTGAGAGGTGATTTTTCATGTCTTTTTCATGTCCACAAAATCATCTACCCCCTCTCAAAGGTGAGGTCAGCGGTCAATATATGCGCCGTACATGCGCGAGATGTTAGTATAGACAGTTTTCATGTCCCGGTAGCAATGTTCATGTCCATATGCATTCTTGACGTTGTTCAAATGACATTTGACCTCAGAGTTCGCGTTTTCGATAACTGACACGTAGTTTTAATTACGGTCGAGCAATGTTTATCAGAATTCAGCTAGGGTGTTTATTAGGATCGCTGGTTTCCAGTTGGTCAAGCAAACAAGTGAAAATTGTGAAAATTATTAAAGGACAAGGTTCACAATTTGTGTTAGCGCTAGTTCCATAGTAGGTCAAGTACGCGAAATATTGAAGTCGTACTTTGAGATACTTTGCTTTCATTTCTGTTCATGCTGACGTTGGCACTTAGCGGGAGCTACACCTAGTCAATGCAAGATTTAGCTTTTAAATCTTAGCTCTCTTAGATTTAGCTCTAAACCTCTCGGGACCACTCAAAGTGATGCCCGTAAATCCCGTAAATTTGTGAGACCGATAACTTAGCTGAGCAAGTGAGCAACCGTCATATTCTATTTAGCTTGCAACGAAACCCAGCTCTTACAGCTGTCAACCAAACCGTTCTGAACTAGATATAGGCGCCCGAGAGAAATTCAATATTTGTAGAAAAAAAAAAACATTTAAGAAACTACACTTTTACAGTCTACAACATTTCAACGATACCTCATTGTCTGATTTTACTGCCATAGCTCCGAGCATGATATTTCTGTTTTTTGTATATTTATCTTGGTGTTATGCAACTCAGCTTTACCTAGCCTGCTTGCAGGCGGTAGTGGGTGTTTGTATCGCGGAAAACCCGGTCCGTTCGATGATTGGGCGCCATCTTGGAATTTTGAGGCGCGCCGGGTTTTCCGCGATAAAAATAGCCAAATCCATGGAACCCAAAGCCATATATATATTCCACTCCATATAAAGTTCCTAGTCTCTTAAAACCAATAAAAACTGCAACCTGAATTTGTGTACCTAAACAGGGCATCACGTCTTTGCAACATTTCAAGCTCAGCATTATGCACTGTCAAACTCTCCCAGGCTGCTCCTGTTTAATGGACATTGCCATCATGTCACCCATAGAGCGGATTTCACATGACCGTCGTGTTTGCAATTGGTTTGCTTTCTCATTGGCTGCTCATTTCTATCAACCAATCAAATTGCGAACTAATTACAAGCAAGGAATTACTAGCCAATTGGTTCGGCTCCTGATTGGCTGGGCTGGAAACCATTCAGCAGTAAGTTGTAATTACTCTTGTTTCTGATTGGCTAGTGATTGCACAATTGCGTTTACTTTCACGACGGTCATCTGAAATCTGCTCTATAGCAAATTCTGGATGTGCTCAACTTGTACTTTTAGAGTATGATAGGCTTTCTCATACAAGAACCAAAGGCGGATTGGTGTCCCAAATCAAATCGAACATTAAGTCTATTAAAAGAATAATGCCTTTAAATGCAAAATATTTCATACAGATTTTACCTTGTTTTCTCATCCAGTTCATAATCACGACGAAAGTTTTCGTGTTTCTCTGCCATTGGCATTAATGCATTGTTGTGTGCTGCAAACAGTCGAGCTTTTCCATCCACCTTTCTCACGTCAAAGATTTAGTCCATACTCAAGCTTCTCCGATAAACGGTCTTCTATGAACTTTTTGTAAATTCTTTGGTGTGAAAGAACCAGGAAAACACTTGAATAACCAGATTTTTTTTCATTTTCTCTTCACCGCCATTTTGTAAATGAGGAGAACCCATGATGGGGGGGGGGGGGGGGGGAGGGGCGGAACTCCCATATTTTTAGTCGGGGATGATCGTCGGAAATTTTCAGTTTCACCCTAAAAGATACCAAACATGGCGGGCCACGGCGTGGCTCAAACAATTTATTACCATAAAAGATACCCTAAAAGACGAGGTCTTATGTGCCAAGTAGGCGCGAAGAACACAGTTAACAGTTGAAAGATACCCATCAAGAAATTTCCGTCTTTGTTTCTAATTTATCCTCTTCTCGTCGAATTATCTCTCTTTCTTACACGGTTTTTTAGAAGCACCATCATGAGAAAAAACAATTTGGACACAGTTTCGAGCCTAAACGATACCAATCTCCCTAAAATTTATTAAAGATCAAGATCACCCCTAAAAGAGGTGATTTTAACCCCTAAACGATACGACGATCATCCCCGACCAAAAAATAAAGGAGACCCCCCCTCCAGGGGGCTTTCGGCAGCCGTAGTTCAGTTGGTTGAGCGCCACGTTGCAAATTGACAGGGTTCGGGTTGGAGCAGAGGCGCGGGTACGGCATTAGGACTTTTTTCTTTTATTAGGAATCGTGCAAGATTAATCGCAGTGTCGCTAGAAGTTGAAATCGACTGTTGAATGCGCTAATCGAATCGAAATTGTGCTAACGGCTAACACAAAATCCCCATGATACCAATACTCCTTCATTTGCGCTGCGCGCGCATGAATGAGTGAAAACTTATCGCTCGCTTTAGAGAAAGCGTAGGAAGCTGACATACATTGATTGTTTGGGCACTTAGAATTATTTTAAGCTAAGTATTTTGTTGATATGAGCAATATTTTCGCAATGATTTCACTTCGCATTTGCAGAGTTTATGTGGGGTTTTGTACTTCTTGCCTACTCAACAATATGGCGGCGGAAACCGTGATAAAAGCCTTTTATAGAATTGATTAAAGAAAACGTACTTCCTGAGAAAACGTGTAAGACCTCCTCTTACACTTTAGAAATTTAGATGAAATTAATTATATATTTATAGGGCACAGCTAAGATTTGATCTCGATGCAACTCTCAAAAGTGATACGTCTTCCTCTTACGGATTTGGAACGCGAAAAAACTTACTTTTGTTGGTAAAATTGTACAAAAATGGTAATAAGTCAACGAACTTTCATCAAGCCTTCCTGTTACACTTTGGAAATTTAGAGGATCGCGATCAGTAAATCTCTTAAAGATACGCTCCTTTTTTATTAAATTGGCGAATAAACAAATAAAATAAAAGTGTTGTTCGTCGGCACAGTCGTTACAAGAGCGTTCCATTCTGTTTGATCAAGATTTAGAACGCGGGAAAATTATTGCTTTTGTTTGTAAAATTCTGTGAAAAATGTTAATGTCAATTTACTTTCAAGCCCGTCCTCTAAACCTTTAGAAAATTGGAACGCGGTAAAACTTGGTTTTGTTGGTAAAATTCTATAAAAACGACAACAAATCAACGAACTTTTTTCAGACCTTCTCTTACACAGGAACAATTATAGCGCAACTCCCCGCGCCTCCAAACGTATCATTGAACGTCGCACGAGAAAGCAGGTATCTACTTCATCGCTGAATGCCATATAGTCGTCTTCTAATAGAACGATGCATAATCAAACAAAAGGACCATTCATATTCAAATAAGGCGGCTATTGTGACATTCAGCGATGAAGCATATACCAGAAAGCAACCCATCCAAGCCAAAACGGAACGTTCAGCGAAAACATCGCAGGCTCATGTTTACGCATGCGCACTTGCGTTTGTGTCGACCCGTGTACACAGCCAATCACAGTCCGTCTTAGATCACTGAGCGCGCGCTTCGTCCTTCACATCCAGCACAGCGCCGCGGCGTTCGGTTTGAACTCCAAACTGTAAAAACTTGTTGCATTTTGACGCCAACTCACCCCAAAATACATTGATAATCACAGAGATTGATCTGGATTCTTTAAAGAGGTAAACAGTTAGGGATGCAAGGAGACAAAAGGGACTGAACCAGCGAAATGGGAAAATATTTGCCATCTCTCTGTTGCTGGGTAGCCCGAGATGAAAGAGAGAATCTATTTTTTCAACTCAATCAATCAATCGGTCATTTGCAAGTGTAAAATTTCAGGTTAGCAGGTTGGGTAACCATAAATTCCAGGGTGATCAGTTCAGAATTCACTGTCGAAATTCCAGGCCAGGTATCCCAAGCTGGGCTCCTTAAAAGGGATACATTTGTTATAAGAATAAACCATGTAGAGGGGTGTGTATGAATGGAGTTCCGCTTTAGCTTTTATTATTACAGCTGTTTTGAGTATTCTGCAAACTCTCGCGTTCGACTTCCAATGGCGTTCTGGCTTCCGTCAATCAAACTCTCGGGTCTAATTTGAGTCTTAGCCGACCGTAAGTTAGGCCATTTGTTTAGAAAAAGATAGTAAAAGATGCTGTGTGTCAGGGCATTTCACTAGGATGGCGAATAACTGAATTCTATGTATTCCGAAGAGTTTCAAAGTTTGATTGACGGAAGCCAGAAAGCGCGGGTTTGACGGTTGGAAATCGATCTCGAGAGTTCGCTGAATAAACAGCTGTAATAAGTGCATTTGTAGTATCATAGCGATGATTATCTCAAAAGTGATACTTTACTTTTTCGGAAATGGTGAATAAGTACTGTTTGCCCACACACTTACACAAGGCCGTAGCTAGAAATTTTTGACTGGGGCCGCCGGGGGCAGGCCTTGGTCATTCTTTGTTTTTGCTGGGGGGGGGGGGGGGGGGGGGGGGGGCAAGCAGGTTTTTCCCACACATGTTGACACTAAAATTTTACTTCGCCGGGGGGGGGGGGGGGGGGAACTATGCTAGCTACGGCCATGCTTACAAGAGCATCCTTCTACTACCGTTTGCGTTGCGTCGATCTATGAAGTGCGAATATTTTTTCGCGAAGGTTTACTTTTCTGACTTTTTAAACGTGCACGTTTTGTCGAGAAGTTAGCCTGAGTATCAGGAGGAATTTATTTTTGTGAGAAAACGAGGGAGGAAAAATTTCTCGCTCGCTGATTGGCTACAGTTTTGAGGCAATTGCACAGCGCAAACGTCGATTCTATCGAACTCTTCAAACTCTTCAAGGATGGATAGTGCCGCTTCATTAGACTTTATAATAGAAAACTTTCTATTGTTTCGTATTGGAACAGCGCGATCTGATCTGTAGCGCGGAAAATCTTGCTTTTGTTGGTAAAATTCTATAGAAATCAGGGGCGTAGATAGAGGTTTTTCGTAAGGTGCGCAAGAGAATTGTCTGATAGACAAAATCATCCGAAAAACAGAATCAGAAAAAGTATAACAAAGTGAACATTTTAGTACTCAGTTACGTACTGTGCGACTACTAGTAGCTACGCCCCTTGAAATGATTATAACTTTTATCAAAACATTCTCTGGTCCTTTAGAAATTTTGAACGCGGAAAAACGTGCTTTTGTTAGTATAATTCTATACAAATTATTGTAACGTTTATCAAGACCTCCTCTACACTATAGAGTATAGTTGATTTTAATCACGATGCACTTCTCAAAAGTGTGGTAACTTACTAAATAAATAAATAAACAGATGAATACCAGTGCTGTTCATTGCCCACACACGTACTAGAAGTAATAGCTCAGTAAGTACTGACATATCGACGTTACTCACCAGTAAATAACCCTGTTCCAAGAACGCCACCAATTCCTGTTCCCGCAGTAAACGAGTGAAGCGTGAGTTCTTCGTGCAGCGATGTCGCCGAGAGAAATCCAATTTCTGCCGTTCCAATTCCTAGAGAAGCTACACACACACCAACTAGCCTAAACCAAGGTGTTTTCACGAGTGCAATCATAAGAATAGCTGCTAAAAAGAAAGTCCCTGCAAGAACACCTTTCGCCATTAGATTTGTCTTGTCCACAAAATATGGAAGTATGATCGACATACCAAGATAGGGGACAATTAGACATGCTATTATCGTAGAGGTCGGAATTTCAGTGGAAGCGAGAATGTCTTGACTTGCTATAATAATAGACGTGTAAAAAATATACGTCACCACGGCAAGAACAAGGAAGCCGCCGACTTCATGTATCGTTTGAGAAGGCTTCTTTGTCATGTTTCACTTTGGAGTCTTCGCTTTGTTTTTCTTGGAAATATTTCTCTTGGCAAAATGTACGTTTTGGACACGAACGAACGCTTTGCAGACGGTCCTTGTTTCAGTACCAGGATACTCGTCATCACAGTGTGACTATGCATAATCTGGATGGCTTTCAATGGAAGACGGCTTTTGTTTACAGTTTGATCTCATTAGCATAACAAATCTCAAGAGGTTCAGACTCAGGACTCACAAGAGCGTTGAAATACGGTATGGAATAGTCACTAAATGGGAAAAATATTCGAGGACCTAATCATAAGGTTATTGCTTCACGACTAGCCAATGCTATTTGCGGGCAGTAACAGGTTATACAGTTAATTGATATATATTTAACTATTATATACTGTGACCGGATACCCGTGTTATAATCTCTATTTATATAAACATCATATTCACACAGTGATATAACAAGTATCTTCACATGTGAAGATGTCACTCTGGCCTGTGTTCGAAGCCCCTTTTTGGATTTTCTAAAACAAATCATGATTTCATATTTTACTGACGTTTGTATAATAAACAGAACATTACATGCCTGCTTAGAGAAAATGTCGTTTTCTCATGTTAAAATTCAACATCTCCGCGCGGTCATGTAACATCCTCTTTAATAGAATAAAAATCGTATCAGTGTGAAGTGATACGATATCTAGTACGCGTGCTCTGATTGGCTGATTTCCGGTCTGATATTTTCCCATCTCGGACCGTTACCGTGTCACAATTGGTCCGGATCATGTATCAGATTTGCGACTTTGTTTACAAAGTTCACGGCGCTATTTTTTTTTTTCAAAGTTCTCGAGCCCCCCCCCCCCTCCTTTCGTCAAATTTTCATACATTAATACTGTTATGTATTTGATGTTTTCGCTCTTTCGATACATCCTTACTAATGAGCCCCTCCATTTTATATGGTCCCGCGCCGCCTTCCGTTTTGTGAGCTTGCGTTTTGTGAGCATTTCTATTGGTCAAGGGTAAAGTCTAATTCGTCTTCGAGCCAATCAAATTGAGACCTAAATCAAAAGGCATATTTCCTGGGCACGTCATGACTAATCGCAAGTCTGACCAGTACTTCGCCCCCTGATAAAGGTTCGTGAGAGCTTTAACCCCCCTTTCTGGGCGCGCAGGGACTAAAAGGATCCCTTAAAAAAAATAATGATCAGAAATTTCGCCACACAAAGCAGGCAAGGCACAGTCATACCAAAATGTTAAGCTTTATTATACACGTTCTTTTGTTATCAGTTTTCTCCCTTAATATTGTTTCTTTGATTTATTTACACTAGGCGCTATTTTCCCCTTATCTCCATTTATTATCACTATTCCATTGTTACCGATTCGGACTTTGCAAGGAAAAATATCCTTGCAAAAGATATAAAAATTGTGATCTGGATATTGGCTCTATCGAGGTGTGGTAGTGTTTGACCCTTGAATTTCCACTTCATTTTACACCGGTATTTCCACGGACTTTCATTTGCAACTTTGGAAAATCCATAGGGATCACATGAGAATGTGGAATTTCCACAGGGTTTGCTTCAAATTTCCACAGGAGCTGTGCAGTTTGAACAGGAGTCTGGACTTTCCAAAGATCTGGAATTTTTGAAAATTATTGAGTTCCTCGATATGGGGCATGACGTTTTTCGGAACAGCCCATTGCATTTTCTCTATACAGAAATTTCGGTTTTGGTAATTGTTAGCCTGCTCGAGCCTGCGTAGCAAAAAAAAATTGTACAGAGGCCATTACTAGGCGTGACGATCTTTCCTACTAGGACTGTCCGCCAGCATTGAAGATTATATGTTATTTTTATTATTATACATTGTACTCACTATCTCGATTCTGATTTGCTAAAAGCGCGCGCTTTACTTTGGGAATCACGCACTTTGAGGGTCTCCAAGAATCAGCATGCTTGATCCTACGCGGCACTGAGCTTGGTTGGTCACTAAACAAAGCGACATTCGAGACTCTGGAACCCAGGGTACAAGAATTACAAAACCCCACATAAACTCTGCAAATGCGAAGTGAAATCATTGCGAAAAGTGCCCAAGCAATCAATGTGCTAAATTTCAGCTTTCTACGCTTTCTCTAAAGCGAGCGATAATTGTAGTTTTTAGTTTCCCACATCTACACTGTATTTTAACAGGCTTTTTACGTATTGATGCACACAGATTTTACAGGCATCAGTATGAAAAATTAAAAACGCAATTGCTCAATTCATACAGTAGCTATAACCTCTAAACTGTTTTAGTCACTATCTCAATGCAATGATTATATTTTGTCGATATACACGTCCCTGGTTTGATATTTTCGCATTGATTTCACTTTGCGTTTGCAGTGTTTATGTGGGATTTTGAAATTCTTGCCTACTCAACAAAGTGGCGGCGGAAACCGTGATAAGGCCTATTGACAAATGATTCCCTTGATTAGAGAATAAAAGGGTTTCTGTAGGAAATAAGGTTTCTATAACCCCGTAGCAAAACGCATTTGTCATGCGCTAAAGATTCACGTACTGTGAAATTAAAACAAAAGAAATAATCTACATAACAAAAATATCTCGTGCTGCTTGGAAATTTGGCCAGACACAAAACGTAAGGCCAAAAATTACAGAGCAGGTAGAATATGGTCATATCTTTCTCTGAACTTTTGCACCTCGCACTTTAAGGCTTGCATCCGAGGCGAATAAAGTTAAAATATATCGTTCGCTGTTGTTAAGTAGATTTTTTCAATTGTCTTCATTTCACTGGCCAATGCATCTTTAGCGCATGCGAACTGCGTTTTGCCGCGGTGTCGGTTCTAATAGCACCTATAGACCGATTCGACGTAATTTTGTATTTGTCTGATTGGAAAACTTTTTGAACCAATGAAAGATCTCTCTGAAAGTAGTGAAATTGCCAAGTTTGGGGGTTGTAGCCTGTTTAGGAGCGAAGTTATGGGTCCGCGAATACGTGTTTTTTTACAGGCGTTGATACGGCTAGGGTCACCTTAGTCATACAAACCTCTAGTAAAATTTCGAGATTTTATTACCCTGTAACTTTCCTTCTGAGCAAGATACGAACTTCAAATGTTTCATGTTGACTAGTTTCAAAGGTTTCTTCCATCAGTTCAAAAAGCTTTCCAATCAGACAAGTAAATCAACTACCTCAAATTACGTCGAATCGGTGTATTGTACTGTGTTGGCGGCAAACTTAGTAGCAGATCAACATTCTTAGTAATGTATTCTTTCTTTGTGCATCAGTCATCTTCCCTTGTTTACCTAATGCACGAAATACTAGCATTCCATCCATGCATGGATCTGGTAAAACAATACTCACTATCGCTAATCACGTGACGGCAATGTTCCTGTAAAGCAGGTTCCAGCCACAAACCAGTAAAACCGGCAAATACAACTCCGCCTTGCAGTGCGGCCGTCAAAAAAGCGCGCGAAAATTCCTTGTAGCGCGGCCGCATATTTTTTCCCGCCACTGCAAACGTGTTAAGATAAAGCGCGCCCTCGGTGGCTCCAGTAATGAAGCAAAGAAGGACAACGACTACATAGCTCGGCAGAAACCGGTACAAACTACACAGAATCAGAAAGAACATATTGCCAAAGATCACGGCAGTTAGAATCCAAGTCTTTTCAGTGACTACACTCCAGTCCGGCCTCCCCCATGACAGAATGACCCCGTACGATCGACCTAGCAATTCTCCTATCCAGAACCCTAGCGTATAATACTGGTAATGATTCCTAGGGTCGATAGGAGAATTTGGAAAGGCTATAGTCGTGACTACAGCTTGCATAGTGGCGTAATCAGCAAAGAGGCCGATGAATAACGGGACCGCGAGATACATGTTGGCTTTGGCGGCGCCGACTTTCTCGTTCCACGTGAGACTCGCGTGATGGTTATCGTGCTCGTCGTCGCCGATACTCGAGTATTCCACGTGACTACCACGTGGTGAGTCGGCTGGGGGGTGCGTGTGTCGCTTCACGTACCACGCGATCACTGGGTACAGCGGTAGGATTACTAGCAGAAGAAGCTGGGCGGTACTGGGATGCATACAGAAAAACGTGGTCGCGGCTGAAACAAGAAACAACTATTTACTACCATTTGCGTTCAACCCTGGAGCTTGACGTGCACGTTCTGTCGAGAAACTGTCGCGCTTCTTGCTCGCTGATTGGCTACTGTTTTGACCGTTATTTTTTAGCCAATCAGAGTGCGAGAAACGCGACTACTTCTCAACAAAACATGCACGTTTGAAACGTAAACCTACGCGAAAAAATCGTGAAGCTTTAGGGTTGATCGCAAACAAAAAAACATGACAACCGAATCTCGAACGTCTTACGGCTGTTTCAGGTAACACGCGACCCAGCACATTTTTGGCAGTTGGGTTTTTTTGCGAAGTCAATCAAATCGCCTGGTGCAGTGAATTCTTAGTGTTCAGATGACGTCATCAAAATCCTAACTTTGAAACTATGGTCTCTGTGAAACAGTGCATTTCAGACCAGTTTACAATTCCCCAATAGGAGTCTTTTTAGCTCCTGATATATCGGTGCTGCAATTTCTGTCACGCAACACTAGTCACGCTTCTTTAGGCATTGATTTCACGACATATTTCAGGTAATTCTCCCGTTTCGAGCATTCGGTGAAAGCAAACATGCTATAAAATAAGAGCAAATTAATTACATTTTGAACAGTGCTAGCTCATATTGTGGCCTTACGGCACATTTGGTAATTTGGCCGCCATGTTGGAGTCCTTCCGAGGGACTCAAACATGGCGGCGCCATACATTTTACAGTAAACAGTTTGCATATTCGTTCTCTTATATTTCGCTTGCAATATAAGATACCAGTCTAAAACTTGGCAAATCTATTGAAGATATAGTTCTCTTTCAGAATATTGGCTTCCCTGCTAGCAGAGGGCTCTTTTCTCTGCATTTCGCCAGCGAAATGCAGAAAAAGAGCCCTCTGCTAGCAGGGAAAATATTGGCTTTTTGGTCTAAATAACCCGCTAAAAATCAAATGTCTCCGGAAGTGAACACCAAGAATTGGCTTCTGTCGCAGTGAATTGGCTTTTGTCGCGACATGTCTCGCAAGGAAAGCCAAACAAATGCACTGGGCAAGGATTTGATTGGCAAACACGGATTGCATTGATGGACAGCGCAGCATGGAAAACCCCAACTGTCAAACGCCAAGAATCTGACAACGGCGAAGTCGCGTGTTACCTGAAACAGCTCAAAAGTTTTGAATGATTTCCCTGCTGTTTGCGCTAAGATATTTTTAAAAAATCCTTACAGACCTTCCAGAAAAAATAGGGGTCGACAATTTTGAGGGTCCACTAATGGAGCAATGGGTCACATGGTAATTAATTTTGGAGTTTTGACGTCTTCTATAATTTAGGATTTTTATATAGGGAGCTTTAAAACATGTCCAGCTATGCGCCTGTCTGTCCCCGCGGCCGAATGGCCAAAGGATATACGCAGTGATATCAACAAAAAAAAAACAAAAAAAAAAAACAGCAACAACAACAATGATATCATTAATATATACAAAAAAAATCTCATGTCATAATCTCATGTCACGTGTCAAGAGTCCATAGACACTTGTTTATCGATCAGCCAGTCGATCCTGCCTGAGGCCGAGGTCAACTTTTTCCAGGCCGAGGTCACAGTTTTTCCACGGACCGACCTAATGAGCCGGCACATAACTTTTTTTTTTCCAGCAAAAAAATTTGATTTTTTCCCATGAAAACAAGCACATGCAAATGGTTACCGTGACCTAGGTCATCGCCCGCGCGCGCATGCTCTAAGCGCCAATCAGAATGCAGAATTTGTTAAAAAATAAAGTTATTTAGGAATTTTTCCCAGGAAAATTGAAGTTTGCGAGCCAAAAAAGAACGCCATGGCTTGTGTATCCGAGATTATTTTTTCCGTTAGTGTCGGGGAAAAAATTAATGTAGTTTTTTACGTTTCCCATGGAAAACAGATATTTTAAGAATAGATCTGGGTGGCTGCTGCAGATGTTGCCAGCAAAGAAAAAGATGTTTTTAAAACCATATTCAAAATAAGAAACTCTGATCAAACAAGATGAAATTCAACACAAAACAATTCTTGTTCACAGTAGACACAGCAATAGATTTTTCAAAACTGCTAATGTAAAATCTGATTGAATACTTTCTCAAAAGGACCTCATGCAATATCAGCAATAACTTTTAACTGACTCATATAAGGTTTTTCAATCTTCCAAATGTGAGTCCGTCTTCACACAGTGGGAAGCAAATGATATTCTAACTCCTCGAGCAGAACGAACATAGTATTTTATATCAATTTTTTTTTATGAAAGGTAAATACTTTATCACGTACTAAACTATTGGACGATTCTTTGATACCTATATAGTTCTAAATTGCATGGAATTAAGTGCTTGATTTCGAGATATAAGAGTGTACTCGAAGAATTGTGATCTTGATGAGGCCACAAACATCAGTTTGATTACGAAAGCCAAGCCCATAACATAGAAAGCTATTTTTCTTAAGGTATTGAACACGATTCGTTTTTGAAGAAATGGTATTGAAAACTTCGTTTATTGAGATAAAATAAAGGTACTTTTTAATAATAAAACTTCAATTTCGGAATAAAACTTACCGGTATAGAAGGCTGGTCCGATGACAGCTCCCAATCCTGTCCCGGTTGTAAAGGAATACACAGCGAGATCCTGATGCAGCGAAGTCGCGGAGAGGAATCCAATTTCTGCCGTTCCCATTCCAAGAGAAGCTACAACAACCCCTATTAGTCTAAGTCCCGGGGTTTTTATGAGCGCTATCAGTAAAATAGCTAGAGCAAAGAAGAACAGAGATGCTAAAGCCTTGCTCATCAGCGGAACTCGGTCGACGTAGTAGGGTAAAAAAAGCGTCATAATAAAATATGGGAGATTGAGACAGATAATTGTGGTTGAAGTTGGAATATCTGTGGAGGCCAGAACATCTTCAGCGGAGGTTATAATTGTAGTGTAGAGAATGTATGTGACAACTGCCAAAGCCAGAAACCCGCCGATTTCCACTAAGTCCTTTCGGGACTGGTTGGCACGAGATTCGTTTTCCAAATCTGCCTCGTTGACCTCGCTTGGCACTTCAATGGGTTCCGTGTTAACTTCATCGCCGGACTCGGCTTCGGCGATTTTTTCCATTGGAGAAATGGCTTGATCTCTTTGCCCTTGATCAACGATTCCTGTGCTGAAATGCTCTGAGAGACGCAGTTATGAATAAATAATGATTTGGAAAATCCCTTGAAATCATTTGCATTTCAATATCCAATTAGATGGAAAATCTCCGTGATTCGCTCAGAAGAACAACTGCATAGTTTAAGTGGCAGCTGCACCATGTGAAAGAATTGAAACTTGTGAATATAACATTTCAAATACGGACAATCTTTAAGGTGAAATTTATATATAGTATCCTGAATTTCAAGGAGTGATTTAGGAGTTTTAATAGCACTAAAAAGTATTTTAAGGAATCATTTTCATATTAAGACGTTCCCCAATCTTAACTTAAAAGCAAATTCAATAAATTTTAAGAAAAACGCTTCGATTCGACCGCTGTGTGTACAAGCACATTGTTATTTGTTTTGCAGCTTCTTTCAAATTAAGACAATACACGCAGGTTAGAACGATATGAAGTTTTACTACCCTCTTTCTCAACTGACACCTTTATTTTGATCAGAAAATCAGACATAAAAACATTTTAAACTAAGAAAGTTGTGGCCTCCCTATCTATAGCAATGATGCGTTAATTTTCAGACAACTGTCTGATATGGCTTACAACACAAATTTAAAGGTATCTTTTCAAACATACATTAGTACATTTTCAATGCCATAAAAACACGGCGACCGAGCCCAATTGATACATATAAGTTTAACTTGCAAGTGAAAAAAATTGAATGCCCAACACGATATTTGTTATAACATAAACACACTTTCACAAGTGTCACTGCTAAGTTATTAACGCCGGCTTTTATTTTTTAGTTTTGATGCTTGATAACATTTAGTTTTTTTCTAAAATGTATTATATGCGGACTTTTGTTTGGTTTGTGGTTTTATGACCTATTTTCCTTTTTTTTTTTAGATTTTGGATGTGACCAAATAATTGTGCTTAGCACTATTTTTCATATCTTCTAAATAAGATAGTTGCATTGTTAAAAATCTGCACTCTCTTTGAAGACCTCCCGGAATACCAGGGTTTACTAAATAGAAATCATAGGTGATGTGAACATAATGTTTTAGAGCTTCTAGACATGAAGAAAATCACGTTTTTTGGGAAGTGTAGAGGACAGAGCGCAAATGACCTGCTAAAATAACTAAATTTCAAATAGCAAGGTCAAGTTAACTGAGATCAGCTTCAATTTTTGCATAGAGACTCATTATGTGATGAAAAAGAAAATATCAAAAAATGACTTTTTTAACGGATCCGTCTTTGGAATACTTTGGTTTCTGTACTATTTTATCGGAGAATAAGTACTTTGATCAGGAATTATGCGAACTTTGTTTAATCATATCTAAAATTCATATTCTTCAAATTTCTTAAAAATTTGGATTTACGCTTTTGGTCATAGAAATTCCTCTTATACGGAATCTTGAGCTTACCACTGTATGCATTGCTGTGCGACCTCAAAATTGAATGTTGCGATGGGCGATTGGCAATTTTTAGCTGTCAATCAAACCAAAACGCTGGATTCGGCTGCTTTAGTGGGCCGATATTAAAGAGCCCCTGTCAGCCTCCATTTTGTCAGCCTAGCAACATACCGAGACAGAGAAAGCATCCATTTCCATCGGCTGATTTAGGGGATGTAGTGCAATATTTGCGATTGAATTCGATAAATGAATAATAAAACTTCGTTTTTAGAAGACTATTTCAAGATTTCTACACGCAATTCGTTGTCTGATATCGACTGAAAACAATAACAAAGGAGTGGCTGACAAGGGCTCTTTAATTGCAAAATCAACCAAAATGGTTTTAAGCTATCCTTTGACTTCCTTTCTCAAGAATGTTTAACTTTCTGTTCAGGAAAATTCACATTACAATTTTCTTGCATAAAATCGCCAATTGCAACATTGAATTTTGAGGTCGCGTAGCAATGCATACGGTGGTAATGAGATATGGTGAAGTTAGATATTTCATTTTTGGTCATTTTCGCTCTCTCAAGGTAGAGGCAAATAGAGCAGATTTCGTATGACTGTGAAAAGTGCCGTGACACGGCGCGGTACTGTCGCGGTGGCGGTACGGAACCTGGCCAGCTGTAGATACCGAACGAAATCGCGTAGTCGCGGTACGGTCACGGTCGCGGCGCGGTACAACTCTTTCGCGGCACTTTTCACAGTCATACGAAATCTGCTCTAATGAATTCCACGGCGTGTCTTCAATAGGGGGTGCAGATAGCGAAGTTATGCTAACGCACGGGCGTCGTACAAACATGGGAAGAGTCTCCATACGCTCCTCACCTTGAAAACAGTAACACGATTATTTCGCGAATCTGAGCGTACTCTCGTGACAGTGAAACAGTAAAACATTGCCGGATGATCAAATGGCACGGAAAATGGTTTCACGAAGCAACGAAAGGCTGTACACCTAATTCAATCAAACGTTGCTTTGGAAATCAATTTGGTCTTTGCAGCGCGGAATACAATAGGATTCTTTGCTTGCGTGACCACAAAACAAAAGCGCAAGAAACAAATACCTAAGCAACGTTTTTCAAATAGGCGTATTTGCTCTATCCACACCAACGCGTTTTCAAAAGTATTCGTTTTCAAACTTATACGGATTAATGAAAACGATCAGCGTGTTAGTGTGGACGCAAAATTTAGTTTCAAACAAGCAATCAGTTTTTATTTGATGTTGGCGCGTGTAAGGACAGTCTCAAATTAAGTGGTACAGTTGACGTTATCGTTTTCATATTTATCCGGTTTCGACCGTCCACACTAAAACGATATGTATACGGATTCGTTTTTATCCACCTTCGAGACCATTTTCAAACTTACACGGATTCGATGAAAGCGACCAGAGTGTTAGTGTGGACGGAAGGCCCAAACGTTTCAAACGTATACGGATTCAAACGAAAACGCGTTAGTGTGGACTGTCCCTATAAGAAATGAATTACTTCCTTAACATTTATAGTGTACAATTTTCTAGTACATTTCGCTTTAAATAATAAATACTTATCCTATTTAGCACTAGTGATATTATATTCATTAAAGGCAGATTACCATGATTACTTTAAAGTGTTTCCCAGGGCCCCTCGCGTTAAGTCCACCTCTATTGGAAACACATTGGCATCCTTGAGAACGGAGTACGCCTGCTCGTGGTAGCCAGCAACCGCTGACACGAATCTCTGTAACTGGAATACGATGTCTTGAACTGCAAGGCAAAAATATGAATAATAGCAGGGGACCTTTATGTGACGCATGCGCAGATGCACGGCCTGATCGGCCTGATTTGTCTTCAGCTGAGCAAATGCTGGTTTGTTGTCGTGTCGACCGAGTTAATTTCTCCATTTTTATGCGGGAATAAGTAATGTAAACCACAAACGGAGTTCAACAGAAACAATACTTGTACTTGGGGAATGAATTTTGAGCAGTTTGAGCTTGAGATTGCTACGCTATTCGCTTCGGCAAAGCAGCTCTATTCAAGGATTTCGATGTAATATGGCGGATGTCTGTGATCTGTGGTGGAATTCCCAAGTTAACTTTCTGCCAGCAGCTGAAAGGTGAAGTGTCAAATTATCCGCCAAGGTAAGCTTTTGATTACTGTTGGCTTATGTAGGTCTCTCTTTGAGAAATCGCACCAAGGGGTTTTGTGGAATCTTTCGTTGAGCTTCCTTGCTGTAATGCAATAAGCCGATTTCTTATCGTCTTGCCAGAATGTGCTTTCAAAATCTAGTCGTTGTACCACAGAGTTGTCAGTGAAAATGGAAGTACTATCATTTTGAAATTCGTTTATCTGACGGGGATGAAACAGAAAATGGGGGAAGTTATGTGTTTTTGGTTCGACGAGTTACGCACATGAGTTTCAGTGGTTGTTGTTCTTGGACTCCCACTTTCCTCACGGGGAATATTAGATCTGGAAATAAGTCACACGCAGTTTCTAGGACCCAGTTTAAATGAAACCATTTGATTTCCTTGAGATCGGCAGCAAAATCGGGTCTTCACTCGAGTTCTAAAATCTGCTTGAAAATGTTGACTCATGAATATTAATTAATTGAACATTTTTCGAAAACTGCTCGTTGTACCACTGAAGTATCTCTCGAAAACAAAACTACATTCTATATGTCTTCATTGTGTGGTGCTATTTTTTTGGAAATAATGGGGGAAGTTAATGATTTTTTGGTGTGTTCACCTTCAGGACACCTATGCTTGGGCATGCTCCTTAGAATATTTTCACTGAAATAGCTGTTGCAAGAACTGAAGTGCTCAGTTTGTTTGCCCAGAAAGCAAAATAAATTGAAATCTGAGCTGGTATAAAAACGAACTGCTAGTTGTGTATACTTACTGAATTTAAAAATAAATTTGGTGAGAAATTGGATTTTTTGATAAACCATTTGACTTGTGAGTGGAAATTGTAGATCATGTTACGGTGAAACGAGATGTTCTCTTCCCTACAATTTTGCAATATTGCCTAGCAACATTGATGGACAACTTGCTTGAATCAAATTCCAAAAAAATCTTTTGTATCTGTCTTCACGATATTGTACCAGAACTAGAATTATTTTGTTTCCAAAATCGTTCAATTATGGTCTGCCTCTCCAGTGCTCAGACATGTGGCGAATTAAAGTTGCTCACAAGAAATTGCAAAGAGAACAACCTGTGTGACTGTAATAATACAAATTTCATTTCACTTCTCCTAGTTCTATGCATTAAAAAGGAAAGTTTTTTAGAAGCACCTGATAAAAGATATAGAGGGTAGGACATTCAGAAGTAACTTGTTGTGCATTGTTTGTTGCAGGTTCCGAAGGTGTAGGTGTACATGTATATGCCCAATTCACAAAAGGAACATAATGCCATTCTTGTCTGGATGACACAAAACAACTGCATCCTGCAACCAAATAGCAATTTCTAGCACAAGTGCTGGTGGTTCAGGGATGCAACATGTTAGATGTTACAGTATTACGAGAGCATTTTATCGATTGATTTTCAGAAGTAGAACTATAGCAGGGCTCCTTTTAAGAGTTTTCACTACAGATAGTTTACTGCTCAGAAGAACATCATGGTGCTGTATCAAAATCCTCTTTGTGAAAATTATGTTGCCACCTCAAAACCCAATGTTGTCAACAGGTGTAATTTTGTCAACTGCCCAGGTTCCACTATTACAGAACTTGTCAGAATACTCTGTTAGTTATACTAATAGCACAATAAAAAGTTCACGAATTTTGAGTCTCATCCTTTTCATGGACATAATCCACCATTTAATCCCAGGGAAGGGTGGTGAAAACTGAGCTTGTATTTCCAGGGTGGGTACCCTTCAGTCTGGGTATTTACACATTGTTTGACAAAATCCCAGCTTGGTTAGATACAAAATCTGGGGTTGTAAATCATCAGTAGTCAAATCAATTGAATTCCAGGATAGGTTATGGTGAAACTTGTCCAGACATTTTCTAATAAGGTTATCACACAAACTAATCAACATGTTTGTTTGGTCACCATGACATTTTTTTTTTCATTATACCAAAACAGTGTGACCAGGTTTTTCAAGCAAACTTTATGTATCTGCATGGTGCAGAACTTTTATTTCTCAACCCCAAACTATGACATCTTTCAACTTGATCTAATTCCACTGGAAGGCCCTGAAATATCAGGGTAAACTGATAGGATAAAAAAGGAAATCGTTACGATTGCTAAACAAAAACAACGTCATTTTTCTTGCACTTGCAGTCTGAATTTCAGTCTGACCCAATTTAAACAGTTGCAGATGAAGGTCCACAGATCCTAAAATCAAACAGTTTTTATTTGCAATATACAGGCAGCTGAATAAACGTTTAATTTTATCCTTCCCGCTTTCAGAATAAAAACAAAACAAACGAGAAATAGAAATAGAGCGCTATTTGATTACAAATTCGTGATACTCAACAGTGCTTTTCCCTGAGTTGAGTCTGCAATGTAAACTTGGAGAGCAGCGGTTATTGCGCATGGCATAAACAAAAAAGTCCCCTGTTATGAATAATAGGCCAGGTTCGAATTACGCTCCAATGCTCACAAGACAAAAGCTTCAAATCGAGGCTTTCTCCAAGTTCTAATACATTTACAGTAATTTCAGAAGAAAGCCTCGACTTGAGGTTATTGTTTGTAAGCATTGGAGCGTAATTCGAACATGGCCTATTGGATCGACATTGTTGAACTTTGTTGAACTACGGTGTGATTAGCAGTTGACTACATTCAACAAACTTGGAATTTGTTTGGCACGCCATTCTAGCCACAGGGAATTTCTGCAGAAACACATCCATGGGAAAAGTTGAATTTCCCATGGCTGTCCTTCTGAATTCCGAACACTTCCCATATGTGCGCCTTGGGAAATTCTGCCTTTCCCATGGATGGGTATCAGCAGAAATTCCCTGTGAACACGGGAGCGACAAATGCTGAATGGAGTTGAATGAAATGTTGAAACAACGCAGTTTACAATCATGAACGGGGTTTTCGCCAAACGAAAAGGGACCTTATGTAAGGCATTTTGTCACGTTTCTGTTTTGAAGAGTTTTAGGGAACTAGTTTGTGCTTGTGTTTGAAATTAACAGATATTAGCAGAACGCAGAAAGAGAAATTCGCATAGTTGGAGACAAACCTCATCCTCGTACCCAGAGCTTCCCGACTCGTCCGCTCGCGGGGGAGGCTCTGGGGACATCCATTTGAGGGCCTTCGCTGATTGGCTGATTTTAAACGTTGGGGCATGCGCAGAAAGTTGTTTCTCTCCACGGCTCTGTCATTCTCTAACCCAGAGCTCCCCGGCTCGTAGCCTCGCAGGGGAGGCTCTGGTGACATCTATTTGAGGGCCTTCGCTGATTGGCTGAAATGGCGCGCACGCGTACATACAAGTAGCTTAATCTCGCTTTATGCTGATGAGCATGCGTCGGTGGCTGTCACCAGAGCCTCCTTCACGAGGTGACGAGCCGGGGAGCTCCTCATCACGCGACGCCTATTTAGCACGCACTGCTTGAGTGATAAATAATGTGGGACAAGCCGTCGCGTGTCTTTAGACTGCAAGCCAGTCTGAGCTTTGCGCAAAGTTTCTTAGAAAATGAGCAGCTGTTTTTTCGCCCATTTAGCACGCACTTAAGTGATAAATAATGTGAGATCAGGCCCCCTTCACACGACACCGGTACAAAACCGGACCGGTGCAATTCTGGTACGGTACCGTCGCGCGTTAACACGGGACCTGCGGTACCGGACCGATTTTGTCACTGCTAGGCCGTGTGAACACTGTTGCAAAACAAGCCAGAATTGTACCGGTACCGTATGAACAGGTGGTACCGTATGAACAGGACCAGAATTGTACCGGTCCGGTTTTGTACCGGTCTCGTGTGAACGGTTCCACTGGAGCTCAAAGCCATCGAGCAGCTGCGGTGCATTTGCCCGTGTAATCTGAGACCCCAGGAGATTCTCGCACAAACGTAGTGCGCGCTAAATGAACGTATACCAGTACAACAGAGGAAAGCGCTTCCAAGACTCACCGTGTTTCTGGTCCAGAAGTTCCAATTTAATCAGGACGTCCTGTCTCAACTTAGCAAACTTTTCCCGTGCGAGCTGCCGACAACGAAGTACCAATCTAGCAAGAGGCGCAAGATGAAAGAGGATAAAAAATATCCATTAGTGATCGTGATCCAACCTTTGTTTACGTGCAACCCATGGAACATTCAATGTGATGCCATTTTTAAGGCCGGTTTTCACTTCCGATTTTTGTTGCATTTGTCGCGGTGATTTTTCTCGTGCGAGTTGCAATTACAACTCTCTTGTGCAAACGAGATGCAAATCCGGTGCGATTTCTATGCTCTCTTTTCTTCAAATCGCATGAAGTTGCAAAGAGTTTCTAACATGTTTCAAATCTCCGAGACATCACGCGACAAAAATCGCGGCAGATCGTGCAGAGTTGCACCTAGTTTACATTAGTGATTTTGAGGTGACGCGTACGTGCGAGAAAAATCGCCGCGACTCGCGCGACAAAAATTGCAGCAAAAATTGCAAGTTTAAACGGGCCTTTACTGTGCGACTACGTCAACCGGGCCATCCCGTAAAAAGTTTGTCATTTAGAGATTCAAACCATTTTAAGCAAATTTAATACCTGCAATACATCTGACGATGAGTAATTAAGTGTTTTGAAGTTATTTCTGCCCATAATTTCCACAATTTTTACGAGAAAAGCGATATTTCGGTGTCTCAGATCTCAAGAAAGTCGAGATCCTTTGTTCTGTACTCGCTTTCTGATTGGCTAACTTCTTACAAAATGGCCCGGTTGACGTAGTCGCACTGTAAAATCCTTAAGGATGTCTAGAACTGTGTCAACAGCTCGAAAAAGTGTCTCATAGTGTTCATTTTCCCATTCATTTACTGTATTTTCGGTTTTGAAAAAGTACAGTCAGTACTTCTGGACACTACTAATTTCATCAAACATACTTTTTTGTAGCAATTTATCAAATAGGCTGATATTTTTGCCAATCGTGTTCTTATTAAAGTGCCCTGTCATCTAAAGGCCCGTTTACACTTGCAATTTTTGCTGCAATTTTGTCGCGCGAGTCGCGGCGATTTTTCTCGCACGTACGCGTCAACTCAAAATCACTATTTTGAAACTAAATCACTATTTTGCAACTAAGGTGTAACTCGGCGCGATCTGCCGCGATTTTTGTCGCGTGATGTCGCGGGGATTTCAAACATGTTCGAAACTCTTTGCAACTTCATGCGATTTGAAGAAACGAGAGCATAGAAATCGCAATGGATTTGCATCTCGTTTACACAAGAGAGTTGGAATTGCAACTCTCGCCACGACAAATGCAACAAAAATGGCAAACCAAATATAACACTTTGTTTTTAGATGTCGATTTAGAGATTTCTACACGTACCATAATATATCGAACGAAAACAGTAACAAAGGAGTGGCTGACACGGGATAATTCCTACCTGTAATCATAGTTTCCTGTCTCTACTCTGTAAAGTGACTCATGAAGGGCCTAAGAAAAGCAACACCAACCACATTTAAAGACATCCGGTTTTCCATATATGGTGAAACGTTTTTGGGCGGATTTCAAAATAGCCTGAATATTGGCCAATCAGAATCAGCCTAGGATGTCCACTCCCAGAGCCTAGGACTAACAGAAGACAAAGAAGAATGCCCTGTGAACAAGGATGGTAAAATGCCTACAAGCATAGACAGGGCCCGTGGTTTGATGCGCTGGTGCGGAAACGCATAATTTGGCTTTCTCCGCATAATGCGCATAATCCTTCAAATCCCGCATAATCGCGCATAATTTCCCAAAATTTCGTGAAAAACATCAAAAAGGCATCATTACTTGGTGAATTTTAAACTTTCTTACCTATTTGTTCTCACAAAAGTCATACATTTCTTCTAAATCGTCTGTCCAACGTCAAAACAACTCGATAGAAATGAGAATAACAAGGCGTTCTATGCTAATAGCGTCGCGCTGGGAACTGATTTTGAAAAGCAATAAAACGCGCCTAATTGACCAAATAACTAATATTTCCAGCTGAGTAAGATAGATTCAAACACATGTTTGCGCTTTGGATATTTTACAAAGAAAAATCACGGCAAAACAGGACGCTAACCGCGATAAAAACGGTCAGCTTTCAATGCACTTCAAATTGATTATATGGCATTACGCTTTTTCCTGGCTTTTTCGTGGATCTTTATTATTGTTACAGACAGCAATTTCATTTCACAAACAACGCGAAAAATACCAGGCACACGAACAGCTCCCACGATAACAAAAACAAAAACACTGACAGAATAACGTGGCACGTTTCCGGTTTTATAAAAGCTCTTACACTACCTCCGACGATAGTGCAGATCGCTCTCGCGATCAGGATTAATTTTGATAATTACACGCAGAACGACGGCAAACAAACGCAACGATGTTTTTGTGATTAAATGAGAGATCGTAACGGTCCGTAACGATAGCTCTGCTAGTCTGCGTAGCTCTCGTGACCGTTCAGTTGGATAGGAGTGCGTTGCTACGATCCTTGCAGTATGAAAAAAGTGTGCCTGGGTCTGAGACAAGTATTAACGAAAGAAGACGAAGTACTAATCTTTGCTACCGTGTAACTGAAGTTAGTTGGCAACGCTTTTTGCAAGAAAGTAATAAGCTTTGTTAAAAGCGAAAACACACGTCTCCCTAGAAGAAAACGTAGCGTCATGACGTTAGTAAAGCGATGCAATTGGAACTCATCACAGAGCATTTTCTAGACAAACAAAAGTTGTTAAAGTTAAATAGCAGCTATATCCATGTAACAAAACAGGCGAAAAGAGCAAAATATGTTACGACACTTGGAAAAAAATATTGCGCAATCCCGCATAATTTCGTATTTTTAGCGCATAATTTCGAATTTTTAGCGCATAATTTCAGAAAAAATCCCGCATAATTTCAGAAAAAATCCCGCATCAAACCACGGGCCCTGCATAGACACACTACAAAATAGTTTCAGCTTTACAGCATAATGATCATTAGTCAAATCACACTAGTGGTCTATTGTCAATGCTGCATTCTGATTGGCTGAGCTACTAGTAGGATATAAGTTATAGCCTACTAGTAGCGAAACCTGTCGGATTTGAAGGCCAGAAAATGGAAAATGACCAGACCAGGAAATATCTTTCGCTATACAAATTGACCTACTAGGTGATTTGACTAAAACAATGATTCTTCTCGCCCTCATGGCCTCTGAGTCAATAGCCCATTTGGCCTTTGGCCTCATGGGCTATTGACTCAGAGCCCATTCGGGCTCAAGGAATAATTGTTAAATATACATCACTGCTTCTACTTACAGCATATGCGTATTCCTCATCATCCATCTCCTTTACCTTCAAGCAGTATGACTGGTAGGGATGAAATTAGAATATAGAAATCAACATCTAAAACCCAACCTATGGATCACTCCAGGTGTAAATTTGGGGACCAATGGAAAGAGGCAAGCATATTTTGTTTCTTTCTAGGATTGACAAAAGTGATTAGCCAGTGCCAGTGCCATAGCTAGCGGGGGGCAGAGGGGGCAGTTGCCCACCCAGCAAAGTAAAAATTTTACTGTCAACATATGGGGAAAAATCTCCCCCCACCCCCCATCAAAAACAAAGGATGATAAAATAAATAAATAAATAAATATAGATATAGCATTACACCGTAGTTTCAATGCTTTACATTTCAGTGCTTTACATTAACGAATAACTCATCCTATAGAACCAGCTTTATAAACATGAGTGTGTGTTAGCATTGTGAGTTCTGTGACACTGAGATTGGGCAACTTCCGACGGTCCTCGTGGTTCTTTAACGTCCCTCTGGTTCCGGTTAGTGTAATGTATGTGAGAGACGGGGCCTATGGTTTAACGTCCTTATCCGAGAAGACGCGAAGGTCTAACCATTTGCAGATGTTAGAGCAAAGGTAGCCCCCTAAGACAAAAATTTCTAGCTACGGCCTTGCTTTGCATCAGGTAAGGAAGTAAGAATCCTTGCTTGCTAAGGAAGGAAACAATACTTTTATTCAGAACAGTTTATTGTAACTTACAAGATATTCAAATTTGGCATCTGCATATTTCTTGATAGTTAATCTTGTATCTGGAATAGCCTGTTAGAGGATGAGAGTATTCATCATGATATTTTTCAAAAAGATAAAATTTAAAGAACTTTAAATAGACCTCTTTCGCTTGGGCATAATGTTGTCCCATTTCAGGTCACACTCATGTCCCTTCTTTGTTTTTCTGCTAGTATGTATGCACCAAAGGATATATGAATATTGAAGCAACCCAAACAAAGAAAGATTATTCAAAAGAATGCCACGTGATCTGAAATGGGCACAACAATATGCCCAAGCGAAAGAGGTCTATACAGCTGGAGAATGCCTTGAGAATGTCTATGCACGAGTAGATGGAACACTTTCTTCTTAAGACTTCGAAGACCTCACGGGGAAAATCGCTAAAAGGCTCCAAGAATCATGTCCACTTCAGATTTTTCATTCTATTTTTATTACCTTTGTTAAGTAAGTGCTTAAATCACTCAAAGTTGGCTTTACTTTCTTGAGGAAATCCATCCCATGCTTGTCAAAACTCCTGCATTGAGAACCATTGCTTAGGATACATGATTCCAAGGGAAGGGGAAGGGGAAGGGGAAGGGGAAGGGGAAGGGGAAGGGGAAAGGGGAAGGGGAAGGGGAAAGGGGAAGGGGAAGGGGAAGGGGAAGGGGAAGGGGAAGGGGAAGGGGAAGGGGAAGGGGAAGGGGAAGGGGAAGGGGAAGGGGAAGGGGAAGGGGAAGGGGAAGGGGAAGGGGAAGGGGAAGGGGAAGGGGAAGGGGAAGGGGAAGGGGAAGGGGAAGGGGAAGGGGAAGGGGAAGGGGAAGGGGAAGGGGAAGGGGAAGGGGAAGGGGAAGGGAAGGGGAAGGGGAAGGGGAAGGGGAAGGGGAAGGGGAAGGGGAAGGGGAAGGGGAAGGGGAAGGGGAAGGGGAAGGGGAAGGGGAAGGGGAAGGGATACTTATTACAATGCTGCTAATAAACTATAAAAAGTGCCTAGGTACCTGTGTGCTTCACTAAATATAGCAAATGCTTCACTGGCATTTGGCTGCAGTTCTCTAACCCCGACAGAAGCAAATATATCTCCAAGTTCTACAAAGAAAAAAAAAATATTGTCAGTTATTAGAAGAAAAGTCCAGGTTCTTACTATATTATATTTACTATTATTATGAGCTCTGACACTACCCTTGTACGGTGTTGTACTAACTAAACCCTACTAACCTTTGTGTGTTTGAGATAGTTGGTAGAAGCTGTGGAGGTATTGTCTAGCATGTTCCAGAAGACCTGCAGTTTGAAGTTTATAAAAGACATCAGACAAGACAAGGCCTGTATAAACGTGGAGCCAGCATTAAGACAAACCAAATACAATTTGGACCAACCTTAGTGCAACAGTTGCTCTAAATTGTGTTGAACCAACTAATTCATAGTTCCGACCTGTCATTCAAAGCCATAGTTACTGTTGTTATGTCCCACAAACAAACCAGGGTTTTCCTTAAACAAAGTCCAAAAATATTCCGATCCCACTTAGGATTACCAGATATCCTTATCTTCACATGATCTCAGTTTATACAGTCATAAATGGCAAAAATGTGCTGCACATGGGACTGATTTCAGAAGTCCTGAAATACTGTTTGTGGGACAAGATCAGTTCCCGAGGGAGAATCTTTCCAGCTCTGATTGGTATCTCCAGATAGCGTGAAATGGCTCCATTGTTTCATCGGAACTATGAATTATCTTCATGAGAAGTGAAATTGTATTTGTTTCGATATGATAAAATGCCTGATCATGTCGAGCCAGCATTGAGCTATTTTTTTGCTCTAAACATGAAGTTATTGTGAGTTGCACCTCAACTCATTTAATTTAGTTTTATTGACGCAACATAGGTACATGTATTGACTGGAAATAAGACCTTTATTCAGGAAATGATTATATTCAGACAGGTACGGTAGGCAACATGTGATTTTTGTGTTGTTACTGTACCTTTGTAAACATTAGAGTTTTGTTCAAGCTCATCTAGCTTTTTCACAAGACCATCTGAAATTGTGAGGTACAAGCATGAATAAGTACTTATTTGATAAAAGGTCCCTCATCAGTAGTATTGGTAACTACAAAATGAATTTAATGTCAATATAATTACAAAAAGCTTGCCTATAGGTTCTGTTGTATTTTACTCAACATGAATATTACAATATTGCATGGGACAAACATGTGGGAATGTGAAGAGTTGAGGGAGTTGTGAATTGCAGTACTGTAGCTATACATGAGGCTACACTACACTAAACCCCAAGTTCCTTTAGAGGAGATTTAATATTTAAAGCATTGAATGCAAGGTAAAAAACTAAATAGCCAATCAGAAATGAAATCCATTCAACAACCAACAAATCAGGAGGTGAAGTAATTATGTCCAGGGCTGCAAATTAAAAAAGAAGTCCAGTCGAAAATTTGTGACAAGTTTTAAAATTCTAGTTGCATTTTCTAAATGTTAGTCGCAAAAACTGAACTTGTGCCTGCAAGTTAGACAAGAAGTGAGTCACAAAACTTTGACTGACTGACAAAGTTTAGTCGCAAAAGAGAAAAACTTAGTTGTAAAAGCGACCCCCACAGGCGCAATTTGCAGCCCTGATGACTTGTGTTTAGTCAGGGCCCAAGAAAACAATAGTCACTCTGTGATTGTTTTTTCACCACATTTTGATTGACTGAATTTATAACAAAATCAAAGACCTCAACCAACAGGAATGCGTAGAAAATGCAAGCCTCATTTTCTTTCAACAGTTATCTGAAATCCCCTCTTAATTTTAATTTTTTTTAAATTTTAAGTTTTGTGTCTTCCACAAACTTCCACATACCATTACATAATATAGCTCTGCTCAGGCCTAATGCGTCTGCTGTTGAAGAACTCATGTTCTCTACCATACGATGTTTCATTTTCTTGATAACAATATCGAGACTCTTTCCCTCCTTTGGGTCTGCATGAAGCTTCACATAATTGATAATGACTTCATCCTGAAAATCAGAAAGTGGAACAATTGACTGGATGCTACATGGGGACACCTTTTCATATAGATTACTTGTCTGAGGGTGGGGTGGGAGGGAGGGACAGAGTTTAGAAGTTCAAAGCTCAATCTCATTCCCAGAGCAGAGCTGACCGCATCTAATGTACAGATGTTTTCTAATGGGAGGCTAAAAAAATATCAGCAGAAAACATCTGTAGATATGTGTGCATATGTATATAGTGGGCTCAAGAAACGGTCAGCAAAGTGTCCAAGGTTGTGGACAGCGGCCAAAAAAAAGGGAGTTTCGACCCAGCACAGAGGTCTCTTTTCCTTGTGACCCTCAGCCAGCAAAATGGAGAGAAAAGAGGCCTCTGCTAGCAGGGAGCTCTCACATTTTGTAAAGTGATTTTACATCTACTTTATTGACTGATAAAACTTCTGCTGGGATTTCACAGTGCAAAGAGACCTAACATCCCATCTCACACATTTTGAAGGTTGGAGGTTGGCATCTCCATAACAATGAATCAGAATAGCAGAATTCATTGCTGTGCCCTCTGCGAAAAAAATATTATGAACGTGATATTATTAAACATCCCTCTTTTGTAATGCTGATATTAATATTTGATTACATTAGTGAAATGATCATTGAGCTAATACAACTTGATCACACTAGAATTTCGAGTGACATATTCTACACTATTCATACAATCGGTAAACCTACACACTCATGAAGCCTGAAAAGGGAAACAACGAAGCATTTGATAAAAAATGCAGTCAAGACTTAAACTTACTTTGACGGCTTGGATAGCGCGAGCCACGTCGACTTTTGTTTTCCCTCGCAAAGATTTCCCATTTACACCGACAATTTCATCCCAGCTTGAAGTGTACCGTCTTTAGATGCCGGAGTATTATCAAACACTTGTACAACATATAAACAAGGACATAATGGCGCTCCACCGCCGATGCTGATACCGATCAAATTCTGTTTGTCTTTGATGAGGGTTACAGATCCTGGTTTACCTTGAAGACCCCTGTGAAAATATTGAAATTTCTCACATTTTCACCCTCAATCTTCTCATTTAAACAAAAGAAATTACAAGTAAATCACTTAGTAACTCACCTAGGATCTATTTCATACTCGTATTCCATCATTTTGGACAACTATTTCAAGTTAGAAAGTGGAAGATTTTCTTTTTTTCATCACAACAAAATATTCCTATATCACCTCCCAGGGTCTTCTGGGTAATTTTCAAGATGGCAGCTACGTTCTGCGCCTGCGATATCAGCGGCTACTAGCACAAAGCATGCTCAGTACGACACTAGTTCTCATTCTCCTCGTCTTGCTCACGGCCTTGTTGCCCGGGAAAACAAACTGAACTTGACAACCGACTTCTTGTGAGAAAGTTCTCAAAATTCTCTTTCATTTATGGGTACTTTTATATAAAATACTGCACGATGAGTCGGTTATACGACACTATAGAGCCTTCAGTTATCGATGAGCACATGCTCAAGCAGGCTGTCGAGGAACAAGGTCCAAAAGGAGAGGCGGGAAGAATAGCAAAACAAGAGGCATTGATTTTGTGCACGTCTCAGCTCTAAGACTGGATTTTAAAAGTAAGGAAAAGCTTTTTATGTTTATTGTTATTTATGATAATGCGCTGAGAAGCGGTAATTTGTATAGGTGCCTATTTTCTTTCTAACGTTTTTCGTCCATTGCTACGAAAACACATTCGTTAGTGCATCTAACTGATAAATGAATTGATAAGGCATACAGTATGACAAGTTTTAAACTTACAAGTTAAACTTAAGCTTACATCCATGATAGCTGTGATGTAAGGGCACCATGAGATCCAGCGAAATTCAGCTTACAGACTGTAGTTAGTCTCTATAAATATACATTATAAGTGCAAGGAAAGATAACTTTTATGTGCAATGGCCACACTTCTAGTTCCCTGCTAGCAGAGGCCACAAGTGTGCTTTCCAGAGTGACCTCTTGTTCAATGACCAACAGAACATTTTGCTCAAATTTCTATAGAAAACAAAACGATCTCCAGTGAATTCTCAAAGGCAAACTTTAGAATGACTATCAGAGTTGTGTTTAAGAGCCTTTAAATTGAGTAAAGGAGCCATTTAAGGCCACAAAAAGTGATGTTGTGTAAGTTGTAGAGCAGTTGATTGATATTTTCTTGCTCACACACAAACTTGATCGAGCAGTTTCTCCAAGCTCACACCATTTTCTTACACATGCGCAACAGAGAAATGACATTTGTGTGCAGAGGCTACTTTAATTTGCGTACTAGTTGAAAAACACAAGAAAACATTCAAAGTAAAAGAAAATGCAGGGAGATAAAAAGTAGCCTCTGCTCGCAAGGAACACTTCTAGTAGCTACCCAATCATACACAAGTGGCAGAAACGGAGACATGGGTTCCCAATACCCTTGTACTATCCACAAACACTGTTGTGTGAATTATGCAGACACCAAGATGCCAACCTCATCAAGTGTACCTTTATGTTTTGGGCCCAGAAATTGTCTCTGCTCTGTGAAATATTTCTGCCGGTACTACAGGTATTGAACCCGGTATTGAAATCCAGGAGATTTGGAATGCAGGAGATAGCAGGAGACAAGGTGAAAATGTAGGAGGCTCTTACAAAATGTAGGACAGTTGGCAATTCTTTGTGAAGGCAAGCATGCAGACTTGTGCTTGCTTCCTTATCAAAACACACTTGCCTGTGCTTGTGATTGCATTCAAGTGTAAACTAAGCCGCAATCAAACAGTGAAGAGAGTTTTCCCTTTCTCCCTACTGGAATCTCATTTGTAATTTCATGCATTTGTCAGATATTCTGAAGATTGATAACCTATGGAATTTTGTGAATCTGACTACGCTACAACTGGACAATAATATAATTGAGAAGATTGAAGGTCTGGATATGCTAATCAACTTGGAATGGCTTGGTAAGTAAAATGAAACTGAGGTACCAGTATAATAAAATGACTTGTTAGGTTTTTGAACCATAAAGTTCTATTGGCTGATTGCATTTTTTTACTGCACTGGCGAGTTGAGGACCTATGGAAAATTTTTCAGGGCAGGTGTATTGGACTCCACGGGAGGGGGTGTGTCTGGAGACTCTGGAGACTGGTAAAAAGGATGACTTTCCAGGGACATTAAAAAAAGTTTTTCCAGGGGTATTTGCCAGAAAAAAATGGAAATTCCAAGGGAGGGGGTCCTTTATGAGGTTCAAAATTTCACGGGAGGGGTTCTGTTTCATGAGTGGAAGTTCCACGGGAGGGGGTCTTTTAAGGGAGGTCCTCAATCCCCACGGTGCGGTTTAAAAATGCAATCAGCCATTGATTATACTCAACTCCTGTTATCTCAGTCTGTAAGAACTGGCTAGCAATATGACCCCAAGTGAGGGCTTCTGAAAAAAAAAATGCAGAAAAAATTACTGAAATTAAGAAGGATCTGAGGGCAAAATGATAATTATTATGTGTAAAATAACGTACTGCAAAAAAATTACATACTCATGGAAATTGTGTATGTTTGTGTAATGATTTTTGAATATTTTTACAGGGATTGTAAAAATAATTTTGAAGTAAGCTACATATTATGCTTTAGAAGAAATGCATAATTGTATTGTAATGGATGTAAACATCATATGTACCGTATTTTATTATCAATTAATTTTGTTTTCATTTTTCAGATTTATCATTCAACAACATAGAAGTCATTGAGGGGCTTGATAAACTTACAAAATTAAAAGATCTGACATTGTACAATAACAGAATATCCAAAATAGAGAATATGGACACTTTAACACAACTACACGTGTTATCAGTAGGGAATAACAGCCTCAAGCAACTTGATAATGTGAGTACATTACCAGCTCATAGAGGGTAGTGAATGGTGAATGGTAGTGAATGGTGAGAGGTTCTGAAATCAATGGTAGGACACCCTCCCACTGGAAAAAACGAAAGTGCCGGATGCAGCTAGGGGTGTGGGGGTGGGGGGCCTATGGTGACAGCCATCATGCAAAAATGCCCTAAAATGACACCAGAGCCTCCCCCAAAAAAGTGTCGAGCAAGGAGCTCTGGGTAAAAGAATTTAGATTTGGATCCTTGTGGACGAATGCGTCCATCCATGAAGTGTGACAATTTTTTCGTGTTGGTTTATGTTTCAAACATCCATGTTTTCTCAAAAACTATTTGTGTTTCTCGCTCTCTCATTTGCTGTAGTTTTGACCGTTATTTCTCAGCCAATTTCTCTGCCTTGACTAGCTTTGCTATTTGCAGGGCATCCTATGTAATCTGGCTTTTGTTTTTTTAGTAATGAATTGATTGATTGAATCAGAGAGTGAGAATCATGACTACTTTTCGACAAAACATGCGCATTTGAAAAGCAAACCAGCATGAAAAAATTGTCATGCTTAATGGATGGATGCAATTATGATAGCAGCTTTAGCTTTAGGGACATGTCATTATTTAACTGGGGGGAGGGTCCTAATTTTTTTCACGTGCCTAATGGGAGGGTCCTAATTTTTTTCACTCCCGTTTGGGGGAGGGTCATTTTTTTCCGCAACATTTGGACGATGAAGAGGGTAAAACAGATGCCGATAGTGGTTAATTCAGCAACTTCTCTATAAAAATTTCGGCGCGCTTCGCGTGCATAAAGAGGGACATCTATTATACTCTTTGAGCAACGAAGACATACCCTCGAATCATTTACAAGAACAAGTGTATCTTGACGAGGAAAACCAAACTCTCCCAATAAATGCCCTGTAATGATAGGCCTGGCGGGCAGTCACTATATGTTTGAAAGAAGACCCCATAGGTAAGCTCGAGCTCGACGTTACAAGCATAGCAATTCGTCATTTGGGCCGCGTTCACGCACATGAATAATAACTTCATCATTTGCGGCGCGCAGTTGTGCGCATGAATAATATAACCTTGTTGGCTCAGGAGCCCATCAATAGAAGCTTTCATCTTCCTTGGTAACCTATATCAGGGCCCGTGGTTTGATGCGCTGGTGCGGAAACGCATAATTTGGCTTTCTCCGCATAATGCGCATAATCCATCAAATCCCGCATAATCGCGCATAATTTCCCAAAATTTTGTGAAAAACATCAAAAAGGCATCATTCTTTGGTGAATTTCAAACTTTCTTTCTATTTTTTCTCACAAGAGTTTTTCTACATGACATTACGCTTTTTCATGGATCTTTGTAGTAGCAATTTCATTTCACAAACAACAACGCGAAAAAGACCAGGCACACGAACAGCTCCCTCGATAACAACAAAAACACTGACAACAACGTGGCACGTTTCCGGTTTTATAAAAGCTCTTACACTACCTCCGACGATAGTGCCGATCGCTCTCGGGATCAGGATTAATTTTGATAATTTCGCGCAGAACGACGGCAAACAAGCGCAACGATGTTTGTGATAATGAGAGATCGTAACGTTAGCTCTGTTAGTATGCGTATAGCTCTTGTGACCGTTTAGTTCATTGTTGGATAGGAGTGCATTGCTACGATCCTTGCGGTATGAAAAAAGTGTGCCTTGGTCTGAGACAAGTGAACGAAAGAAGACCAGACTTACTAATCTTTACTACCGTGTAACTGAAGTTACCGGTAGTTGGTAACGTTTTTTTGTAAGAAAGTAATAAGCTTTATTAAAAGCGAAAACACACGTCTCCCTGGAAGAAAACGTAGCGTCATAACGTTAGTAAAGCGAAGCGATTGGAACTCATCACAGAGCATTTTATAGATGTTACGGCATAATTTCGTATTTTTAGCGCATAATTTCGAATTTTTAGCGCATAATTTCGGAAAAAATCGTGCATAATTTCAGGAAATATCCCGCATCAAACCACGGGCCCTGCATATAGTTGAGGTAGCGTACTTCCTGGCCTCCTGACAGGCTTTGTTTATTTTACTATACCGTACACAAACATGTTCATCTACCCTTTTATCTAAGGCTTGATGAGATGCGATTATCAAATTTCGGGTGTGCTTCGCACGCTACGAAAGAAATAGCGACCCCATTTTTTGTAAAATGTCCTCAGTACTAGGTCAAATAGGGAACGGGAGAGGCGGGATCACGTTAATCTTTGTACTTATAGAGGGAGGATAACTGCATTTTTACCATTTATTACCCAAATGCCTCTCATGTTAATAATCGAGGTGTTAAATAATGACCGCGGTTCCTTAGCTTTGACAGAAGTACCAAAAACGTATTTCTGTTATTAAGAAGAATGAAAAAGACGTTGCATCACTCGAACAAGGGTCTATCTGACAGGTTTTTCAGAAAATATAAATTACATGGGGAGGGTCCCAATTTTTACCTGCAACTGGGGGAGGGTCCCATTTTTGTTGTTATGTTTAAGGTGAGGGTCCTAATTGTTTTTAGCCTTGTTTGAAAAAAATTTCAGTAACAAAATTTTATTCTTTCACAGGTTATTTACCTCCGACGTTTTAAAAATTTACGTACCCTCAACTTGAGCTTCAATCCTTTCTGTGAGGATGCCAACTACAAGGAGTATTTGATAGCCCATTTACCTGATCTTGTGTATCTGGACTTCCGCTTGATTGATGAGACGGCACGGGAAGTGGCAACAGAAAGGTACAAGTATTCCATAGAGGAGCTTGTCCATGATGAGACAGCAGCTAAGCGGAAACAGGACGAGTCCGAGGAGAAAGGAAGGGAACGTATGCTGCATAAGGTAATGACTAGGGAGGGGAATACTTGGGAGGAATTTTTGAGGAACGTATGCTGCATAAGGTAATGACTAGGAAGGGAATACTTGGGAGGAATTTTTGAGGAACGTATGCTGCATAAGGTAATGACTAGGGAGGGGAATACTTAGGTGGAATTTTGAGGAACGTATGCTGCATAAGGTAAAGACTAGGAAGGGGAATACTTGGGAGGAATTTTTGAGGAACGTATGCTGCATAAGGTAATGACTAGGAAGGGGAATACTTGGGAGGAAGTTTTGAGGAAAATTTGTTAATTTACTACCGAAATCACTAAACTGTTAGCACCGAGGAAAGAAACGATCTATAGTTTTTCAAGTAAAGTCATGGAAAGTTGTGCTCTAATGCTTTTATGATATAGCGAGAGAGAACCATATTACGTTATCGGTGAAATAGAGCATAGATTTGGACCAATTAGAGCGCGCGTTATATCGTAGCTATATTCAGTATACCGGTACAATATCTTTATTTTTATTTGTTTCGTTCCCCAGACGGCATATGTAGAGGACCTGAATGGACCTGGCTTGTTTGAGTCCATGTTTGAAGAAGATCCCGAGGCCAACAAGATGTCCACTCTCCCTGGCATGGAGGACATTCTCAATTCATATCCTTTTACATCCAATCATAGTCATGCGAGGCTCGAAATAGTTTTGATCGCGCGCGTGCGTGCTATCGAGATTGAGCGTGCGCGCTTCTGGTGAAAAGTTTTTAAATTTGAATATACTTTTTGTAATCAGTTCAATATGTTCACAATTTTTCGGCGAAAATTTCGGCGAATTTTTTTTTTATCTAAAATGAAAGATATTTTTTTTATTTTCAACTAAATGAAGCTATTTTTTCGTGTTCATTATTTGCGAGTCTAAGAACAAATACCGCTGATTTTTCGAGAAATCAATTTGGGAAGTTTAAACGAATGGGTATATTTAGGGGTGTCTTGCATTGCTATGGAGACGTTTCTCGTCACAGCTGTGGTGCATTTGCACCATAAATTCATCAGTGTTATTATATCGGACGGTAACCACAAGGAAATCAAAACGATTTGGTCCCAATGCTCCAGATCACAACCATTGCATGCTTCATGGCCCAAGACTCGCCCTTTTTGTCCTCTTTGCGCGCAAGCTACAGACACACAAACATACAATCAACCAGGATCGCGCGCACGCTGTTATTTATCCCGAGTCTCTTACTTGGGTTACTTCGTACAGTTATCTAGATGTTAAAGGCCGGTTTACACTTGCAATTTTTTGTCGCGCGTCGCGGCGTTTTTTTTTTCGCACGTACGCGTCAACTCAAAATCATTATGTAAACTATTGCAGGTGCAACTTGGTACGATCTGCGGCGATTTTTGCGCGTTATGTCGCGGAAATTTCAAACATGTTCGAAACTTTTGCAACTTGATGCGATTTGAAGAAAAGAGAGCAAAATAAAACTAACATGTGGGCAATATCAGCTTTTATATAGCTCCTGGAAAAGTTAGTCCAGGAAAAAGTACTTAAATATACATACTCAAAAGAAATCGCACCGGATTTGCATCTCTTTTACACAAGAGAATAATTCGCCGCGACAAATGCAACAAAAATCGCAAGTGTGAACCGGCCTTATATAAATCCCTCACACATAAGCTGTATTTGAACCTATTCCACATAGAGATTTGCAGTGAACAAGAGTATGCTTTTGATGATAATAACAATAGTAATAATAATATCGGCCTTCTATCAGCCTTACAAAGTTGACGTTGAGTCATTGCGCCTTAACCCCTGTGCACATACAGAGAAAAGTACACCGCTGTTTGCCAGGAGATATTTGAGTTTGGTTTAAAGGAAAGCAAAAGACGGCAAGACGAAGTGGATTCGTTCTTCTCGTGTCTGAACGAGGCCCAAACTGACAATAAACAAGGAGGCGTCAAGCACATACGGGGCTATATAGACTACAAGAAAAAGGTGAAGGATGACGTGTTAGAGTCACGCTGTACTTCATACTTTATACTTTAGATCACATCTTTCTTTGACTTTATCGGCGAAATAGAGCACGCGTGATGTTGAGAGACACGTCCAACATCGCTAAAAACAGGCGACAATGTGCGTTCGTTTTTTTCTTGATTGGGTAACAGAACAAAGATCAATCACAAAACCAATTATAGGAACAAGATGGAAACGCCTGTTTACCTTCAACAGTCATTTTAAATCCGCTCCTAGAAGCGTGAAGTAAAATGTGTCTGAATGCAATTTATACGAAATTAAAATCGAGTCTGTTTGCGCAGGCCTGGGGACAATGAAGACCCGGTCGCCCCTAAAATCTTGGTGGGTGACCCCTATTGCTCATTTGTGGCGTGTTTGCACCGATCACTGAGTAATCAGTGTGACGGGTACTCCCAGTGCGGGCGGGCAGTGTGGACCTGTTGCCACGGTCCCCCGGGAGAGCGCGCTTCAGTACCTGACCCCAAACTTATCAGACGGACTTACTTTAGACTCATCTAAAATCCACTCTACTTCACAATTCCCCTTATAATATCTTGATACCACTAATACCAGAATCCTCTTCGAATTCATTTTGTTATTCGAAAGTTTGAGCTCCTTTGAAAGCTGCAAGATAATGGTGTTAATGAGGCAAACAAAAGGAACTATGAAAATGATTCTGGGAGTAGTGGTATCAAACTTAATAGAGGGACTTGAGAATTCTGTTGTGAACGTTGTTTTTCCTGATACAGGCGTTCCTCGACTACACTAACACGACCGACAACTCTGTACTCGAGGGAATGATGAAGGAGATCCTTGACGAGATCAACAAGCTTTGGGACACGCTCATGGGTCTGGAGATGCAACTAGTCGACCAGTTAGAGGTATGACGTCACATCCGGTTAGCTTATCACACTGTCCATCGACTGACCAATCAAATTTGCCCTGCAAATAAAAGTATGTGACCAATAAACGTTTGAATTTATGGGATCCACCGTGATCTGCCTGTCGTAAAACCGTCATTCCCTAAAGTAGTATAGGGCGCACTGAATTAGCAGGTTTTTTTTGCGCAGGAATACTAATGTTGCACAGGAATATGTAATGAGCTGTTTATTCCTCAAGACACAATAGAAGGATACCCGACCTCCTACTTCCTCAAGACAAAAGATTTATAAATATATATAGTGGGCTAAAACAGAGATGGACCCCTTCAAGGCTCTAAAAGGGTTATGTAGGATAGACTAGCTATCCTTGATTTCGGAGGGATATTTATATTTATATTTTATAAGTTCTGTGTGATTTTGATTACTGAGATGGACACATACAGTGCCGTTTTCCTCTGTTGTTCGCGAGAACAAAGACTTAGTTACCACCCATCTCTGCTCTAGCCCACTGTATTTTATTTTGTTTTTTATCTATTGTCTTGAGGAAGTAGGGGTGGGAGTATGCTTCTATTGTGTCTTGAGGAACAAGCTCATTACATATTCCTGTGCAAAATTAGTTTTTACCATAACAGTTAGCTTTCTCGCAAAATGATTGGCTGATTTGCCGTGGGAAATAAGAGTCCATACCACTCTGCTCGCATCAGCTTGCGCGCGCGGCTCAAAAACAAAGGGAAATTGTTCGAATGCGCGCGCTATTTGCAACGGAAAATGGTCATAATCATTACATTAGGGTAAAAATAAATTTCCAGAGGTTTTGAGTGGTGTGGACTCTTATTTACCACTTTTTACGCCATCATCGTGGTCAAAATTTGTTGTGGAGTCACTCGCCTGCGGCTCGTGAATCCACAACATTTTGACCACGATGATGACGTAAAGCGTGGTAAATAAGAGTCCACACCACTCAAAACCTCTGGAAATTTGTTAAATTCCTGCACAAAAAAAACTGCTAATTCAGTGCGCCCTATATACTACTTTAGAATGACGGTTTTAGGACAAGCAGATCACGGTGGATCCCATAAATTCAAACATTTATTGGTCATATACTTTTATTTGTTCAATTTTCGAGGAAAATTAGCCGTTTTCAAATTTAGCCGGTGTAGTGTGGACGGTGCCTCAGATAGTTTGATTGGCGGAACAGCAAAGTTAAAAATCTCACTGGACAATTATGCTGATTTGTAGGACACCATCAAGGACTTTGAGCGCAGCATGGCAGACATGGTGACGGCCTTCGTGGAAAACGTCCAAGGATTATATCCTTTGAGTAAACATGTAGCCGAGTCGGGTTTGTGAATCTGGTTATGAAGAACAACATTATAGGGGAAAGAGGAGATACTCCAACAGCGATGTCTCTACCTGATGAAGGATTGACAGCAAAATCTGAAACGTTGGCATCTCTGTTTTGTCTGTTGTTTTTTTCAAATGCTTTTTCACTTTAGATAGCGTTGCGATGCAGAAAAAAGGAAGTAATATTCATGGCACTGTCACGTAGTCTTGACCTTGCTTGTTTTTTGCGCTCGCCTCCGGTACTGCGCGCTTCTCAAAATCATCCAAGATTGCGCCCAATATACCTTTTCCGCTTGAGTGGGGGCCCTGTGGTTTTGCTAGGCTGGCACTCATGCGAAACAATGTCTTTTGTTTTCTTGTAATGCACGAGAGAATTCATTAATATTGATGCGTGGAAACAAGGAACATTTTACGCTTGAGCGCCAGTTGGGTAAACAGACCACAGGGAACCCACTCAAGCGGAAAAGGTCTATCAATAAAACAGCAACAGGCTGCAAGCAGGTGCCTTATGACTTCCAAATTACGCAATGTTCATGCCTTCTAGGCAGTTAGTGACGCTCCTTAACGTTTGTCACGATGACGCAGTTGCGTGACCTGGAGAATATCCATAACGAGCGCGTGTCAGACATCGCTGTTGTCACGCTTGAGAAGCTGATGAAAAACGAGCTGGAGGAGGATTTATCTGACGACCTCAGGATGGTAACCATGATGATATGTTGATTAAGAATTCTTGCAAATTATGAGTCATGACACAGCTTTCGTAAGATCTAAGCCCATTGAATTGATACCCTCAGTACAAAACAATAGAGGGTCATACAATAGAACGAGGAAACAATGTGATGCTTTGTTCTGCCTATCCAATCACACAATATCTTCCGAGAAGCTGTATCACTCCTGGAAATTATGGTGGTTTCTTGCCATTGGGCTGCTAGCCTGCGTAGCAAGTTTTCAGGACGAGAAACTCGGGCGAGATTTGGGCCACGCAAAAAATGAAGAGGGGAGGGAGGCGGCCTATTTTCGGGCGGCCAAAAACTCTGTCGTCGAACTTCTCGCTGCTTTCCCGGTTTCTCTAAGTTTCTTTTCCCTGAAACCACACGGGGATGCTTGATACGGAGACTACTGGGCTGCTCCGTTTTGTATCTGTTACGGAACGCTGAGGTGTCCTCTGGGAATGGTTCTTACACCGGGGTTAAGACCCGTTAAGACCCCCCACAGGGGACATTCATTTAAAAAAAAAACTGTATTTGCGATCGACTCCCCAGACTAGCAGCTCGTAAGCTGAATTACGCTGGGTCCCAAACGGCGCCACTGGCAGCCAAGCGTTCATAAGCACAGACACTGATTTTGACCCTCAACGTTCCACACGGGACGTTGCATGTGACCGTGAAATATCCAGAAGGCCTTTCCTTTTACCTCCGATTTTCTACAGGGCATTCATTTGCGACTTTTGAATTTCCACAGGGCCACAAGAGAATGTGGATTTTTTTTCATCGGTCGCTTCAAATTTCCACAGGGGTTGTGCAGGAGCCTGGAATTTCCACAAGGGTGGAGCAATTTTGAAAATTTGGAGCTCCTCGATAGGGGGTACCTTTTGGAACTGCCCATTCTCGTACCCAGAGCTCTCCTTCTCGTCAACTCCCGGGGAAGCTCTACTTTAGGTTTTTTAGTTAGTCGATACTAAATTATTGGCTCATTGAATTTGAACTTCACAGCTGTTCGTCGACAAGGACACGATTATGAACGCCGTGAGCGCATCGCACGACACCCATCTGCTCAAGATTGACAATAAGGTACATTATTATTTTGAAAAGACAAAGCGCTTTTTAGCTTTTTTATATCCATTTTGAAATCACGCGCGCGTTCTGTAATCTGAATGGCTAAGAGGAGTGTGATTTCATTTTTGCACTCCGACGAGCTAGAAGAACGTTCCATAGAGTCCTAAAGTGATGACGTCACGAAAACAAAATTTTCGATTTAGCAATATTGTTCCTTGATTTCGAAAGGGCATATCCATTGAAAGCTACACAGCAAAAATGAGGTGAATCGGTTGAAACGCGACCGAGATATGGCCCGCTGATTACATAAATTTCTTTAACAAATCACTGTATTTTTGGTTCAGTTCATAAAGTTATGAACTGAGTCCAAAATACAGTGATTTGTTAAAGAAAGTTATGTTTTCATTGGGCCATAGCTCGGTCGCGTTTCAATAGATTCACCTCACTTTTGCATGCAACGTTCTTCGCAGATGGTCACACTTTAGGACTCTATTTGCAGCACGCGCTCCACTTTCAAAACGGGATTGTTTCCCCTCAAAACAGAATAAGTTGACTTTAACAAATCACAATAAGTTTTTCAATGCTAGGATTTCAAAATAAAAATAATAAAGTCGTATTTGAACCTTGTTTTGTGCAATTTTACATGGTTCGACAACCTTGTTCTAACGCGTGGTTATTACTCAAAATCTGTCGTTTAACAATGACTTTGTTGCGAAAAATATTTTCTATGGAAATGATTTCCAAATGGATATAATAAAGTCGAAATAGAAGCTCGTGTCGTGCAATTTTGGTCTGAACTCATACTCGCGCTATCCCGCTTGCTCGATTTTGAAATCACGCGTATGATTTCAGACCAAATTGCACTCCACTCGGTCCAATTATACCATTATTAATTATGCAACCTTAATAATGGCGCAAGATGCAACGAAACGTCGGTTTCTATCACTTATATTTCTTGTCTCATGTGTTTCCTAGTCGTTTCTTATATTATTTTAAAGGTTCGGAATCCATCAAATCGCGCGCTCTGATTGGCTCGCGAGAGGCCCGGAATCCTACAATCAGGACCCCGGGTCCGGTGACTGTGTCGAAAGCTTACGCTTCTCCAGACACCACAAACCTCTCTAACTAAAGGCTGGTTTCCATAACATCGCAGACGATAGCGGATCTCATACGGTTCTGCGATCGTATGAAAACTTGCGACTGCGTTTTCGATTGTTTGCGATACTGCTATTGCGATGGATCGCAACCGGACGCATAATGATAGACTCAGTAGGTTCTATCTCCTGCGATCGGTTGCGATCGTCTGCGACCATAATGGAAACCATAGTTTGTAATCCGTGCTCAAAAATGCATTCCATAATACGTTGAATGCGACCGAAGAGTTAAAACAAACTGTAAAACGCATTTAGTTTTGTTGGAGTCACCTTAACCAACCTTGTAACCAACAAGTGTGAATAAAAGAACTTGAACTTGGTTCAGTTGCGCGCGCTGAATTTTGTGAAATTGTGTTCTTTTTCAAGTGTATTTGGAGGTGGAAAAACTACATTGGTTCGACCATGCTTATTCTTACGAAAGAGGAGTGAGATATTTGCAGAATACGCTTCTCTATGACTTCACTTATTACAATTAGATTCCCATAGCTCAATTCTTACGCGCGCGTTGATTGGCTAAATACGAGTGAAATTTAACGTGGAATTCAATGGTTGAAAGCTGAATTTCGACAAAACAACAGGTTACCCGCGCGCAAAGAAGTTCAAAGCTACGACATTACACAAAAATAATATCAAATCTTTGCTATGGGATTCAAGAAAAATTCATCACTCGATTCGTGAATTCCACGGTAAATTTCACGCGATAAACGGTGTCGCACGATCCGAACCTTGGGTCCGGATCGTAGAATTCCGGACCGCTCGCGAGCCAATCAGAGTGAGCGATTTGGTGGATTCCAGAGAACACTATTCATGCATGGATTGTTGGACACTTAAAGATCCTCTGTCAGCCTCCATTTTGTCAGCCTAGCAACATACCGAGACAGAGAAAGCATCCATTTTCATCGGCTGATTTAGGGGATGTAGTGCAATATTTGCGATTGAATTCGATAAATGAATAATAAAACTTCATTTTGAGAAGACTATTTCAAGATTTCTACATGTAATTCGTTGTCTGATATCGACTGAAAACAATAACAAAGGAGTGGCTGACTAGGGCCCTTTAAAGGGAGCCTTAAAGGGAGCCAGGCAACTGCACAGCTGTTCTCAAAACAAAGAAGTTCCGTAACGATGGCCAGCGAAGGCTAAAAACCTAAAAAAAAAACAATCGTTTATAATCTTGCTATTTCTTCATCCATCGGACCATTGTTTTTAACTTTACATTCTTTTAAAAATAGTTATCTCATAGGATGGTCTAATTAGTTTTGCCGATGAATCAGAGTGATCGCTCCTGGAGCATGCGCGTGTCGTGACAGTTCCCTTATTTTTGATCACATGATTCATTGCAGGAAGACGACATAGTAACACGCGCAAACACGACCATGCAGACTCTGATCGAAAGCATTCACATGGGCGAGATCAAACGCAACCGGGACCGCGTAGCCGAGATCAATAACCTTATCGATCATTTCCGGACGAAGCGGAGAGCTACGAGATGAGTGGGCCGTATAGACACGGGAAGCCCCGCGGGACGCGCGCGACCCGCGAGGCAACTGGGAAGTTTCGCAATACAGAGCATGAGCGTAGTGTTAGAGGTACATTGTATATAGTTTGAACATACAATTTGGCAAAGTTTAATATGTTTATTTGTGTAATAAGTAGTTTAACTCATCAGTTAACATTTTATAGGAAAACATTAGGTCGGCATAGAGCGGATCTCAGATGAATGTTGAAAACTAACTGCGAAGTAAGTGTGCTTAGCCAATCAGAACGAGACAAATTCCACCACTGACCAATCAGGGGACGAAGTAAATACTCTTAGCCAACCAGAAACAAGACACATTCGACAACTGACCAAACAGGCGACGAAATAAATACATTTAGCCGATCAGAAACGAAACAAATTCATAACTGACCAATCAGGGGGCGTAGTAAATACACTTAGCCAATCAGAAACGAGACAAATTCGACAACTGACCAATCAGGGGGCGTAGTAAATACACTTAGCCAATCAGAAACGAGACAAATTCGACAACTGACCAATCAGGGGACGTAGTAATTACACTTAGCCAATCAGAAGCGAGACAAATTCGACTACTGACCAATCAGGGGGCGTAGTAATTACACTTAGCCAATCAGAAACGAGACAAATTCGACAACTGACCAATCAGGGGGTGTAGTAATTACACTTAGCCAATCAGGAACGAGACAAATTCGACAACTGACCAATCAGGCGGCGAAATAAATACACTTAGCCAATCAGAAACGAGACAAATTCGACAACTGACCAATCATGGGACGAGTAAATACGACTTGCGTTTAGTCGCAAGCAAAGCCGAAAAGACAGTCACCTGAGTTTTTGGTTTAAACAGTCATCTGAAATCCGCTCTATCATTTTCTTGAGAAGGACCTTATAGACGCACAAGCCTACTTTGGCTTGGAAAACTCTTGTGTAAATATGTTCATAGTCATAGATGCCCGCTCCGCCGTGAAAATAAATAAAATGTTTTATACTAATGATATTTCTCGAGCACATGAACTCAGGAACACCAGCCTACATACACAGGAAGTTTTTGCAGACGCGTATCCGTGGGAAAAGCTTAATTTCCCATTGCGCAGAAATGAGAAGTATTCGGATTTCATCATGTGTTTGTCCATGCTTCCGAACGCTTTCTCACCACAGGAGTCCCGATCTAGAATGGGAGGTGGAGGGTGTAAATATCTGCAGTCGAGTAAAGACTCGTCTATCTGTGTTTTTATTTGTTTTCTTCGTATCATACTCCCGGGAAAGCTTTCTCACCACAGGAATCCCGATCTAGGATGGAGAGGAGGTTGTTCTCTTGGGAGGTGGAGGGCGTAAATATCTGCAGTCGAGTAATGACTCGTCAAGCTGCGTTGTTATTTGTTTTCTTGGTATGGTAGGAGAGTTCCCTGCTCCCCTACAGCACATCCTTGTAAATCCAGTTTTAGAAGGCATTGAATGCCCACCCACTTTATTATGGACATGCTGGAAACCAGTTTTACTTGTCTGACGGGCGTTTCCCTTGCGCTGTGTATCTTGCTTATAAATCGGTGGAAGAGCGACCGGCGGAAGAAGTTCAGAGACTGATCTTGGGCGGCGGGTTTCCTGTGTCTCCAGAGCCTCGTTACCGAGCAAGTCGTCTACACTAGCGCTCTTGCCGCTACCCTCGAGGGAGCGCAAACTCGAACTGCGCATGAGCAGGAGATTATCTGCGCTAGAGTGCTTCCAAGAGTCTGTCCCACATGGGTTAATATCATCCCATGTTAGATTACCTAACGACTGAACTCGTGGTAGATCGGAACCCTGAACTCGCAAGCGACGTGAGTCGACTGGGGCGGAAATTTTGCGAGTCGGAGGCGGAGTTCTACTTGTCGCGGTTTCCCTGTGGTCGTGATCATAGGAACGAGAGCGAATCCTACCAGGGGGGAGACCTAGTGGCGTTAGTGCACCCCCTTGGTCACCCTCCTCACTAGCATCTGTGACGATACTCTCATCGTAAGAAGAACAAGATGTACTCCTAATGCGATCTCCTTTTCTCTGAACTTTAGGGCTGTGGTTCCCGTACTGTCTCAGTAGTAACTTCTGAGCATGAGATAGTTGGGATACCACAGAAGCTTTCTCTTGATCTAGGAGATTTGTAAGTCTGCTAAGCTGTTGTTTCTCCTCTGCGTTTCTCAGCAATAACATCTTTGCTTGACCTTTAGAAACATGCCGCTCCCTGTCTGGCACATCAGCACCCGAGTGATTTTTTGCATCCATGTTATGGTTTCGGTGCCTCGGTAATATATTATGGTTTTCTCCTCCTAAAACTGCACTGTTTACAACACAGCAATGCAAACAGCCAAGCAGGGGTGAAACTCAACACGAAAGATTAAAATACAATCAAGATGCCTTAAATATCTTGCTGGATTAGGATGTTGAATTTGAAGTGTAGCTGTTTTTAAAAGGTTCCCCGGCGTCCCTCTTGGTCGATAAGTAGATTTTCCCATCTGTCTGCCGAGACTTCGGATTGTTTAAGAGATTCTAATCCTTTTCATGTGAAAAAGATCACATTTTGAATAAGATCTATTTTTTTTTCTTGACGAAGCTATAAGCAGCGGAGATCATTTCGTTTTTCAGCTCAACCAAACATACCTGTTTTTTTTATAGACTCTTGTTGTTGGACGAATAATGGAAATGCCACGGCACGTTTTCTGTCATAGAGTCAAGATGGTGCAATTGAGTTTGGCAACTGGGTTGAATTAGGGGAGTTTATTTTTTTAATCGTTCTGCCGACCTATGGGACAAAGTGTTTCGGTAATTGTCTCAACGGGATATTATCATGTACAGACGTGTACTACGTGAAAAACGTAGTCAAAAACCGCCCGGGAGAAAACGGAGATCTGCAGGGGCTTTGCTCTCCTTATGGTCGACAATCTTGATCTGAATCTGTAGATAAATCCGCCGATAAACACAATTTTTTTATCACATTTGACAGCTGAGTGACTTGCCCACATTCACCACTTCTCTAGCTCTTATTGGGTCAACAAGTGCGTTCTAAATTTAAATCAGCTTTTGGCAAGATTTATAAATAATCTGAAACTTGATATGAAAAAGGTTTGCGGTGATGCGGAAAGCACTTAATTGTTGAGCAAAAATACACAGCAGAAAGACAAATTCAGTCGGCATTTTGTCAGGCAAGTATGAACATACATCGCGATCCATTTCCATCAGCTGATTTAGGGGAATGTAGTGCCATATTTAGTTCCACCAATTCAGTAATTTCTTTTCGACATTCTTCTTGTCATATTGGCAACTGTAAATAATAACAAAACATGGCTGAACTGTTGTTAGCCGCCAATTTGACAGCACAGATGCCAAGTCGAAATAAGCATCCATTTCCATTTGCTGATGTAGAGAATATAGAGACTGGAAGCAGCGAGGTGGTACCAGAAACATATAACTTACTTATATGTTTCTGGTGGTACTCAATACCGTCACATGCGAGTTTTGCGACATATTTTTCTTTACTTATAACGTTTTGCATTTGGCTATTTTGTACTATCGTTTATAGAGAAATACGTCGAATTATCTACTTTTCGACTGAATTTGATAAATATTTCTGATAATATGAGCAATTTTATCTCCTTACCGGGTGGGGCCTGGTAACTAGTCAAACGCAAGATTCCTTTCTTTTGCAAAAAAACCCACTTGCACTCTCTCAATATCAAAAGTTCGAACGGTACATAACAGTTGGAAAAATCACCAGTCACAACGTTTATAATATATACCTTTCTTTTAGAAATGCCATTTTCAAGTGTTTCAGATAACACCCGACCCTGTAGGTTCAAATCTAGTGAGCCTTTGACAGTTAAGTTTGCTGCGTAGTCAATCACAATCGTGTGAGCCAATCGGATCCTAGTTCAGTGCACTCCTTTGGCTTGTTTTTCGAGACATGTCGCAACAGACATGTCGCACTAGGCGAAACTAGGAAAGGATCTGATTGGCTCACGATTTTGATTGACTACGCTTGATTTTCTTGACCAAAAAATGGTCTTCGAATCGCTCTTGGCCTCTTTCTTCAAACTTATAGTCTGACCTCATTGGCGTTAGTATTGCGAAAAGTTATCTTGCATGTCTGGGTGGATTCTTCAACTAAAAAAATGGAGGGCCGCCATTTCGTTGCCATGGAAGCGTCAATTAAAACAAAACATGTAAACACATTATAGCGATCAATTGCATGTTTCTTGCAAAGTGGCTTGCCATTCTGTGTATGTATAGCACGTGAGATACAGACCATACCAGACCGAAGAGTCAGCTAAAAACTACTATTAAAGCCACCTTAAAGTGCAAATTTTTAGGGGTTTTTTATTAATAACACACAATGGCAGTGGTTCAAAATACCTATTTTTTTGCAAAATATAGACAACGCTTCAAATCTACTAAGATACCTATTGTCTTGAAAGAACTCCCGTTGATTTGCGATAAATGTGAAAGTAATCACGCGCTGAAATTATCTGAAAAACAGAAAAAATGAAGAACTTTTTCTAAACTTTCTTCCGAATTGCATAAATTACAAAATGATTTAATTGATTTAATTTGATTTGATTTAATAGCTTTTGCCCGAGGGCCGGGAAATCTTCACAGAGCGAGGCTCCAATGACGACGCTCCCTTGTCAGTGTAGTGGGTTAGCATGTAAGTCCTACACTGAGGATGGGCAACTTCCGACGTCCCCATGGTTCTTTAACGTCCCTCTGGTTCAGGTTAGTGTAGTGCATGTGAGAGACGGGACCTACGGTTTAACGTCCTTATCCGAGAAGACGCGAAGGTCTAGCCATTTGCAGATATTAGAGCAAAGGCAGCACCTTCTCCTCAATTATTAGAAAAAGACCCTGAGTGTTGGCCCGGCCGGGTTTGAACTCCCAACCTCCCGAACATAAGCCCGGCGCTCTACCACTGCGCTAACCGGTCGTCGGTGAAAAAATAACATTGTGAGTTTTAAATCTCGTGTGTTGTAGCCGAAATCTACCCTATCGGTGCGAATGAAATCTCAGATGTTTATATTTAAATAGTTTGAGCAAAAAACCTTGAATTTTTTTAATGTAAACGAAGAAATTAGAAACAAACTTCGGTAGCAGTCACATTTGCTGTCGTTTGTTTAGATATGCAAATTTTATGAACTTTCAGTAAACTTCACGCCATTCCTAAGCTCTCTCAAATTAGGCTATAAGTCCGGGAAATAGACCAAATGACTGCAATTTTACTAGACCACACATCTGTAGTTTCTTAGTGCAATAAGGCTTATGGTTATCTATATATTAGAGGAAATGCAAACCCCGGTCGTATTATTATGCTTTATGCCAACTCCCTTCCCGATCAAGCATTGGGAAAACATATCTGCTGCGCATTCTGAGCTCTGTTTACTGGGCAAATCAAAGTGACAAAACATTTTGTTTGTAAATGGCTAAAGGCAAGGCCTAAAGCCGCTTTATTACAGTAACTCAAAAACAATAACTCACTTATTAATAAAATTGTACAATTGTAATTTGATTAAATTTAGCCCAGTAAAGGTGTGGGCAACAAAGACAAAACAACACGCGGATCTGGGCCAGGGGAGGAGGTGGGTTTGAAAACGTTAGTCTCAAGGTACAAGCATGCAGTGAGTGAAGCCAGAGATCACATGGTTGTATTAAATTACGCTTAGGAGCGCTAGAGCGGGGTCAATTGCACCAAATCCTCCATAGGCCCAATTCAGCGTGACGTTATGTCACGCAATACATATGATGATAAACAACAAATCAGGGAGCTGACATAAAATATTTTTTGCTTACAAAAATCCATTTATGCCAACTCCCTTCCCGATCAAGCATTGGGAAAACATATCTGCTGCGCATCCTGAGCTCTGTTTACTGGGCAAATCAAAGTGACAAAACGTTTTGTTTGTAAATGGCTAAGGCAAGGCCTAAAGCCGCTTTATTACAGTAACTCAAAAACAATAACTCACTTATTAATAAAATTGTACAATTGTAATTTGATTAAATTTAGCCCAGTAAAGGTGTGGGCAACAAAGACGCCAAAAGCATCGTCAAAGGCAAACGATGCTGCCCCACCCCAGGCATGCGCAGCACACACATACACACACCACACAAAAAAAATAATAATAACAGCGAAAATATCCACCTACAGAAGTGTGAGTCGCACTCAAACTAATGAAATCTTGTATCCCTGGATAACAATGGGAGGGCAACAGTGGATGCCCTTGCTTTGGATGTTGGCCACTCATCCACCAGAGATAACTAATCATGAATGTACAAGAATAACCGAACACATTGAAAACTGAACAATGATGGTGTAAAAATATATGTGCCAATCATACTATCCGTTACAAAAATCGTAACCCAGGGTCGGAAGCAATAGGAATGTCTTTTGCCCGTGCTAGACACGTTGCTACCCGAAGCCAAAGGTGATTGTCAATTAATGTGTATAACAATGTGAACAAATAAAGTGGAAACTGCAGTATGAATGCCCGTGCAAGACATACTGTCGGCATGGGGAAGCAACAGCGAATGCCCGTGCTAAACACGTTGCTGCCCCCATACCTAGGGGATTCACCCAAGGTGGTCAGACTGATAGAGTAGGAATCCGAATGTACTTAAAGAAATGCATTAGATTTCCAATGCCCTAGAGTTCGTATCTGGAATCCGAAAGTCCTCGGTCTGCGGCATGCGAGGCTGCACCGATCCGACAACTATGGCCTTTGTGGCGCATAGGGTCAAGGCCACAATATTCCATGGCCCGAGAGAAAGTAGAGGAAAATACAGCTCTAGAGACAGGAGACCCATCAGATGTAAGGAACAGTGCCCCCACCATGTTCCCACAAATGTTTATGTAATCCCCTTCAGACTTGAACTGGGCAAAACCGTGTTGCTGGTAAACAACTACGGAAAATAGGTGCAGGTTATAAGAATGCTTATAATCTTGAAATGTAATCTTAAATGCGACTAACCTAACGGAAGAGTCCTTCAGCTGAGTAACTTGGTAGATTTGCAACGTATTGCTTGTCTGACTAAGGTGTCTTTTATCTCACCTACTCATAGGAAAATGCATTCTTGATATCAGTCTTGAAGGACCCCACACCCCTGATTTAATGAGTTGAATCGCATCGCTTACTGTGGCATCTAGAACTCTTGGATTGTCAGGAGATATACCCGAATTAACTGGGAAATCATCAGGAAGGATAGGTGGTGTATCAACCGAAACCCACCGGCAGCCTTCTGGGGTACCACGCCCAAAGGAGAAACCCTAAAGGTGGGAAATGGTGCGGACAGGAAAGGACCTGCTATAAAACGACCGGCACTAATTTCCTTGTTAATTTTAACTTCCACTACTTGAGGATTTTCAAAGAGCTGAAACTCAATTCGTGGACTCAGAGGAACTTCTTTGTCCCTCAAAACTATGCAATGGAAAACCTTGGGTGAATCCCATTTGTAAATACTTGATAATTGAGTCATCATAGCCTTCTAGCAATTTTATCAAGCGCTTATTTCTTATTGGTGTGGGAAGTGTTTGGAGGCATATTTTTGGACTGGACGGCTGAGGAATTTCAATTTGGTTTGTGTGAGGCAGGTAAATTACAGGACACAGCCGCATGAGTGGCATTACACTTGAAGCAGGTGTGCTGGTAATCGCAACTATGACACTCAATCCCACGGTGGTACTTATAGCAATAACCCCTGGGGATAGATGCCTGAAATGAGCCACCACCCTGGTTGGCTGGATACCCTCTGCTTCGATACGGCTGAGACCCAAGGTTTTGATAGGGCTGTGATCTAAGCCACAACTCAGAATGGATGACATCCCATTGCAAAGTGGATGCCCATGAAGCCCTCTGGTAACGAAAATTCTTGTCATAAAAATGCCAATTCTGACCCCTAGCCGCCAAAACCTGAATCACATCTCCATACTTCATGAGGGAAGGAACCTAATTAGGCAACTTCTGAGAATAGACACCCACAAAACATGGAAAGCAGCCATCCATGACTCGACTATCTTAATGTGCTTGAGTTTGGTGGTTGCTTTGTAACAAAGGAAGGGCTGCTGTCCATCATCTAATGCTGACAGTGTCACATTTAACCTATCTGCCCTAACTGAAGTGCTCAACAAGAGGCCACAATCGATAAACTCGTTATTCCATATTTTTGTCTTTAGCTTCTGGGGAATCCTAGCATCAATTGGCAGACCCATGGATGCAAAATTCTGGCGAGGAACCATACTATTGTTAACCCAAGGCTCACCTGTCAGTGATGCCTGTACCAAGGCCACCGACTCGGACGCAATGTCATCTGGATTTGGGAGAGCTGCTGACTCAGACAAAGTGCTCGGGGTATGGCGGCTAGCAGTAGCAGGTGCCATCCAGGTGCTTCTGGGTTGGGAGGTACTACCGGCAACATGCTCTGGAGCTTGTTAAGGGGCTGACAAATGTGTTAATGCGTCCGTAGTAGGGCAAGGTGGCTGGGACAGTGATGAGCCGATAGATGCACGTGTTGCCTGATTAGCCTGGAGCATTGGCTAGAGCTGCTTGGCAACTTCGGCAGAGACAGACTTCGATACTTCAGCGATCACAGACTTCACTATGTCGGCAACCACCGAGGCCGGCACTGCTGGTACATTAGGTGCCACTGGGTTGGCTACCACAGCTGCCTTTCGCCGCCGCCTGCCTTCGCCACATGTTCTCTTGGGCTGGGGGGCAGCTGAAGTGGCAGCAGTATCAGATGCTGTAGTGCCACGCTTTGATCGCCTCACTGACTGTCTGCTAGACATCTAAAAAGCAAAACAGAATAATGGCAGAAACCCAGCCCATCAAAAGTTTTGGGCGGTCAACTGCCCATATGGGCAAAATTCAAAATACCATAAAAAGCAAGGACAGTGATGTATAAACACTACGTGCTTAGAGTGTGACAATAGGACAATACACAATAATGTCAGGGGCATATTCAGGGAAAGGGTTGTGGCGGTTGCAACCCCCCTGTGAGAGTAATAGATTCAATGATACAAAGTACGGAAAATAAGCAGCCAAACTTTGAGCTGCAACACCTCTGAAATATTCCTGGATCCACTTCCGAATATACAAGAGCACACTTTATGTCAAAATGGGACTATATTAGAGACTTCAATATTAAAGGATGTACCTTGACCAGGAACTCCAGAGTTTACAGGTTAGAAACAAAACTGGAGGCATATCATAACAACTTGAATAGAAACTCCAGAGGTTACTGGTTAGACACCAAACTGGAGACATTTCCAAATAACTTGAAAAGAAGCTCCTCCAGACTTTACTGGATAGAATCCAAACTGGAGGCATTTCAAAATAACTTGAGTAGAAACTCCAGTCTTTACTGGATAGAATCCAAACTGGAGGCATTTCAAAATAACTTGAGAAGAAACTCCAGAGTTTACTGGATCGAATCCAAACTGGAGGCATTTCAAAATAATTTGAGTAGAAACTCCAGAGTTTACTGGATCGAATCCAAACTGGAGGCATTTCAAAATAATTTGAGTAGAAACTCCAGAGTTAACTGGATCGAATCCAAACTGGAGGCATTTCAAAATAACTTGAGAAGAAACTCCAGAGTTTACTGGATCGAATCCAAACTGGAGGCATTTCAAAATAACTTGAGAAGAAACTCCAGAGTTTACTGGATCGAATCCAAACTGGAGGCATTTCAAAATAGCTTGAGAAGAAACTCCAGAGTTTACTGGATCGAATCCAAACTGGAGACATTTCAAAATAATTTGAGTAGAAACTCCAGAGTTTACTGGATCGAATCCAAACTGGAGGCATTTCAAAATAACTTGAGTAGAAACTCTAGAGTTTACTGGATCGAATCCAAACTGGAGGCATTTCAAAATAACTTGAGAAGAAACTCCAGAGTTTACTGGATCGAATCCAAACTGGAGGCATTTCAAAATAACTTGAGAAGAAACTCCAGAGTTTACTGGATCGAATCCAAACTGGAGGCATTTCAAAATAACTTGAGTAGAAACTCCAAACTTTACTGGATAGAATCCAAACTGGAGGCATTTCAAAATAACTTGAGAAGAAACTCCAGAGTTTACTGGATCGAATCCAAACTGGAGGCATTTCAAAATAACTTGAGAAGAAACTCCAGACTTTACTGGATAGAATCCAAACTGGAGGCATTACGGACAATCTGGCTTACAATAAATGCCGCCGCTATAGCAGTACCCTTTGTATATATAACACAGTATAAATAACATGGACACTGGCTGAACAAAAACATTGGTGAGAAACTTAACTAAACGACTTTCGCATATGCCATGGGCAGATAAAACTTTAAACTGGCCTGTGCAGGCGCCATGCAGAGCCAAAGTCAATATTGTTCAGCCAGTGTGTGACAATAAACGAAGTGCTTGTAAAATGGCACCCCTGTAGCTTCGGTACAACCAATATTACAATATTGTCCATGTCTATTCAAGTGTACCCCGTTAGGTAAGAGAGGATCCCTTGGGTTATGGGTGACAAATCCATGCGTCCAACAAAACGCCGAGACGCTTTGGTTCAAGACAACAGCCTTGTGGTTCAGCGCTAAAGCGTTTCGCGCTGAAGCGCCACGGGGAATGACATGGGAAACACACACCACTTGCACATGAAGAACTACATTGTAGCTCTTCAATCGCCGAGCCGATCACCTCAGGGCCTGTGGCCTGGGCGAGATCGTTCGTACCGATTTCTAGTATAACTATATTCGGGGAAAGTTGTGACACGACCCGAAGGTCGTGCCTTCGCAGTTTGACTACAGTTCTCCCGCAAGTACAGAATAAATAGGCATTCGCCGTGCCGTCCAAACCCAAGGAGGGGGAAACTCGGCGATCAAAATGTGTGTGAGATCCGCACGAAGCCTACAAACAAATGAGTGCCCCAAAATGAGGACATTAGGGATTTCCTTTTATAAACCGGCCATTGCGAAATCTGCCGAAGAATGGACAACAAATCGCTTTAAAATGGGCTTTTTTAAGCACCTGAAGCACCGAAACCGATAACTAGAAATCCTCCAGAACCCAGGGTACACAAGAATTATAAATGGAAAGATATATAGGTAACTCACCGTAAAAGGAACGCAAAGAAGGTAGAAAACGTTAGTCTCAAGGTACAAGCATGCAGTGAGTGAAGCCAGAGATCACATGGTTGTATTAAATTACGCTAAGGAGCGCTAGAGCGGGGTCAATTGCACCAAATCCTCCATAGGCCCAATTCAGCGTGACGTTATGTCACGCAATACATATGATGATAAACAACAAATCAGGGAGCTGACATAAAATATTTTTTGCTTACAAAAATCCATTTAAATTTTGGTGGGGGACAATGCTTTCAGTAAACTTCAAAATTTTATATTTCCAAGAACTGATTTCCGATCTCAGTAGGAATGCCACATTTCGACATAAAATCTATAGACCACAGTTGGCTCAGTTTGTTTCATTGCGGCATTGCTTATTTTGACAATAAATCTAAAAAACCTGAAATACGCTAAAATTATCAAATTTTTGGGACACGAAAATGGCAAAGACGTTTTCAATAATAATATCGAAGAAGATGCATATATTGAAGAAAATACCATATAATTTATTTCATAGTTAGGATTGGAACTTCGATTTATGGCAAATTTTGCGTTGTATGTTTTAACCACGAAGAAATAAGTTAAAATATTTTTACACCAGGCGCCGAACGTGTGACGCTGGGACATGCAAATTTGCATAAATAGAGAGATATTTATAATGATTTTTCGATCCTGAAAAACGTTTTTCACAAAAATTATTTTATCCAGGGAAAGTTGAGTATTAGGTGCATAGACTTGTGCTTAGAGAATGAGCTTACTGCAAACATGCTTTAAAAATAGATTTTAACTGCAAAAAAATTGGCGCATTGTCTAAATGTTTACCACCTCGCTGCTTCCAGTCAGAGCAATGTTCTCGATTGAATTTTAGCCGTGTCAGCCACTCCTATGTTAAGAAAATGTAACGTATGCACTGTCTGAACTCATTTCCTTGCGTGACTATTCCTCTGAACTCTCTCTCATTAAGTGACATTTGAGACACTTTCATAGTTAGCGTACTGCAAGTTGTTACAGTTAGATTTGATTGTGATTAGTACGGGTTCCCTGTGGAACGAGATCACGTGATGTAATGTGAGAAGCACGTTGTGATTTGGTCGCCATTAAACACAGATTCTAAGTGTACTCCTCCATATTTCATTGAACCTTCTTTACTCGTTTTCGTCGTGACATTTTGGTGCCGTGACCAGGATGGAGGAGCTACAAAAACTATATGCATCTCGGAGAGGCCACCGGGGCCATTTGACTAAATTGTTAAAGAAAGCAGAGGAGTTTTTTGCGAACGATGGGATGTCGGAACTCGTGCGTGCAGCCGCAAAGTGCACGCTCGAACAACTACAAAAAAAGGCCGGAAAACTCGAGGAACTGGACACTCAAATCGCTCCTAAAGTCGTCAAAGAAGAAGATCTGGAGGCGGAAATCATCGAAGCGGAGACAATTCAAGGGAAATAGCAGAAATCATGTCTAAGCTAAGTGTTATTATTGCTAATTGTCCTGCTGTATCAGATCCCATTGTCGCCCCTCCCCCAGGCCCAAGTTCACCTCAACAACCCGTACAAGGTCCAGTGAATCTCAGCACAAGCGCTGCGCCGTTTCAACCCCATACATCTCAAGTTCAAACCCCTCCTGTTTCTATGAACACCATTTCATACAGAAGTCGCCTCCCCAAGCTAAGTTTACCAGTATTTAGTGGGGACCCAATGAAGTGGCTATCTTTTTGGGATTCGTTCAACGTGGCTGTACATCAGAAACCAGGCTTACCTGAAGTCGACAAATTCATTATTTAAAGGCCCAAGTGTCTGGGGAGGCAGAGGAGGCAATTGGGGGATACCCAATCAGTGGAGAAAACTATGCTAGAGCAATAGCAACTTTAAAGGAACGTTTTGGCCAAAATCATAGAATTGTCAATGCCCACATGGCAGCACTTTTGGAATTACCATATCCCTCAAGCCATATTGATAGCTTACGCCCTTTCTACGACTCCATGGAAACCAATATAAGAGCACTTGAAGCATTAGGTAAAACCCAGGACACCTTTGGGGACCTTCTTGTGCCAGTTATCCTGGGGAAGTTGCCTGACGAAACTAAGCGGAATTTGGCCAGGAGTCAGGAGGGAGATGACTGGTCTATCCAGGACCTACGACAGGCCCTAAAACGTGAGCTCAGAGTCCTCGAGACATCAACCACCCCTCTTTCGGCTCCTACACCAACAGCATCATTTTTCACTGGGTGGGTGGCTCCCCGTCACAGGGGAAGGGGGATCGAAGACCCGTCTGTGCCCATACTGTAAAGGTGAACACCCTGCCAATAAATGCTCCACAGTTACGGATGTAAAGATCAGGAAATCCATTGCTTACAAGGGAGGGCTGTGCTATAATTGTTTGTCATCATCCCACCGCAGTGCCAAATGTTCATCCAAATTCCGCTGTAGGCATTGTGGTGGTAAACATCACACAACTCTCTGCGATGGAGAGAGTCAACCGAGTGCCCCCCCTGCCCCCACCCCTAGGAATAATGAACCCCAAACCCCAAGAGACGGTGAAGTGCAGTCAGTACATGCAACACTCACACCTGCCAGTCATGAGTATCCAATATTGCTAAAAACAGCTATCAGTCAAGTAATGGTAGGGGACACTAGTCGGGAGGCTAACATTCTGTTTGATGAGGGGGCACAGCGTTCATTCATAACAAGGGAGCTCGCTAACGAGCTTGGTACGACACCGGTTGCTAAGGAGAATATTTCAATGTCAGCTTTCGGGGCAACCGAACATTCTGTCAGGAGATTGGATGTGACCATAGTGAACATTGTCACCGAACATGGGGACAAAATTCCTTTGCGCGTACTAGTCGTACCCCACATCGCCACGCCATTACAATGTAAACACAACGCAGACATCAACTCTATGCCCCACGTGAGGGGTCTGAGGCTAGCACATCCAGTGTCCAACGGAAATTTTGAGATCAACATATTGATAGGTGCTGACTTCTATTGGGACATTGTACAAGATCATGTTGTTCGAGGGAAGGGGGGTCCTACAGCTGTCCAGTCCAAGTTGGGATACTTGTTATCTGGCCCATCTGGGTCCAAGGGGGCACAAGTAAATGTGACTAACATTTTGCATATTGCAGCACATCATGATGAAGAATTTGATCTTGAGAAATTTTGGTCAATTGAGTCGTTGGGCATCTCGACTGATGATGGCCCCCCTGAAAGTAATTTTCTCGCCAATTACCAATCTTCCTCCATTACACGAGACAGTGATGGAGCATACGTTGCAGGCTTTCCATGGAAGGACGAATACCCCCCTCTCCCTGACAACATGGCCATTTGCGAGAAACGGACCAGATCCACAGCACGTCGACTCCATCAGACTCCAGGCTTACTGAAGTGTTATGACAACATCATCAAGGAACAAGAAGCGAGAGGATTCATCGAGAAGGTCAGTGACCCGGACTCCTGTGACCACGCCCACTACATCCCTCACCACCCAGAAAAAAAAGATTCCTCGACCACGCCCATCCGAATTGTTTATGACTGTAGTTGTCACCAGTCCCCCTCGTCCCCAAGTCTGAATGACTGTCTCGAAGTTGGTCCACCATACCTGACAGACATGGCTCAATTCTAGTCCGTTTCCGAAGCCATGCGATAGGTATCTCTACAGATATTGAGAAAGCATTCCTACATGTAAGGCTCAATGAGAGTGATCGGGACATGACACGGTTCCTGTGGCTGTCTGACCCTGAGGATCCTGAGAGTGAGTTCCAGGTATACCGTTTCAAGTCAGTGCTCTTTGGGTCTGCCAGTTCACCCTTTATGTTTAATGCAGTTCTACAGACACACCTTGAAGACCAGAACACGCCTACTACCCGTGACATGAAAGAGAATCTGTACGTTGACAACATCATAACCGGATGTGAGTCGGATGATGACGCCCTCAATTACTATGCAGAGTCACGGAAGGTCATGGCCGACGCCCAGTTCAACTTGCGCTCTTGGGCATCCAATAGTCAACTGCTCCAAGATTGTGCTGTGGCCGACAAGGTTCTTGATGCCGACCCAAGGAATGCTAATGTTCTAGGTCTTCGCTGGAACACTCAGGCAGACACATTATCGCTAGCCCAGAAAGATGTGTCACTGCCATCTGACACCCTTGTCACCAAACGAGAGATCCTGAGAGAATCGTCTAAGATATATGACCCACTTGGTATGACCACACCTGTCTCGGTCAATGCCAAGATCCTCATGCAAGACATCTGGCAGATGAATGTTGATTGGGATGAGCCGCTGGACGGCGAAATCAAGGATCGCTGGCTCAATATTGCCCAAGACATCAAACAATCCACCAGCATTACAGTTCCCAGACCCTATTTCAGCACTCAGCACATCGACGTGTCCACTCAGCTCCATGTGTTTGTAGATGCAAGCCCCAAAGCCTACGGCGCAGCAGCATATCTCAGGCAAGCCGAGCAGACTTCCTTTGTGATGGCAAAAACACGGGTGGCACCACTGAAAAAACTGTCTCTTCCCAGGCTAGAGCTAATGGCTGCACTGATTGGTGTGAATCTTGCAGAGTTCTTACAGAGGACTTTGGTGGAGAAATTCCCCACTCTAGAAGTGTTTCTGTGGTCGGATAGCCAGATTGTTCTCCACTGGCTCCATAGTAACAATCAACTCCAGCAATTTGTGCGCAACCGAGTCCAAGAGATCAACCGTCTTTTTCCACCCACCACTTGGCGCTACTGTCCTACAACCGATAACCCAGCTGATCTGCTCACCAGAGGCCTGACCGCTGCACAGCTTCATTCCTCAAGCATCTGGCTGAGTGGACCCAACTGGCTACCAACGGAACATCGCTGGCCAGTGTGGGAAACCAGCACCGTCCTTCTTGTCGAGGTCCCGGAAGAAGAGTCCTCAAGGAGCAAGTAGTCTACCAGCAGAGAAGGCACATCCTAAACCCAATGATGTTGCCGAAGAACTCATCAGTAACATTATGGACCCCACAAGGTATAGCACTCTGGGCAGGCTTCTACGCATCACTGCATATGTACAAAGGTTTGTCCATAACCTCAAGAACCCCTCTGGTGCTAGAAAGGGAACCCTTACAGTCAAGGAACTCAATGCTGCAGAGAAGGCATGGGTACACGACCGCCAACACAAGGTCTACGCTAAGGAACTAGCTAACCTCTCCACTCATGCAAAGACTCGGATTCCCTTGGTAAACCAGCTGCGCCTTTTCATGGATGACGATGGCCTTCTTCGCTGCGGCGGGGATCCACAATGCACCTGTCTCAGAAAAGGCCAAGTTTCCACTTCTCCTCGCTAAGAATGACCATGTGACTACACTCATCATTCGTGACACACACTTACGTCAACTTCATGCCGGTGTCAGTTCCACCCTGACCGCCTTACGACAGAAATTCTGGATACCGGCTGGTCGTTACCAAGTAAAGAAGGTGTTGCACAAATGTGTCCCCTGCAAAAGGGTGATTGGTCATCCTTTCAGAGCTCCAGAGACCCCACCCTTATCAAGTCTTAGGTTACAAGACTCACAACCATTTGCTGTAACCGGAGTGGACTTTACTGGCGAGCTCTATGTTCGAGATGGAAAGATCGAGTCCAAAGCATACATCTGCCTATTCACTTGTGCCGCCACCAGGGCGGTACACCTTGAAATAGTATCCGATTTAACAGTAGGAACATTTCTCCTTGCAGTACGGAGATTTGCCAGCCGGAAGTCTCTTCCCAAAGTGATCATGTCTGATAATGCTTCGACCTATCAGTCAGCAGCTACCGAACTCAAGGCATTGTTTGAATCCCCTGATCTCAAGAAAGCTCTCGGTAGACAAGGCGTTGACTGGAGATTTATTCCTAAGAGAGCCCCATGGTTCGGAGGGTTCTGGGAACGACTTATTGGGCTCACCAAGACAGCACTGAAGAAGGTGCTTGGACGTTCGTCTGTCAACTTAGTTACCCTCCAGACCATAGTGGTTGAAATCGAGGCTATCCTCAATGATCGCCCTCTTACCTATGTCTCTCCTGACATCGAAGACGAAGACCCACTCACCCCCTCCCATTTATTGTATGGTAGGAGAATCACAAGTCTCCCACACCCGGAGGTGGAACCTGATGAGATCAATGACCCCACCTATGGTAACTATACACAGCTGAGGAAGGACGCTGCACGTGTTTCCCATTTAATCCAGCATTTCTGGCAACGCTGGAAGCAAGAATTTGACCTCCCTCAGGAATTTCATGGAACCTCAGGAGTCAGTAACGACACTAAGGTGAGGGTAGGCGACGTGGTGCAAATCCACAGTGACGACAAAAGACGTATCAAATGGAAACTCGGAGTGGTCGAAGGACTGACAAGAGGCGCTGACAATGCCGTGCGATCAGTCACCCTTAGGACAGCTAAGGGACATACCAACCGTCCTATTACCAAGCTCTACCCATTAGAAATTACAGCGGAAGGTGCAGATGAAGGTATAGGTGAGGTGATGAACCAGAACCAGCCAGAACCACCTGTGAGGTTACCCAGGAGGTCTCAGCGAGCAGCAGCTTTTAATGCTAGGGGGCGTATTGCGGCATGGGCCCAACGGCTACGCGCCCCCCCGGAGGATGTCTGAACTCATTTCCTTGCGTGACTATTCCTCTGAACTCTCTCTCATTAAGTGACATTTGAGACACTTTCATAGTTAGCGTACTGCAAGTTGTTACAGTTAGATTTGATTGTGATTAGTACGGGTTCCCTGTGGAACGAGATCACGTGATGTAATGTGAGAAGCACGTTGTGATTTTGGTCGCCATTAAACACAGATTCTAAGTGTACTCCTCCATATTTCATTGAACCTTCTTTACTCGTTTTCGTCGTGACATGCACTTGTATACCGCAAATTATCATGTGGATATGTTCAATGCGGTGTTTTCGCTCGATATTAGAGAGACGAATTACGTGTAGAAATCTCCAGAAACATAAGTGAGTTATATGTTTCTGAAATCTCTCAATAAACATCTAAAAATGTAACAAATTTCCAGAGGTTTTGAGTGTTGTGGACTCTTATTTGCCACACTATACGTCATCGTGGTCAAAATGTTGTGAACTCGCGAGCCGGAGGCGATTGTCTCCACAACAAATTTTGACTACCACGATGATGACGTAAAAGTTGCAAATAAGAATCCTTATTATACATTGTACTCACTATCTCGATTCTGATTGGCTAAAAGCGCGCGCTTTACTTTGGGAATCATGCACTTTGAGGGTCTCCAAGAATCAGCATGCTGATTCTTGAATAATCAGCTAGCTGATTCTTGATCTTACGCGCGCAATGCATCATAGGACTGGAGCACTTGAATGTTTTCCTTATTTGACAAGACGCTTGTGTAATAGATCGAACATGCTTACTGCGGTTTTCGTAATTCTGCGAACTCTCGTTATTGATTTCCAACTGTAAACCGCCTTCTGGCTTCCGTCAATCAAACTCCCGAGTCCTTTTCGTCGTTACTCTTTGTGCTTTTTGATTGGCCAGCGCCTAAGCAGTGCTAAAATGGCTTCCTGTCGCGACAACAACGTTACGTGCTGGCCAATCAAAAAACACAAAGAGAAACTGCGAAAAGACTCGGGCGTTTGATTGACGGAAGCCAGAAGCGGTTTGACGGTTGGAATCGTTAGCGAGAGTTCGCAGAATTATGAAAACCGCAGTAACAGAAAAAAAGTATTTTTACTGATGAAATAAACAATTATTGAATGAGGTATTTGTGATTTCCAGAATAAACAATGTCTCGCCAAGTGTCTGTCTCGACCTTGTTTATTCTGGAAATCACAAAAACCTCATCCAATAATTGCTTATTATTATACAACGTACTAACTATCTAGATTCTGATTGGCTAACAGCGCGCGCTTTACTTTGGGAATCACGCACTTTTGAGGGTCTTGGCAAGAATCAGCAAGCTTGAAGAATCAGCTAGCTGATTCTTGTCTTCGCGCGCAATAGGACTAGAGCACCATATTTTATTGACAAGGTGCTTGTGTAAAAGAAACTGCTTTACAGAAAAAGTATTTGAATCAATGTATAATAAAACAATTATTGAATTCGGTTTTTATGATCCAGAATCAGGGCGTAGCCAGGGGAGGTCGATGCATGTGCCCCCCCTTTTTTTTTAGAAGAAACGTGCACCATACATTTGTACAGGTGTGATCCTCCTTTCTCAAATCCTGGCTACGCCCCTGAGAATAAACAATGTCCACTCCACCTGTCTCGACATTGTTTATTCTGGAAATCACAAAAACCTTCTCCAATAATTGTTTGCGCCGCTGTTATTCACACATGCTTTGAGCGCGTCCTGACTGTCGTAGCTGGAAATCGCTAAGTGCACCACCACTATAAACATAATTTGTATTGTATTTTGTCGTGAGTAATTTGCAATACTTTGTATCACTTCTATAGGTTTTATCTAGAATTGTTCAATCATTTTGAGTTTCGAGGTTTAAAAATAAAACTTCGTCAATAAAACTTCGTCAGGGTTTCAATGCTTATGTGGAGCGGACCTCAAATATCTACAGTCTCGTAATGAGGATTCATCCAGTTTACAATTATTTGTTTCTTGGCTGTAGTTGGAGAATTTGATAACCCCACACGACGAGTTCCTGTCTTTTTCCCCACCGCCAGTCCCAGTCTTCCTCGAAATCCCGGCATTGCATGCCCGCTCCCCCTGGTGGCGTGTTCATAGCCGATTTTACCGGTTAGTCGATTCTTACTAGAATTTTCTTTCTTTAATCGCCATTCTTCTTGTTTGTAAATTGGCGGTAGCATTATCGGTGGTAAGGCATCTGATAGCGATCTTACTCGGGCTCCCTGTGCCTCTGAGCCTCGCTTACATGTAGCTCTTCGACGCTGCTGCTTTTGCTTGTGTTACTACCTACGTTTGAGAGTAAACTAGAGCTACGAATGCGGGTAAGATTTTCTGCACTTGAGAATTTCCTGGAGTCGCTCTTGTGTGCATTATTTTGACCCCTGGAATCAAGAGTGTCCAGCGATTGGACTCTTGTGATGTCGCTTGATCCGCCGCACGAAGGTTGGGTGACCAGCACTCTGAAGCGATGACTCTCCGCTGCAGAAATCCTGCGGGATGTTGCCGCGTGAAACTCGCGGGATTGTGCAGGTTCTTCGCGCGCTGATACGTGAAACTCGCGAGATGTCGCGGGATATTCGTGGGATGTTTTGTCTCTTGTGTCATGGTCATGTGAGTGAGATCGTGACCTGCCAGGGGGGAGCCCTAACCCTTGCGACCCCCCTGGATCGCTCTGGTAAAGGCTCTCTGCACGATCTCTTACGATGAATCCCGGATCCCACGAGGAGCTACGATCCCGAGAAACTTTCCTCTTAGCTTTAGCTTCCTTCTTTTCACCTTCGACATTATAACTTCCATATTTTCTCAACAGGAGCTTTTGTGCATGGGACAACTGCGAAGCCATGGAGGCTTTTTCTTTTGTCGAGATAATGCGTCAATTTGGTGAGCTCATGCTTCACGCCCGCGTTTCGGGTCATAAACATCTTGGTCTGACCTTTGGAAACATGTCTTTCCATTTCCGACACTTCCACGTTGGCGTTTGGGATCTTCGACATCTTCGACGGGTTGTTGTTTTTATCCATATCGAGCACTTAAAATGCAATCATTTAGAAATTATGTTCCCGTTAGCTCAGTTTGAAGACAGAAGGGTCAAACTCGTCCTCAATTAAAACAGTCTTGTGCTGAAAGCGAAGGCAACCAATTGCAAATAAACCACGAACTGGTCTGTTGATTGTTTAGCTCGAATGGCTCATCAGCTTCGCTTTACGAATAAAACCGTACCTTTACAGTTTCCTTGGATTTCTGTATCATCAGTCATGTATCACTCATCCTTTGAAAAGTTGTGCAGTCCTTTCTAGGGCTTGGTTTGCGATCACAATTCTTTTATGATTCTTGGAGGGCCCGCCGGAGAAATTTAAAACTATGCAGAAACTCCACTAAAGTTTAGCCTGGTGATGAGCAAGCAAAACTATGTACTGTACAAAACTCCTTTCTCCTAGATCATGTCGAGTTCGCTCAAGCTGACAACTGAGATTACTGTAAACTGATATTACTTCTAGCGGAGACCAGATTTAGACTCTCAGGTTTTTTTCTTCGCGGCACGGAAGCGTCTTGGAGTTCTGTCACAATATGTCAGGAAATAATGACGTTGAGAAAGGCCCATGTAGGCTTGCACTTTGACAACCTTTGTTTTCTGATAGACAACGCCATTATTAGTATGAATTCTGCAACACAGCTTGGCTTAACAGATCAGCAGATTTGGCAATTTGAGTGAAAAAATATTTGAAAAAGATTCGCCCATAACGGCCGGGGTTCCCGGGTTCATGAAAATAACTTTTGACACTCTTCTTCTTAATACCACATTTTCTACGTAACTTTATGTCAAAATGCACTATGCTAGTTCATAGAAAAATGCGCTATGCTAGTTCATATACTAAACTATACCGATAGTTACCAAGTATCAAACACAATTTTAAAGCATTTTCCTCACTGTGAATTTCATAAATTCAAATGTTTCGGAGAGAGAAATAGCTGTTCAAATGGGTTATTAGCGTGAGCGAAAATCGTCTTGTGTAAACAGTATATGATGAAGTTTGTTGTCGAGGCGGCCTAAGTAAACATGAAGCTGTAAATTGAATTTCAATCATTTAGAACTCAGCTGGCTCTTTCAAATATATACTTCAGTGTAAACAGTAGTTTTATCCGTGGGAATAATTGTATGTAACTGAAGTTAGGGATCAATTTTGTTTGAAATTACTTAGGTGGCCCATGACTAATTCACCAAAGCAAAGACGCAAAGAAGATGGCAAATGTCAGGTATTTTTAGTACATATGAAGAAAGTCCTGTCCTTTTTTACGAATCGCGGGCTGACTGTGGTATTTTTGAAATCTCGATCCAGTCCCTTTGGCCAATGAAAAACATCTGCAAGTCGAGATGACAGATCGAGAACAGGAGTCTCTGTAATTCCTGGAAGTTTTCATTCAAACTTTCAATCGTTTTCTCGCTACTTTTGCCGAAATTCTTGTCTCAAAACAGGATCTTCTGTCACTTCCTAATAAGGTAAAGATTCCAAAAATATGGCTATGGCAGTGAGGTGTTGAAAAACAACAATTTTCGTCAGCGATTGTTTGATATGGAAAAATACTTACATACCTTCCAAATATGGTAATGGGATTTCCTAATAAGGAAGTTTTGCAACGTCGGCTATTCCAACAGTTTTTGGCGAATTTTTTTTTCTTTTTCATGATACATGTTAAGAATTGCAGCAGTTTCATTTTAAAAGTAGTTAACTAAAGGTGCCAAAATAGAACAGAACCCTCCCAATATGGACGAAAACGTCGGTATTCAAAAACGATATAAAGACCAGCGTTTCAGCTAGCATTTCAAGTCATTCTACTATACAAACGCTACGAAGAGCTTGTGTCAACCCCCATTTTGAAACCATAGCAACATACCAAGTCTAAGAAAGCATCCATTCCCGGGGGCGGGGGTGCTCGTCGGGAACTTTCGATTTTACCCCTAAAAGGTATACCAAACATAGCGTCGCTTAATTAGTTGATTTTGACCCCTAAAAGGTCAAAAGATGTATTTTCCCTCGTAATTTTCTCTCGTATTTTTTTACGATTTGATTTGCTTGATTTGCTTGAACGGACCTCTAACAGGTACCTATCTGAAAAAGTTGCAAGTTTTCGAATTTTACCCCTAAAAAGTACGAGAGGCCTGATTTTAAACGGTACGACGAGCACCCCCCCCCCCCCCCCCCCCCCCCCCCAGGGCATCCATTTTAATCGGCTGATTTAAAGAATGTAGAGCAATTTTCTCGATTGAACTTGGAAAATCAAATCTGAAACTTTGTTTTTAGATGCTATTTAGAGATTTCTACGCGTAATTCGTCTTCTGATATCGAATGAAAACAATAACAAAGGAGTGGCTGACACGGGCTCTTTAATATATCGAAAGTGATCTATTGGAACTTAAACAGTATCCGAAAAAGTTACGGATTGTACTAACTGATTCTACTTGTCTCGACATTGGCTCTCATACACCCAATTTTATCCTACTTCTTTCAGTTTGCATTGCAGATTCAGAACGCTTGGGAGAGCTCGAAAATAATCAGCACTGAATATCCATAGCGGAAAACCAATGAAGCCTACTCAGAAAATTTGAAGATTATTTCAATTGTAACGGTGCAAAGTTAAATGTTCATTTTAGAATTGTAACGGTGCAGTTAATTGTTCATTTTAGAGAGAACACGAGAGAATGTGGGCTAATTGCCACACAGCATGCAATCCACTCATTTTTAAAGACCTTCGCAGAGCCTCCAAAAATTGATGAAAACGCCAATACGTTCTTGGGAATATAATAGTAATTTTCACTATAATTGTTTTAGATATGTAAAACGGTTGACGTCACAAGACATCCGCCCATCCGAAAAGGAACTCGTAAGGCGCAGTGCTTTGGACTTTTTGAGGCGAATCTCACTTCACTCTGTATATAAGGGACCAGCAAAACTTATCAAAGACTCGGATGATACCTGAACACGCTAATCCAAAAGAAAAGCAGCATAACCACGTTAGCATCTCCATAAAGTTTCATCACTCAGGCAGGCGTGTTGCGAGAATCTCGAAGCATTTTCCCATATCAAGAAAGTGCTGTCGTTTTTTGGCAAATCCGCGCGGGCTGCCTGTGGTGTTCAAAACGTGTTTCAGGCCCCTCGGCGGGGTGTAAAAACAAAATGGCGACCAAGAGAAGGATGTTTCTCGAGTATCTGCAAGTTTTGGTAAATTTTCCTGCTTTTTTCGCTAAGATATGAGGAAAGGTACTCACAGACCTTCAAAATAAGGTAAGGTGAATTTACTAACTCATGGGTGCTTTTCACAAAAATGCGAAAAACACAAAAAAAATTCCCTAGGGTAGATAAAATGTCTTGCGTAGAATGATTTTCGTTAAGGTTGCTCTACCCGGTGAGATGTTTCATTTGATGTATTGGTTACCATGTCACGGGTTGCGTGACTTGTAAGAGCGTGACAAAGGCACAATTTTCTTTCAGTTCTCTGCATTCGATGGGGATCATACCAATGGTTTCCCATGGGTCCTACTATGACGATTGTCGGGTGTACCAAGTTATCCACATTTTAAGAAAATGAGAGGTATCATATTACATCATCACAAATACAGTAAAAACCCGCATAAAAGAACAAGTGGTTTAAGAACACTCAGGCTGAAATTTGGTCAAAAAGGTACCTTATACATAAGAACACATGCAGCCTGCAAAATGAAAATTGTTCTTGTATAAAAAATTGCTGCCAGTTAGTACAATAACCCACTGTGTGGTAGAGTACCGAGGAGATCAATATAATGTGCTAGACCATAGTTCTACAACAGGAATTCCAGGGTACATGTAGCATTGTTTTTTAGACTTGACTAATTATTGTTGTTACTAAATGACTGTCACCTTTCTACCAATCACATTCTTTATTGACTGTTGTAGTGTATGCAGTATTTGATGTTAAGAAACAAATTACTTTAAGAACACCTTAAGAACATTTCAGGTTGATTTTGCAGAAAACACCCAATATACAAGAACGAAATCAGCCTGATTTCCCAACACCTGTTCTTTTATGCGGGGTTTTACTGTATAGCTATTCGAAAAAACATTTCCAGTCAGCCTCGTTAGATCAATAATCTACACTAGATAACAAACACTATGATACACTCAGGGGAACGATTTAACTTATCCCCATCGAATGCAGAGACCTTTTTCCAAGAAATAATATTTAAGGTCAGAGGTCAAACATTTGTTGCCATAGAGACCAACATTGGTGAAAATGATTGAGAATGACCAAAGGTATCGAAATGCAAATTGGTTGGATCCCTCAGAGGCATTGGTTTAGAAATAGACTACCCTCTCAGGTTTACGTCCGCCATTTTGGATTTGGCTTCCACCCAGGCCTTAAGTTACCTGAGAATAAGGAAGTTTTGCAACGTCGGCAAATCGACAGTTTTTGGCGAAATAGACCCTTCCACGGTTTCTTGATCTTTTAAAATCAGTAAGATCACGAAAGTCCACCCTCATCACTGAAAAGAGCACCTGGAAATTAGTAAATGTGCCACGTTTCACAGTGAAAACTTGTAAAATGGCGAAGTAACAGCCCTGAACGCGAGATTTAATGCTATTTCGTCTAAGCGAGGGGGGCAAACTTTTGCTTCGCACGGCACCTACAAAACCTGGATCACGGATCGTCGGATCATCGGATCGTCGGATCGGATATCGGATCGGATCATCGGATCGGATCATCGGATCGGATCATTTTCACTTATATGTAGTAATCAATATAAAATTCGATACATCTTCATCGATGACGTCATTAAAACTAGAAAATTTAATATCTACACAAGGGAACATTCCAACTTGGAGAGTTGTCTCCAAGCCAAGGGGAACAACCCCCTATTTAACAATTAGACCTCAAGGCCGAATGTGCTATGATGAATAGACCATGAGGCCGAACTCCGAATGTCTATTGATATCATAGCACATGAGGACGAGAGGTCTAATTGTTTTAGTATAACCAACTAGTTGGTCGGTTTTGGCAATGAATGCCATTATTTTATGATGAAAAAATCAAGTTTTCTTGCAAAGAAAGGTGGTGGTTTTGCCAGGCACGGTCTATCACTAATAGACCATTAGTAGCTCAGCCAATCAGAATGCAGGATTTGTAATAGACCATTAGTTGGTTTATACTAACATGTGATATGACGTCGTCAAAACCTAGAAAATCAAATATCTTGACAACAATCAAACGTTGTTTAACGACTAATAGAAGTTCTAAAATTGGAGGAGATTTTAGTTTGGCTTGGAGACAACTTCCCCAAGTTTGCCAATATCATGTCAGATACTGTTGTTGTTTTTGTTTTAAGGTTGTTATACATGACATCATATCACGTGAAAGGCGTTTGTAGCCCCTTGGCTTGGAGACAACTTTCCCTAGTTTGGACTTCTGTTAGAATGTTCCCTTGTCGAGATATTACATTATCTAGTTTATATGACGTCATCAATAACGGTCATTGGTGACGTCATACAACGGTGACGTCATACAACTTTCCCATCCCTTGATCATCGACGATCCGATCCGACGAATCCGATGATCCGATCCGATCCGATGATCCGATCCGACGATCCGATCCGATGATCCGATCCGATCCGACGATCCGTGATCCAGGTTTTGTAGGTGCCGTGCTTCGCACGAACCATTCTCGAACCCAGAGCTCCCCGTCTCGTAACCTCGCGGGGGAGGCTCTGGTGACAGTCACTGACGCATGCGCGAGATTTAATACAGAGCCGCTGAGAGAAAGACCTTTCAGCGCATGCTCCAACACTCAAAATCAACCAATCAGTGACGGCCCTCAAGTGGATGTCCCCAGAGCCTCCCCTGCGAGCAGACGAGCTGGGGAGCTCTGGGAACGAGAATGCGCACGAACGCAATGACTGGAAGCAGCGAGGTGGGACATGCAAATTTACATAAAAACAGAGATATTAAAATGAATTTTTTCACAAAATTGTTTTTTTTCCAGGGAAGGTTGAGTATTAGGTGCATAGACTTGTGCTTAGAGAATGAGCTTACTGCAAACCGATGCCTTTAAAATCGATTTTAACTGCAAAAAATGGCGCATTGTCTAAATGTACACCAGCGTCACACGTTCAGCGCCTGGTGTAAACATATTTTTACTTATTTTTTCATGGTTTTCATGGTTTCTTCAATATATGCATCTTCTTCGATATTATTATCAGATGTTATTATCACAGATGGCCAAGGTCATGGAGGGATTCACTCTCACTCGGATCCTTCCCGATGTCCTGCCTCTCCTGGATGTCAAGCAGTTCGCTGTTGCTGGGCGTTGTACCACCCACGCCATCAGCTATCTCCTCCACTTGGCCTTAGAAGCATTAGATGCAGGCAATTGTTGGATTCGAATGTTTTTTGCTGATTTCCGCAAAGGTTTCGATCTTATCGACCACACCATTCTCCTACAAAAACTTAAGTCGTTTGGTATCCACCCATGTTTAGTCCGTTGGGTTGCCTGTTTTTTGCTGCGTAGATCTCAGTTCGTTAGGGTCTCGGCCTCAAAGTCGCCACCCCTTTTCATAAAGGGAGGTATTCCCCAGGGCACCCGGTTGGGCCCCTTGTTGTTCGCCGTCATGGTAAATGACCTCGCTGCAACATGGGGACCAAGGGCTAAATACGTAGATGACCTCACGGTCTTAGAAATTGTCCCTAGGAATTCTGCATCTGTATTAAGGAATATTGTTAATGAGATAAATTGCTTTGCCATTGGTAACAACATGCTTCTAAATCCGAAAAAGTGTAAATCCATGGCGGTTGATTTCTTACATTACAACAGTTACATCTGTCCCCCCCTCGCTATCGGTGGTTCGCTAATCGAGCGTGTCAAGTCTTTCAAATTCCTCGTAATTTGGATTTCTAACGACTTGTCGTGGGGGGCACACTGTGACTATGTAATTAAGAAGTGCAACCGCCGACTATATGCATAAGGAAGCTGAAACGTTGTGGCGTGGCGGAGCCCGATATTGTGACGGTATATTGCGCGTTTATTCGTTCCATCCTTGAATATTCTTCTGTTGTATTTTCTGACCTGCCGCAATATTTAAGCCTGGCCCTTGAACGGGTTCAGAAGCGCGCTCTTGCGATCATATACCCTCACGTTCCATATGATGGGCTCTAGTATCAGCTGGCATTCTTTCACTTTCGGACAGGCGATCTGAAGCCTGCTGTAAGTTTATCAAAGACCTAAAACCGCAAAACCCTGTTACTAACCTTGTGAAGTCCTGTCTCGTTTCAACTACTACTAGATATAAACTTAGATCTGCTTTATCACACCATTTAACTCGTACGAACACTGATCGCTTTGGTAACTTCTGCACGCATAAATACGCGGGACAAGTGAATTGACATTGGACATTTCATTATCTAACTATTTATTGTAAACTGCCTGGCCATACCTGTAATTCAGCTCCTAGCTGCAAAGGTGTTAATAAACGAATTATTATTATTATTATTATTATTATTATTAGTGAAAACGTCTTTGCCATGTGTCCCAAAAATTTGATAATTTTAGCGTATTTCAGTTTTTTTAGATTTATTGTCAAAATAAGCAACGCCGCAATGAAACAAACTGAGCCATCTGTTGTCTATAGATTTTCATTCTGACTGAGATCGGAAATAAGTTCTTGGAAATATAAAATTTCGAAGTTTACTGAAAGCATCGCCCCCACCAAATTTAAAGCATAATAATTCGACCGGACGGTGTAATTTGCAGGTGTGCAGGTGCGCAGGTGTGCAGGTGTGCAGGTGTGCAGGTGTGCAGGTGCAGGTGTGCAGGTGCAGGTGTGCAGGTGTGCAAGTGTCTATAAATAGTCTATAATCTATGTACAGGTTATTAGCGGAGCTCCGCGGGCGGCACGAGCGGAGCCCCATAGCTACATGCAGGAGAGAAGGAACAAAACAAAAGTGTATATGCATCAAACGATTCTGTCATGGACTTCCGGTTTGTGCGTCCGTCCGTCCGTCCGGCGTAACACAGGCAACCCAAACGTCAGCTAACGAGAAAGGGTATATATCTTAGGAAGGGATGAACCTCAGACAACCAAACTTGGGTCAAAATATCTAAGTGGCAAGGGGGGTGCAACTGCATGGTAACGTGGTATGACGTCATCAATGACGTCATCAAATGAGAAAAGGTCTATATCTTTGGAAGGGATGAACCTCGGACAACCAAACTTGGGTAAAGTTGTCTAAGTGGGAAGGGGGGTGCAACGGCCTGGTCACGTAGTATGACGTCATCGATGACGTCATCAAACGAGAAAAGGTGTATACCCTTAGAAGGGATGAATCTCAGACAACCAAACTTGGGTGAAGTTATTAAGTGGCAAGGGGGGTGCGATGGCGTAGTCACATGTTATGACGTCATCGATGACGTCATCAAACGAGAAAAGGTATATATCTTAGGAAGGGATCAATCTCAGACAACCAAACTTGAGGCTGAAGTTGTCTAAGTGGCAAGGGGGGTGCGATGGCGTTGCAAAAACCGGGAGATAGGGGAAAGTGTTGTCATAACCTTGTCTCACCCCCCCCCCCCCCCCCCCGAAAAAAAGTTGCTCGCTTAAAATCTTTAGGTTTAATGCAGAAATAGGCCATGTTCGAATTACGCTCCAATGCCTACAAACAATAACCTCAAGTCGAGGCTTTCTTCTGAAGTTACTGTAAATGTATTAGAACTTGGAGAAAGCCTCGATTTTCAGCTTTTGTCTTGTGAGCATTGGAGCGTAATTCGAACCTGGCCTATTGACTGAGCGAGTTGATTTCCCGGGAGATTTACGGTGAAACCGGGAGACCGGGAGATTGGACTCAAAACCGGGAGTCTCCCGCGTAAACCGGGAGAGTTGGCAGGTATGGCGTTGTCACGTGGTATGACGTCATCGATGACGTCATACTACGTGACCAGGCCGTTGCAACCCCCTTGCCACTTAGACAACTTTATCCAAGTTTGGTTGTCCGAGGTTCAACCCTTCCAAAGATATATACCTTTTCTCGTTTGATGACGTCATCGATGACGTCATAACACGTGACTACGCCATCGCACCCCCCTTGCCACTTAAATAACTTCACCCAAGTTTGGTTGTCTGAGATTCATCCCTTCTAAGGGTATACACCTTTTCTCGTTTGATGACGTCATCGATGACGTCATACTACGTGACCAGGCCGTTGCACCCCCCTTCCCACTTAGACAACTTTACCCAGTTTGGTTGTCCGAGGTTCATCCCTTCCAAAGATATAGACCTTTTCTCATTTGATGACGTCATTGATGACGTCATACCACCTTACCATGCAGTTGCACCCCCCTTGCCACTTAGATATTTTGACCCAAGTTTGGTTGTCTGAGGTTCATCCCTTCCTAAGATATATACCCTTTCTCGTTAGCTGACGTTTGGGTTGCCTGTGTTACGCCGGAAGGACGGACGGACGGACGGACGGACGGACGGACGGACGGACGGACGGACGCACAAACCGGAAGTCCATGACAGAATCGTTTGATGCATATACACTTTTGTTTTGTTCCTTCTCCTCCTGCATGTAGCTATGGGGCTCCGCTCGTGCCGCCCGCGGGAGCTCCGCTAATAACCTTTACATAGATTATAGACTATTTATAGACACTTGCACACCTGCACCTGCACACCTGCACACCTGCACACCTGCACACCTGCGCACCTGCACACCTGCACACCTGCAAATTACACCGTCCGATAATTCGACGGGGGTTTGCATTTCCTCTAATATATAGATAACCATAAGCCTTATTGCACTAAGAAACTACAGATGTGTGGTCTAGTAAAATTGCAGTCATTTGGTCTATTGCCCGGACTTATAGCCTATTTTGAGAGAGCTTAGGTTAGCGTGAAGTTTACTGAAAGTTTTGGTCCCCCACTTCACAAAATTTGCATATCTAAACAAACGACAGCAAATGTGACTGCTACCGAAGTTTGTTTCTAATTTTCTCGTTTACATTTAAAAAAAAATCAAGGTTTTTTTGCTCAAACTATTTAAATATATACATCTGAGATTTCATTCGCACCGATGAGGTAGATTTCGGCTATAACACACGAGATTTATAACTGACAATGTTATTTTTGTAATTTATGCAATTCGGAAGAAATTCTTTACAATTTAGAAAACTGTAATGTAATCGCAAGACCGTTAGATGTCCCCATTTTGTGTTGTATGTAATTTATTGTATTTATAGTATCTCGTGTGTATATCATTATTATTGGGCCCGCAGTAATTGGCCATTAGCTGTTGCGGTGTCCCTGCCACTTGTCTCGTTTTTCTTGTATTTTTTTATTCATGTTCTGTGGCAAAGTTAATAAAAAAAATGAAAAAGTTATTCATTTTTTTCTGTTTTTCAGATAATTTTAGCGCGCGATTAATACTTTCACATTTATCGCAAATCAACGGGAGTTCTTTCAAGACAATAGGTATCTTAGTAGATTTGAAGCGTTGTCTATATTTTGCAAAAAAATAGGTATTTTGAACCACTGCCATTGCGTGTTATTAATAAAAAAAAACTAAGAAAATTTGCACTCGAGGTATAGCAGTTTTTAGTTCACTCTTCGGTCTGGTATGGCCTGTATCTCACGTACTTTACATACACAGAAAGGCAAGCCACTTTGCAAGAAACATGCAATTGATCGTTATGTGTGTTTACATGTTTTGTTTAAATTGACGCTTCCATGGCAACGAAATAATGGCGGCCCTCCAGTTTTGAGTTGAAGAAATGGTATTAAATTTCACAACTTCACAGGCCTGTATCTCCAGCAATTTACAACATTTCGTCTTGAAACTTGCCAAATTTACTAATTTCCGGCTGCTCTTTCTAGTGATGTAGATGGATATATCGTCAATTTACCAATTTTAAAAGATCAAGAAACCGTGGAAGGGTCTATTTTTTATCGATATGCAGGTTTTCCAGGACCCGTATGAACCCTGATAATGCTCAAATCCAGATCTGGCGGTTACAAGCGGTCAAAGACAATAAAAAGGCTCCGGGGAAGGAATACAAAGTCTTGCGTCGAAAGTCTTACTCTAGAAAGTGCGGCGAGCCGAGAGCCCGAAAATGCTCCGATACATCTGTGGATGGCATGATATGCCTCACGGCACAAGCGTTTGCTACTGCTAAGACACTATTTTGTGCATCTAGGGGAGAGAACGTGTGATAAGACTTTACTGACTGCTTTGACAATTATGAGACGTGGGTACCCTCAAGAGTGGATTAACAAGAGTTAGAATCTTTCGTACTGTATTTGTCCACATCACAGTCAGAAAAGTGTCTATTTTTAGATTTGAATTTCGCGCGCAAAAGTATTCGAATGCTCAGGTTCGAATGCTCGTATACCCAATACACAACAAATAGAGAATATCCTACCTTATCTTTGCGACCTTAAAGGTTTTTCGATTGATCTGCGATTTAATTTTAGGCTGGATCTCACAACTGTTTGCGTGGCGAGAAAGTGGGAACCCTGTGGATGACGAATTTTCGCGGGAATCCTAGTTCTAAAAACAGACACTTTTCTGACTGTGTTCGGGCGTACATAGTAAATATGGAAACTCTTGGTAATCCACTCTTGGTACCCTGTGCTTTTAAATATTAAATTATTATATTATTATTATATTAAATTAAAAAATACCTATTTTGGATACCTACTTTTATTAAGACTTTTCCCTTTATTATGCAAAATGTGTGATATACAGTGTTTTTGATGTAATACAGGTATTTCATTTGCCTATGTTTCGCAACATCACGACGTGGGTACCCTGTGGTTTTGAGGCTCAAATGTAAAATGCCAAACACTTCCGGTTTTAGACTACGCTTGGGCTAAGCTTTCGAATGATATGTGTTACCAAAATTCCCCTAGAGGGGAGCCGGGGGGTGGGGGGGGGGGGGGGGGGGGGGGGGGTGGGGGGGGGGGGGGGGGGGGAGGGGATTCGACTCCTGGCCCACGGACTATTGGGATACCCAGCCTCGGATTGATTGATAGAGTTGAAAAAAATTGATTATTTCTTCCATCGCGGGCTACACTAGCAACAGAGATGGCAAATATTTTCCCATTTCGCTATTAGTCAGTCTCTTTTGTCTCGTTGTATCTCTCACTGTGTACCTCTTTAAAACTCCAGGTCAATCTCTGTGATTATCAATGTATATTATTTGGGGAGTTGGCGTCAAAATGCAACAAGTTTTTGCAGTTTGGAGTCCAAACCGAACACCGCGGTGCTGTGCTGAATGTGAAGGACGAAGCGCGCGCTCAGTGATCCAAGACGGACTGTGATTGGCTGTGTACACGGGTCGACACTAACGCAAGTGCGCATACGTAAATAAGAGCCTGCGATGTTTTTATAAACCGCTGAACGTTCCGTTTTGGCTTGGATGGGTGGGTTGCTTTCCTGCGGTATTGAATAATACGTATGGGGGCTCCACTCCGCACCTTATACCCCATTCACACCGCCGCTTAAACTAGTTTAAAGGTGGTTTAATTAAACTGGTTTAAATCCTTTTCTCCCAAGAGAAGACTGTCCAAGGAACAAACTCGAATAGACTGTACTTTACATGTTACAAGTGATCATTTAAATGGATAGGTAGAGTTTATCGCGGTAAGAAACTTGTCATGTTATCGGGCGAAGAAAAACCTTGTTTAACTAAACATGGTTTTGGTGTGAATGGGGTATTAGATAGACATGGATAGATATCGAGACCGACTCCTCAGACTTGTAGCTCGCAAGCTGAATTACGCTAGGTCTCAGTAATTTCAGGACCAGTTAGAATGATTAGTAGATGGGTTACTCCCATATTTTGGGGGCGGGGTGCTCGTCGTACCTTTCAGGGTTTAAAAATCAGGCCTCTGGTACCTTTTAGGGGTACTCAGGTGTGTTTTAAGGCCAGACTTGGGGCTTATACGCGGGCAGAAAAATAGTATTGCAAATATCTCTAATACGAAAATAGCTACAGCAATGAAACTTTGCATCTGCAATGTTAATTCTTGTATTAGCAAAATTTTGACAGTTTATGTTTCCATGACAACCAATTGAAAGGGTGCGCCATATTTGTCTCTTTTTTGGGACATAACTTAAAATGAGAGCAGAAAACCTCATCCTATTCTGAAAAATACGATGGATTTTCCTTTACTGCATCGATTCCTTCAATATAGCGCCTTTTAAGGCAGACCATCTTGAATATTAGCGGAGATAGGAGAAAAACTTTGTTGCCAGGGCAGCAGTTCTCACGATCACGTGACCCTGGACACGATTAAAAGGCGTTATCAACTGCAGAAGTTCATGAAGAGATTACGAATTTAGGGTCAAAAGTAGGAAAAATTGGCGGTAAGTTTTCCCCGTTTTGATTGAAAGCAAATTTTTAAACGGTACTTACAGATACTCTAAAATTGTTTCTCCATAGCAAACTAAATGCATGGAACAGTTAAGGTGGGGGGACGTGTTACTCATACCAAGTTCCATCTGGCAGCTATTTTGCGAATGTAGTTATTTGCAAAAATGCTTTTTGCCTTAAGAATCCGCGTATAAGCCCACCTCTTTCAAGTCAGGCCTTAACACACCTGAGTAAAATTCGAAAACGTGCAAATTTTTTCAGGTAGTACGTGTTTAGAGGTCGGTTCTAGCAAATCAAGCAAATCACACTTGTTGGTAGCCTGAATTTCAGACGTATTTCCCTCGTAAAAAGATACGAGAAAAAATTAGGAGAGAATATACGTCTTGTTGGTACCTGTTATGGGTCAAAACAAACTAAGTGACGCCATGTTTGGTACCTTCTAGGGGTAAAATCAGGGGTTCTGCGATATAAAATCAGGGGTTCCGCGATATAACAACACTAGGCCTTTACCATGTAGTATTAATTAGATAAAATATAATAGGTAGTCAGAAAATGGAATCCAATATTCAATTCTACACATCCATTTAAAACTGCAAAGTTTGGTGAATGTGAACATTGGCTGAGATATGAAATTTCGAAATTTGTATTCTGGCTTACTTTTTACAAAGAAATGTATGGGCAAATACATCGAAACGAGGCTGGACGGGCATCGATGCCCGTTCAGCCTCGGCTTGATGTATTTTCCCTTTGTAAAGAGAAAGCCAGAATACGAAGTTTTGAAAATTCATATCTCAGCCAGTTTTCAAGTACTTCCTTTGAAACTTTGCAGTTTTACTAAATATGGATGAATACTTGGCACCATCTTCCGATTATCTATAGATATTATTAATCAATATTAACGTGGTAAAGACCTATGACAAATATCGACAATTTTATACTAGTGAATTGTTTTATTCATTACATTTTTAATTACTGCCTGATTGGCTTAATGCTGATTTTTAACTTTCAGAACTGATGTCACTTCTCATTGCAAGCTCATGCATTCACATGTTCCAATTTCATGTTGCTACGATTCTGGTGATATATGCTTGGACTTCAATAATGTCTGGCGCATTGCGTTGCACTTCGAAAACGATCTATAAGACAAAGAAAAGAATAGGAAAAATGATCACTCTCGTACCCAGACCTCCCGGCTCTCGTCTCCTCGCAGGGGAGCCTCTGGTGAAATCCATTCGACGACCTTTGGGGGGGGGGGGGGGGGGGGTTGGGGGGAATGGAGTTCTGGGGACTATCTGTTTCTTTTACTTCTATTTACACTTTATTACTTTTTGTACATACACACCTGGGGGAGGGGGGGGGGGGGTGGGCTCTGGGAACATCTGTTTATTTTACTTCTATTTAACACTTATTACTATTTGTACATACACACCTGTAACGGCGTTTTGTAAGTAAAATAAAGCCTATCTCTATCTATCTGTATCTGTTTGAGGGCCTCCGCTGATTGTGAACGTTGGAGCATGCGCAAAAAGTTGTTTCTCTTAACGGCTCTTATCAAATCTCGCACTTGTGTCAATGGCCGGCGGCGCTCTGGGTTCGAGAATGCGGCTCTGCATCAAATCTTGCGTACGCGTCAGTGGCTGGCACCAGAGCCTTCCCCGCGAGGAGACGAGACGGGGAACTGGGTAAGAGAATGAATAAGCTACCTTCCTCCTAAGTTTGGTGCTTTGTCCACTCTGCATAGATCAGAGCACCTAAGCGGCCTGACTATTATGGTCCGTCCCTTAGAGCTCATTGTGCTCCCCCTCCCCCTCCCCTCTGGGCACTTCCACATTGATTACAGTAATCAGTAAGTTGGTTTATACTAATATCTAAACTAGGGAAACTACGATTGTTTTAACCGTTCCCGAGAAAACACTGTAAAAGAAGGAAAAACCAACACAGAAACGCAAGATTTGCCAACGTTTCGGACCTTTATTTCGGTCCTTCTTCAGGGCGACTAAAACCGTTATAATGGAAAAGATAACAAACAATTCAATATTCCTTACGTAAGAGAATCTCATTCGCGGTTCGACATCAGGAAAGAAGTTGCCGTAAGTCAACTTGACTCTGTACAGACCCTCTGTGACGTCTTGCAGAATAACCCTCTCGTCGGACGGGGTATTGAAACTATGAGGTGTCCTATAAATTAAAATCGCAAAAATGTGAAATTATTACTCCATTTTGTCGTAAAAAAAATGCACATCGTGCACTGCATTTACGTGATCCATACATTAATAATAATAATAATAATAATAATAATGGTTTATTAGCATTCCAACAAAGAGGCTCTTCTATGCTAATAATCTATACTAAATGAACTATACTACTACTTGACTAGAGTGATAAAAATACTAATACAAACTATTAATAAAACTACTGATAATAAACAAATTGGCGGCGGTTCACTGTAAGACTAAGCTAATCTCATTTTAGCCTTATCATTAAAAAATGTCCTGACATTACGCTTAAAAATTGAGAACTCTTTGGCCTCATACATTGGCATACGCTAGCCCGGTCGCAGCTAAAGGTCCCACATGGGTCTTTGCTGTGGTTTAAATCACTTCGATTTTCGAAGTTGTTTAGCCAATGAAGTTTACTGAGGCAAACACGGCTATGCCATGCTGATGACAGCTGTCCATGGTTGCCGAACTGCACGGGTAATAGACTGTGCTAGCGTTTCGTCTATAGGCCAGACTTATGCCGATGTGTGTAGTGTTCATTCTCACTTATTTAATTTTATGCAGCGTTATACAATAAATTATATAGTTATACAATGAATTATCGTCGAAGGTCTTCGAGACGAAGTCGATATTTACGAAGCCTGAGACGACTGACTATTTGCTCGGCTAATTGACTTTTAGGATTAAAAATAAAAGCGCGTTAAGGGGTATTTTTTAATGTTTATAAATGTTTTTTTAATGTTTATTATTTTTTAATGGTAATTTTTTAAAAGTGCGCGCGCGATACCAAATGCTTTCAATGCTATATTTAAGAAATATAACACATTTTTATCCTATGTACCATTTAACAATTATTTAGGGACCCTTCGAAACTAGGAATAATTCAGAGCCCCCCATGTCACACCCCCAAAAAACTTCAAGGCCCCCTGGATATCTTCGTCCCTCCCTCGGCATAAAAAGTGACGGATCCCGAGGCGACTAATTGTTTTAGTATAATTTCTCAACATTTTTAGGTTTTTAGACAAAAAAAATAAAAAAAATCGCGATCATAAAACTCACCGCGCACCCCCAATCTTATATGTTATAATCACCTGTAGGCACCTGTAGCTAGGTGATTATAGCAGAGAAAACAAACCTCTCGATCAATCAGCGCGCGCGGAAATTCTTATAATCACACTTGAGTAATTGGTCGAACAACAATTGGTCGAACAAACAAAACTGTGGAAACACTCGCCAACAACAAAACGCGCCACATTTATGGAGAGTTTTGATTGAACTCAGTGTGGCTCAATTCGCTCCATTATTTTATGTCTCTTTACTGAGTCCATTCAAAACATGGACATTTTTCCTAAAGCACTTTGATCAGCTTATAACGAAAGAGATTTCATCCCGGGGGGGGGGGGGGGGGGGGGGGGGGGACTCCATATTTTTTGGTCGGGGATGATCGTCGTATCTCTTAGGGGTTAAAATCAGGTTTGGTCTCATTTAGGGGTGATCGTGATCTTCAATACATTTTAGGGAAATCTGTGTCCGAATTGTTTCTCTCATGATTGTGTTTTTAAAAACTGTGATTACTCGATGAGAAGACGATAAATAAGAAGGCGGCAATTTAGTTAAACACAGAAATTTCATGATGAGTATTTTTACCTGTTACCTGTCTCCTTCGCGCCTACTTGGCACACAAGGCCTCATCTTTTAGGGTATCTTTTAGGGCTTTTAGGGTAAAAAATTATTTGAGCCACGCCATGTTTGGTATAGATTTTAGGGGTGAAACTGAAAATTTCCAACGATCATCCCGACTAAAAAATATGGGAGTCCCCCCCCCCCCCCGGGGATTTCATGCATTCAGTGAATTGTCTTTAATGAAAAAAGTGCCCTGAAAATGGATGTATTTACATGACACACAGTTTGCAAAAAAAAAAAATCCACAGAAAGTTTTATGTGAGCCGTTCTTTTGTCAGTTAGAGCTCGAATTGCACTATATTTTTCATGTAATCCTTCTCGTATAACTACCATAAAGGTTCTATCGTTTTAAAGATGTTATTTTTTTAAAGATTTCTAGAATGAAACGATCGAAACTGCTGTAGTTTTGTCGCCGGTTTTGTCATAGTTTGGCGAGTGGAAAAACACTACCAGTCAAAGCCCATGGGACCCTCCCCCATGCAATTTATTTCTGAAAAAACCTGTTAGATAGACTATTGTCCAAGTGATGCTTAATGTCTGTTTCTTTCTTCTTTTAAACAGAACTACTTTTTTCTTACTTCTGTCATGCACCAGTCAATTGACATCACGGCCCCCCAATTTAACATTCACTAAGTGTTAAATGTTACTATTTTCCGATCACCAGGGACATGGTCGTTGTTAAAGCTCCAGGCCCCCGGGGACACTTTTGCAACATGGCGAAACGCGCCTTTATTTTGATGAACGCATTTCATCAAGCCTCCAGAGAAAAGATAAACGTTTTATTTTCTGCGTGTAGTAAAAAAAGCCTGTTGGTTTTATTCTTCACGCGTTACAAATTATTATGATTCATGTGCGTGAAGCGCAGCCCAAAAACGAATTTCTATGCAGCTTGTAACGTCGAACTCACTTCTTTGGAACATATTGACTGCCAACCAGGCGTATCACTGGAGGGCTTTTGGGGGCTTTCATTTGTCCTTGCCAAGATACACATGCGTGTAACGACATTCGTAGGCATTCCATTTAAGCTCCACAAGCGTATTGTTTTCTTTGGGCAAGTTCTCTGAAACTAGATTAGATGTCATTCCTTATGCGCGCGAAGCGCGCCGAAATTTTCAACATAATGAGTGAAAAAAAACTAGAAAATGATATAGAACTCGTTGCTGGAATCTCTCTTTCAAGGCTTCAGGTTTCGAGAGATCCTTTCACTCGCCCAAAAATGAAGTGATCCCTCCCAAAATCCTCCGACCTCAGTCCTTAAACCAATATATTTTCGGAAGATAATCGAACTTCTGGCTCATCGTTAATTCCCCGTTAATGCCCCGCTTAATATTCCCGCTATAGAAGGTCCGTGTTAAATTCCCTGCCCTTCCGTAGATTAATGTGTTAAATCCCCGGCCTAACCGCGTTTCTTTCCCGCCCTGTCCCGGGGATGGGGGCCGGGGTGTCAATTGACTGGTGCATAAGGAACCGCGGTTATTATTCATTGCCTCGATTATTTACGTGAGGATGTTTATAATACACAGGTAAAATACAGTGATCCTCCCTCTAAGTGTAATGATTAACGTAATCCCACATCTCCCGTTCACTGTTTGACCTAGTACTGTAGACATTTTACAGAAAAACGGGCTCGCCTATATCCTTCGTTGCGCGCGAAGCGTGCCCAAATTTTGATAAACGTTTGTTTGTTTGTTCATCGTTTTTTTGTTTGTTCATCGCATTTCATCAAGCCTCAGAGAAAGGGTAGATGAACGTTTTGTGTATGGCATAGTAAACAAAGCCTGTCAGGAGCTCAGGAAGTACACTACCGCAACTATATAGGTTAGGTTATATTATTCATGCGCACAACTGCGCTCCGCAAATGACGAAGTTATTATTATTCATGTGCGCGAAGCCGCGGCCCGACGGACGAATTTGTATGCTTGTAACGTCGAAAAACTCACGCTTACCTAAGGGGTCTTCTCTCAAACATATAGTGACTTGCCCTCCAGGCCTATCATTTGCAGGGAAATCCTGGGAAAGTTGATTTTCCTTGTCAAGATAACTTGTTCTTGTCAACGGTAGTGTCCTCATAGCTAAAAGAGTATATTATGTCATTGTTTATGCGCGCGAAGCGCGCCGAAATTTTTATGGAGAAGTTGCTGAAATAACCACTATCGCCATTTGTTTTACCCTCTTCATCGTCCAAATATTGCTGAAAAAAATTATGACCCTCCCCAAATTGGAGTGAAAAAAAATTTGGACCCTCCCTTTAGACACGCGAAAAAAATTAGGACCCTCCCCACAAAAATAGGAGCCCTCCCCCCCCGCTAAATAATGACACGTCCCTAACACCTACCACGAACCGGTACTCATGCCGCTTTCTGTGCCGTCGGAGGACTTCCAAATTTCGAGACCCAGATTGCGGTTGTGTATAGCCCCGACTGAAAACAACTTAAACCGGATGTCTGTAGCCTCCGCTAGCGCCTGTTGCAAAAGTTTCAAGAAACCCGTTAATTAAATTTTCCTTCACATTGCTGGGGATAAACATTGCAATTCAAACAATAACATGAGCTATCAAAACAGGCCATTTGTCTTTCGACAATAGCCGTTTCATTTCTAAAGCGATGTGTTTGCAACGTGTTTGTGATATGTTTGCGATGTGTTGTGTTTGCGATGGCTGTGATCTATTTGTGATTTGTTTGTGATGTGTTTGTGATGTGTTTGCGACATGTGTTTGTGATGTGTTTATGAGGTGTTTACGATGTGTTTGTGCACCAAAAGCTTGTACAAGAATAATTTAATTCAGGTATGTTCAAATTCTATTTGCATTTTCTAAATTTTTGGTCGAAGTCAAATGGAAAGCGCCAACCCGAGAAGAACAACCTTTTGGACAACCTTTTGAGCTTACCCCAGAACCGTGGGAAGCTTTGCATGCATTTGAATTCCGACCGGTACTACCGATAATTTGTTGTAATTATATAGCCAGCTCGAAATCCCATGTGCCGGCAGATCGATTTTTCTTGAATCGTCCAATTATTTTTAATTGGATCGCGCGCGCTCTAATTGGACAGTTTGGGTTTGAACATGGATGTTATATAATTAATAAATAACAAGACTCCATGCTTGGCCAATTAAGAAAAAAATGGATGATTCCTCGGAACTCCAAATTGGACTCGGCCTGCGGCCTCGTCCAATTTTGGAGTTCCTCTGAATCATCCAATTTTTTCTTAATTGGACAGCATGGAGTCCTATTATATATACTAATTGGAAAGAACCCCAGTATCTCTTTCTAGACCCTAAAGTGACTTTTCGTTTTTTCCGCCATCTTGAATTGTGTCAACGTACATGTAACGCCCGCATCAGTTCCAACACTACAATGACAGAAAATGGAGGCGGCACCCGGCCAAAAAGGATCGTTGAAAAAGTACTGTGCAAAAATTGTCCTAAGGTTACTGAAAATGTCCTAACAAAAATCAGCCATCTAGGTTAATCACAGAATAGAAAAGCACCCCTGGTATCCATAACACGATCACGTAATCGTCCTTGCAAGAACTAGGGAACCAAACAGTGGCAATCCCTGCATGCTGGTATGATCAATGGAGTGAATTTCGATATTTAAAATTTCAATTTTAATAAATTATTCATTTTTCGACGTCGATGCGATTTCTTTTGTGTTATACCCCTGAGCCTCAGACTCAAGGAGGAATTTTAAAAATGCATCGAGAAGTAAGAATTTTTATATAATGTCGATGTCAGCAAAAGTGCGTGACTCTGCGTTTCTCTACAAAATCTGCAAGTTTTTAAGAACGTTTTGGCAATCTAGAGTAAGAAGTCAGCCAGAAATTACAAATGTGGTAATCTTGATATGCTATTTTAAAAATAATAGATTTGTTTACTTACAATGAAGCCAAGACATAGGGCAACAACCAGGCACCGAAACATCTTTCTATGCTTTCTGCATGGGATAAAATATATAAGTTCGAATGAAGAAAATAATAACCAGGGGCGTAGCCAGGGGGGTCCAGGGGGGGCCCGCCCCCCCCCCCCCCTTTCTCGGAAATTTTCCCATACATTTACTGTATTTGCTGGAGAAAATTTGCGCATTTTCGTCCCATGTTTTCACTATCCGGCCCCCCCTTCAGAAATTCCTGGCTACGCCGCTGATAACAATTCAACAACAGCAACAACAACAACAATAATTATGACAACAACAAAACAACAACAATAGTAATTTCACCAACTTAGTAAAAGTAATCTAGGCAGTCTAGGACATGAAGATTATAATCATCTACTTTGGCATTGAAAAAATTATTTTTGGTTACCAAAATAGTTAAGAGGAAATCCATTTAGAGATCGAGCAATTTCAGGCTTTGGTGGACAAAATCTTGTACCAGAATAATATCAAAGATATTGAAATTCTGTTTGCATTTTCTTAAAGCTAGAGATGTTACTTATTAACATCAAAATCAAATTCCCATTAAAGCCCCTGTAAAAGTAATTTTAAAGCTGAAAAAGTAGTGCAAACACAATAATTGTTTTTCAATTTCATTCCACAACCATTTCCCAGTGTTTTGTAGGAACTTCGTTTCAGTGTTTGGTGTTATTAAATATTGAAAACAGGCTAAAAGAAGTTTGCAATACCATACAAACGACCTTGGTACGACATTTTTGTCCACTGCTCACTCGAACTGCTGGCGGATTCCTTCTGAAGCTTCTTAGCTTTTTGTTCTCTCTTGGCATTTTTTATGATTTTTTCGTCAGGTTTTAGCTTCGGAATTTCGCCTAGCCTAACGTCAACATAGGATTTGAATTTCTCAGAAACTTGATCTACAGGAAAAGAAAAAAGACCAGTTTCTTGAAAGTCCAAAGAAGAATTAGAATAAGGATCACAATTTTTGAGCGACATTACCATAAGCGCAAACTGAAACGTGCCGTGTAAAACCTGAAACCTGGAATAATCTCGCCACTTCTTGAATGCTCCTTATCAACCTGAAAACTTAGTATCAGTCTAAACTAACAAAGTTAGATGAACTACATAACTTCATACATACCAAACATGATGATAATAGTTCTTTCGTTTTACACACGCGAGAGTACATTTACCTTTTGATGAGGTTTGGTCAGTGTTGCTTAGTAAGTCTTGCTTCTTGCCTTTCAGGACAGAGAATGAAAAGGATCTAATCCGGGCTGGATTAAGAAGGCAACGAACCACTTCAGACCACTGATAACAACCAATCACAAGCAGGCAGAACTTGTATTGAATCCAGGCGCTTAAGACTCCGCCCACAGACCACAGGCATGTCAGAAACTTTAAAAAGAAGTTCTTTTAATAGAAACATCGCGTTGGTTATATCAAAATAACTGCGACGAATATCGACCGATTTAATAAAAATCCAATATATGGGTTGGAAAGCGTCTGCGATTGGCCATCTGGGCTGGCTCTCGATCCTTTAGAATCTTAGAAACCAAGCTTAAAGAAGAAAACAAGTGAATCTCGGCATAGAGCAGGTTTCCATAACTGTGTAGTGAAACCAATTAGTGATGACACTAATTCCCGGGGGGGGGGGGGGGGGACTCCCATATTTTTGGGCGGGGGTGCTCGTCGTACCTTTTAGGGTTTAAAATCAGGCCTCTGGTACCTTTTAGGGGATAAAATTCGAAAGCGTGTACTTTTTCCAGATAGGTACCTCTTAGAGGTCCGTTCTAGCAAATCTAGCAAAGTACACTTGTTGGTACCTGAATTTCAGACGTATTTTCCCTCGTAAAAAATACGCGAGAAAATTATGAGGGAAAATACGTCTTGTTGGTACCTTTTAGGGGTCAAATCGAAAGTTCCCGACGAGCACCCCCACCCCAAAAATTACAACCAATCAGAAGCAGGCAAATATAAAGTTATTGAAGTGGGGTTGATCCAATATTTCTGCAATGTGTAGAAACAGGCCTTTGAGCATTTATCTTCAAAAATAGCAGAGAATATTGCTCATGGTGGAAACGTGCCATTTAGCTCAAGTCTAGCAATTATGTTAACTATGTTACTTGCTAGAGCTGTCGAATTAAAGTTCAATTTTGTTTCGTGCTGTGAAATTTCAACACATGGGTTGCATGCGGGGTTTTTTTCTGTTCCGCACGCCAAACCATAGAGCGGATTTCAGATGACCGTCGTGTTTGCAATTGGTTTGCTTTCTCATTGGCTGCTTATTTCTATCAACCAATCAAATTGCGAACTAATTACAAGCAAGGAATTGGTTCGGCTCCTGATTGGCTGGGCTGGAAACCATTCAGCAGTAAGTTGTAATTACTCTTGTTTCTGATTGGCTAGTGATTGCTCAATTGCAATTGCTTTCACGACAGTCATGTGAAATCCGTTCTATGGGCCAATCATGTCTTTGTCCTGTTTCGTGGCCCAACTCCGGCCTCCAATTCCGGCAGTTTTAGCTTTGAGCGCCTCATCGTTATTTCTCTTGTAATCAAATTTACAGCTAACCGCCCTGTGTACCACTATTTCGTTTTAGTTATATGCGACGGATAGATTCGGTGCTGTCTTTATGTCGCCAAAATAACTCTTGTCTTTGATTTGCCTCATTTACGCTCCGTGAACACATTATATACTGTCACAATCTAGTTTTCTCGCAAAAAGAGAGAGTTTTAAACTTTCATTTTACGGTATGGGTTCACAAAAATGAAGTGCAGTTTGCGGAGAAAAATCCGTGTCGCGTAACAAGAAAATTTACCAGGGTGGTTTTATGCCATTTGAATGGCCTATCTTGTACAAATTATATTTACAGTGGAATTCATTTTTAGCAGATCACTTTTTTGTCTTTAAAAGGAAAAGCAAACATCCCTGACACACCGCACACCTATCAGGGGCAGATTTAGAAAAAGTAATATGATTGTAGCGCATTTACAATTAGAACAATTACAATAGCTTCATTGACAAATGTACAACGCAACTATATAAGGAAAAAAACGTGGACCCTCTATGGCTGGCGGACGAAAGTTTGAAGCTTTATTTCCTCATTGTCTCCGATTATCAAATGTGCACGCAACATGTAAATGTGCGAGCCGAATGTACATACTGTGACAAAAATATATCTATAAATACGGAAACTGTAGACAATTCTTTGTTTTGCCGAATGTTCGGCCATGTTTAATGGCCTTCATCAGGATCAGGGAAACTGATGAAGGAGACATAAACCGTTACAATTGTATGCTAGGTAAAGGCCCGTTTACATTAGCAATTTTTGTCGCGGCTATTTTTCTCGCACGACCGCGTCACCTCAAAATCACTAAATGTAGACTAGGTGCAACTCGGCGCGACCGACCGCAAATTTGTCGCGTGATGTCGCGGAGATTTCAAACATGTTCGAAACTCTTTGCAACTTGATGCTATTTGAAGAAAAGAGAGAACAGAAATCGCACCGGATTTGCATCTCGTACATATAAGTAGTGTACATGACTATTGTTATTATGTACATGGCAATATTATATTAAATTATATTATAAATATATATATATATATATTTCTATAATTATTATAAACATTATTATTATTAGTAGTAGTATTGTGATATCCCTTGTTAATTCAGTTAATTAGTTACTGCAAGAGAGTGGAATAAATGACTTTTAATTATTTTATTTTATTTTTTACACCAAAGAGTTGCAACTCGCGCGAGAAAAAAGATAACAGCGCGCGCGTCTAAAAGATATAAAGACAAAAAGATATAAAATAAGCAAAGCTTTTTGCAATATATGCGGTTGAATTCTCCCCAAAATATACGTTTTAATTCGTGTTACATAAATCAGTCAAATGAAGTAATATCAAACCTCTTGTCGACACCTTTTTGTTGTTCATTTATTCAAAATTAGATTCCTTTAAGCCTAGTTTCCATATAGTCTTATCTGTCGTATCAGTCAACCGTAAAACAAAATAATAATTCCAATTTCCATTGTTTCACGGTCGACTGATGCGACAGATAAAACTTTTTGGAAACCAGGCCTGAGACAATGTAAAATGCAGCCCATGAGTATTAGTAGCTATTTCACAGTCCGACGAAAACCACTCTCCTCTTCGTACAATCATGAAGCGGAGGGCTTGCCGAGAGGCACTCTTACCACAGAGCATGAGAGGGTGCCCACAACTATGTGAAATGTTTATTTACAGTCGAATCAACTTGTTGATTACATACATAAACTTTATTCAAGTGTCAGAGGTATAGTGGTTTTCATCCGACTGTGAAATCTGTACTAACGTATATTTTGGGGCGGGGTTGCTAGTCGTACTTAGGGTTTAAAATTAGACCTCTGGTACCTTTTAGGGATAACATTTGAAAACTTGCATTGTTTTCCAGTTCTAGCAAATCAAGCAAATCACGCTTGTTTGAAGCCTGAATTTCAGACGTATTTTTGCTCGGAAAAAATACAAGAAAAAATAACGAGGGAAAATACGTCTTGTTGGTACCTTTTGGGAGTCAAAATCAACTAAGCGACGCCATTTTAGGTACCTTTTAGGGGTAAAATCAAAAGTTCCCGACGAGCACCCCGCCCTAAAAATAAGGGAGTCCCCCCGGGTATACACTATGAAAGTTGTGACTAGAGCGGTTTTCATCGGACTGTGAAACAAAAAACTAATAGTCAGCGTTTATTAGTTTTTGTTTCACAGTCCGATGAAAACCACTCTATTGTGCTATAAAGCCATCTGGGCGAATCATGTCTTTGTCCTGTTTCGCCTAGTACATCATATCATGTGGCCCTGATTCCGGCCGTCCCCGATTCCGGCTATTTTAGCATTGAAGCCTCGTTATTTCTCTTGTAATCAAATTTACAGCAACGGAGATACAAAAAGAAATGTTCTGAATTTCAATAGCGCCTGGTGAATGGAGCTTAGAATTAGAAAGTTTTACGTTCGTCACTTTTGAATTAAATCTAATCAATAGCAGTCACGCTCCGAAAATAGCAACCCTATGGAACATAAAAACTTGCTATGATAAAAGCTTTCTTTGTTCGCTTATTAGAGGCCTAAATGTGCTCCCCCTGGCGAAACGTCAGATTTCATTACCATTCATAAACAAGAGAGCTTCAAATCTGCGTGCAAGACTAGAGGGTGAATGTCGTAACTTTGTAATTTTCTTCTACACCAAACAAGCACATATAATGGTCAAATTTGGTTACTAAGTTTTACCAATGCCACAAGCTTTTCGTCTATATAAATCTTAGCAAGAAATTATACGTAATAACGACACATTTTAACACGACATTCTTGTAATAAATTCATTGCGCTTTCACGATTTCTTTCCTCGGTAGATAATTTTCCAACATTTTAGTAGTTCGTGGTGTTTACAATCTGACCTTCGGTAAAGTTTAGTACGTTACTATACAATATAGTGCCGAAGGAAGAGCCCCAAATAATGAGTTTTCGGAGCACTATTAAAATTCAATTCAAGCCAAGCTGAATCAGCCTTCTAATTTGGCCAAAGTTGACGGCATTTTTATTACCGCGTTTCTGTTCCGACGAATTTTCTGTAACTTAGCTCGATTTGAGATTACTTCAACTGGAATCGATTCCTGGAGTTTGAGCCAAAAAAACCGGCAAATTTTTTTTCTAGTACGACCTGAATATGAAATTAGGGCCTCACAAAAATTTTGATTGTGACTTCTAAAAATGTTTCCAAGAAGATCGGTTATTAAATACTGATTTAATAATAATAATAATAATAATAATAATAATAATAATAATAATAATAATAATAATAAATATGCATTTATATAGCGCAGTTTAACATGCAGAGTTATGATCAATTGCGCTTTACATGAAACTAAAATAATAATAAGATAATTAACTAAAACGAATAAAAGAGATAAAATGTTAAAAATAATAAAAAGTTACATATGCCTTGTGAAATTATAAAACTTATCAAAAATTGTATGCCAATGTAAAAAAGTGCGTCTTCAGTAGCGATTTAAATGCATTGAGATTATTCTGATTTCTTATTAGGGCTGGGAGACTATTCCATACTTTAACGGATGAATTTGAGAATGCTCTGTCTCCCAGTGTCTTTTTAGATTTTGCGCTGCGGTCTTGAAGTAAGATTCCCGCATTTGATCTTAAATTATAGCGCGTTTCATCTTTCTTATTTATACATCATTAAAGTAGGATTTGAAAAAAGAATTATAACAATAGGGGAAAAAACACAAAAGTTATAGCCTTGAGTTTGGCGACGCAGATTTGCGCTCTAGACACAGTTGGGTGCATTTTGAATTTCGAATGAGTCACCTTAAGGTATGGGTTCACAAAAATGAGGTGCATTCCGCGGAGAAAAGTCCGTGTCGCTTCATAATAAAATCTATACCAGGGTGATTTATATGTCATTTGAATGGCCTATCTTGTACACCTTATACTTACAGTGGAAGTCATTTTTAGTAGATCACTTTTGGGCTTTAAAGGAAAATAAAACATCCTGAACCGCACACCGATCAGGGGCAGGCAATTAGAAGAATTACAATAACTTTATATTGGCAAATGTACAACGCAATTATATATGAAAAAAAAGATAGTGGACCCTCTATGGCCGGTGGATACGAGTTTCAAGCTTTATCCCCTCATGTTCTCCAAACATCAAATGTGTACGCAACATGCAAACGCGCGGGCCGAGTGTACATACTGTTACAGAAAGATATAAAATAAGCAAAGCTTTGCTGTAATTGCGGTCGAGTCTCCCCAAAATGTACATTCGTGTTACTTAAATCACTCAATGAAGTAATATCAAACCTTTTGTCGACATCTTTTTGACATTTACAACGGAGGCGCTCAATAGTCATTATACAATAAATATTAAAATAGTGTTGGGTAGAAGTTCATATATTCTGTGATGGGTGCGAGCGCCTACCCTCGGGGTGGAAGCTGAATAATGAACTAGAAGTATCTATGTAGATAGTGAAGTGCTCGGAGGGGAAGCTACTCTTAGTGCAGAAAGTGTTTTGTTTAGGCCCCGTCCACACGTATCCGGATATTTTTGAATCCGCAACTTTTTCTTTCCGGATACGGCTATCGTCCACACGTATCCGGTGAATTCATAGACGAATAGGGATATTTTTGAATCTGATCTCGAGAGTGGAACTTTTTTTAATCCCATAACATTTCGGAGACATGTGGACAGTCGAATCCGGATATTTTCTGATACGAATGACTGGATTTGTCTGGGAATTCGCTGGATGCGTGTGGACGATAGCAGTATCCGGAAAGAAAACGTTTCGGATGAAAAAATATCCCGATACGTGTGGAAAAAGTTTCGGACTCAAAAATATCCAGGTATGTGTGGACGGGGCCTAGTGTATAAAAATGAGGCGTCTGAATATTGTAAGCAGCGCAAGAATGTGATCTGAAGGCTGCCACATTTCAACTGTTGTTTTGTAGCTGCTCCAGGAATGTTTCTACAGTTCTGACGAACACTTCAGAAGATAGCACTCTTGTTACAATTAAATGTCTGCTTGCTCTGCTATGAAACAAAGTTTTTGTTTACTTTAATCCTCTAACAAATCAACGCGAACAGTTGATCAAATGGTTCTGCACAGTTATTTGATTTCTGAACAATATTTGCAATCTTCAGTTATCCAAATGTATGAGGGGTGTAGACAATTGCACAATAAATATCAATGTACACATGTTTCAGGAATTAGGTCAGAAACAAGCAGGATTTGCAATTACAGTAGCTTGGTTTCTTGTGTTGGTTGAATATTTTTGCTGCACAGCCATTTTCTTGATTCAGTTCTGGCATTGTTTCAAACGAGTAATAATAACAGCATTATACTTTTCACGCACGAGATACAGCATCGAACCAGTTTTTTTCACATTATTTTACTAAAGCCAGACATTTTGTTGTTGACATAATTATTTTCATAACAGACACTGGTGTCCTTTTAAGGATTCAAAGTTGATGTCTATGCTTGGTGTTTCTGACACTCTGTAAAAGCTTCCAAATTGTCTCCAATTTGTTCTTGTTGTTTATAAAACGCAGTAACATGGCCCCTTGCTATATAATTGCACAACAACTCCTTGCCCATATCCATTTTTAAACCTTGTTTGGATTAGCAGTAACAATTAGTTTTGGTTCCTGAGACAGCTGTTTTCTCTGCAATGATAATAAATTATGTCTCTCCCTTGTTTTGTTGCTTGCTGTAGAGATGGAGGGTTCCATGTAGATTATGTCAAGCGAATCATTTTTCACATAAATCAGTTGATGGCAACTTGCAACCACTGAAGAGTATGTTGTGCCGGTTGCTTAGAGGGGTTATTCGTTATGACTCTAGGATGGATCTACAAAAAATGAAAAAAATAATTAAAAAAGAACAACAACAACGAAAGATTCTATTATCATATTATTAAGATTATATTACCTGGACAAACACGTTAAATGATATTGGAAAAAAAATTGTGCTTTGTACTACAGCAGCTTACTATGAGCAGCCTGTTAATGTATTCATCTTTATTACTGGTTTGTACTACAGCAGCTTACCAATAGCTGGTCATCTATATTGGTTAGCTCTCAACTAATTGATTTTATTATAATATGCACAGCAAGTTGCTTGTGCTATCATTTCAAGTCTATTTTCCCCACACCGGGGATGATAATCCCTCCAAGTTGGAGGAGACCTGATTATTACAGGCAGCCCCCAATAGGTGGGGAGATTTGTCAAAGCCAAACGTCTTGTGTTCTTGTTCGACAGCAACAACTGCAGCCGTTGATGGTCGTCCGTTCGAAATTCGCTCTAGAACTCGGGAAAACGGTACTGAAAATGTTCTCACACAAGTGAAAAATACGTTTGAAAGCTGCGATAACTGGTTAAAAGGTAATTGAGGCAATTAATAGCTTTAACTTACCGATAATCTCAGTCAAACTTCCCAATAAACATCCACATCGAACAGCTAGCCCACGAGGAAAGAAATCTACCTGTGCAAAGGAGCACGGGAAGGCGTGCCACGGAACGAACCCAAATAGGTGGGTCATGGCTAAAAGGGATAACTCAGAAGGACCTGATTAATAATTCATAGGACAAACAATAGAACGAAGCTACATTGCATAACATGGCATATGTAGCTTCGTTCTACCGTGAAGCCTATGACTTATTAATCAGGTCCTTCTGAGTCATCCCTTTTAGCCATGACCAAATGGACACTCGCCGATCAATCTCGTACCCAGAGCCCGTCATCTTTTTGGCCAGCGGCTCTTGCCGCTGGCCAAAAAGATGACGGGCTCTGGGTACGAGATTGCTCGCCGATAAGAAAATAATCGTACTGCGCATGCACCACAGGTACAAGAAAACAAGAGGCTGCAAACAGGGTTTGTAAAACAGTATAAAAACAAATGTAAAGTGGCATGTAATGCATACTAACGTGCAAATGAAGGCAAGATTAGACTTGCTCTCCGCTCGCTGCGCTCGCTCCGAGCAATTATGAATGACGGGCCTTACGAACAAATGAATAATTGCGTCAAAAAGTCGAGGAATATTGCAATAAGAAGTTCCTACATTAAATGAATAATGAATAATGGTTGTGTGAATAATGAATAATGCCTAAATAATGAAAAGGATAATGAATGATAATGAATAATTGAAGAAAAATGTCAAAGAATAAGGAATAATCCGAGACTACCCCCACGGGATACCTGTGTGTATAACCATGAGTAGTTGGGGGCAGAGAGAAAAGAGAAACGAAAACACATGGTCGCGGTTTGTTTGTATTTATTTCTCGCGCTTTTAGCGTTAAAATTCAAAATTAGATTCCTTTAGAAAAAGTAAATTGGAGCCCATGACCTGAGTACCAGTAGAGTGTTTAAGTGTAGTAGTTTCTGATGAGCACCTATTTCACAGTCCGACGAAAACTCTTCTGACAAACAGTGAGGCTGCCGAGTAGTTTCTGAGAGGCGCACTTACCACATAGCAAGAGAGTGGCCGCAACTATGTGAAACGTTTCATTTTACAGTCGAATAGTCAACTCGTTGATAAACAGGCCTTTTTTCGGAGTAAACAGTTACCAAAAATAGACAAAGAAGCAAATTCGTTATTGGTAAAGTATGCCCTATCTAGCGGAAGTCGTCCGTGATCTGTTGTTTTCATTCAAAGTGCAATTGACAGGAAACACATATTGGGATGGAAGTTGCTCTTCCTCCTCGGTCGGCCATCGGGAATGGCGTTCGAAAATCTGCGATCTTAAGGTGGCGCTAGTACAAAATTGGAATGCTTCTTTTCCGTAAAAATTTTATTCAGTATAAATCTTCTAAGCGTTCATTTGAAGAACGTATCGCCGTTAGAAGATCGAAACCCGGAATCTAAGTTCAGAATGTTCAGACGCCTGGCCACTAAAGCTCGGTTTGCATATAGTTGTAGCAGTGGTGAACAAAGGAAAATAAGGAGTAAATCTCGACTAGTCAGCGAGCGGATTTTCTTATGGTCATTTCCGTAATATAGATATGGAAATATATAGCTACTAAAACAATGGGTTTCTTTTCTAATTCTAACACTTATTCCGCCTCTCGATCCTTTAGAATCCTAATGTAAAGCAAGTAGAAAACAAGTGATAACAACCAATCAGAAGCAGGCAAATATTAGCCGTATTCACACTAGAGACGGAAAACTCGTCTGAGACGAGTTTCTCGTCAGAAAAAGTTCCTGCTTCATGTCAATTCTGCTCAGAAACACTTGCTTGTTATCTGTCTAAACTGTCTCCTTCAGAAAATTGTTTTCACGTGATCACACAGAAGAACAGGGACCCATATTCAAGACGAGAAACTCGTCTCTAGTGTGAATACAGCTAATAAGTTATTGAAGCGGAGTTGATCCAATATTTCTGCAATCTGTAGAAACAGGCCTTTGAGCATTTTTCTTCCAAAAATAGCAGATAATATTGCTCATGGTGGCAACGTTCCATTTTGTTCAAGTCTAGCAATTACTAATTACTATGTTTCTCACCAATCTCATGAAATAGTACTTCGCGATCCAAGAGATTATATGGAGACACTTTATAGCGATCGGAAAAGACTGAAACGATCGGGGCGATCGCGGTCGCGCGAATAGAACACTGTTCTATCCAGAAAAAAAGATTCCTTTGGAAAAAGTAAATTGCCGCACATAACTAGTACTAGTAGTGAGTGTTTCAGCGTCGTAGTTTCTAATGAGTGTACTTATTTTGCAGTGCGACGGAACTACTCTGACGGTCAGTGAGGCGTTTTTGAGAGGCTGTTTTACCACAGAGCAAGATGGTTGCCACAACTATGTGAAACGTTTCATTTTACAGTCGAATAGTCAACTTGTTGATAAAGAGGCCTTTCTTCGGACTCAACACTTACCAAAATAGAACAAAGAAGCAAACTCGTTATTTGTAAAGTATGCCCTATCTAGCGGAAGTCGTCCGTGATCTGTTGTTTTCATTCAAAGTGCAATTGACAGGAAACACATATTGGGTGGAAGTTGCTCTTCCTCCTCGGTCGGCCATCAGGAATGGCGTTCGAAAATCTGCGATCTTAAAGGCCCATCACCAACTGAGAGCCTTTGCGGACTCTTAGCCATTCAAAGCACCCGAAAAACAATGGATCAATTTGAAAACAAAAGAAAACGGGGCGCATATTTTTTGGTCGGGGATGATCGTCGTATCTTTTAGGGGTTAAAATCACAGGGGTTTGGTCTCATTTAGGGGTGATCGTGATCTTCAATAAAATTTAGGGAGATTGGTATCTTTTAGGGCCGAAATATGTGTCCAAATTGTTTTCTCTCATGATGGTGTTTCTAAAAACTGTGATTACTCGACGAGAAGACGATAAATTAGAAGGCAGCATTTTAGTCAAACACGGAAAGTTCATGATGGGTGTCTTTTACCTGTTACATGTCACCTTTTGCGCCTATTTGGCGCATAAGGTCTCATCTTTTAGGGTATCTATTGGGGCCTTTTTGATAGCAAATTAATTGAGCCACGCCATGTTTGGTATCTTTTAGGGTTGAAACTGAAAATTTCCGACGATCATCCCCGACCAAAAAATATGGGAGTCCCCCCAGGGCTCTCGATCCTTTACAATCCTAATGTAAAAAGTAGAAAACAAGTGCATAACAACCAATCAGAAGCAGGCAAACATTAAGTTATTGAAGCGGAGTTGATCCAATATTTCTGCAATCTGTAGAAACAGGCCTTTGAGCATTTTTCTTCCAAAAATAGCAGATAATTTTGCTCATGGTGGCAACGTGCCATTTTGTTCAAGTCTAGCAATTACTAATTACTATGTTTCTCACCAATGTCTTGAAATAGTACTTCGCGATCCAAGAGATTATATGGAGACACTTTATAGCGATCGGAAAAGACTGAAACGATCGGGGCGATCGCGCGAATAGAACACTGTTCTATCCAGAAAATGAGATTCCTTTGGAAAAAGTAAATTGCCGCACATAACTAGTACTAGTAGTGAGTGTTCAGCGTCGTAGTTTCTAATGAGTGTACTTATTTTGCAGTGCGACGGAACTACTCTGACGGTCAGTGAGGCGTTTTTGAGAGGCTGTTTTACCACAGAGCAAGATGGTTGCCACAACTATGTGAAACGTTTCATTTTACAGTCGAATAGTCAACTTGTTGATAAAGAGGCTTTCTTCGGACTCAACACTTACCAAAATAGAACAAAGAAGCAAACTCGTTATTTGTAAAGTATGCCCTATCTAGCGGAAGTCGTCCGTGATCTGTTGTTTTCATTCAAAGTGCAATTGACAGGAAACACATATTGGGTGGAAGTTGCTCTTCCTCCTCGGTCGGCCATCAGGAATGGCGTTCGAAAATCTGCGATCTTAAAGGCCCATCACCAACTGAGAGCCTTTGCGGACTCTTAGCCATTCAAAGCACCCGAAAAACAATGGATCAATTTGAAAACAAAAGAAAACGGGGCGCATATTTTTTTGGTCGGGGATGATCGTCGTATCTTTTAGGGTTAAAATCACAGGGGTTTGGTCTCATTTAGGGGTGATCGTGATCTTCAATAAAATTTAGGGAGATTGGTATCTTTTAGGGCCGAAATATGTGTCCAAATTGTTTTCTCTCATGATGGTGTTTCTAAAAACTGTGATTACTCGACGAGAAGACGATAAATTAGAAGGCAGCATTTTAGTCAAACACGGAAAGTTCATGATGGGTGTCTTTTACCTGTTACATGTCACCTTTTGCGCCTATTTGGCGCATAAGGTCTCATCTTTTAGGGTATCTATTGGGGCCTTTTTGATAGCAAATTAATTGAGCCACGCCATGTTTGGTATCTTTTAGGGTTGAAACTGAAAATTTCCGACGATCATCCCCGACCAAAAAATATGGGAGTCCCCCCAGGGCTCTCGATCCTTTACAATCCTAATGTAAAAAGTAGAAAACAAGTGCATAACAACCAATCAGAAGCAGGCAAACATTAAGTTATTGAAGCGGAGTTGATCCAATATTTCTGCAATCTGTAGAAACAGGCCTTTGAGCATTTTTCTTCCAAAAATAGCAGATAATTTTGCTCATGGTGGCAACGTGCCATTTTGTTCAAGTCTAGCAATTACTAATTACTATGTTTCTCACCAATGTCTTGAAATAGTACTTCGCGATCCAAGAGATTATATGGAGACACTTTATAGCGATCGGAAAAGACTGAAACGATCGGGGCGATCGCGCGAATAGAACACTGTTCTATCCAGAAAATGAGATTCCTTTGGAAAAAGTAAATTGCCGCACATAACTAGTACTAGTAGTGAGTGTTTCAGCGTCGTAGTTTCTAATGAGTGTACTTATTTCGCAGTCCGACGGAACTACTCTGACGGTCAGTGAGGCGTTTTTGAGAGGCGGTTTTACAACAGAGCAAGATGGTTGCCGCAACTATGTGAAACGTTTCATTTTACAGTCGAATAGTCAACTTGTTGATAAAGAGGCCTTTCTTCGGACTCAACACTTACCAAAATAGAACAAAGAAGCAAACTCGTTATTTGTAAAGTATGCCCTATCTAGCGGAAGTCGTCCGTGATCTGTTGTTTTCATTCAAAGTGCAATTGACAGGAAACACATACTGGGTTGAAGTTGCTCTTCCTCCTCGGTCGGCCATCGGGAATGGCGTTCGAAAATCTGCGATCTTAAAGGCCCATTACCAACTGAGAGCCTTTGCGGACTCTTAGCCAATCAGAACACCCGAAAAACAATGGATCAATTTGAAAACAAAAGAAAACGGGGCGCATATTTTTTGGTCGGGGATGATCGTCGTATCTTTTAGGGGTTAAAATCATGGGGGTTTGGTCTCATTTAGGGGTGATCGTGATCTTCAATAAATTTTAGGGAGATTGGTATCTTTTAGGGCCGAAATATGTGTCCAAATTGTTTTCTCTCATGATGGTGTTTCTAAAAACTGTGATTACTCGATGAGAAGACGAAGACGATAAAATTAGAATGCAGCATTTTAGTCAAACACGGAAAGTTCATGATGGGTGTCTTTTACCTGTTACATGTCACCTTTGCGCCTACTTGGCGCATAAGGTCTCATCTTTTAGGGTATCTATTGGGGCCTTTTTGATAGCAAATTAATTGAGCCACGCCATGTTTGGTATCTTTTAGGGGTGAAACTGAAAATTTCCGACGATCATCCCCGACCAAAAAATATGGGAGTCCCCCCAGGGCTCTCGATCCTTTACAATCCTACTGTAAACCAAGTAGAAAACAAGTGATAACAACCAATCAGAAGCAGGCAAACATTAAGTTATTGAAGCGGAGTTGATCCAATATTTCTGCAACGTGTAGAAGCAGGCCTTTGAGCATTATTTTCCAAAAATACCAGATAATTTTGCTCATGGTGGCAACGTGCCATTTTGCTCAAGTCTAGCAATTACTAATTACTATGTTTCTCACCAATCTTATGAAATAGTGCTTCGCGATCTAAGAGATTATATGGAGACACTTTCTCGCGATCGGAAAAGACTGAAACGATCGGGGCGATCGCGGTCGCGCGAATAGAACACTGTTCTATCCAGGAGATCGATACGCTTGCGTGAGATTGAATGAGATTATATATTATATGGAAACATTTAAAAGCGATCGAAAGCGACTGATGCGATCGAAATGTACCCCAGAATTCATTGTTTCGAGACCAGCAGTCATTTCGGTCGCGTACACTTTCAAAATGGCGCGCAAAACACACTTTATGCGATCGGTGAGATCATAAGGAAACATACGATCGCATGAATCTGATGGATCGCGTGTGCACTATTTCATGCGATCGGCGAGACTAATGAGATCGAAGAGATTATATTGAAACCAGCTTTAAGTGAACGTGTTCAAGTTTTCATACCACATCGCAAGTGTAAGTTTCAATTTTTCTTCGTTTTCTAAACTAACGAAGAAATACTATGACCGAAAGAGATCACGAAATTGTTGCACTTTCTAGCTGTTATCTTCAGAAAAGTCAGAGTTTTCTAAATTTATGTCGTCTTTCGCAACGACAAAAAAAAAAAAAAAAAAAAAAAATCGCTTGCGCGCATGCTCTGTGCTCGAAAGTGGGGCGATCATGTCGTCATCAGTGCGCGCAAAGGAGCAAAACACGCAAATACAGAATTCCCCTTATAACATCTTGATACCACTACTACCAGAATCCTCTTCGAATTCGTTTTGTTATTCAAAAGTTTGAGGTCCTTTGGGAGCTGAAGATAATGGTGGCAAACAAGAGGAAAAGGATTATGGGATTTGTGGTATCAGGCGTAATAAAAGGCCTTGGGAATTGCATCAAAACTTATATCATTCTCTTACCCAGAGCTCCCCGGCTCGTCTCCTCGCAGGGGAGGCTCTGGTGACAGCCACTGACGCATGCGCGAGATTTGATACAGAGCCGTTGAGAGAAAGATCTTTCTGCGCATGCACCAACGTTCAAAACCAGCCAATCAGCAAAGGTCCTCAAATGGATGTCACCAGAGCCTCCCCTGCGAGCAGACGAGCCGGGGAGCTCTGGGTACGAGAATGAACTTATATATGCCGCTAGGCGACCTCTACAAGTCTGCGCAAGTCACAACTTGAGAGTGGATTTGCATTTCGCTTGGCCAGGGCTTTACGTACATACAGAAACCTATGCTAAAATACTGCGTGAGAATCGTGCATTAAATCTGATACAGCGTGGTGGTTGTCATAGGGAAGGGGCATGGTGAGATACAACACGAGAAAAAAAGGTTTATTGAAAATAAAGATTGAACACCAAACCTGCAATGAAGAATTGGGAAAGTCGTATATTGCACATCGGCAATGCTAGTTAAAGATGAAAGAAACATTAACTTTAGAGCAAAATAGGTCAGGTTGGATAAAAGGTCTATTCGTAAACATATAATCTGACATATGGTTAAGAAATCGTTTAACAGGAGAGATCCAGCACTTCTATAGATTTTTAAGCAGTCCATCTGGAAAGTAGCCGCGGTGGTTATTATTAATTATTTACTTTAGAAATGATCACGAAGGTTCATCTGATGTTTCTTTTACGGGACATGGCGCAGAATGAAGCGACATTTGTTGGTCGCGTAAACAACCAAGCGACATACCAGACACGTGAACAACTTTGCTAGCTAATAAAAGACTGCTAGCAGGGTATATATTCTTGCCATTTTTAGCTTATTTGATGCGCGGTCGCGCTGGAAAACTCTCAAAGTTATAAACGTCAAACCACGGAGTTATTATAACTTCATCGTCAAACTTAGATTTCTGGCCAGATACTTTTCTAAAGTCCTAAATAAAACTGCGAAAGTACTGTTTAATGTTTCTCGGTGTGTTTCGAATCCCGCCGCGATATTTTTGTTTGCGAGTTTTCCAACAAAATAAAACCTGGGGAAAGCCCGAATGAACAAAGTATGATTAAAAAGCGCCGAGGTTTTATTACTGTGTCTCTGTTGTAAAATTGTATGGTATCAGGAATTCAATCGTGTCGAATTAGCATATCCTTCTAAATCACTCAGTTAAATTTCAGGGCTATTGAAATTCTTTTAACGACAGTGATTTACAAAAAGCCAATCAGGACACAGTAAGAACAATGCTTTTATAATCAGCGCTGAACTCACTGAGGCACAGCCACCAAAACAAGCTCTCTTTTGTTAGGAAAATTTGTCGCTTTAGACAAAAGAATTCTCCGCGATGATTGGTCAATAGTTCATTGTTTCCCTTGCTATTTTCGCAAATCTGTGAACTCCCACTCTTACATTTCCGGAAGCCAAACGGCATTTTGACTTCCGTCCATCAAACCCTTTTAGAGAGGCGTATGGACGTTTTCTAAGTTTCGTTTGCATTTTATGGTGGAAATTTTTAGTTTTGAGGTCTAGCTAGTCCTTATTAGTTCAAAAAAAACCCTCTTAAGGTAATTCCCCTGAAATAAAACTTGTCGTAGAATTTTTTTCTTAATTTGTCTATTTACTATTTAGTATATAAGGAATGAAAATATGAAATAAAAAGAGGGGGTGCCCATGCTCGTTTAGAAACTGTGATGGCGCAAACATACCCCATTTTTAGTGTCTGAGGGCTATTTTGTGAAGGAATACGTGAAACAAGAAAATTGTGATAAAACGCTCACTAATGAAGCAATCCAGTTCGCTTGCAAGTTTGAACAGAACTGTTGGATGCTTTACTACCTAGGACGAACATTGGAATGTTTAATTTCCTGTGCGTGTTGACGCTACTCTTGAAAATGTGCAAAAATGTGCGGCACCGCTCGTGATAATTTGAGTCTTTGGTGTCTCATTTTGGGGCTTTTTATGACGATAGCTCAAAAACTTGTCGTGGAAATTTCTTTAAACTTTTTTTATAACAGAGGAATGATAGTCTTATCAAAATGGTAAAATAAAAAATGGGGGTGCCCAATCTTGTTTTCGCGCAATATCCAAAAAAGCGACTTTTTCTGGGTGTTTCTCGCTCAAATCGGGATATTTAGCTTGCGCGCGCACGCTCGATTGCGTCATTTTCGAACGAATTGATCGCGCGTCCATGCCCAGAACAGCGTGCGCCGTGCAAAACGGGGGAATAACCTTAAAGCCTCCGGGAACCAGAGCTGTTCACTCGGTTGATTGACGGAAGCCAAGCCGCGGTTTATTGGCATTGAGCAAACAGCAATAAAATCTTTGCCTCTCTCTCCGTGTTTCACAGTGAATTTCTGCAGAAACCCATCCATAAGAAAAGCTGAATTTCCCATGGAACACACATGGGAAGTGTTCGGAATTCACATGGATAGCCATGGGAAATCCGAACACTCCCCATTCTTTTAGCATAGAAAATTCAGCTTTTCCCATGGATGGGTTTCTGCATCATCTTTCATCTCGAAAGTAACGATAATCACGAGTAACGTGATATGACAGTGCTCTCTTGTCATGTTATTTTGAAGAAACAAATTCCATTTTTTGTTTCCTGGACTTCCCGCTTGAGCTCCTCCATCATAGAGTCTTTATGCTTCTGTAGTCTAAGATTGAAACAGGGAAGTGTGAGAAAAAAAAATATGAAATTAATTTGAATTAGTGCAGTCTCTTCTAAGACCCTGCCCACACCAACGCGTTTTCGTTGAATCCGTATACTTTTTGATACGGTTAGGCCTTCCGTCCACACTAACACGCTGATCGTTTTCATCGAATCCGTATAACTTTGGAAACGCTCTCGAAAGTTTATCAAAACGAATCGTATACATATAGTTTTAGTGTGGACGGTCGAATCCGGATAAAAATGAAATCGATAACGTCAACTATTTCATTAATATTCATTGATATCACGTTAGTTATCATTGTTTGGGCCAGCGTGGCTAAATAAAACTGTATGTATGTATGTAATTTGAGACTGTCTCAGACAGTCCTTGCACACGCCAACATCAAATAAAAACTGATCGCTTGTTTGGAGCTAAATCTCCCGTCCACACTAACACGCTGCGAATCCGTATCAGTTTGAAAACGAATACTTTTGAAAACGCGTTAGTGTGGACAGGGCCTAAGCCGGGGGACACAAAGTGTAGAGACCTACTGTCTGTTTCACTTTGTGCCCAGGGGCGTAGCTAGGGGGTGGTCCTAGGGTGCCTGTGACCCCCCTTTTTCAGAAGAAAAATACAGTAAACGTTAAGAAAAAAATTGTAAAGCTGGAAAGGGGCATCATACATTTGTACAGTATGACCCCTCCTTTCTTAAATCCTGGCTACGCCCCTGGTGTAGGTTACCCACTATCGAGGAATCTGGAATTACGATGGTCCCTGGTCAGGGTTAAGTTTTGTGAGCCCTGCACTGTGGGCAACTTCAAACTTCCGACTTTAACGTGTGAATGTGAGAGGCGGGAACCTACGGTTTTACGTCCTTATCCGAGAAGAGGTGAAGGTCTAACCAGTTGCAGATCTTTGAACAAAGGCAGTACCTCCTCCTTAATTATTTAAAGACGATAAATAATGGTCCGGCAGGGTTTGAACTCCCAACCTTCCGCACAACATAATTCCGCGCGCCGCTAGCTTGGTACCTTTTCTCTTTCTACGTGACTAACTTTATTGAAAACGTAGCCAGGGCCCCCCCTCCCTCCCCTTTCTCGGGGATTTTCCCATACACTTACTGTATTTGCTGGAGGAAATTTGAGGAAATTTGAAAATTTTCGTCCATGTTTCACTATCCGCCCCCCTCCCCCCCAACCAAAATCCTGGCTACGCCCCTGTATCTACTTACCTTAAAACCTCCGTTACATCGCTATGGCCCATCATGACGATCAGCAGACAATGTTCGGGAGTAGCATCATAGATATCGGAAACCGTTTGGTCAACCTTGCGCAAACTCTCCTGAATGGAAAACATAAAAAAGCTGCACCTCACCGTTGAGGACCTCAGTTTCAGCTACCCACCCTGGGAATTTCTGGTTGTCCCTAGACCCAACCTGGAATTACAGTGAATTTTCACATGAACACCCTGGAAACTGTTTAACCAACTTGGAATTCCATATTTTGGATATTATCCATCCTTAAATTTGGCTGCTGTATTAGAGTACACAACCCCATATTTTTAGGCTGCTCTAGGGCCAATCGTTCTGCAGGTACAGAGGTCCTCAGAGGGGTGCGTAGATGCTATCAAACATGTTAAGACGTAATCCATTTGAAAATCGAGTAACGATTGGAAAACATTATTGGAACAAAATAATTTACATCATAGTGTCTTTTTTGATATCTGATCAAAAATCGTTTCTTAGTACAACACCAAACATCCAAAATGAACCCTGAAGTTTGTCCAAATCCATCCATTTATATAGGTTGACAGCACCATGAAATGAACATCAACAGCCAACGCCATTCCTTCTCGCGAAATTATTTCTCACGTTTCCTTTGGAATTTCTTCTCGGAGTTATTGTCAATTCTTTATTTTATTAAAGATGATACAAACAAGGAAATTGGTTTTGTGGTACTCCATCTAAAAATTGTTTCCACTTTGTGTCAAAATTACCCGATTTATTTGCGGATTTCCCCTTCATTCGAGTTGCGTGCATCTTCACTTCCAAAGGGAATGCTCTATATTTGTAAACGATAGAAAGGCTCGCCTTCCAGTAAGGAACGCGGTAAACAAAATGCCCTCACATGCACCCGTTTGCGCGCCTCTCGTTCCTCTAGCTTTCGAGAGAAAAACGAACGACACAAATGTGGCTAGATCCTTCATATATGAGGCAATTCCAGAAAATAAAGGTACCCCCCCCCCCCCCCACGGGCGGCATTTGGAAATTCCGATGGGATGTGGGGTTTAAGAGCTCGGAATTCTGATTGCAAGGGGGGTTTTCGAAGCTGGATTTCTTTAACCTGCCCGGAATTCTATATGCATAGGGGGGGGGGGGGGGGGGGGGGGGGGTAAACCATTTTGGAAAATCTAGATGCATGGGGGGTCAAAAACTAGTGCCGCCCGTGGGGAGGGTACCTTTATTTCTGGAATTGCCCATGGTTCACTATAGTGTCCTTCTGTATATCCTCGATCTATAAGACATTTATTACGGAGGACACTATAGTGTACTATATATGAAGGATCTACCCAAACGTGGTTACGTAGGAGGCTAGACGCCCAGACTTCATGGGAAAAATCGTAAGGAAAAAAAAAGCATTTTCAGTTCTAAAATCTAAAACACAAAATGTTGACAGTGAGCAATAGACAGATCCTCATTGCTTCTACAGGGTTCATAGGCGCCCCGGAAATCCTGGAATATCCTGGATTTTCATTTCCTTCCTGGAAAGTCCTGGAATGTTAAGGAAAATCCTGGAAAAACTCCTAGAAAATGTTTGAACTCTAATTAGGTTGAATGAGTCAGTCAGATTCGTGAGTCTGTGATTTTGTGCTGCAAATTGTGACACTACCACTGTTATCTTACTGCAACAAGAGTGAATAGAAAAGAAAGTATGTAAATTACCGTAGATCGGTGCGTTTTTTTTATGGGGGGGGGGGGGGGGGGGCATATTTACCCCATAAAAACTCATGCAAAAATAACTAAAGACTTCCTGGAAAATCTGGATTTTTGTCATTCAGAAAGCGTACGAGCCCTGCTCACTTACCTCAAAAGCCTGGATAACGCACGGGTCACTTTTCTCTCTCGCTGCGTTCTCTAAAAGAAGAAAACAAAGAATTGTACTGTGTCTAGTCTAGGTATGACCTCATCCTTAAAGAACCTTCGTTTTAACAAAGATAAATTCATATCTCATCAAAACATATTGTGAGTTCCGCTTTTAGGTAGGTACCTTTTTAGGAGGGGTTATGTACCTTTTTGGAAGTTCTCGATGGTATGGAGATGAATCCAGGTAAAGTCCGATTTGGGGAGTGACTGGAAGCACAGCCAACAATCTGCAATGACAATAAAAAACGTGACGAAATAAATAATGAATGCATCTATTTGTATTATGTTTCAGAGACCTTGCAGTGCCTGTATTAGATCTAGATTACTAATGAAATCTTCTAGTATTATTAACTCACCCTAGACACCTAGACCTTTCACAATAAGTCCAGTATAGCTACACCTTTTTTTCGCTGGAAATTTTGTATTGACAGGCCTTAGAATGGAGGGTAAGCCTTCTTGGAAGACTGAACCTGCCTTCTTGCAGAGCACCAGACAGAGAGAAAGAGAGACTTCCATGTATGATACCATTTATACCTAATATATAGATTAGCCACTGGCTAAAAGCGGAGCTCCCGTTACATATTTATAAGTCCTGCAAAAGATTAATAATGTGACGTTTCGCGACGTCACTTGCTACAGAAAACATTCGTGTTCTCCATTGCCATACTTGCAAATTCAGATTTTTTTTGTGTTGCATTTCAAAGAGCTCCATACCCACATACTCCGGATGTTTTCTTGACTGTACCCAAGTTTGTTCGCCTAGCGATGTTGCCTTCTCGAGATATAGACTTTTCTAGATTTAATAACGTCATCGATGACGTCATGTCACGTGATCTTGGTAGTGCACCCCCTTGCCTCCAAATAAGTTTACCCAAGTTTGTTCGCCTAGCGATGTTGCCTTCTCGAGATATAGACTTTTCTAGATTAATAACGTCATCGATGACGTCATGTCACGTGATCTTGGTAGTGCACCCCCCTTGCCTCCAAAATAAGTTACCCAAGTTTGGTCACCTAGCGATGTTGCCTTCTTGAGATATTGACTTTCTAGTTTTGATGACGTCATCGATGACGTCATGTCACGTGACCTTGGCAGTGCACTCCCTTGCCTCCAAATAACTTTACCCAAGTTTGGTCACTAGCGATGTTGCCTTCTTGAGATATTGACTTTTCTAGTTTTGATGACGTCATCGATGACGTCATGTCACGTGACCTTGGAAGTGCACTCCCCTTGCCTCCAAAATAACTTTACCCAAGTTTGGTCACCTAGCGATGTTGCCTTCTTGAGATATTGTCTTTTCTAGTTTGGATGACGTCATCGATGACGTCATGTCACGTGACCTGGTGGTGCACTCCCCTTGCCTCCAAAATAACTTACCAAAGTTTGGTCACCTAGCGTTGTTGCCTTCTTGAGATATTGACTTTTCTACTTTTGATGACGTCATCGATGACGTTCATGTCACGTGGCCTTGGTGGTGCACTCCCTTGCCTCCAAAATAACTTTACCCAAGTTGGTCACCTAGCGATGTTGCCTTCTTGAGATATTGACTTTTCTAGTTCGATGACGTCATCGATGACGTCATGTCACGTGGCCTTGGTGGTTCACCCCCTTACCTCCAAATAACTTTACCCAAGTTTGGTCACCTAGCGATGTCGCCTTCTTGAGATATGACTTTTCTAGTTTTGATGACGTCATTCCGGACGAACGGACGAACGAACGAACGGACGAAACGAACGCACAAACGGAAGTCCATGACAGAATCGTTGGAGCATATACACTTTTTTTTGTTCCTTTTTCTCCTGCATGTAGCTATGGGGCTCCGCTCGCGGGCGCCTTCGGCGCCCGCGGGAGCTCCGCTATTACACGCATGCTTGATCTTCAAAGTTCTAGCTCTTCGATTTCGATGTCATCATTACGTGGAACAAAGCAGAACAAAGTTCGACTCAGAAAATGAACCAGTTCGGCCACGATCGGGAGAAAATTTTCTTTGACCGGCTGGGAGTCGATCCAGTGCGTGAGAGGGTAGCGCCGTAACGACGAGGCAGGGGGGGGGGGGGGGGGGGGAGTAGGCAGCAAGGCCTGTTGCTATCCCCTCCTCCCCCTATGCTGAGCCCTAAGTGCAATCTTAAAAACAGTGGATCTCTACCTCCGTAATATCCGTAGCAGGTATCACGTGATGACTTCCGCTCGAGTACAGGCGTGCAATCCCTGGAGAGTCGATCATGGTACCTGAGAAAAATAAGAAGAAAAAAGAAACAAATTTGTCACATTGGTATCGAAACAAATATTGCTATTTTATCTTTAAATAAAATAAATGTTGGTCAACTGCAAAGCTAAACGCTGCAGTCAATGGATTTTCGTTAGCCATTTTGCTCTCGACAGAAGAGGTTGATCAGGTACAAATCCACAAGGAGTCTGCATGGTCCTTCCAAAGCCTCGTCAAGAAAATGGCTAGAAAGGTAAAGCGTAGATGGGGAAGAAAAGAAAGAAGAAGAAAATTTCTGTGGTCGAAACAACTGATTTACCTTTCATGATTTTTTCAACAAAAATGTACTTCCGAGGATATTAAGCAATTGTTGGACGAGGTTTTTGTGATATCCGGAATAACAATCTCGAGACAAGTGGAATCAGGCGAGGCCGTAAGGCCTAGACCCATGATGCATTGCGCGCGTAGAACCAAGAATCAGCTAGCTGACCCTCAAATTACGCGAATTCCAAAGTAAAGTGCGCGCTCTTAGCCAATCAGAATCGAGATAGTGAGTACAATGTATTATAATCACTGTTTTGTGTCGCGCGAGGAGAGCTTCGAGTCAATCACAAACCTTTCTAGGCAATATTGGCAATGTTTCACATTTTATCCTACTGTTGATGGACACTAAACAACTATCCCCCTCAGGGTCGATGAACAGCAGGACTTAGTATCACCCAACTAGTGGATTATTGCCAACGCTGCATTCTGATTGGCTACGCTACTAGGGGACTATTATCAATAGACCTCTAGTAGCGAAAGCGCCGTTTTTGAACATGAAAAGAATGGCGGCCGCTTCTCGTTTAGTCGAGGTTTCTGGTGATTTGTTAAAACAATTTTTCATTTTTTTTGTCTAACTAGTTGTGTGATACTAAAACAATTAGACCTCTCGCCTCAAGGGCCACGGGTCAATAGCCATTCGGCCTGCGGCCTCATGGGCTATTGGCCCGTAGCCCTTGAGGGCGAGAGGTCTAATTGTTAAATATACCTCGACGCTTCGCGTCTTGGTATATATCATCCTCTATTCATGTTCCTTTGGAGAATAGTTGTATAAAATTGCTATAGGATAAATTTCCGCGTTACAAATGGTCTAACTGAGAGTGGTAACAGAAAAAAAAACCAAATAAATACTTACATTGCTTTTCGCCTCTGGATAGTCTCACAAATAATCTACAACACACAGATAAAAGGATAAAAAGCTTAGGAAATGAAAGAGATTTGTTCTTAATCTTATACACTTAAGGAGGCTGCCTACAATATTTTCTGCCCTCAACACCCAATCTTGTATGCCTGCTGTTCAGGCTCGAAAACCTGTACCAGTCTGAACTTTCACATGGTTACCCTGAAGGGTTTGAACTTTATTGTAGTGTGCATTTTGTTGTGATCGGAGTTGCTATAGCAACGTTGTAACCACGCCCTTGTTTATAATTAGCAGCCATCAGACGCGTTGCGCGACCTAAACTTTTAAAATGACACCCCCTTGCACTAATCCCTGAGTAGCTAACATTAATCACAGCAAGTTTGGAGAGCATTCATTGGGCCAATTTTATGTTATTCGAACGGACTTTTCAGCCTCCAAAATGTCAAAGTTAATTATGCCGCCAAGATTTCCTTGAAAAAGAATGGCTAATATCTGCTGAATTAAATATCTTTGCCGCCGGAATAATCTACAAACCCAAGGCAATGTACCAGCCAATTTCACTCTTAGAATGCTTCCGATTTTGTTTGGCATGTGTTCAAGCAAACTGCAAAATTTGAGAAATTATATTATAAATCTTACGTTTGTTATAAAATTTACACTTTTCGCCTCTGACAAAAATCTCATATGTTAATGTTTTTGATACTTCCGTAAATTATTCTTGAATATATACCAAAGATAACCCTCCAAGTCTTGAGTTCATTGAAGTATTTAAGGCACCGAGAAAAAATGCTAAACTTCACTACTTTCACTTGTTGTAGCTTTCACGTGGTTTTCCCTGTAATCAGTGAAGCGAACTACATTCCATCATGGGAATCAAACGATTGCTTCTATGGCTCAATGATTTCTCCGCGCAGTTTGCCGTCACGCTTGTTAGGGAAGCGGCAAAGCGTATTAGAGTCATGGCCCATGAAAACTACAACACGCTGGAATGTAGTTCGCTTCACTGATTACAGGAAAAAACCACGTGAAAGCTACAACAGGAGAAAACAAAGTACAATGACAAAAACTGGCTCGAGCAAACCGAAAGAAAGTTCAGACTGGTACAGGTTTTTGAGCCTGAACAGCAGGCATACAAAGATTGGGTGTGTTGAGGGCAGAAAAAATTGTAGGCAGCCCTTAATGACTGCCTCCCGAGGGAAACATCAGTTTTGTTTCCCGAGAATCTCGATGTTTCCCGAGACGAAGTCGAGGGAAACATCGAGATTCGAGGGAAACAAAACTGGTGTTTCCCGAGGAAGTAGTCATTAAGTGTTTTGTTATATAGCAGAAAATATACTGCAATTATTAAGTCAAAACAAATGTATTTCAAGAATGAAAAGAGAAGTTACAAAGTTTGCGCGCGACTGCATCATGTAAAGGGAAAACACTCATAAACAACACAATTTTCTTGCATTAGCAAAAACTTTATTAGCAAAGGTTTTTAGAAAGACTCGCGTGTTTACAATAAACTTTCTCTTTTTTCCCGCTCTCAAACGCGACGCGCGAAAGCAATATTCCCCGACCAGTCAATAATTTTTCGAAATATTGACTGATCGGGGAATATTTGATTTGTACTTCACCACGTGATTTAGCCAATAAGAGCACACGCTCGGTTGGAGTGAGCACTCGCTATATAACAATGGTAAATATTCATTTCTCCTGAAATAGGCAAGTTCTCGCGTTCAGTTGCATCATGGGAGATCGGGGCAAGATTGTGGGAATAATCCAGAATCGTAGCGGAAAGCCAAATAGACTGGATTTGTCAATTTATCACACACGCGTAAAGAAGTGGTGGTACCAATGATTAAAGACCTTCGGAAAACTTTCCAGGGGAGGGTGTATTGGACTCTGGAAATTCCAAGGGAGGGGGTGTGTCTGGCGCTTTGAAATTCCAAGGGGGAGGTGTAAAAAGGTGACTTTCCAGGGACATTTTATCCCAAAATAGATTTTCCAGGGGTATTTTGCCAGAAAGAATGAAAATGCCAGGGGAGGGGGTCCTTTATGAGGCTGGAGATTCAAGGGGACGGGGTCTGATTTGAAATTCCATTCCAGAGGAGAGCCTCTTTTTAAGGGAGGTCCTCAACCCTCCCGGGGGGTTTAAAAATGCAATCAGCCATTGGTTGGTCGGAGAATGTATGAAAAATATGTTTGTAGAAATGAAGCTCACGGCTGAAAGTATGGACTTGAACCGATTTGGGACGTGTCCTGAAACATGAGTCCTAAAACAGCTTTCAATTTCCCAACGCAGGGCTCGACACTGCGACTATATGGTCGCCAATGGCGACTAAATTTTGGGCTTGGCGACCAAGATTTTAGAGCTAGTCGCCAAATGGTACCCCATCTTTCTGAGTTCAGCTGAGATCTACGTTTATGTGGCGACTAAATGTTTAAATTAGTCGCAAATGGCACCTAGCGAAAAAAGTTAATGTCGGGTCCTGTAACGATTCTGAATATTTTCCGCCACTTTGCCCTGATGAAGCACCTAAGAGCACGAACTCAGTATGAGGGATTCTATTATACAACTCTTACCCTTCTTTTTCTTTTTTGGGAAAACCAAAAGAAGGACCTGAAAATAGAGATCAGGATGAGAAAGCGAACAAACAGACTAACATACGCAAGAAACGAGATATGGACAAGACATGTAATCATACCATTTAGAAGTTTGAGTTTGACAAGTTCCATGCACGTCTTTGCGTCCTCAATAGAACAATGTCCGTCTTTTCCTTCTTGGATATCTTTTCTTAAAATACAGTATGTAGAAATTACACATCTCACTTTTTTTCTTACACACTGGGCCCACAGTAACTGGCTAACGCTGTTCAACCTGCCAAATATTTCTTTTAGTTTCTTATCTTTACGTAGGTGTTTTTATATGCCATTTTCTTATATGTATTGTAAACATAATGGCAAAGCTATAAAAAAAAATAAAAATAAACAAACAAATAAATAAATAAATATATAAAAAAAACAAAGAAATAAATAAATAAACAAATATACATTTGGAACGGTTTATAGTTACTGACGATAAGCATTAAAACATTAGCCCACGAGAGTACAGCATAAACGCAAAATGGTGAACTTTAAGTACGATTTGCTGTAGCAGTTGAAAGCAAACTAGTCTGAATTTCTATCGTTTCTTTTCTATCTAATGGTCCGGCTCTAACACGAACAGGTGATCAAGAACTGGATTTTGCTGAGGATTCCATGAAAACGCACGCTCCCATCAAGCAAACAAAAAAAGTACAAGAGCCAGACACCAAAAACGGGTCGAACAAGGCGTACATTGTGTTATCAAAGGACCCCGAATCATGGTTTGGCAGTGATTATATTATAGTTTTTACAGACAAAAAAAAAAACTGAGAAAAAGCAGAATTAATTATATATTTTTCGGGTGATCTGTCGTCACAATACGCGCATACTCCAGCCATCCTATTAGGTAACTATTTAAGAATATGTAAAGGTAAAAAAAAGGTCCGATGGATCTAGAAATATCGAGATTATATACGATTTGTTTTCGAAGTTTAGCCTTCGCTGACCATTGTTACGGGACGAGATTTCTCTGATTTGAGAGATGCGCATGACAGCTGCGCAGTTGCATGCAGGCTCCCTTTAAGCGAGGCAAATCATCATGAAAATAACATATGCTCGGGTGTTGCGATAAAAAGGACTCTGCCCTGAGCCAGATAAAGCACAAAAAGGAACACTTTTAAGAATACGTATGTGAGAATACGTATCTGTCTGCAATACATACTTGAGATACGTCTTGGAGAGATGTCTAAGGGCAGACTTGAAGTGCCGTCCTCGCCCGTCAACATATGCCACAGATGTGTCTATTACTCTTCTGTGATACATCTAAGGAGTAATAAAAACAGGTGTAATAGGTTCACAGTTAAAGGCGGTCTCTCATGGCACGCCGTGCTATGCGAGACCGCCGTTAACAGGGAATGCATTGGCTAACTCGTGGGTAAAATGCTTGGACATAAGGAATTCAATTATTTTCTAAACATGGTGATAAGACATCCTAAAGGCCAAAGAACCTTGGAGTGTAAGTAGTTCAGGAAAGACGGAATTTTAACTGCAAATATAGGATCCATCATTTGTTCGGTACGTTTTAGAAACCAACGTTAAAAATAGCAAATCAATCACCCGATGGTGATGATCATGGCAACGACGACGTCAGTAGTATAGCAGGTACGGAATTAACCATTTTTCAGAATACAAATTTTCTGCAGGAACATTTAATAAGCTGCCGTAAATCATATTTTCTAGGAAGGAAACACTAATGTAAGGCCAGAATATTTATTGAGCCAGCGTGATTGGTATTCTCAGAGCGCACTGGATTTCCAAATGAAGTCAGGGCTCCGCAATTGGCTCCGCGCAAAAGAACAACAGATTTCCAAAAATAACCGTTAGGTTATTAGGTGTTAAGATTAAGGTCGTTAGGTGTTAGGGTAATATTCTTGGATTGCATGTGACGTCACCGGCGGCCACGCTGGTGGTATAGAAAAAAAGAAAGTTTATTAGTTCCCTTCGTTCTGGGCACCAGCATGGCCATCACGCTTTTGTTAGAAATGAATGCAATACAATAATTGCTCAATAGCACGCGGGTTCGTAAGAAAAATTCAAGATTTTACATTGACGTTGCAAAGTAAATCGCGATACATATTCATAGAAATCTATAATGGTTTGTTTGTACCTTTAGCGCTCGAAGATCGAACTCTAGTGAGTGTCCTACCAATATGGCATCACTCGGTAGAATCCTCTGTAGTTCTTGTTGGACATCTTCCAGTTTAACGGTAACACCATCAAGCATGCCAGGCGTGATTCCACTATACCTAACATACGGAACAAAGCGAACGTTTATAGCGTATTCATTCAAGGTATCGGTATTTGAACGTCAACGCATCCAAACTATCGTTACTAAGACAGAGTTTATACTGGTTCTTGTCTATTTTTTAACTTGCATCCGCCAAGTCGATGAACGATGGTGAGAAAACGGAAAGTCGGAAGTCGAAGAAAGTTATAAACCTCCTACGGACTTGCAACTCGCTTATAAATACTAGTTACCCTTACAAGATTAGTGGCTAGAAGTCACTACCCATGAAAATGACCTAGGAGTCTACGTGAGCTCGGACCCACGTGGTCCAAATACACGCTTCACCAGTGCGCCAAGGCCAACAAGCTCTTGGGTTACCTACGAGGTGTGCGTTTGAAATCACCAACTCAAGCACACGTCGAACTCTATACTTAGCTGTCGTACGGCCAGCACTGGTTACGCTACCCAAGTCTGGACTCCGCAAACAACTGAACTAATCAAGCGTATTTAGCGCGTTCAGCGACGCGCCACCAAATTTATTCTTAGCCTCCCATCATTCCTCTGTAGTGAAAGTTACCAGGACAGACTAATGTCTTGCAATCTCTTACCACTGTCTTACTGGCATGAGCACTTAGATTTGACTTTCTTTTTCAAAACCTATTAATGGAATCGTTTGCATATCTCCTGATTTTCTGCCTGCACGTGTCTGTCCAGCAAGACTTACTAGATCTACAGCAATGTAATGAACTTCCGGCTTAAATGTCGAACTTTACATACCAGAACTCTTATTTTGTTAGAACGTCTAGAACTTGGAACTGTCTGCCAGCCCAGCTCAGACAAGACACTCTATCGCTCAACCAGTTTAAGTCAATGCTTACTGCTTACTAAATATAAATTTAGCCACTGGCTAAAAGCGGAGCCCCCGGTTACATATTTGTCTGTATTAATGAGACAAAACATTGTACATAAGCACTTGTCAATTAGATAATTTCACCCAAGTTTGGTGTCTCAGGTTCATCCCTTCCAAAGATATAAACCTTTTCTCGTTTGATGACGATATCGATAACGTCATACCACGTGACCACGCAGTTGCACCCCCCTTGCCACTTAGACAACTTTACTCAAGTTTGGTTGTCTGAGGCTCATCCCTTGGCGAGATATATTTTCTTCTATGATGACGTCATCGATGACGTCATACCACGTGACCAAGACATTACACCCCCTTGCCCCTTAGACAACTTTATCTAACTTTGCTTGTCTGAGGATCATCCCTTCTCGAAATATATTATTTTTCTTCTATGATGACGTCATCGATGACGTCATACCACGTGACCATGCCGTTGTACCCCTTGCCACTAAGACAACTTTACCCAAGTTTGGTTGTCTGAGGTTCATCCCTTGGCGAGATATATTTTCTTCTATGATGACGTCATCGATGACGCATACCACGTGACCAAGACATTACACCGCCTTGCCCCTTAGACAACTTTATCTAACTTTGCTTGTCTGAGGATCATCCCTTCTCGAAATATATTATTTTTCTTCTATGATGACGTCATCGATGACGTCATACCACGTGACCATGCCGTTGCACCCCCTTGCCACTTAGACAACTTTACCCAAGCTTGGTTGTCTAAGGTTCATCCCTTGGCGAGATATATTATTTTCTTCTATGATGACGTCATCGATGACGTATACCACGTGACCATGCCGTTGCACCCCCCTTGCCACTTAGACAACTTTACCAAGTTTGGTTGTCTGAGGTTCATCCCTTGGCGAGATATATTATTTTTCTTCTATGATGACGTCATCGATGACGTCATACCACGTGACCATGCCGTTGCACCCCCCTTGCCACTTAGACAACTTTAGGGGCCGAGCATTTGACTTCTGGGGGGGGGGGGGGGTGGATCATTTTGAAAAAAAATTTCCTGCACAGCATTTTGTCATAATCCCCAGCTAATTTTACGAAATAAATATCCTACAATATCTTAGAGACGTAAAAAAAAATCTTGCAAAAAAAATCATCCACCCCCCCCCCCCCCCCCACCCCCCCCCCCCCCCCCCCCCCACCCCCCACCCCAAAAAAAAAAGTCAAATGGTCGGCCCTTACCCAAGTTTGGTTATCTAAGGTTCATCCCTTGGCGAGATATATTATTTTCTTCTATGATGACGTCATCGATGACGTCATACCACGTGACCATGCCGTTGCACCCCCTTGTCACTTAGACAACTTTACTCAAGTTTGGTTGTCTGAGGTTCATCCCTTCTTTGACTTTATCGTCAAATAGAGCATAGAGCACTTGTGATGTTGGGAGAGACACTCGAAACATTTTAAAATTTTACAACGTTCTCCTGTCTCTCCCAACATCACGCGTGCTCTATGGCGCCGATAAATTCATAAAACGTTGTGCTCTAATGCTTAATTATACAACGCTACAGAAAATTAAAGGCAACGTTTTACGTAAATGCAGTGCATGATGGGAAGGTTGAGTGGAATACCGACGAATATGCAACGTCATTTCTGCATTCTGATTGGTTGTATTTAATCTGCGACCTGGTATAAAGAACATTAAGCCGTGGCTAAACTAGGACACATGTAGCGCGCACCATTGTAGCCGGGACACAAGAAATGTTTCAAGTCAAGAGATACACGCGTGCGATGTTTCCCAGTTTAGCCACTCGGGGAAACATGTAGGACACAAATGTGCTCGCTACATGTGTCCTAATTTAGCCATAGCTTTACATTACATAGTGCTCATCTCATACTTTGTGACGTAATCGACAATAGGCCTGTCAGGTTTGACTAGAGAGTCATAAACACTTCACAATGCTCATTCACGACAGACACTCTCGTCAGCTCCCGTCCTTCTGAGGACCTGCACTGTAAAACAACAATTACAAGTTACTATTACGCTTTTATAAACGCGGGTGTAATGGGGTTAAAAACGGTACGTACTACCGTCGGGGTACTTTTTCGCTAAAATGGCATAATTTCGCGACAAATGGTCGTATCTTTACAAATTTGATCTCCGTTTCAAGTTATGATTAACACATTAGGTAATCCGTAACCTTAAGCTTATTGTCGCGCGATTATTAGGTAAAATAATACAGTGTTAAGAGCCAGGAAGAGCAAAACATGGTTTCATAATTATGCGAACTTTAGAGCGGATTTCACATGACTGTCAAGGCTTCTTATGTAATTGCGATTGCTTGCGTTCTCATTGGCTACTCATTTTTCTCGGCCAATCAAATTCTGCAGTAAATAAAATTGTGTAATTACTGTGTAATTGGTTCGGCTTGCAATTGGCTGAGAAAAAAGCCATTTAGGTGCAAGTCGTGATTTCTCTCGCATCTGATTGGCTAGCGATTGCTCAATTGTAATTGTTTTCACGATGGTCATGTGAAATCCGCTCTTAATCAAATACCAAACTGCGTTTTGGTGTCAGTACGTCTTAAAGAGCCCGTGTCAGCCGTTTCGTTCGATATTAGAAGACAATTACGTGTAGAAATATATTAATAAACATCTAAAAACAAAGTTTCAGATTTGGTTTACCAAATTCAATCAAGAACATTGCTATATATTGTCTAAATCAGCCGATGGAAATGGATGCTTTCTCCGACTTGGTATGTTGCTATGCTGTCAAAATGGCGGTTGACACGGGCTCTTTAATAGTCGAGATAGGCTTTACGCCCCCTTTGCGGGATGTTGTTGGTAGCTAATTTTGGTTTAGTAAACCACCTGTAATCAAAGTTTGCATTTTGTGCTGGAATTATGTAATGGTACGAGCTGACATGGAAGAACAATTTACGGTCATTCCAACAACTGCTTTCTCCAACAACTGCTTTCTCTTTCAACTGATTGTGCTTTCTCAAGATGTCTCACCATTTCACAGTCGATCGCAAAGAGTGGTGACGAACGTGACGAGGCCACTTCATCTGCCTTACAAAAAGGCACATATGCTGAAAAGAAGTAACCAGAAAATATTAGAAGAATACACCTGCAGGATGTGGCCTTAGCGTATTTTGTTTCACGACCGTCTTATGCCCCGGGAAACTAATCACCACAGGAAGCCCAAGAGATCCGTCGTAAGCGGCATACTCTGAGTGACAGCACGAACCAAACACCGAAGCGTCGCATTGGAACCAAGATTTACATTCCTCTTGGGATCTTACATTTTACATACATCTGTATACAGAACTTACAGATTGTTGGCTACCTAATTCAGGGTGGGTATTATGCCGCAAATCCAGACTGAATAGACCTTGTTCCGCTTGAGCGGGGACCCTGTGGTTTGTTTTAATATAAATGAATTTTTTCATGCATTAGAAGACAACAAAAGATATTTTTCTGCATGAGTGTCAGGTAGGGCAACAAACCAAGCAAATCCACAGCGCCCCGCTCAAGCGGAAAAGGTATATACCTTGATCTTTAGAGCAGAACTGTTAATCATTTGAAAAATTGAGTATGACCACTTCCCGTCTCCAGTAGTTGTTTTGCGTCCCCCATAGACAGGTCAGGTGCTGTGCATTGAGGTAAATAACCTCATCCGACAGAGGCAAGCACAGAGAGTAGAGGCGAACGGGTTACACCATTCGGCCACTAGTACTTCCCTACCCAGTTAATGGTGTGGCGATGTTAGCATTTTAAAAATTTGAATCACTTCAAATAGTTACCGTTATTAAGAGCAGTCGTTTCCTCATAGCAAGGTGGTGGGTATTCATTTGCTTTAAGTTGTTCTTTAGACATCAAGTATTGTTCTCTGTTTTCATGTTCCATATCTGAAGAGAATAATTAATTACATATAATTACTTCCTGTCAACACTTTCAGGTGAACATTGCCCACGACCAGTTCAAGAGTTTTTCAGAGATAAACCCAACGTTTCTCTATTCATGATTTAAATAACTGTAAGTTTCTGTAAGTATTATTATAACGACATTGTAAACGAACTCACGAAAAGAATTTGTTTGGATTGGGTTTTATAAAACTTGTATTGTATTGGCTGCAAACAGTGTGCCAGTTGAAGAAAAAAAAATCAAAGGGAGGTCAATTATTAATTTTTGGTAAAAATCAATCGTTGCATTGTGACCCGCGTTTTCAAAATATCGTTTTGTTTTTTGCTTTGCAGTTTCTCAAGTCAAATCTCATGAGCCAATCAGATTCTTGCCCTGATTCGCCTAGTGCAGTCACCTGGCTTTCTGTCGCGACGATGTCTGGTTTTAGTTCAGAGGGAAGCCAGTTGACTGCACTAGGCAAAACAGGGCAAGAGTCTCATTGGCTCAGATATTTGATTGGCGGAACAGCAAAGTCAAAAATAAAAATAATAATTTAATGTTTTTGAAGACGTGGGTCGCGATGCAACGGTTTTAGCTGTAAAAAAAAACGATTGTTTTGACGTCTTGTGGGTTTTTAAGGGAATACCTTCGTGTAGCACTTGTAGCTCCTCCATTTGCGCATTATTCCTTCTTCTCTTCTCTCTCTTTGATAATGGTACAGACAGAAGATTGACGTGAGGATATTCAAATCCCTGTTCGGATCCACCAGCTTTGGTAGGAGCAGCCTGAATCACACACAAAATAGATAATAAATGAAATGGCAACTCATCCCGAAAAATCATCATGAAAAATGTAAATATATAAATAAGTGAGAAAAAACTCGGATAGTGGAAAATATTTTCAAACTGGTCCATTGGATTTTCAAGAGGTTTCGCTAAAGGATGGCTCATGAAAATATGGCATTTACGGCAGTCCACCAGCTTTTGTGTAGATTACAGAACATTGAACATATCGAGCAAGTTCGATGTACACCTTATTCAATAACTTTGCAGTTCAACCAATCAAACTATCTGAGCCAATCAAACTATTACCCTGTTTCGCCAAGTGCAGTCAAGTGGCTTCCTTTTGAACTAAAACCAGACAACGTCGCGACAGAAAGCCAGGCGACTGCACTAGGCGAAACAAGGCAATCTGAGTGGCTCATAAGGTTTGACTGGCGAAAGCAAAGCAAAAATCAAATCGATGTTTTGAAAATGCTGGTCGCGATGCAAAGATTCAAATATTATCAACTTTTATTGTAAAACTGGAGGGCGATTTCAAATGTTGCAGGAAGTTGTTTTGTCACAGGGTGACGGCCGCTTCTGGTTATCATGTACTTACCAAAGTGAATTCTCTGCTAATAAATGGAAAACATTTCTCGTTATCCACAAAGTCTGCTTCCCCAATAGCACTTAACAATACAAATACAGTCTTCTTCAATTTTGAGAAACACTTAAATTTGCACCAGCTTGGAGGACGAGATTGGGATCCTCCCAACACAGAATACATAATCAACTCTTGAATGTCAAACATTTTCAGTCTGGGTGACTGAGACTTTGACCTTTCTCCTCTTGAACCAAAGAGCTTGTTAAGCTGTAGATGAAAAATAGGCCTTTTCTCGTTTGTCTTCACAACCTATAAAAAAAAAATACACACACAAATCAATCAATCAACCAATAAAATAATACACAAGGTGGCTCTTCTTCCTTTGTTGGATCTAATCAGTATGCAACTATTTCAGAAAAGGTTGCACCGTCACAAACTGTCTGTTGTAGCTTGCGGTGCAGCATGGGAGAAACTAAGAAGAATGGAATTCTCGTGTTCCCAACACAACATTTATTGCCAGCGATGTATTGTAGAATCTTTTGACATAAACAGGGTGATAAGTATGGCTTTATCCTGAAAAACAGTGTTCATGATTCTGTTTTGGTATACCTATTTGCTCCCATGACTCACCGCAGGCTAGAACAGACAGTTGTGGTGGTGCAACCTTTTAAGGCACTGATCACAGCTAATGATAACTAATGATTACAGCCAATCAAATGGACTAAAAGGCCGATTTCTAATGTCGCACTCTGCACATTGATTGGCTGACATCGTATTATATGGTCTCGTTGCCACTGGAAAAATCTCGAAAGTCACGAAGAAACGAAGCATTTCCCCTCGTTGGAAAAGTAACTAACTCTGGAAACTTGAACAAAGTTGTTGAGGGTCTACACATGCACTAATGCAAACAGGGTGCGTTCAGATTCGTTGAATTTCTACTAGCTTAGACCAGCAGTGGTACTTGAGTCATCAATTAACACGGCGAACTGAAGTGGGTTATGTCATGAAACCCAGCCATGTGATGCAACATTGCACCCCACTGGTGCATGGTGTTGATAAAATTGATAACACGAACAAAAAAGTTCAACATTTTTGACTGATTTTCACTTCGATATTGTATATAGTAAGAAGAGATCTTGCCTGCATGTGTTTATGGAAAGAATTCACAAACAGCAAAGAATCAAAGCGTTCTGCATCTCTCCCGGTGGTCATCTGCAAAGATGCTCGCTTCAATAACATCGTCCAGATTCGCCGTGGTATCTAGATAATTTTGCAAGTCTGAACGCACCCACATACTGCTAAGTTTCACATACATGCCATCACGCATAAAGATGGTGAGATGCATTTGTATGGAAGGCATTTTTATAAATAGGGAGAATTACCTTTTCTTCGTTGCTTCTTGCATCCAGCTTTTCTCGTTTGTTGCTTTAGCATCAACACAATGTTTTTCATAACGCCTCTAATTATCTCCTTCTTGTTCAGTTTTTCCCCTTCATCAATTTCTTCCTTTTGATGACAATCTACTTCAGCATTGATTCCATTTACTGACTTCTTCTTCAAGGTTTCGTCATTAAAAGATTTGTTCCCCTGCCAATCTTTGCATGGACTCCAGCTGTACACTTCCTGGACATTTTATTTTTCCTGGCCTTTCTACTGTTTATTCTCTTTTTTGTCCCTGTCATGTAAAAAGCGCACAATATATCATATCCCAGAACACAGCACACACATACAATATGATGCACCATGCCATTACCTTACAGATCGATTTCAAACTGGTAAAACATTTATTTGTAATGAAAATAACACACTGTTACTCACACCTGGCAAGAAAAGTACTAGGATTTTAAACCTTCACTATTCTATTCTTTTCCATGCATACAATTTTATTTTGCAGACTGCATCTTAGAAATCAGACATCTCACAACTGTAAACTGAATGTAGATAAGGAATTAACCTTGTGTGAAAGCTGAAGTGCTCCTAAAATATCCCATGTGTGCTTCTGAGCGTTAGCCTTAGTAAGCGGGAGAAAGAGAAAAAATATCTGAAAAGAGGGATTCGAACCCACGAACTCCGGAATTGTACATTCGATTGGACAAATCACAATCTCATGGTACCTATGCACAAATTTATTTTCACTTTTTTTACCTCCATTTCTCTCTTTTCCATCAATGACATCGCTGCTAATCAGAGTTTGTTCTCTTCTTGCTCGTTTCTTGGACCATCGGCTACTAGATGTATCCTGAAAAATGTTAATATATAGATTTAGGCACTGCCTAAAAGCGGAGCTCGTATAAATACATTACTGTCATCGAGGTATCAACTTTTCTAGTTTCATGATTTTGTCATAGTTATGCCACATGACCTAGGTGGTGCAGCCCCTTGCCTCTAACAAATCTAACCTAACTTTGGTCACCTAGCAATGCTGCCTTCTCGAGATATTGACTTTTCTAGTTTTGCTGGCGTAACTGATGATGTTATGCCATGTGACCTTGGTGGTGAAGCCCCCTTGCCTCTTACATAGTCTAACCTAACTTTGGTCATCTAGCGATGTTCCATTCTCGAGATATTCAATTTTCTTTCTTGATGGGAACTCTGTGGTGGTGGCTACTATGTTGGACGGACACCACCAGCGCATTCAAAAATCAGATTCCTACATAAGTTATTCTCTTAACTATGGAGCATCCGCTGGCGTGCTTCCTGCTCCAGAGCTCTGCTATCAAACATAGATGTGATGTTCCATTACTGGTAGAAACAGTTGAAGCCTCCACTTTTATAACTACTGATATTACTAAACCGGCCCATCACAAGCGAGCTCTATGCAAATGCATATTTGATCAATCGAAATAGTCACACGAGTTGACCAACGGGGGTAGCAACAATCGATCGAAATAAAAAAATTGATTGCTCATTCATAGTGGCTTTGGGAAGGTTTAGTGATTTCAATAGTAGGAGCCATTGGTGGATACATGTTCGTTTTAAAGTGTGGATGGTTGTCATGTGACAGGAAAAGTGGCAGACGAATGAAATGGGCAGGCTTGGGTTTCTTGTGATTCCTGGCTTAGGTGTTATGTCCATGACTGTAGTGGGTGGTGGTATGAGTCACTAGTTGGTGGTGGGTGGGGTCACTAGTGGGTGGTGTCACTAGTAGGCTGTTGTCACTAGCGGGTGGTGGATGGGGTCACTAGTGGGTGGAGGATGGGGGGTTCCTGATGGGTGGTACTAGTGGGTTTTGGTGGGGTCACTAGTGGATAGTGGGTGGTATCCCTAGTGGGTAATGAGTGGTGCACTGGTCACTTACGAGAGCGGTCGCACAGACAGCTTCGACTGTATTTCAAATTTTTTTGGTCACCATGGTGAAATGAATTTCAATTCAAAAGAGTTCAAAATAACTTTTTTCACCCGTATGAAGTTGTATGTTACTCATATGTTACTCGTTTGCACTCCTATGTTACTCCTATGTACTTGTATGTTACTTGTAGTACTTGTACGTAGTCAATATGTTATGTGTTTTAGTCTAGATCGGATATTTGAGGTATTGCATATTTGAATGACACTGCGAGCAACAATCTTGTAACATAATGTCTCAATCAATTCTGGCGCTGATCATGCTCCTGGGACACCATGAGACATTTGCACAACACTGGGGTGATTTGTAACCAAATGCTGGAATTGACTGATACATACAGCTATTTCCAAAAACGTTGTCGGAAGCCGTATGTGCCCAGACCGCAAAGTTGTCTAGGTAGGAAATCTTCAATCAGCTCACTGCTTGAGTATAATGCTAATGAACTACTCGAGACATTAAGCACCAGTCAATTGACAACCCCGCACCCCTCCATTCGCGCATTAGCGGGGCATTCACCTTTTTGGCAAGTGAAAGGCAGTGAGCGCCTCTGTTTGCGGGGACAATCTGAGAGGTGAATGCACCGTCTCCAGGGTAACAATTAAGAGTGAATGCGCTCCTTGCCCAACAAATTTAGAAAAATAACACAAAGGATTTTTACTCACTGAAAAGAGTGCAGCCGATCGCAAAGCGCAATGAAACCATATTTTATTACTTGCATGTACTTTCGCTAGTGTAGATTAAAATTTAATACGTGTAATTCAAGTAACACAAATCTGTATTTGTCATGTCTTTTGTGAAGTAAGGGGCTGTTCATATATATGTAGGTGAGACAGCCCGGAAAGCAGGCTGTTTTCTGTTGTGTTGTGTACTATGTGGAAGCTGTGAAAGAAAGCTCATTTCCCGCCCAACGGGGCAGTAATGTGGTGTGAATTCTGTACGAAAGCCCCGCTAGTACCCCGCTAATGCGCGAATGGGGGGGTGCGGGGCTGTCAATTGATGGTGCATTACAGCTTGAAACAAAGCTCTCTTTCGTAGAATTTAGCACTCAGAATAGGATATTTAGTTCTACCCATACTGCTTTTCGGCCTGGGCACGTAGGCTCAGCTCATACAAGGCCGACAACCTTGATTGAAATAGCTGTAAACGCAAGTCCTACGATAACATGTACTCATCCCTGATTGACCAGTTGCTGAACTGTTTCATATGCGATTGTCTGTATAAGTGTATTTACTGTGTGTTTAGTTCTCGACACCCATCTAAATCTGCTCTAACTTACGTGTAAGCTTAGACAGTGCTTAGCTATAATTTTTACACGGAGTGTACCTCGTTGACTCTTGGAACTCGTTGGTTATGGCCTCACTGTTACCATCGTCTTCGACCTTTCGCTTCAGTTTTCTCTTCCTCCCCATGTCAGTACCACCGTATGAAATAAAAATGTGTTAAAATTACTTTTAAGATACCCCAATTTCATAAATTGAGGGGAACATAGGTCAAGAAAAAGCTACAAAGTTCGATGCGCGACTGCGGCCATGTTGGACGTCGGACAATACGGGAACCTAAACCGAGACACAGGAACCCCAATTTTCCAAAAACTTCCAATTAATGTTACCTGATTTCAATTAAAATCATTTCATTTTCCTTCTAGAGACAGATAAATAGAGCGACGAAGCGTTCTAATATTTCTTGGTAGAAAAAAAAGTACAATGCCTCTGAATGGTTTAAAAATGCAGAGACTAATCTCACAAGGGCTGCCTGTGGTATCACGAGATCGAGGCTGGTTATAAACAGAAAGTAAAAATGGCGGACGGTGTTGGGTGACTTGGCGCTCAAAGAGGATGGAGAGAGCAGGAAGCCAAGATCTCAGTCGATTAAAGCCAACTTTGGCAGCTGGAGCTATATGTGTCGTCCTATTCACCTTCCAGTTTTTCCGGTAAGTTGCCTTGAATCGCCGTAGCTAATTTGAGATGGGTTTTGATTGATGATTTTTGATGGCATTGTACAATCGACAATGTTGTAGATTGTACTTTTCATCGCTCATCGTCAATTTCTGAGAGAGAAACAAGAGGATGAGGGGGAGAACACTGTTTATAACGTTTAGTATATAATGATATAGCTATCGAATTTTAACCCTCACTTGTGTATTTTTTTTGCAATAATGAACAAATCAATTTTGAAAAAGGGAAAAATAGTAAGTTTGTTGCCTGACAGTGTTCCCATCTAAAGATACACTTTTTCCTTGTTTTGATGACATGGCCCAACCTGCAACTATTGCATGATTTCAAACGGTGAGTGCCTGGGGTGAATCCTTTAATATATTGATTATCCATTCAAGACCAGCATGGGGAGAAAGGGCATGCTCAACTATACAAAATCTCAAAGTTTGGTATTAACCAGTCAATTAATAGTGATTGAGAAACAGGCATTCAAAAAGTCCAAAATTTTACAAGATTTGTGTGAAATCTGGACGCGGCGTCCAGAAAACCATACAAAGCTTATAAAATTCTGGCATCTGGCTGTATCTCGATCGGAATTTACACAATCAACGCCAAACTCTAGGATTTTGTATAGTTATAGGAACTCCCTTTAGTTGTGAAGTTGGCGTGGATTGGCTACCAGTGGCTTCAAAGTTGTTCAGTTTCAAGAAAATGAGATTGTCAGCAAGCTGTCAAACTTAAATACTGTTACACAGAATACACGAGGGATTATATTCCTATTTCTGTCTGGTTTACAAGGAACAAGACTTAAGATGAATAAACCAATCAGCCAATCAGAGCACACATACTATTGTAGCCATATAATAAAATGTCATATCACATGACCGGGGTGTTGTTCCCCCTGCCCTCTAAACAACTTTGGCCATGTTTGGTTGTCTGACAGTGATCCCTTCTTGAGATATGATTTTCTTGTTTTGATGATGTCATTGAATAATGATATCATATCACATGACCACATAATTGCTGCCCCCCCCCCCCCCCCCCCACACACACACACACACACATCCCAATTTAACCATAGTATGTGTCCATGCACCGAAGCGTAAAATAATCCATGAAATGTCACTTTTCGCTTTTTCAAACACCCAACACATCCTGGGTCATGCCCCTGACAACATCCACATCCTGTCCTGCATCCATGTGTCCCGTCCCCGCATCCTCTTCCCCATTTAACCCACATCCAAACAAAAGTACACTATTCATTTTCTTGTTGGCTTTTTATCAACATAGACTTGTTTATCGCAATTAAATACCACAGCGGAAATTCTGTGCGTGCATGACAAATGTCAAGATAAGAATAGCTATATTACACACTTGTTCACGTTCGCATGTTCATAGTTATAGTACGCTTGCATACTCTATTGGAACATTGTAATACATGTAGATATAAATTTTTTTTTAAACCTCCTTGAGGAGGATTCAAGAATCACGCTGGTCTGAGGGCCATAAAACAGACCCTGTGCCCCCAAACTGAGTTGTTGTGTATTTAATGGTGAGTCTTCTCACAGCAAGGTTTCAGCCTCATCCAAGATGGGTACAAGTGCCATCTCCATGGCTATTGTGACATTTTTCTCCTGTTGAGGGGTGGGTCAGGTATCTCTCAGGCTTGGCCAGGAACAACCGAGAGTATGAGAATCTCTCAGGCTTGGCCAGGAACAACCGAGAGTATGAGAGAATGTCTGGCCAACCCTCGCCAGGGGCAAAAATGTCACTGATGCACATAGCTCACAATGTAACACTGCAAGACACATCAGGCCTGTTGTTTGCTGCTGTTGTTCACTTTGCGATTTGTTTCACAGTACATGTACATTATGCATGACGTATGAAAATAATCTCCTCTTAATACACTTGAGTTGCTCACCACCTTCTGTTTCACTTCAGATGCATTCCCCTAGTTATTGCTATCTGGGTCCTGGCAGTGGTTTTGCTGGAGGATTTGTCCTGTTCAGGTAAAATTTATTTAAAACAGTTTAGACGAAGACTTATTCACCATAAAGACTGATTTCTCAAATCTGTAAATATGTGACCAAATGCAGGTACGACCTATAGCTTCAAACAAAAGGATTTCAACAAAACGATCTGCAGCAAAATTTTGGAGGCATAACATTTTTGCCATTTATATTTTTTTGCTGAATTTCAGGAAAACTTCCAGTTTCTTTTTGCTGGTAGTGTACTTTGCAGTTTTGCAGTAACTTATATAAAAAAGTGAATCCTTATGCTCACCATTTGTTTGTTGCACAGTTGTTTCCCAAGCTTGCCCTGCTTGATGCTAAGTATACCAAAGAGAACAAGGGTAGGTGTGGCACATATACTAGTTGGATGATGCTTTGTTTATTATCTACAGATTTGGGAATTTGAAAGGGGCAAGATATGTTGGACAGAGCCGTTATTAGATTGTGGTTCAGGAAAGTTCATATTGGTCTCATTAGGGGCGTAGCCAGGATTTGAGAAGGGGGGGGGATCACTTCTGTACCAATGTATGGTGCTCCTTTTCATTTTTTCAATTTTTACTTACCCCCCTCCCTAGCCATGCCCCTGTCTTATCTTGTACAACATTAGTTTTTATTAATATGTTTCATGGAGTTACTTTTTACTTGTAAGTACATTTTTTTTATTGCTGACAGCTACATAAGTTGCTTTGGGCATTGGTCGTTGGTCATTGAACACCTTGTTTTGTGGTCACTGAAGCATCAAGGAATTCCTTTGTTTTGCACTTTAATTGAAAGACCAAACACCAAAGCAACCTTTTTGAATTAGGTGTATACTCTTCATGCAGGTGTCAGCTGAGCATAGACAATCTCCCAAAAAAGTTTAATATTTTAATATTCAGTTGTAGTTCTATTGTGTTTCTAGAAAAGGCACAATGATCCTCTACATAATTTGCAATTAATAGTTTTTTTAAATATTTTGTAGAAAAACTATGAGGATGATGATAAATACTTAACCCTAAAAGCTGTTCAATCTGTGGAAATCCCCAGTGTCAAAGGCATAGGTGGGTACATGATAAGTACTGCAAGTGAATTACTCATTAGGCCATAATATCGAGGGCCAACAACTGCTGGATTTTTTTTACAAATTAAAGAAAAATGAGAACAAGTTCTGCTGCAGATGACTTGGAATAACATGACATCACACAATTTCCAACTGTACAAGTAATCAAGCTAGCAAAAACTAGTAGGATTATTGACCCTGTTTGGAGACAGATAAAAATTTCGTTGAAGATATACAAGGATAGAAAAGTCCCATGAATGTCTGGAAAAGTTGACTTGTTGTTATAACTGGTAATTTTAGCATCACTCTTTACAGCCAATCCACACCAGACTATTGAGTTGTTTGAGACAAAAATCTCAATCAATCAGTTGCATGACATAAACCAAACATAAACCAGGTTTTCTCTGAGACAAGGAATTCAGTGGATCTTTGAGCTCAACTTGAAGAACTACACACAATCTCCCTATCTGTTCAGCCTACATCATTAAGCCGGTTGTGCCTGCATCACAACCTGCCATGTTACAAGCTGGGACTAGTAGTCATTCCTTCTGTAGTGCCATCCATACAGGACACACTGATCATAACCTCATCCTGGCAGGACTAAGGTTTAAGAACCCATCATTGTCGTAGTTTTACACCTTGCACCAACATAGGTGTAATTCATCAAAAATCTAGGCATAAATCCACTAGGAGAACACTGTTGAAGCTGAAAACACATCTTATTTTATGTCCAAGGCGTAAAAGGAAATTTTTTAGGCATATTTAGGCCCAAGGGGGGACTCCAATATGTCGTCGGGCGGGTGTCTTTTAGGGGTAAAAATTTGGGTTCCTTTTAGGGTATGAGAGGAAAGAAGGCCAATTTTCCCAGAAAAATTGTATCTTTTAGGGACGGTGTTCGTGGGAAAAATGTGAGTACTGGTACTTGGTAGCCTGTATCACCAGCCATTTTAGGGGTTAAAATTTTTCGTTTTAGGGGTTAAAATTTTGGTTGATATCTTTTAGGGTTTATATTTTATTTTCCAGACGAGCACCCGGCCCGACGACATCTGGGATTCCCCCCCCCCCCCCCCCCCCCCCGGGTATTTAGGTCTGTATTGGGAATTTCAATCCCTGCATGGTGTCTTATTGCCTTGTGATAATTATGTTTAATTTTAGACCAGAAATAGCGCTTGTGCAGATCCAACCATGGCACAAGCTAATGATTCCAGAATCTGTAGATACTGCACTTGACGAGGTTAGTACTAAAGGCCATGCTACATAAGGCAATTTTTCTTCCATCTCGCAAAACAAAGAACAGTTTGCGTACATAATTACCATACACACGAGCGCAATGAGAATTGTGACAAAAAACAAACAACAGTGTGCGTAAATAATTACCATTCGCACAAGGACAATTAGAATTGTGACAAAACAAAGAACAGTGTGAGTGAATAATTACCATACACACGAGGACAATTAGAATTGTGACAAAACAAAGAACAGTGTGGGTAAATAATTACCATACGCACGCGGACAATTAGAATTGTGACAAAACCAAGAACAGTGCTCGTAAATAATTACCATACGCACGCGGACAATTAGAATTGTGCCAAAACCAAGAACAGTGTGCGTAAATAATTACCATAACACGAGGGCAATTAGAATTGTGACAAAACAAAGAACAGTGTGCGTAAATAATTACCATACGCACGCGGACAATTAGAATTGTGACAAAACAAAGAACAGTGCTCGTAAATAATTACCATACGCACGCGGACAATTAGAATTGTGACAAAACCAAGAACAGTGTGCGTAAATAATTACCATAACACGAGGGCAATTAGAATTGTGACAAAACAAAGAACAGTGTGCGTAAATAATTACCATACGCACGAGGACAATTAGAATTGTGACTATTAACAAAGAACAGTGTGCGTAAATAATTACCATACGCACGAGGGCAATTAGAATTGTGACAAAACAAAGAACAGTGTGCGTAAATAATTACCATACGCACGAGGGCAATTAGAATTGTGACAAAACAAAGAACAGTGTGCGTAAATAATTACCATAACACGACGGCAATTAGAATTGTGACAAAACAAAGAACAGTGTGCGTAAATAATTACCATACGCACGAGGACAATTAGAATTGTGACTATTAACAAAGAACAGTGTGCGTAAATAATTACCATAACGCGAGGGCAATTAGAATTGTGACAAAACAAAGAACAGTGTGCGTAAATAATTACCAATCGCACGAGGACAATTAGAATTGTGACAAAACAAAGAACAGTGCTCGTAAATAATTACCATACGCACGAGGACAATTAGAATTGTGAGAAAATAAAGAACAGTGCGCGTAAATAATTACCAAATGGATGAGGGAAATTAGAATTGCTCAATTAGACAACACTACTTGCTACGTTTTATGAAGGTGTATTATGCCTGGTGTACACTAGCGGCATGACGATATAAGGACGTTATGTTGCAACGAAAAAAAAGCATGGGAAAGTGGGGAAATAATTGAAATAATCAATATTTTCCATGGATCATCATTAGATTACTTCACATGTTATTTTTGTGGACTACAACCTTTTTGAAACCACTAAATCTTGTTTGCGTGATATTTCCCTTATCTACATGTTGCAATTGTGCACCAGGCTTTAGTGATTGTAATAAATGTTTGCCCTCCTGTGTTTCACTTTTTCTTAGATATCATTTCCCTGTCCAGCGAAATGATTTCCCAGTTTCTCTACGAAAAAAAAAAAAACTAAAAAACTATCCAAAATTTGGTTGCAAAGCAAAATGTGATTGTCGCAAATGAATGATGACACACTACGTTAAACTTTTGAAATGTCCTTTTTTCTTTTCCATCAGTTCTTAAGTCTTGTGCTGAAAAACTACGTATATAGCTGGTACAGGTAGGTGGGAATTTGGTCTAAAGCTGACTAAAGAACCCATGTCAGCCACTCTTTTGCTATTATTATCATTCCACATCAGAAGACAAATTACTTCGTAATTTTAGTCCTTAGGCAGGCAAAGTTTTCAAGCCAAAGAATTCCCCAGCAAGTTGGCGTTAAAACATTCTAGAGTTTTGCTACAAACATTTGGTCGCACAAACGCGAAATCGGTTTGTCGTTTTGCTTTTTCAATCTGCTTCTATCTAGGGTTACAAACGATTGCCAAAAAATCCTTTTGTTCAACCAATTCCTTCATGAACAACTTTCAGATTCCTCGGTAGATATTTGCCAATCATGTTCAGCGACGTTCGGCTCAGTGTGTGTTTTTGCGCTACACTAAAAAAGTACCTTCGGGGAATGTACCCAAAAGCTACCTTTCAGTCATTGCTATCCACTGATTAGAAAATTGCCAAGCATCTTTTGTGTTTAGCATCGCCGAAAAGAACATCGGGCAATTGCTTCATTCAACGTTTGTTGAATGATATGTTGAATGGGGAGGCCAAACCAGTTTAGCTTTGTTGAACGTGGTAAACAGCCAATCACATCGTGCTTTAACAAAGAGGAACGTCCTCCATTGAACATCATTTACATCTAAAACCATTGCATCGCGACCCAAGTTTTCAAAAACATCAAATTATTTTTGGATTTTTGACTTTACTGTTCCGCAAATCAAAATATCTCAGCCAAATTGAAACTCTTGCCCTGTTTCGCCTAGTGCAGTCAACTGGCTTCCCTCTGAACTAAAGCCAGACAACGTCGCGACGGAAAGCCATGCGACTGCACTAGGCGAAACAGGGCAAGAATCTGATTGGCTCATAAGATTTGGCTGGCGGAACAGAAATCGATGTTTCGAAAAAGCGGGTCGCGATGCAACGATTTTAGCTGTAACATGGCGCTTTCAAGAAATGTTGAATAGAGTTGAAGCAAATGTGCATTGGTTTGGCCCCAGATTAACCTTTGGTGACCTGCGTGTGGTTCTCTTGTAGTGAAGTGAGTAGCGACGAGATATGTGTTGACGAACTTCGAACAAGCCTGAGATATATTGCCTCAGTGCTTATACGGCGAGTTCGTAAGGTAACTATATCGCAATTCACAATTCCCCTTATAACATCTTGATCCACTACTACCAGAATCCTTTTCAAATTGTTTTGTTATTCAAACGTTTGAGCTCCTAGTCGAACTAGTATCATTCTTTATAATAAGCCAAGGAAAACTCACTGTAACACAGTTCGCACGTGGTTACTAAAATGCACAGCTGCGTTTAGTTGAAATTATGATTGGTTGATAAAAATGAATGACCAACAGACCAAGTCGGCTAACAGTGTTTACATCTTGTTGCCACCCAAGTCAGATCATGTGATGATTAGTTTGGGTGGATACTTTTGTTAGTTCTGCGCATAAACGCGTGCACTCGGACGAGTGAGAAAATTTGACAATAGCCCACGTTCGAATTACGCTCCAATGCTCACGAGACAAAAGCTTCAAATCGAGACTCTCACATAGTTCCAATAGATTTACAGTTCATTTTAGAGAGCCTCGACTTGAGTTATTGTTTGTAGGCATTGTAGCGTAACTCGGACATGGCCTATATTCCATCATCACATGATCTCAATCGGGTGGCAATAAGATGTAAACACCGTTTGTCGATCTGGTCTATGAGTATGCAAAGTAAACGGAATAAAGACCCGTTTACACTTTCAATTTTTGCTGCAATTTTTGTCGCGCGAGTCGCGGCGATTTTTCTAGCACGTACGCGTCAACTCAAAATCACTAATGTAAGCTAGGCGCAACTCGGCACGATCTGCCGCGATTTTTTTCGCGTGATGTCGACGAGATTTCAAACATGTCGAAACTCTTTGCAACTTCATGCGATTGAAGAAAAGAGAGCACGGAAATCGCACCGGATTTGCATCTCGTCTACACTAGAGATATGGAATTGCAACTCCGCGCGAGAAAAATCGCCGCGACAAATGTAACAAATAAAAACCGGCCTTAACAAATCATTTTCGAGACTCATCTGAAATTACAATCTTCTACAATCTTATTCACGTTTCCTTTCAGGTGGACCTTCCTACGATGATCACTGATAGACTCATAAAGGAAGGATTGAAGCATTTTGATAATTACATTAAAGCGAAAGAAAAAGGTGAGTGGCTGCGCGATTACGCCTGGTTTCCATATAGTCTTATCTGTCGTATTAGTCAACCGTATCAGTCAATAATTCCAATTTACATTGTTTCACGGTCGACTGATGAGACTGATACGACAGATAAGACTATATGAAAACCAGGCCTTAAAGAAGGCTGTCTACAGTTGTTCTTGCACTTGACCTTTCTGCTTTTGAGCGACCACTTTTCTGACATGTACTTACAGCTAAAACCGTTCCATCGCGACCCACGTTTCATATAAACATCAAGTTTTGTTTTGATTTTTGACTTTGCTGTTCCGCCAATCAAACTATCTGAGCCAATAAAACTCTTGTCCTATTTCGCCTAGTGCAGTCAAATAATTGCTTCCCTCTGAAATAAAACCAGACGTAGCGACAGAAAGCCAGGCGACTGCTCTAGGCCAAACAGGGCAAGAATCTGATTGGCTCAAAAGATTTGAATGGCGGAACAGCAAAGCCAAAAACAAATCGATGTTTTGAAAACATGCAACGATTTTAGCTGTAATACCTGTGGATTTTGAACTCGTGTTTTAGAAAGTTCAACGTTTGGGATCATGTATGGCTTACAGTATCAATGAAACAAAGGGGTCACTTGTTTTTGGACAATAAATGGTTAGAACTGCCGTGTATGAATGGTAAATGAATAAATGATCATCGCAGTTATGAAGCAGTGTAAGAGATCGCTATTAATGGAAGACCTGAAAAAATGGTTTTCAGGATTCCAACAGGATTCGAACCCATGACCTCCACGATACCGTGCCGTTACGCACACCGGCCTATTGATTTCGGCGAGACGTGCATCGCAGAGGGTTAAAGGCCCATTATCAGCCGAAAGCCTTTGCTGACTATTAGCCAATCAGAGCAGCCAAAAAACAATGCATCAATTTGAAAAGATGGGGCGCAAAGGCTCCTGGTTGATGATGAGCCTTTAAAAAACACTTAGTTTATATAGTTTGACATCCTAAGTACTGCAAAACCTATTGTGGTTTTAAAAAAGTGAACTTCTTTAAAATCAAGGATAGGCAAACAGCAATGTGTTTTTGGATCCCTTTGGGATGCCTTGGCTTGAGGTATGCAATGTTAGAGAAGGGAAAAACCAAAACGTTTCGGACCTTTATTTCGATCCTTCTTCAGGGCAACTAAAAAGGTTAACTGTAACGTTTCGTTTGAAGGGGAAACACTCTCAGGAGCTCATATCACCGTGCGATTCAGGAAAAAAATGCTTTTAATTACTGTGAGCTACAGCTGTTTCAGGTAACACGCGACCCAGCGCGTTCAAAACATTTTTTGGCAGTTGGGTTTTTCTGCGACGTCAATTAAATCGCCTAGTGCAGTGTGCAGTGAATTGGCTTCTGTCGCGACATGTCTCGCAAGGGAAGCCAAACAAATGCACTGGGCAAGGATTTGATTGGCTCACACGGATTGCATTGATTGACAACGCAGAAAACCCAACTGCCAAACTCCAAGAATCTGACAACGGCGAAGTCGCGTGTTACCTGAAACAGCTGTAATCAGATTGCAGAACGCGAGCCCGTGCCACCAAAATGAAATATAGATTTTTGTTAACGTTATGTTATGATAAAATAAAACAAAGTTACCGCAGACAAAGACGGAAAGCGCTCCGGAAAACTCCCGGACAGCCTCGTCGCTCGGTATCTGTAGGTGTTCTAGCGCCCGGTCAAAAAAAGTACACAGGCAAACATATTACGAAAGCAACGGGAATCCTTGCCAGTTCAATCTCCTACCCACAAAGCCAGAGCCCGACATGAACTTTTTTCACCGGGCGCCATTGGCGACCAATTCAAAAATTTTAGTCGCGAAAATGCAAAGATTTAGTCGCCACATTAACGTGGATCTCAGCTGAACGTGGAAAAATTGGGTGCCATTTGGTCGCCAAGCCCCACGTTCAGTCCACAATATGGTCGCAATGTCGGGGCTTGAAAGCTCATCCAGCCTTACCACATTTTGATCATTTCGATCCTAGCCATCTACCTGCAAAGCTCTTGTGAATTCTCTTAATTTCGCTCTCTTTCCAGTGTCGTCTATGGAGCACGAACATGATGTGCAGACCGCCATATTGGAAGAGATCAGCCCTAGCATGCATTGTGCCATGTACAGTAGACATTCTGAGCTTCAGTATCTGAGGAAGGTCGCGGAGACAATGCTTCCTCGTGTACTACCCCCACAGTCACTGCACTGCAGGTACAAAGGAAGCAATAGCCCTCTTTACGGACGTTGCGCGCACACATCGTATCAGGAAATTATTGACGGAAACAAACAATACAGTGACAAAAGTTAGGCTTCTTTTGTTTTCTTCATGGCCTTTTTGTAGTAAAACAGGTCAAAATAAAAAATAGTAAAGCCCTGTTATTCCAAGATAGAGCAGTTAATTAGATAATTAGCCTCCTCCTTTCAGAGTTCAAAACAAGTGCGATCCAAGTAACTTACTGTGCGACTACGTCAACCGGGCCATCCCGTAAAACGTTTTTCATTTATAGAGATTCAAACCATTTTAAGCAAATTTAATACCTGCAATACATCTGACGATGAATAATTAAGTGTTTTGAAGTTATTTCTGCCCATAATTCCACAATTTTACAAGAAAAGCGATATTTCGGTGTCTTAGATCTCAAGAAAGTCGAGATCCTTTGTTCTGTACTCGCTTTCTGATTGGCTAACTTCTTACAAAATGGCCCGGTTGACGTAGTCGCACAGTAAGGTAGCCCACGGCCCTGTGTCATGAAGCTATTAAAACTTTGAACATTACATACGAATTCTATATAAATGCATACATTTTTAAATGGTATTCTCCTCATTATTCACTTCGATTCATCTCTTTGTTTTCACCAGCTTCAGAAAACTTAGCATTTTTTGGGAATGCGTTGAGTGAGTTTATAAATTCTGTTTCTATGTTCTGATTTTCAGGGGTCTTGTGTCCCTGCTCCGAGAGCTTCTCTCAGGAGCAGTTTTGCTAACAGCAATGGATAAATTAACAGATCCCGTGAGTATTCCACATGTTGCATGATTAAAAGAGTGCAATTTCTACTTTAGTGCAATTTCATTGGTCATTTTAATGCAAGTTACTAGATTTGATGTGTCCTGTTATCTATCCGAATAATATGGAAACCCCTTAGTTGTAGATTTGATCATTTAAAGAGCCCTTGTAAGACACGGTCCCTTTGTTATTTTCATTCGATATTAGAAGACGATAATCTTAAAATGACCATATACAAACAAAGTTTATGGCGGAGCTCCTTAGCGGCCAAAGGCCGCAGTGCGGAGCACCATAGTTATCGCAGGAAATATACATTAGCTCAAAGTATAACTCAGATATACGACCGACTTCGTTTTTCATGGTTCAGCGATATTCCGATGAGTACTTGCGACCGTGCGTTTCTGTCTGCTCAATATATCACAGGTAACCCCCAAACCATCTCTCATTTTGGCGGGAAAATACTACGCGCCTTTGAAAATATATATCGGGAGCTCCGCTTTTAGCCAGTGGCTAAATCTATATTACCTCATTTACTGAATTCAATCTATAACATCGCACCTCATTCCCTAAATCAGCCGATGGAGATGGATGCTTTCTCAAGCTTGGTGTATTGCTAGGCTGACAAAATGGCTGCCGATTGCGTATTGGAATACTCTATCTAAAATGTCAGTGATCTAACACTACGCTTGGCATTACGACATGTAAACTTTTATCTAATCGAATTTCAGTACTTCAATAAAACCGGGCGAGATCTCCGGGCGTTTTGCGGTTAGTTCTGTCTAGCGACTTTCCCCAAGCGGAGTTGGTTACCAAATCGTTATGCATTTGCCGTGATTGCGTGCGTGACCGGGAGATGGTTGAGGTCACGAAAGGTCACGCCTTGCTGTAAACATTGTCACACCTTGCGCTAGTCGTCACGTTATTCCCCCACGTTATCTTGCCAAATCGTATGTTGTTGTTACTTCCTTTTCTCTCGCGCGCAGAGCGACATTAACGTTTACAAGGTTACATACGAACTGATCTACAAAAAGAGTATCTAAAAAAAGTATTAATCGAGCCAGTTACTAACACCTCAATTGCTTCACCTCAACTCTCAGATCAAACTAATCTACTAATAGAGGTTGTTGTTGATTTGTAGGACTTTGTAAATAATTTGTGGCTTGTGTTTCTGGACAAGAATCCGGTAAGTATGACGTCAGTGTTGTGATCTTTCTCAGCAGCAAAAGTAGTTACCTTAGAGCTGTCCGTCTAAGAACGGTCCGATCCATGTAAACAGTAATTCCCTTCTATTCATATTCATGACTTACTCATCAATGCCTTTCAACCAGAAGAATATGAAGGAAAATAATTTTCTGACCCGACATCTGTCGGACAGTTCTAAGGTGGACAGGCTATTTATTCTTAGAAGTACGTGCAGTTGTACAAACTTGTTTGATTTTTAATTTACAGATGGTGCCTTCTACTTTGGAACCCTCTTCCCAAGTCCCAATTTTAGCCAACTTTAGCCGATCTCGTGCTCCTTTGAGGAACTCGGTAGGTGCAATTATAAACACATGTGATTGTCGAGAGTAATTACAAATTACTCGGTAATTGCGGTGGCGTCGGGTTGTGATTGGTCGAGAGCATGATCTTTGATCCTACAGCCAATCAGACCGCGTAGAGAAAACAATTTCACAATTACTTCGCTCGCAGAAAGGAAATATTGTGAATCGCACCGCTCTCTGATTGGTTTGTTGTTGAATTTCTATCGCATTTGATTGGATAGTGAATTACTAATGAATGGCTTCCACGACAGTCATGAGAAAACCGCTCTATTGCTACATCCATCCAGCGGGAATTACCAAATGTACGGTAGACTGCTGAAAGCCAAAAAAGAATGGACGATTCCAACTATAAGCGCGCGCTCTCTGATTTGTTGATGGAAATGCCTATGGAGTGTAACACGACTACCAACGCGCGCCTACATAGAACTTGTTTCGTATAATGTAACGCACTTACCGACATGCAGCACACGAATTCATTATAGCTGGAATCGCCCATTAAGGGCCATTTTTAGCCGCAACGGAAGAGGTCAACTTCTTTAGTAACCCCCTCGGAAATTCTTGCTTTACGCTCTAGCCCCTTAAGCCGGGGAAATACGAGGCACAAAACCCTCAACTTGTCGCGCAACATTGTTGCGTTGCAAGTCTAATGTTTGTTGCTCGTTTTTCATCAAATTCACAACTTGTCGCGCAACATTTTGTTTTGATGATCACACATGCGAGCCCAAGGCAGATTTTCCCCCTTATTAGCACCTCATTTCTGTTGACTAATTAACTTGAATTGTAGGCAAATTGTTGCGCGACAAGTTGTGTGTTTGATGAGTAATAAAGCCAGTATTTGTGTCTCAAAGTAGACCCGCGTTCTACTTCGCGCAACAAGTTTTCACAACCTGCAACAATGTTTTTGTTGCGCGACAAGTTGTGGCGCGATATGAAAAACGCGCAACATCGATCATCAACTTGCAACGCAACAATGTTGCGCGACAAGTTGAAGGATTTTGTTCCTCGTATTTCCCCGGCTTTAGAAATACCTACGGAAGAGCCTTTTTTAGGTTGCACCCCCTCGGAAGAACCCACGGAAGAGGCTTTGTACGGTTTGACCCCCTCGGAAAAGACCAATTTGCTATACCCCCTCGGAAAAAGTCTTCTGTAGTGAGGGGTCAGAAAAAAAAATAGAATGGCCCTTAATCGAGGTTGGTTGGTTGGTATCTTTGTTCTAGTTTATCATTCTTCGATGGTCAATGTACTTCATACCAAAATTTAATAACCACCAAAATTAACTTTTCCTTGTAGGCACTCCATTTGTCGCTGGCCGACATTCTTCACACCAGACGGTCCTTTTTCCTTTCATGCAGTTCATGAGAAAAGAGGCGGCGCTCAATGTGCTGCAGTTCTGCCTGACAATTGGTATGAGACAATTATTTTTTCGCATTTTTTTTTTCGATTTTCATTGCACATGGTCCGACATTAGAGCTGCCATTGACGCTTAAATAAATTTAGAAAATAACACCTATGATGTTGTATTGTGAATGTGCGCATTCTGATTGGTTAAAAAGCGTGTTTGTAAGAGACCTGAGAAACACGATTGTCACGCAACGCTGTCGCGCGTGTGTATGTTATTTTCTAAAAGCAATAAAAGTACTTTCTGCGTGCTCTCTGGTTTCTTACAAACACTCGTGGAATGTTGCTCGAACTGATAGAACTTGAAAGACAAGCACCTTCGGTTCGTGTCTTTCAAGTTTTAACCAGTTCTCCCAACATCCCCCTCGTGTTTGTAAGAAAGCAGAGAGCACGCGGAAAGTACTTTTATTGCTTAAATCTAACCTTCTAGTATTTAAATATTAAGTTTGGCCTCCATAAGCCTGTTCGCAGCCGTTGGAGAGTAGTTGTTTTTGTTAGAGAAAGTCGAGTTTGCTTTTTCGCGTGGCCTCCATCTTGGCCGGTGACAAAATATGACAAATCAAGGAGGAGAGGGAGGGGGGGAGCAACTCGGTTTCTCAACCCAAAACTACTCTCCAACGCCTGCGAGCAGACTAGTGCCGCATTCCTGTTTTAATTCCTTATCTCTCAAGAAGAGATTGTTCCAAGGACAAAAGTTAATAGACTACACTGTACATGTTACTAAGTGATCATTTAGCTAGTAAGAGTTTATCACAGTAAGCAACCTGGCACGGCAACCTGGCACTTTAGGCTTTTGTCAACTCTTATGTTGGATGTCCATAATAACAGGACACCTCACAACTTAACAAGCTGCTTTATCCCTGCAAGCGAGACACATCAGTACAATACGCGTTCCTCGTCTGTCGGAAACTTTTCATCAAACGTTCAAGACTAAATCAACATTTAAGCTCGTTCTCTGGAAAAGGTGCTAGAGTATGGAACTCTATCCCTGACAGCCTGCGAGTGCTACCTAAACACCTTTTCTTCTATTCGAAACCCTTGAAAGCCAAGACAGCTATGCTGATTTAAATTCTTTAACCAACGAAATAAAGAAATGTTCTTGATATATTACTGTATACATTAAGTTCACAGCAATTATAGTTTAGTTTCTTGTTTCTCTTTTCTCTTTTTACCCGAAAATATGATAGTTACAACTAAACATGTATATAAAAAAAGCAATTGTACGTAAAATACCTTTTTATTTTTTCACTTCAACCACACTGCCTGCTTCGACAAGCTTTCAGCTACTTAGCAGGTTGTGTGTGACACTATTTTGTTCTTTGTGAAAGTAAATAAATTGATAAGTTGATTTGATAAGTTGATTGACGGCGTGAGGCGATAAAAAACCTTGTTTAACTTAACATGGTTTTGGTGTGAATAGGTATAGTTCTCCATAATAGAAAACTAACCGCATTTTTTCTCATGAATTATTGCTGTTGACGGCTCATTTTGAGAAGTTTTTTTTAATGTTTTAAAAACATAGAGAAGACTGACGCCATTTGTTCGCCAAACTCCATATGGTCACAATGCCGGGCCCGGTTATAGATACGGCTAGGTGGCGCAGTGTGTTTGTAGATACGGCTAGGCGGCGCAGTGTGTTTGTGCACGGCACACTGTGCGTACGGTCCTGAGTTCGAATCCCGGATCGACCAACCGTATCGACTTTTCTCTGTTCCGAGTAGCTGCTTATAGCTTTGAATTCCTTTCACCTGGAGCTCTGATAGAGAAAGGGGGTAAGGTGTGCACCGTCTCCCCAATTAGTAATGCACTCGTGCACGGCTAAATACATTTGAGACGTTTTAATAATGTTCCTTACTTTTTTTTTACGTGCGAGAGCCTTTTTAATCGTGTCGGAAACGTGATTGCCTTATGGTTTGCCTGGCGGAACAGGAAAACCCTGGAAGCGACTTTCCAGAAAATGCGCATTTCGAAACAACGAATTTCGAAGTGTTGACAGTGTTTTATTTACATCATTCATAGAGGACTTCAACAAGAGGTTTTTCGCCCCTGACTTGACGCCAGAGGAGGAAGAATTCCTTGCCAAGGAGGCGAGTAAAACCCTACAATCTAGCATATAATGTTCCAAAAACTGCAAAAATTGTAAAACTGACTCCCATCCTTCTTTCTTACCATGACTGTTGCGCTCATAAGTGGGATTAAAACCGATAAACGGTTTATATTTATTCACTCCCTTAATCCATGGAAAATCTGATTAAGCGCTCTTCCTTGCCATGACTGTCGGCGCTCATAAGTGGAACAGCTTCGATAAACAGTTATTTATTTCATCGTACGCAATTGTTTTCTTTTGTAGGCGCAAGAAATGTATAAGATGTATTTGAGGTCAATGCTGTGGACAGAATTAATTTTGAGCCAAACATAGTTGATGGGCTAAAGAAGTGTAAGTACGGTAAATTGGTTTGACATGTGTTTTTGCGTACCATCTCAATAAAGTTTTCCTTATTTTTAGCGATGGCTTCCCCTCTCAACAAAATGGAACGACTCAAGATGGCAGCTTTGTTATCAAAGTGAGTGTTCAATGGCCCATGGTACTTTCTCGTTGCTACGAAACGCCGTTGCCGCGATGAAGGAATACGCGGCCTAAGTATAAATCTATAAATTTAGTTGCATCGTGCGACTTAGAATTCCTTATTTGGTTAGCATTCCTGCTTTGGAGATTCGGGTTCGAACCCCGCGATAGCCGAATTTTTGTTTTTCTATCTTTCGAGGGTAGCGCCAATATTTTAGGGATAATGTAGGTAGCATAGTTGCAGTCAAACATTCCAATAGGCATATAATGCACGTTTCAGTTCCTTTTTCTTTCTAAGACTGGATTAATATTATAATATAGGATTCTGTGTTGTTTACTGGTCTCTGATCTTATTTATAACACGTGCTTCCTCAATCAAAGAAAAAGCCAATTTGGAGGAGACGCTGAGGATTCTGAATATCATTTTTATTTCTCCACAGGCTTACGAGCATGCGTACAATTTATTGGAGGGTACATTCATTCCTATGTTTTACCAAAGTGATGACGTGAGTACAGTTAAAGGCAGTACCGGAATTTCTTATTTTTTTACAAATCCACAGCATCCTATAAATGGTATAATCGGTCTATTATTCCATTATTGAGTCATAAATCTGTCACTGTCTGCTAGAGAGATAATCAGCTTATTATGCGCCCGTATGACGACGCTGTTGTTTCCTTTCAGTACTTTTCGTTGCTTTGTGGAAGTCGACTTCCGGCCAAGCCTTTCTCGAGGCCAGCCGCTAGGTAAGAAAACCTGAATGAGTAATAGAGACGGAAAGATACAAGAGAAAACACTCTTACCGCCGACGGGTTAGCTTAGTGTCACAGCGCCGGGCTATTGTGCGGGAGGTCGTGTGTTCAAGCGTCGGCCATTCCGTTACCACAGAGAATTTATTCAGAATTCAATCCATGGGAAAAAGCTAAATTCCCATGGTAGAAGAACAGGAATTGTTCAGATTTCCCATGGCTATCCATGTGAATTCCGAACACTTCCCATGCGTGTGCCTTGGGAAATTCAGCTTTTCCCATGGATGGCGACAATCTCGTACCCCGAGCCCGTCGTTTTTTGGGCGGCGGCAAGATTCAGGGATCTGGGTAGATCCTTCGTATATGGTACACTTAAAAGCGTCCTCCGTATAAATATCTCCCATGTCTTATAGAAAGAGGATATACAGAAGGACACTAAAGTGTACCAGATATGTAGCATCTAGGGTTCTGGGGTTGAATCGAGTTCTTTTCAAACCCAGATTGTTTTCGGACGTTAAACCGTAGGTCCCGCAACGGAAGAAGAGTCACCTAGTGTAGCCGTTTGCGTAACCCATTATTACTCTTACACAAAATGGTTTCCCGGTATGTTAAACTGGCACGCCAATGAAAAACAGTATGTAATCGTGTAAAGTCAAGTGAGGAGAACACAAACAAAATCTCACAAATAGTTCGATTCTTATTCAGGTCTTCTAAGAAGAAATTTGATCCGCTTGCGGATTTGTCTAAGTTAGCGGGGAAAATAAAAGACAAGGTATTCAACCCTGCTAAAGGTAAGCCCAGTACATTGAAATGACTTCTCAGAGTTCCTTTGGTAACGAGGCCGTTCCTCTTTTCCTTTAGAGGATCCAGCGTTCTATGAAGAAGACCCGTATGATGCCATCGATATGCCGCAGGTAAACACGAGTTTTAATGTTTGATCATCTCACACCATCTTATTTCTACTACTACCATTAAAGTACCCCATGTGACACAGATATCACGTAACGGAGCATACCGTTGCACGATAAGTTAGATGAGCTCAATCCTAGACTGTGCAAGTCTCTTTGCCTGATCTGTGAAGACTTGGATCACCTGTGCAATTTTCAACCAAGCATCTCTGTAACATTTCCTTGATGGTTTTGCAAACAAGACCTTTTATGTTAAATAAAGATTCCCTGCTCTGCAGACATTTTATTGCGCTCCCTTTTCCTTTCCCTCGGGTTATCCTCTTCTCTTTGTAGCGCACAGTTTGCTTTGATAACAGCAATATTCCTTACCAGTTGATTACCCGTGAATAAATTCACTCATGCTGTCTTTGAAGGGTGTTCGAGTGGACAGAAAAACAAAATGTTAACTATAATTACATGAATTGTCAATGCAAGAAAATATCTTTGTAGACAACGTTTCTGGTGTAGGTGCTTGGGTTTTCCCAAAAGATGCCTTGGTATGACCTGTTTTGAGGACTTTCACTTTTACATCATTTTAGGCATCTTGCTGTCTTACGCGAAAAAGCTACATAGAAGGACGGGCTCTGGCAAAAAGATTCCAATCTTATCGGGTGCTTTTTGACTGTATTTCAAGGAAGATTTTTAGGAAAGGAAAAGAATCTTATAATCAAGTGAATCTTTGACTTATTGCTTTTTTATACAAAACACGGCCGGATTTTCCTTTTTTTTTTCTATGATCCTGTTTCCTTTGCATGATGACATCTTTTCACGGTAACACTACTTCTTGTAAAATGCTTTTACTCTCATGTTTTCCATCATGTTGAAGTCGCTGTAATTACATAATATCAGACGCATTCTCATATTTATCCGTCGCGAATCAGACTGTCTTCACTCGCAGTGTATTCTCGCAGTGCAGTGTATTCTCGCAGTGTATTCTGTTTCGATTTATTGATGACATTATTGTTTTATGTTATGTGTTCGTTGCATGTCACATGTTGTTGTCAGTCTGTTTGTTTGTTCTTTTTTGCTTGTTTATGTTGGTGTGTCTGTTTTTAGTAGCCTAGCGTAGTTTGTCATACTAGTCTTTTTGTATAGTTTAAATATCGAAGTCTTACTTTTTGTAATAAAATATTTTTATTATATATACTGTATTTAGAATTAGGAGGGCCACTAAGTTAGGAAACTATACTGTATGGTTATTATGAAACCCTCGTCGGTCGGTCGGCTGATTAATATTTTTATTCGTTTGTCTGTTATTTCGTTTTCGTTATTTCGTTTTTGTTTTTCGTTTTCGTTGTTTCATTTTCTAATTGTATATTTCCTTCATATTCTTTTGTATTGCATCTTGCACGCCTTGGCTATGTTTTCTAGGCAGTAATCTAGTCAACGTCAAGTATTTGTTCCACTAGGATTTCGCTGTCGAGAGTGACGAGGAAACATCTATAGACGAGAGAGTCACCAGTAACGAACCACGTGATCTCAGCACTTGGAGAGTCACCATTCCTCATGTCATTATGGAAACCAAATATGTGAGTAAACTGGCTTATAGAAACAATGTATCGAAAATCTTCCAAATCCCCTTGGTAAATACATATTCCATCCCTCGATCAGGGTTCGAAATTCCCACAAGCTAACTGCTCGCTAAATGCGAGCAGGAATTTGCAAATATCGAGTGTGGAAAAAAAATCGCTCGCATTATTTTTCTAGCGAATTGCCTCTAATATGTTAAAAAAATGTTTTAAAATAAATAAAATGTCTCAGCCTGATCTCTGTTGACAAAAAAAAAAATAGGACATTGCCAGAGTAAATAGGCTTAAAAGTGTAGAAACGCGAAGCATGCCGCCATGTTGCGTGTTGCCATATAACTTGCGATCCCCAGACGTTCCTGGTTCAATACCATTCGTGTTTCGCGGGAAAAAGCCACAGAAACGGCAAAAATGTCAAATATTACAAAGTATTTTTGGTGCTGCTACTACATCCAGTAAAGCATCCAGTAATGAAGAAAGCAATTTTCTGCTTAAAATCTTGTGGCTTGCCCATTTAGCTTGTACATGTCATCTCTACAAGATGAATTCATCTTGTGGCTAAACTTTCTAACCTGCTCGATCTTACAAATATTATCACTGATCATCTTGTCAATTCAAAAAACAAATTGCCATGAATGGATGTAATAAAATACGCTATATACTGATTCAGTTGAATAAAACAATTCTTGGATTCCAATCATTCCTTTGGAGACGTCGAACTTAATTCTTGTCGCACTAAATGTCAATTTCCCATTGTTTAGTTAGTTAGAGCTATTGTCTTGAGCTCATTTGCATTAGGAACGGCACTATCTACCGTGCCAACGCCGCGCTATTGCCGTGCTAAATTAGAATTTTGAATCCTTCCAGCGCTCCTAAAATCAGGGCTGAGATCTTCTCCATTAGCCAGACAGATTATGTTAACCTCATAAAATCACTCATATCGAAATAACTTGTTTTCACTGGCTAATAAAACCCAGTCAATTTAGTGCGACTGAATTACGTTCGACGTCTAAAACTAGCCTTAATAACCCAAGCGCGGCGGTCATGTGGGCGCACTGAACAAGGGGAGCTAGTGAACTTTCTTTTGTTCTGTACATCCAACATGGCCGCCAGTGACGTCATATGCAATCCAAGAACAAAGTTCCTCTTTGTTAGCGCTCTTTGCGGGGTTAGATAGACTGAACTCAGCAATGGTCATTCAAATTATCATTGCTCTCTTCTGCTTTTGTTTTCTTTTCACAGAAATGTATTTATATTATCTCAGTCGAGCGAACAGTTGTTCCCGATGGTAAGTACCAGATAAACGGCATCCGCGTGTTGACTGACTGAGTTGAGTTATTTCCACACACACAGCTTATATTAATCACCTGTTTGACAGGTAGAGTAAAATAGGAGGTGGCAGGGGACCCATGAAACCATCAGGTTTATCGAGTAGGGTCCCCTGTATTTAAGTTAAATAATATTCTACATGTATAATAATAAACGGATATTGTCTTTGATAATGTTCATTTGCGTGCTGTTCTATATATTTTTTCGTTTTTTTATATATATATATTGCTACATTGCCAGAAAAGTTGAGAGATTTGATTTGAATGAGGGAAGGTTATTAGACGATGTTACAAAAAGAGGGAGAGAATTCCAAATTTTAGGACCTTGATAAAATAGTAAATAGTATAAAATAGTGTTCCAATGGGGAGTGTGCAGGTGTTGCGTTACATTTTGAATCTTGATCCTATAAAATGAAAATACCATTGAAAGAGCTTGCCGGAATTAGAAAAAGCCGAAAATTTGAGTTGATATAGGTGAATATTAGCAAAGTTATTGGCGCCCGAAGAAGGCTGTTTCTCTACACGTTTAATGTTGTCGACATTAAACCTATAGGAAAACGACGAACTTCTGACGCTCATAACTTCTGTGTTATTTATCGAAACCACGTCAAATTTTGGGATTTCACATATGTCGGTGACCTTTATTTGCTTATTTCCAAAATGTCACGCAACACCTGCAACGTCATTCCTAAATGGAGGAATGCTCACCATGAATAATTTAACGATATTTTTGATAATATTACTTCAAATTGACCTAAAAACATTCAAAATATCTGAACTATCAAGACTACTAGTCAGGATAAGGATTAATACATCGTTTTAGTATATTTTTATAGTATATGCCTCGTTCTATTAAAGATTAATACTATGAAGGTACTTAATCAATAAAACGAGCTGTTCGAACCAGCGAATTCACTCATAGCGTAGTGGTTAGGTTTGGGTAAAGTAACTGAAAGTTACAGGTTCGAACCCTGATGATTTTCATAATTCTTTTTTTCATTTCTGTAGGTGAGCGCTTGTTTAGAAAAATTCTAAGTGCCAGTGAGCATTCCTCGATTTAGGCGTGTGTCACCTGCAAACTCCCAACCTGCGCATCGAACCGTGAACACTCACATATGCACTTTACGTATACTTAAGTGATCACACATGCAAGAACCAGGCAAAACTCTATTGTTTTACCACAGGAAGCTGTCATGACCAGTAATAAAGTTTCGTATAAGTTTTTTGAACTTTTTATTTTTTTCTGGGTGCCCAACAAGTAACCGCATTTTCTAACCGTCCAGCATCTTTTCTTATTTGAAACAAAACATGTGAAAATATAATTTCCGTGGCATTCAAGATAGCGTGAACACTCAGTAAAGTTTTTTTTTAACAAGTTTTTTTCTTGCTGTCTAAAAAGTTACCGTGTTTTCTAGATGGCCTAGCATCTTTCTTATTTGAAACAAAAATGTGAAATAAAATTTTTCTGGCATTGAAGATACAGTGGTACCCTCCATTAAGCGGCCACCCTCTATTAAGCTCCACCTTTCAAAGTCCAAAGTCGCTCAAGTGTACTGTATTTGCATACCTCGATCCAGCGGCCAACCTATATTAAGCGACCACTTCGCTCGGTCCTGAGGGTGGCCGCTGTAGTTCGAAATTAATTGTTTAGCCTGCTCGCAGGCGTTGGAGAGTAGTTTTAGGCCGAGAAACCCGAGTTTGCTTTCGCGTGGCATTTTTATTCACTACAGTCATATGAAATTCGCTCTAACACCAAATCTGAATGAAACCTTTAGGATCGATTACAAGTGATTAGCAATTACTCACGACAGTCCTTTGACAACCGCTCCAACTAACGTTTTATGCATTCTCTCTAGATGAGGACAGGCGTTGGGACGTTGCAAGGTGAGTCATCTGACGAAACTGTTACGTCAAATCAGAAACATATAAGCGAGTTGAAACGTGTAACATGCATACATTGCTTTAGTGCCAAGCTGCTGAATATTCGCAGAGTAAATAATTGAACGATTGGGCAATTCCAGAAAATAAAGGTACCCCCCCCCCCGGGTGGCAGTAGTTTTTGACCCCCCCATGCATCCAGAATTTCCAAAATGGTTTACCCCCCCGTGCACATAGAATTCCGGGTAGGTTAACCCCCCTCCCCTTTAGAAATTTCAACTTTTACCCCCCCCCCCCCCCCCCCCCCCCCCCTCCCCCCTCCCCTCCGGAATCCAAATAATCACCACCTTCTTTATTATTGCGAGAAAAAGTAAAAATTTGCCAGAGGGAAACGTTGCGGAGAAAAAGGCAAAAGTTGCGGGGGGTTGTTGCGGGAATTTATTAATTTGCAAAGTAAAGAAAACACAAAAAGCGCATAATCTTGTTTCAGAATATTAATACAGAGCATGATAGTTTGATTTTGAGGAAAAAGTACCACCGGCATTCACAACATCCACTGAATATGAGCTCTACATTTTTAGCGTGTTTAACTAGTAGCTAACTGGCTATTTTGTAAGATTTGAATTGTAGGGGCAAAGAATCGGATGATATTATCACAGAAAAACTTGAGACTTTCGCCATTCGATCGTGAAATGTTAGGGGGAAATCAACAGTCGAAATCAGTAGAAAATTATCGAGATTCTGTCTTAGAAGGGACAAGTACGAACTGGCAAGCATTCTCTATCTATCGAATGGCGGCGAAGACTGTTTTTCCGCGCGTGAAATGACGTTATTTTCTTTCTGAAAAACGCTATTTTAGCAGACTGAAAAACACGCGAACTCCTTCAGAAGTTGGGCATCTTCAGACCCCCCCTTCTGACAAGAAATCCAGCTTCGAAAACCCCCCCTTGCAATCAGAATTCCGAGCTCTTAAACCCCCCCATCCCTTCGGAATTTCCAAATGCCGCCCGTGGGGGGGGGGGGGGGTACCTTTATTTTCTGGAATTGCCCATTTTGAAAGTAATGTTGTTGCAAGACTTCAAGATATAAATTTTTATTATATTATCAATTACCACTGTTGCTGTACTTTTATTTGAGCAAAAATGACATATTATGAAGAGAAAACCTGCTTGGGTTAGCAGGCGAGTGGTCATTATTGACCAAATATGGTCATAAACTCGATACGAATAATCCACAGCTTGGTTCGCCGTTACATGTTTCAACTAAGTTATATGTTTTCTGGTCAAATCCAATGTTAGAGGACACGCCATGTGCGAGGCATTTCTTTTTAAATGTCTCTTAAGTTAAAGCACCCTCTACACGAGTAATTTTTCCTTGACAAGCTTTCTTTGACAAGGAAACTACACCGTGTAACACGCCTGCAATATTTCCTTGACAATCTTTCGTTGACAATTTTTATTTGCTCGTGTAGACGATACAAAATTGACAATTTTCCTTGACAAGTATCCTTGCTGAAAAACTAAGCATGTCTAGTATTTATTTGACAAATAAAACTGGTCACATGCAAAAAATTGCTCGTGTAGACACCGTCAAGGAAAAATTGACAATTTCTCATGACGCCAACATTAGTTTTCAATCCTCATATATGCACTCACGGCTGGACCGCGACCAAGATGACGGTCTCCGTCTACGCGAGCTATTTTTTCCTTGTGTGTGTTTGTATGTCTGCTGATCTAATCATCGTTGGCGCTTTAATAATAAATAAATAAATAAAGACTTTATTAACGTGTCAATATTATTTAGCCATGATTGGCTAATGGGGACACAACAGAATATAAACGAAAAGAAATATTCCTAAATTACTCCTATACTACTCTATTTACTAGGAAGACTATTTACAATGAATTGGGAGGGCTATTTACAACAAATGGAGGGTGATGATCTATTTACAATAACTTTTACAATAAATATAACATGCATATGCTCTATATTAAATTCAAATTTAGATGAGATCGTGCAGGCTTCGTGAGACAACAACGGTAACCGCCGCGGTCTACCAGCACGACACCTAGGACGCTAGGAGGTGCAAAGACCACAACAATTATCGTTGTTATCGAGGAAACCCGCAAGATCTATCTTCCTAATATTAGCTTTAAAACTATTCAGACTAGGCGCATTTCTAAGGTAGTGCTGAGTTTCGACCAGATGGTCGGGCCAAGAAATCTCAAGGAATCACTTCCGGCAAATATTTATTGCTCGTCTACATGGTCAAGTTTCCTTCTCAAGGAAAAATTGCTCCTGTAGACTTTGCTTAATATACACGTGTTCCCTTTTTACTAATAGAAACAGAAAGTGTCGGTTGCTGGACAACTCTCGGCGTTTTCATCAGGTGTTCCGCAAAGGTCCATTCTAGGACCGCGTTCAGTTTTATCAACTTTGTCTATGATCACCCCCCAGTCACTGTACATATCATTATCACGATGGATGCAGACAACACCAAAACAGCTGCCTGCAGCAAAAGCTACTGCAGAACTTTGAACCACCATCTACAACAGAACAACAACAAAATAGTTTATTTTTCCTCTGAAAAAATTAATTACATGTTACATTGTATATAGATTATGGCGGAGAGAACACAGCTACTTAAAAATAGCATAAGCTAGTCGAGTTTTATAGGTATCTAATGAATTAACCTCGATAAATTCCTGATCCAATGTTTTCTGTATTTCTCACGTAGCGAGTCAAAACATCATTCGACTGTAAATTTCAAGCCATTGTTCATCATTTTTTCTTTTGTAATATTCTTTTCAGGCGCTACAAAGAGTTTTACGTTTTACAAAGCAAGCTCAAGGAATTTCACGGTGAGCAGGTTGTAGTAAACACATGGACCACAGCAGGCTTGCACTCTTTTATCACTTTGTTCTCGGCTACTTCATTGGTCAAGGAAGTCGGATGTTTTCAATAAATCTTCCTATTATTTTCCAGATTATAAAAAGGTTTCTCTTTTGATGACTACATAACTTACACTTTCTAAGGGTTTTCAACATAGATATTATCATTCATCGTTTGAATAACTGTTTAAGGCTACATCTCGAGTACTTCCTCCAAACACCACAACACGTAATTCGCGAACTTACAGATTCATGCAGCGGCTTTCACATGGCTGTTGTGAAAGCAATTCATGAGTAATTCACTATCCAATCAAATGCGATAGTAATTCAACAACAAACCAAACAGAGAGCGAGGTGGTTCACAATTTCAGGATCTCTCCTTTTCGCGAGCGAAGTAATCACAAGTAATTGTCTTATCTGCGCGATCTGATGGCTGAAGGTTCAAAGTTTATGTCCTCGACCAATCACAACCCGAAACAATCGCAATAACCGAGTAATTGTCATGTGAAACCTGCTGTGATACGACGAAGCATATTCTGACAAGTTATCTTATTTTGCACTACTTTTTAGATTTCAATTTTTCATAGTTCTGATATGCAGATCATTATCATCCATGCAGGTTTTACCTTTCTAGCAAATTTCATTCAGGTTCAATCGATGACTCGTTCCTTCCTCAAAACGGCACAGCTCCAAAATGTCGAGTGTCAAGAAACCTGCCACGTACTATGAGAGTTGTCGCCTGCAGTTCGAGAGGCACTTACAGGTAACACAATATCTATCATCTGATTGAAAAGGAAGCTCACCGTTAAAGAGCCTGTATCAGCAACTCCTTTGTTATTGTTTTCGTTCGATATTAGAAGCCGAATTACAAAGTTTGAGATTTGATTTACCAAAAACAATCGAGAACATTGTTTTATATTCTGTAAATCAGCCGATGGAAATGGATGGTTTCTCCGACTTGGTATGTTGCTATGCTGTTAAAATGGCGGCTGACACAGGCTCTTTAAGGCGTTGGCCTCTCGTCCTTATGATCCATGTTCGACTCCCGTCGGAAAATATGATTTTTTTTTCGGGTCGTTGTCGAAACCGTTGTACTTTGTTTCCGGTGAGACAATAATCCCAGGTCCAGTCTCGCCTTCAGCTACCCAGTTTCAGGGAACGTTACTGTGCGACTACGTCAACCGGGCCATTCTGTAAGAAGTTAGCCAATCAGAAAGCGAGTACAGAACAAGGATCTCGACTTTCTTGAGATCTGAGACATCGAAATATCGCTTTTCTCGTAAACATTGTGGAAATTATGGGCAGTTGCTTAAAATGGTTGGAATCTCTGAATGACAACTTTTTACGGGATGGCCCGGTTGACGTAGTCGCACAGTAAATAACAACTAATGGCGTAATCACCCCCTGGCCACCCACAGTATATGTGCTTACGAGCTGCAATTCCGACATCCAACATTTACATTATGTCACTAAGACATGTTCACTTGATAGAAGATCTTCTGGGTCATTGGAACCCTTAGCTTTAAAATACTCAGTTAGCCGCCATTTTGTCAGCCTAGCAGCATACAGAGTAGGAGAAACCTTTTCCATCGAAACCTTCCATTTCCATAGGGAATGTTTGAGCTTGATGAATTAATGAATAAACTTTATTTACCGGTGGCATTTAAGGGGCACTCACACGCTTACCTGACTAGAGAATAATTCAAATCGCAATCCAATTCCATCCTCTTGATAATAGATAAAAACACTATAGATTCGTATTGATTTAACAGTTAAAAGTCATTTAACAAACATGGACTGTTATTTTGGTTATTCCCTGTAAACTTAAATGCATCTTTCGTGATTAGAATTAGGCTTGTTTCTTGACAGGTTGTACAAAATTTAAGCGTGCGAGTGTCCCATTAAATATCAGCTTGAATTAGGTAAATTGGCAACGTTGTTTGTACATGGTTTATTTTAAGATTTGTATATATAATAGGACTCCATGCTGTCCAATTAAGAAAAAATTGGATGATTCAGAGGAACTCCAAAATTGGACGAGGCCGCAGGCCGAGTCCAATTTGGAGTTCCGAGGAATCATCCATTTTTTTCTTAATTGGACAAGCATGGAGTCCTGTTATTTATTAATTATATAACATCAATGTTCAAACCCAAACTGTCCAATTTTAGCGCGAACTGTCCAATTAGAGCGCGCGCGATCCAATTAAAAAATAATTGGACGATTCAAGAAAAATCGATCTGCCGGCACAATGGGATTTCGAGCTGGCTATATAATTACTATACGTATCGGTCGTCTGATATCGAATGGAAGACTCTTCAAGCTAATTAAACATGCTATGACTGTGGATTCTCCATGAATTATTATCTCTCTCCCTACAGTATCTGGTCAGTAACCCGCTGCTGAAGGGAAGTGCGCTGTTATTTAACTTCCTGTCACCAGAGAAGGAGTTTAGTGACATGTTTGGTCCTAGCTCCGTTGGAAATCTTGCAGGTTAGTTATATATCTATTCTCGGTCCCTATTGGCCGAGAGCTCGATGATCCAAACATACCTGCTTCCCGCACGTTTTCTAGCTCAATCATAGCTTGTCATATTTGTGTTGATGTTGCACATTATTATATGGGTGTGACCACAGCTGTTTCGGGACCGGGATTTCGTTATTAGAGTCTGAGCATGCGTAGCGTTCGCGGGCTCAATAGCCAGCGCATTGCACAGAAGCGTTCAAGATGGCGGGAGTTTTGATTTGTGACTAGCGGGAGGCTGACACTAAAGGCGAGTAAAAAAATATTTCACGCTGTTTTCTCGTATTTTCTTTTATTGCTCCAATGAGGGAAGCCTTTAAACTGTCATATGGGCAAAATACATGACCAGATCATGACAAAGAAACTATTATGAACGCACTTTGTTTGGAGCATAGAATTTCGCGTTACTATTTAGCGCTATTGATCAAGGAAGAAAAAAGCAAGCTCCTTCAGAAGTTCTGAAGTTTTCTCAAAACAACGCTAATATCGAGAATATAATTTAGGCTTTTGTGGATACATGCGAGCTAAAAAATTTATGATACGCCGACTGGATTTCCTAAAATAATTTTTTTTCTTTCTTACGGTGCAGCGCCTTCATAGAACAACACGTCACTTTATTACATGCGTAGTGTCGCTTGTGCGGAAACCAACCGAGCCATCTGCGTCACAGATGCACCGAATATCTCAGCGAGTTAAATGAAATATGGATGATTGATAAATGTCAACTTATATTTCATTGAGAATTGTCTATACATTCCACATATTTCTGCCCCCTAATCCATTTTTACCTAAGCCCCCCCCCCCCCCCCCCCCATGAAAAATGCGCCCCCCGGTACTTGTTAAAGACAAATTTGAGGGAATACATCTATAGGAATCACTCTCGTAACAGGAGAGCTCATGTGAAAATCAGAGGAAATCTAGAATATTATATTTTCCTTGTGATTATAGTGAAAACATTGGATGAAAATTTTCAAGTGGTGCAGTTTTACTTATTCCCCCCCCCCCTCCTATGAAAAATGTGTATGCCCTCCTGACTGTAAGCAAAATTTCCTACAATTCCCTCCAAGTTATGAGCTAAACCTATCAAACCCACCCTGGTTACATTAAGAACCCCTTCAGTTGTAATTATACTATTGGGATTAATGTGCTTAGGCATTTCAAGTTTCTGAAAAAAAAATCATGACAGCCATAATCAAAATGCTGTGTAAATATTGTTCCTACTTAAACATGGTATACTTTTTCCTGTCAATGTTAGAACTCCCACTGTAGCCCTATGGCTAAGTAGGACTCTACAGTATTACAGTCAATACATATGGTGTACATTTTAGGCTCAACAGCTATGGTAGCCTAGTATCAAGTACCAATGGTGCATAAAAAACACAAGATAATGAGAGTGAAATAAAACATACACCATATGCATTATTTGATGAACTTCCCACAATTATCTATAAGTTTTAGATGCCCATGAAATGTAAATGTACATGTTGGAGTGAACAGACCTCCTTAGCTTGCCTGTTTGTTTTGCCCATTTCAGATCATGTGGCATTTCCATGAGTATTCTTTCTTTGTTTTTCTGCTGGGCAGAAAATAGATATATGAATATGGAAGCAGCCCAGACAAAGAAAGATTATTCAAATGAATGCGACGTAATCTGAAATGGGACACCATTACGCCCAAGCCGAGGAGGTCTATTTCAGATGACTTTTAGTGAAACCAATCACAAAGTGATTACCCCAATTGAAATAAAACCTATAAGAGTAATTACAAAGTGATTGAAAATTGCTCCTTGATTCCAATCCCAGTGGGTTACAATGTGTATGTCCTCCTGACTAGAAGTGCTTACGTCTCTACAGTATTACAATGATTGTGTGTAAAGTACTGTAAACAGTACAGAGGCAAATCCAGGATTTTAGAGAGGGGTGTCTGTTTTGTTCCTTCACTCCTTCGAAGACTGATACGGGTAATATAATATGCCCATGTGTGGCCTTTAGTATCACAATAAAGTCCTCATTGGTTTGGTGCATAATGACTTGATATTTTTACTGTAAAAGAAGCTAGCTCACACATACAATTTATCTTTGATTCAGGCTAGATAACTTGCCATGGCACTATAGAACCATTTCTAAAAACAACATTTAAATAAAGCTGGGTGGCAAAAGGATTGGGCCCATGAAAGTTTCAATGTCTCCCCAACCCCATCCAAATGCAGCAGGCATTATGTTTGTATTCACTATCTATGAAAGTCTACAAAGGTGTTTGCTATCTCCGTCAATATTGTCCCTGGCCCAATTTAATCAGCAGAAGCAGGATGTAGCTGACAGCTCCAGCAACCTGGAAGGAAGCATACAATGAGTCAGTACATTATAGTACATACGGGTGTAGAGCTGATTTCATGTGATGCAGTAGTGAAACTAATCCAATTTTAATCAAAATTTATATGATTGACTGCATAGTTATTGTGAGTTATGACAGCCATCTGGAATATGCTCTATTCCAGAGACCATTTCTGATATAGGGTACTTAAAAAACAGGCAAATTTCCATTCATTATTTTGTTTTCAAATAAATTTGTAATGTAAACTCAGACCCTGCTTAACCTATCATCACATCCACATGCATATTCATATAGCAGTAAAATAATGATACCCCCAGAAAACAATCCACTTTGTCTGCAGTGGATACAAGATCAAACTCAGACTGTTCAGCGACTGCTCGAGTTTCTTTGCAGAAAAGTAGTCATGTCCACACTGTACCCTCAATCCATCATAACACACTAACCTACTACAAATACTTGGGAATCCCACACTAACCTACTACAAATACTTGGGAATCCCACACTAACCTACTACAAATACTTGGGAATTAATTGGAGCCTTGCTCTGTGGAAATTCCCCCACAATGTGAAAGAAAATTCTAGAAACTTGCATTGACATTAATGCTACATGCCAAAAATAGATGCCAGAGACAAATTATTTCCCAAGTTGCACCATATGACAGATCACATTAGTCTGGTCTTGGATTTGGCTGCCATAATATTACTGTAAAATTGTAAAATGAATTATAAACTTCCATGACAATTCTAAATTCATTTTATCTCAGAAATACTCTCACAGCTTCCCCTAAAATTGGTTAAGTCAAGACAATCAGAGGGAAGCACTGCAAGCATGCAATAACTCCAATTTTGAAGATAAGCGAATAAGCTAAACGTAAAAATACAAGAATAACTCAAGCCACAGCACAACAAAGCGTGACCAGAGGGCAAAATTGTAGATAGAAGTTTGGAACAACAAACAAGTTAATGACATGAAAATTACAAGAAGATAATACTGAATTGGCATATGTAAAGTACAGTAGTTTCCAAAATTACCTGCAGAAAATTCTGTCGGCGTATCACGGATAAGATGGTCGGTATCTCTCGGAGAAAGATTGAAGATTCCAGAACAGTTGGCGAGGTTGTTGGGAAAACTTCAGGATTCTCACAGTTTCTTGTCGAAAATTCGACTTTGGGAACTAGCTGAAATCGACACCAGTACTTGGAGAAGACAAAATATTGCCTTTACAGTAGAAATATAGGACAAAATCATATCGAACAGTGAGATTAATTCTCTGACCACATCCAAAACCCGTTCGAACTGAAATCGAACGCGCGAATGCCACGATTTTCCTTGTCAAACACCAGCCTTCTTCTTGCCACCACAGGGAGACCGAACGCACTCGGCCGAAGTTGGTCTGGAAGGAGGGTATTTGATGCGCATGCTCAAACTCTATGACTAGTCAGAACAGCTGTGTGACGCAATTTACTAAAGTCAAAATGAGTGTGGATATGCAGCTGTATTTACACAGGTGAAAGCCGTACTAGCTGAAGCTAAACGTTACGAACTGTTTTTGCGCGTGCATTTGAATGGATTCCCTACCATGCGCTAGTCAAAACATGTACGTTTTCTGTTGAAAATATTCTGTCGTATAATAGATAACTCATTAGAGTTGTTTTTTCATGTAATACTGGCGGACATTTTACTCGTTGCTCGCATTTCTCCTCACCCCTGCGGGGCTCGGAAAAATACGTCCCAAATTCAAATTCGTAAATATGCACCCGTATTACATCAAAAACATCTAACAATTTGGAAAATGTTCTCCTTTTACTTTTACTTTTTCTTCATTTTGACAGGAAAGACGTTTAAATCTGTGACAACAATGTTTACAAAGGAAGTAAGTGGAGCAATATAAACTGATAGAAGATTAAACCAAAAATAATATAATATACACCCATTTGGTTCATGCAATACTACTACTACGACATGTTGTCTGTCGTTGACCTTTTTCTGTGCGTTTGCACAGGTTGTTGTGAAATTTTTTGCGCCAATTCTGTTTCTGATTGGCTGTTGTAGGGTTCAGAAAAACAGCCGGTGATAGTAGGAACGTTTTGCAACTTTGCCGGCCACTCTTAGTCAAAAATATAACAAGAAACACGATTAAAAAAAAAATTGTGTGGAAAGTTGAGGTCAAATTGTGAGCGAAACGGGCAAATTATTGCAATCGATGCAGCAATTGTGTGAAAGTACAGAGAATTGCTGTATGATGCGTATACTCATTACTGCATCTTCCGTATTAGTGCAGACAATATACATTTTCGCATGAGTGCCAGTTAGGAAAGCAAGCCACAGGACCCCCACTCAAGCAGTAAAGGTCTATTGATCTAGCAAAGGTTAAACGATCATTGAGGTGTGATAATCGCTTAATTTATGCACTTTCGACTCCATTCTCTCACGACTCCCTGGCTTGAGGTATTGTCACAAGGCATACATCGAATGACGTCATAGCGTTATAGTAGTCCATTTGTTCACAACTGTTATCGTATTTGTCCGTGTAGTGAAGTATTGATGTTTGATTTACCTCAACAGAAAGGGCAAAATCTCGATCCATTCCTGAGTGCTTTTCTGGTCTCCACAGAAGAGCCAATCAACGCCGACCTCCAGTCAGGTGAAGCTTACGTCTGTTACGTGTCAAATCATTTTTCCTCTTGTTAGTTCCACCTGCAAGTCATCCAGTTGATGAGCAGCACTCTCAAACAGACTCCCCACGGGAATTTCCAGATTGAGCGTCGGTAAATCACCCCTTTGTGTTGACTAAGAAACGTCATGCCACTATAGAAAAAGCAACAAGAAGACGCATTTGATTTAGAAATGTTATGAACTAAAGGCCATGTTACACTAGGCATCGAAGTTACAACTTTCAACGCCCTAACTGCCGTTTCACTGTTGTTCCTTGTCGTTTCGCAATCTGACTCAGTCATGCATTCTCATTCAACATAGATCTCTTTCTGTCGACGCTGGTGTTCAAACTCACGACTTCGCCAGAAAAGAGGTATGCCACGTGATTTTTCTAGCAGAGGCCTCTTTTCTCTGCATTTCGCTGGCTGAGGTTCGCGAGGAAAGAGACCTCTGCGCTGGGTCGAAACTCGCTTGTTTTGCCGCCGTCCACAACCTTGGACTGTTTGCTGACCGTTTCTTGAGCCCACTATATGCACACGCATATCTACAGACGTTTTCCGCTGATATTATTTGAGCCCCCCAGCGGACGGCGGCAAAACAAAGCGAGTTTCGACCCAGCGCAGAGGTCTCTTTTCCTCGCGAACATCAGCCAGCGAAATGCAGAGAAAAGAGGCCTCTGCTAGCAGGGAAGTTACAACTGTGAAAAGTAATTGTCCAACGTATCTCGGAAATATGTTTCTTATAATGTCCCCGCTTTCTTGTTTTCAGGATCAGTTTTATCCAAGGCGGAAGAAAAGCTCGTAGTCCAAGAATTTCAAATATTCTAGAAATACTGTAAATAATAATCTGCATTATTTCTTCATTAATTCACGTTGTTTCGAGTGCTTTATTAGATAAACATGGTACAAATCGACGAAGCATTAGTCGACCCTTAATCGTAAATGTATTTATTTTTCAGCACTGGTAGCGCCAAAAGCAGATTGGATGAGAAAGCCCTGGTAATTGTTGGTGTGATGTGATGTAACAAGACAACTGCTTTACTTGTGTGATCTCGATAGAAATGATTAGTATATAGTGGTTTCGATAAAGTTTGTCATCCCAAAGACTAAAGCCTACAAGCTGTCGGCGCCAAGCATTGTGGGTCATTCGTACTTTGAATAACATATATTCTCCACGAGTCAAAAATGCCGCGCGCGGCGATGAGCGAAGTCGACCGAATTCGAGTGAGAGAATTGCACTGGCATCTAAAAATATGCATTCTTAAGGAGCGAATGGCTCACAAAATTTCAGCAAAAGCTCAGCAAAATTTGACATTTCACGGTCACAACCCAAAATCTAATTTCCCTCAAAATTGTTTGGATGATACAATCAGCATTATGTGTTTTATTTTGCTTAAAGAGTTCGCTTCTCAAATGAATGAAATAAAGACAGTTACAATTATAATAACTGTACTTCATTCCAATCCAATGCTCAATTTAAATTTTATTTGGGCGCCTAGAATACTTTAGCCTAGCTGAAGATGTATTACTATTTATTAATTAGCGCGTGTTTTGAATTTCTAAGCGAGTGTTCCGATAATTTTACTTTCATTATATCTTCGAAAGTGTAGATGACTAGCAAAAGGGACGGACGGAAAACAGAATAGAATTTGCCAAATATTTCTTTCTTTAGATATTTGTTCTACAGAATATTCCGTTGAGTTTCAGTAGTTCGGGTCTCATGCATCAGCTCATAAAATACCCGTCAGTATTTGATTTCGTCCTTGACGAAGGAAAATCGTGAAAAGTAAAATGGACAGTTTAATGCTGTACGCAGTACTGTCGTTCACGTTTAAGAATAAAGTTCTTGCGCCCTCCAATTTGAGATTTGAAGTGCACTATAAATTTAAATCGCGCTGTTCCCAACACGCGCGTAAATCGAATTGAATTTTGATTAGCACGTGGGACAACAAATGAAGTTTGGCGCCGACAGCTTGTAGGCTTAAGTGACAAACTTTATTGAAACCACTATATACCAAATCAGTGAAAAGTCATTTTCGCGCGCTCTGATTGGTCCCTGAATAGTACATATTAAACACACTATTTACTGTTTTGAGAAAACTTTCAAAATTGCGCCTCGTTTCACGACAGTATTGGAGGCGATACTGTTTTAATCCATCGTATTTTATTCTACTGATTTGGTATAAAATAAAATAAAACATTTTGCGACTCAGTATATATCCACTACTATTCACCTTCCCTTCGGAGATAGTTATTAACTATTTTTATTATTCCATGGTGTGCAATTTCTTTTGCTTCATTTTTTAGATTCTTCAAAGAGGAAGTTAGAGTTGAAGGGGGTCATGGACTATGTGTTATTTGTTGGTAGGTGTCTGCTCGCTTACACTGAAGGAGGTGAAAGAAATGGAGCCGCAACCACATTAATTATGCGATTTTCATGTTCAGCGCTTTGATAAAGTTTGCACACATTCTTTACTTGGTTAGTAATTATTGCTGAATTTCGCAAAAAATTTATCACTTCATCCCGTTCCTGTGAAAACATGGGCACCGATCTTCGCCACCGAGCTTCTTCAAGCTGTGAACCACCTATCAGACGTTTGATGACCATCAATTGTTCTATGGCACCTGTCGGTAGTTGAGGGCCACTGCTGAGTGGTGGTCGGCACTATCCAATGCTACAGCCCCATCTAGTTTTGTAATCTTTAAACAAGCTATGGATCAAGTGTTGGCAAGTCACTTGGTCAATTCGTCTTGATGCACCTTAAGCAGAGATCCCGAGTACCTCCAAACAAAAGTACCGTTACAGCCCGCTTGGAAAAAACTTCTTTGTCAAAGTCGTTAAGATACATTGAGATGACAAGAAATCGCCTCGACTTTGTTTGTCACGTTTGTGTTTTAAACAAAACTAGACAAAACTATCCGAATATCAAACAGAAACAGTCTATTTGATGATGTTGATATCCTTGTGTTATCATGTTTTTAGCTGATCGTCTTTTTCGACTTCCAAGCTGGATGCTTCACCTTCTCACGTGCTTTCAGATCATAGGACAAGAATCGGTCACTTCTACGCGGATATGTAAGCAAAATACTCATCAGTTATCCGTAATTTTTGCCTGTCTTTGCCCTTATTTCATTGGTGAATCGTGTCTTTACTATACTTATGTTTTTCTTCTAGATATTTGGGGCAGAAAGTAGAATTATTAAAAGACGAGTATCGAATCGTTATGATAATCCACCTACTAAGAGGTATTGTCGACTGTTAATCTCTTATTAGCTCTTATATTATTTGCCCTGTTAATATTTATTATGACGTTTGGTATAGAACTGTTCTGGACTATACATGGAGCCAATGAGTAGAGCTTCCATCTCCCATACAGGGTCCACGAGGCAGCGTTTTTACTGACCGATCTATTTTTAGAACACTTCACGGCACAATTACAATTTACATATGAATACCTCCCTGATTGTTCTAATTTCATCTTAATCTATGTATGCTCTCTAGCGTAACCAGCAAACAAAGAATTAACCTGACAGGACTCTATTCTAAAAATAGATAGGTCAGGAAAAACGGTGCCTCAACTTTATAAGCCAGTTGGAAGCTCCTGCTATGGGATCCTGACTAGGCTGTATAGTGAATTGAGCTGAGCTGATCTGAACTGACAGGAGAGTTTTGGGGCTTTGGTGATTCTGAAAGTTTCATTTTAAAACCATTTGCCCTTGACTGGCTTTTGAAGTAAAGCTCTACACGCCATGCTCGCCATTCGCGGGGTAGGCTCTTGTGGCAGGCATTTGAGGACCTTCTCTGATTGGCTGAAATGGCACACATGCCCGGGAGGGGGACTCTCCATAAACATAGACGGGGGTGCCCGTCGGGAAAAATGATTTCACCCCTAAGAGATAGCAAATTGGATGCGAAAATCCTAATGCTATAGCGGTCCTTGAAATTACCATCAAGTTGAAACAATTTATTGTGTTGTCGCTGAATTCTAGGTCAACTTAAGCGTGAGACCCCCTAAGGGATAGCAGACTCTTTGGACACCCTAAGATGTAGCACCTTGGTGAATTTTATACCCTAAGGAATAGGACCCCCCCCCCCCCCCCCCCCCCCCCCGGCGCGCATGCCTACATGAAACCAGCTTTATCCCGCTTTTGAGAAAAAAAGAATCTGCCTAAACAATACCAAGATTCGTTCACTAGTCGTCTTTTCAACCTATGCATTTGACCCTACGTTCTACAATAGACCAAATCGGCTAACGGTAGTACGGTGTTTACATCTTGTTGCCACCCAATTGAGATCATGTGATGAATCCTTTGGGTGTTTACAATTTTCAATGTGTTCTCGCTCGACCAAGTGCACGAGTGTATGTACAGAACTAACAAAAGTAACCACCCAAATCATCACTTTATCTGAATTGGTTGTCAACAAGATGTAAACGATTTAAGCAAGAGTGATTTCTCATATAACTGTCGGGTGGCGCAAAAATTCTCACACTCCTTTTGCAATATACAATGAATTCATCAATTTTCAACACATATTCAGGACATTGCAGGATCGTATGTGGTTTAGAGCAACCCATCTACGGTCCTCCAATCCAACGGCTCCAGCCTCTCGGACCATTTCCTAATTACAGAAAAAAGACGCTTTATTTGAGGCGGATTTTCTTTACAAAAGTCCTAACAATTAACTCCACAGCTCAGCAGTGTTGTAAACACATCATGCTTGCTGATGTAATATATCAAACACGAGACAATGTGTTTCCTCGGGGTTTCCAAACACCGAGAAGTAGTATATCAAACACGAGACAGCGTGTTTCATCAGGATTTCCAAACACTGAGAAGGTGGTTAATATATCAAACACGAGACAGCGTGTTTCATCAGGATTTCCAAACACTGAGAAGGTGGTTAATATATCAACACGAGACAGCGTGTTTCATCAGGATTTCCAAACACCGAGAAGGTGGTTAATATATCAAACACGAGACAGCGTGTTTCATCAGGATTTCCAAACACTGAGAAGGTGGTAACATATCAAACACGAGACAGTGTGTTTCATCAGTATTTCCAAACACTGAGAAGTGGGTTGAAAAAAACGAGGCAAAACCGATATAGCTTCTCATTTAAGGTCGACAAAAAGAAGGAAAAAAATCTCAAAAATCTATTCAAACTAACATCGCTTATCCAAATCTCTTTCACGCTTATTATTGTCTTTGTTTATGCACTTATGGGGGCTACGGTCATTATCCCCGGAGACAAAAACGAAGTACAACTTGTGCCCTTCCTCAAACCAGAATGCCGCTTTTGTACAACCGCTCCTTGTTATTGTTATTATGAAGACAGCAGTCTTCCTGACTTTGATGTACGATTTAGTGCTTATGACTAATATTACCGATCATTCTACTATACCTTTATTTACGAAATTCGCATTTCAGATGCCTTGTTTTTCGATCAAGATCCTCCGAGGTAAGGATCCTCGTTTACACAAATGGTATTTCGGAAAAGGTTGCACCATCACAGGTGTCGTTGTAGCCCGCGGTGCGTCATGGGATAAAATATGAAGAGCGAAATTCTTGTGTTAACCCAGTACAAACTTTTCTTGCGAGCGATGTATTTTACAGTCATTTGACATAAAAGGGTGAGAATCATGTTGCTTATCCTAAAAAACAGTTTCCGTGATGCTGTTTTGGTATACTATTTGCTCCCATGACACATCGCGGGTAGAGCAGACAGTTAAGACGGTGCAACCTTTTCTGAGATAGGTGCATGTTCTTTTATACCGGCTTTAGGTATAGGGAAAACTGTATAGGGAAAAACCGTATGGGGAAAAACTGATACCTCTGCGGGCGCAGCTTTTCCCTATACGGACCGACCTAAAGCCGGTAAACAACTTTATTTTAAACTTTATTAATTATTTATTTTAAGACTCAATTTTGATTTTTTTTTATGAAAACAAGCGCGTCCAAACCGTAAAGCTCGTTGCAAACTAGCGACATAACGGCATAAGTTATGTTGCTACGAAAAATGCATGGGAAAATAATTGAAATAATCAACATTTACCATGGATCATCATTAGATTACTTCACCAAAGCAATCTTATCATATTTTTTGTGGACTTCAGCGTTTAGAAACCACTAAATTTTGTTGCGTGATATTTTTGTTATGTCGTTATGTCGCAAGTGTGCACCAGGCTTTACCGTGACCTACTAGGCCAGAGATAGGAAAATAGTGACCGACGCGCACGCTCTAAGAAAAAATCAGAACGCAGAATGCGTTACCGAGCCCTCTAGAAAAAAATGGTACTTATTTAAAAAATCAGGTTCTACTCGGATTAAAACTAGTGAGTGTTAGAAGGACCGATAGAAGACAAATAACCTCATGCGTAATAATGTGTTGCTCAATAGACCTCCTCGGCTTGGGCGTAATGTTTTGCTCATTTCAGATCACGTGTCATTCCCATGAGTATTATGAGTATTCTCTCTTTGTTTGGAATGATTCCATATTCATATATCCTGCGGTGCGTAGCAGAAAAGAAAGAGAGAATACTCATGGGAATGCCACGTGATCTGAAATGGGCTAAACAAACGGGCAAGCCGGAGGTCTATTGGTTTATGAACACGAAGTTCGTCCCTATTACACAACCGACGCTGAATGCATTACTGAGTGCGTTACCGCAGCGTGCGTTACTGAGCCCTCTAAAAAAAGTGGTACTTATTAAAAAAAAATCAGATTCTGCACGGATTAAAAACTGGGGAGTGTTAGAAGGACCGTTAGAAGAAAGATAACCTTATCCGTAATAATGTGTTGCTTACTTGGTTTCTTAAGACAAAATTCGTCCCTATTACAGGACCGACGCTGATAAGCTGGAAAGACGAGAACAAACATTGACAGAGATGCTCGATTCCTGCCAGGTAAATGTCAACGAAAACGTGCTTGTGATTAAAGTGCCACTCAAGACAGAACTCAACCACGTTTCATCACAATTAAGATCCAGTGAACAGTAGCGAAAGAAAAATGTATTTGCGCGCGCCGTGAATATTTTATTGATTTTAAATATGTCCGATTGGCGTTTTTTTTTTATCGTTCAACTATACGCTTGAGTGCCAGTTGGGGGAGCTAACCACAGGACCCCCGCTCAAGTGGAAAAGGTTTATTATCTAGTCATTAGCCGTATTCACACTAGAGGACGGAAAACTCGTCATGACGGGTTTTTCGTCTGATGAGTTTTCCGTCTGATATGAATTCAGACGATTTCTCGTCCAAAATCCGTCTCGTCCCGGTTTCACACTAAGATTTCCCGCCAAAATCCGTCTCGTCCCGGTTTCACACTAAGATTTCCCGTCAAAAATCCGTCTCGTCCCGGTTTCAGACTAAGACGAGTTTTCCGTCTCTAGTGTGAATACGGCTATTCTGTATTTCTTTATTTATCAATTCCCCTCTTTAGAGCCCCTACGTCGCGTGATTGGACGAGAAAGACACCAGGCAGGCATGAGTCTCCTCCTTGAGTTGTTTCAGCATCCAAAACTCAACAAACAGGTAATCGCTCTAAACAGGACCCCAATAGGAGCGTCAGGGGGCTCATAAACAGGGGCGTTCCTTTCTAGTGTTGCCATTTTGGTAAGGCATTTTGACAGACTTAGTTATTTTTAGAAACGTTTTACCCTAGAATTGTAAAGCCTTTGTTGTACTAGCCAATCAAATTCGTTTTATTAGTAGCTTTAAAGACGCCTGTCATTATAACCGCACTTTTCTGACCGCAAAACGCACCCACTGAACAGTAAATGTATCAGGCCCTCTTCTCGATATCCCGGGATTACTTTTCAAGGGAAACGAGGGGGGCCTAATCCTCAGGTTACTCAATATTATGCTAATATTTTAATATGTTCACTGAAATTTGGATAGTTAAATGGATTGAAATTAGGATAAAGTTTTAATTGTAAACATTTCAAGGTCTCGCATATTTTGGGCGAATTCGATCTAAAATGAATGGAATTATTCAATAAAAACTTGCTTTGCTGACGCGTGCATGTTTCCACTGATAGAATTTTTGTTATTTTAAACTAAATGAAACTGCTCTTTATCGCGCTCAGTATTTGTGATTTTAAGAAAATGTACCGCGGATTTTTCGAGAAATCAACTTTGAAAGTGAAAAAGAAGGGTATATTTACAAGTGCATTGCATTTACAAGTGCAAAGACCTTGAAAGGTGTCGGTGAAACTTTGCCGCTTATTTCTGTTCTATCTAAGTAGCGTTGTTTTACTACATTTATCGACTTGAAGTTTAGTAAATAGGATGTGTAATATCTCAAATGAAACCTTATAAACTGTAGATTATTTTCTTATCAGAGTATGCGACGCGAATTTATAATGTGTTTGTAGAAAGATGAGAAAAATTCGGCAAGACCTTGAAACTTTGCCGATTATTTCTGTTCTGTCTAGAACAGTAGTGTTGTTTTACTACATTTCTCGACTTCTAGTTTACTAAATAGGATGTGTAATATCTCAAATGAAACTTTATAAACTGTAGATTCGTTTTCTATAAGAGTATGCGACGCGATTTTACTGTGTTTTGAGAAAATTGAGAAAAATTCGGCAAGACCTTGAAAGGTGTCGGTGAAACTTTGCCGCTTATTTCTGTTCTATCTAAGTAGCGTTGTTTTACTACATTTCTCGACTTCTAGTTTACTAAAATGATGTGTAATATCTCAAAAGGAACCTTAAAAACTGTAGTTTATTTTCTATAAGAGTATGCGATGCGATTTTTCTGTGTTCCGAAAAATTCGGCAAGACCTCGAAAGGCGTCGCTGAAACTTTGCCGCTTATTTCTGTTCTGTCTAAATAGCGTTGTTTTATTAAATTTCTCCACTTCTAGTTTACTATATAGGAAGGGTAATATCTCAAATGAAACCTTATAAACTGTAGATCCGTTTCTTATCAGAGTGTGCGACGCAATTTTTCTGTGTTTTGAGAAAAACGAGAAAAATTCGGCAAGATCTTGAAAGGCGTCGGTGAATTTGCCGTTTCTATCCGAATCTGCACTGTGAACCTCTCAAAATTAGATTTACTTTTGGCCTATGTTTGAGGTTTTTTTACTGCCAGAAACTTTAAGCTTTTGAAGCATTTAAAGGCATTGTCCTCTAAAAAGGTGGTGGCTCCTAAAAGAGCCGTTTGTTGGTTAAGCACGTGTTTACAAGTGCTGGCTTGGGGAAAGAGATCTTTAGCTTCTGGATTGGCCTCCTTGCATGCTGTACCCCATTCGCGTCTGGGAGAAACTTCGGAGAAACTACCAAGCAGAAGTTGGAGCTTAACGGGAAACTCTACGCGCCGTCTTGTTCCGGTAAAAGTAACGGTGCGCTCTATATATAGTCCGCAAGGCCTGCGTCGTCGAAGTCTTGTTCGGTGGCCATGTAAGTTTGAAATGGCATCGTGAAGGGAATGCGGGGAAGCAGCCAGCGGATGACATCGTGCTTTATTTCGAGTACGTCTACAGATACTCGCGGTGACGTTAGGCCGCGTTCCACAGCTAGACCCAAGCGTTCTATGGCCTCTTCGACTCTATCGGAGATTGGACGAGGGTTTCAAAGGCGGAGATCTGTTCCTCGGGAATGTGACTAGCAGGCTTCCATGTACAGTGCTCAAGACTGCAGCCATACCAAGAGCACAAGTACTCTATCTTCCCGTCTTTCATCTTTTTGGCTATGATATTCTTCACGATATGGTTTCCTTGAAGAACATCTTTTTCGGTTGCAAGCTTCTGCTTCTTCGGCAGCAACACCGTATCGGCCTTGCTGTAGAAACAAGGAGTTGGTCGGCTGCGCTTGTTCATATCGAGACGATAAATCAGAATGATTATGATCTTTCGTGGAGAAAACACAATATATATATATACCGACGGTTGGATCGAAATCCACCAATCAATTCAATGAACAAACATCTTTGTTTTAAAAACACCAATGAATTTCGCGTCGCCATCACTACTATTTGCGTTTAACTTCGCAGCAAATAAGCAATAGACTTACTTATATCTGAATACTTGACGCGAAACAAACCGAGTCTATTTTATCGAGGAAATTCTAATAGTTTTCCAGAGAAAAATCCTTTTCAAATAATCGCTCGATAATTCACTGATTATAAAAGGATCAAATTTATTATCATTGCATCGAACAGAGATTGTGAAAAAGAGGCATGTCTAAGGCAAATGCGAATGTTGCGATCGAATTAATGGCTGCAACAACATCATTTGTACCCTGCTGGCAGAGGCCTCTTTCTCTACTAACTTAGCACTTTAAGGTGACTCATTCGAAATTCAAAATGCACCCAACTGTGTCTAGAGCGCAAATCTGAGTCGCCAAACTCAAGGCTATAACTTTTGTGTCTTTTCCTCTATTGTTATAATTCTTGTTTCAAATCCTACTTTAATGATGGATAAATAAGTTAATAAAAACCGATCTTCTTGGAAACATTTTTAGAAGTCACAATCTAATTTTTTGTGAGTCCCTAATTTCATATTCAGGTCGTACTAGTAAAAAAAATGCCGTTTTTTTTGGCTCAAATTCCAGGAATCGATTCCAGTTGAAGTAATCTCCAATCAAGCTAAGTTACAGAAAATTCGTCGGAACAGAAACGCGGTAATAACAATACCGTCATCTTTGGCCAAATTAGACGGCTGATTCTACTTGGCTTGATTGAATTTTAATAGTGCTCCGAAAACTCATTATTTTGGGCTCTTCCCAGGATTTGAAAAAAGAATTATAACAATAGAGGGAAAGACACAATGTTATAGCCTTGAGTTTGGCGACTCAGATTTACGCTCTAGACACAGTTGGGTGTATTTGAATTTCGAATGAGTCACCTTAAGACGCTAGAACCTCCACTGCAACTTTTAGTAATTGACTACCCGTGAATTCGATTACCCGTGAATAAGGGTGCGTTTCTTTGGGAAAATCCGGATTCGGATTCTTGAATCCAAAACGGATTTTTCGTTTCTTTTGAGAAATCCCAAAAAGGATTCTGAATCCAACGAATCCACTGTCGTCGTGGATTCAGGAGATTCAATCCAAATCCGGATTCGACGGATTCTGAATCCTTGCGTTTCTTTGCGAAAGGATTCGAAAAGAATACTTTGGGTCAGTGGTTAGCTATCATCACGCGTGCGTCCTTCGCTTGCGAGAGGGTCGTCCAGCGACTGTTACCATGGTAAAAATCCTTTTTCGGATTCAGCGTTTCTTTCGTTCTACAAAATTCCATGAAATTTCACGTCGAATCTGAATCCGGATTTTCCCAAAGAAACGCACCCTAAATTCACTCAGTCTTTGAAGGGTGTCTTTCAGTGGATGGCAAAACAAATTGTTTAATATTTTTTTGTCAAAGTAAGAAAAGTCTTTGTAGACAACTTTTCTGGTGTAGACTGTAGGTGCTTGTTTTTTCTTGGCACACATAATATTTTAAGCCGTTTGAAAAGGCTCCGAGGTGGAAAGCCTGTCGAGCTAACTACCACAGTGGATGTCCGATGGATGTGAACTCTCAGGGGTGCAAGCTGGTGTTAGTTTTTTTAAATCGATGCGAGGAGAGAAGCTACCATTCAGGTTTGTTGTTTTCCTGTTGCCGCACGCAATAAATTAAACGTTTTTCATTTCTATTCTACGCATAAACCGCGCGCGAACAACAACAAGAGCACGGTTGGAGTGTGACATTGCCAATTGCTTGGTGGACAGCGTGCAATCAATATTAATCAGTATTTTAATAATCAATATTAATAAATCGATAATAATAAAAATACGCTTACAATTATTACAATGAGCCTACTCTAAATTCTAAGAAATACATCAAAATAGTACATTGCCCGGCGTAAAAAAACACTGGGATAAAACCCATCGGGAAAAAACACCCAGCGGAAACGTACCCTCTCGGAGCGAATGCAGTGTACAACTCTGAGGGCTAGAGTTTAAGTCCTATAAACGAAATTGCTAAATAAAAAATATTCGGTTAACGAATAAACAATATATGCAAGTGACCCGAGAAATGATCTGTTAAACCTAGATCTGAATTTGGGCACAAAACAACATGGCTTGTTTTGCTGTCCAACAAACGAGATAAAGAGCGCGGAATCGCGAAATTATTTATAGCAGCATAGCTGAAAATGAGCATATCCTAAAATGAAAATCCATTGTGATATAACAAAAGATGCTCTGAACCGAAATGAAAACGCTTTCCAACTCCACGATGTTACGTTGGAAAGCATAATTTTGTTCGATTGTACCCGATCAGCGTACGGGCCGGTTTTTCCGCGATAGAGCACCAAAACCAGCAGGCTTACTCAGAACGGATCTAAAACAATATTTATACGTTTTATATATTGTAGATTTATATTAAAGTGCTGAGGGCTCCTGTTGTTTTATTCAATCTGAAAGGGCTACCCTGAGCCTTATAATTAAACAAAGGTTTCCGTTCTGTTCTGTTCTAACAAAAGAATCCGAAACAAAAAGAAAATTCGAGAACATCCAGCCTTTTGTTTGGGTGATGAGCCTTTTGTCGTGGCAAATAAAAGAGCTCGAAGAAGATCGTTCGAAATGGTAATAGCATCCAGATCTCACAGACGAGCTCACTCACGCATAGCCAAGTTAAGTTTGGTTTTTGTCTTTTTGTGTCACATAGAACAATAGAATTGTGCCCGATCTGCAACAAAAAATAAAACTTTGAGCGTCACCAAACGAACTCTGATTGAGACTTGGGCTTCGGTCACTTGGTTTGCTTCTCAAGATCAGCCGATGGAAATGGATTCTTCTGTGACTCGGTGTGTCCAAGGCTGGCAAATAGTGACTGACTGTGACATATTTAACGCGGTAAAGGGCAGGCACTCTTCATGTGTCCAGTTTATTACGAATCGGGACACGCGCACTGTAACGAACGGACGGAATGAATGAAAGCATAGAGCAAGCGGTGCCTTTTCGCAACAGCTGCAACCATTTAACGGAGTGTGTTTTTGCAGGCGATTTAACATGGCATCGTTGGTACAAAAGTTCTTCAACTACATCATCCTCTATTACTGCGATTGTCATTTCTATTATAACATCACCACTTATCGTAGGACTAAACGCCATTGTTATGAAAGTCATTCTGTGCAAGCCCTCTCTCAGAAAGACGGAATCCAACATTGCACTTGTCTTCTTAGCGGCAATTGACTTACTAAACGGCGCAGTAGTACAACCTCTCTGTATTGTTAAGGAAGTGATTCATCTTGCAGCACGAGAGACGTTTTGTATGATCGAGACTGTTCACTTGCTTTTAATGTTGTTGATTGGGTTAGCATCATGGAATATCTTGGCTGTTATAACATTTGAACGCTACATCGCCATAACACAGCCTTATAGTACAACAGTCTGATAAACACAAAGCGCCTGATAGTCGCGTGTGCAGTCAGCTACGCCGCCGCAATAAGCTTTGCTGTTATCTTTGTAATGCTACTTGTCATTGGAACAGTTCCTTCGCTGGGAATTATTCTTCATTTGTCCCTTTTGCTTCTTTCATGGTCTTCTGCTACGGGCATATTCTTCGTCACTCACAAAGGCACAAAAAACAAATAGTCGAGCAACAGCAAATAACGCTTGAAAATCAGATAAATACCAAAGGAAAGCCATCAAACTGTCGTTGCTATTATAGGCTTACTAGTGATCAGTTTCTTCCTACGATGATACTTGGTACTCTTATCAGAACATCCGCTATTCCGATGTATTTGATTCACACTTTACGCCCAATTGCTCATGCCGCGGTTCCTTTGAATTCTCTCTTCGATCCTGTTCTTTATTGCTGGAGAAACACTGAATTAAGACGTGAGTTTGTCAAGGTTCTGCGACTACAGAAGTGGAACACTGTACAACCACAAAACCTGCCCGCACGTGTAGTGCATGAGGCTTAAGGCACGTGAGAATGCTGGAGGTGCTGACGCATACGGGTACATGCACATGGAACTTTCTCCCGAATGGAGAAAGGCGACAAAAGTGCAAGAGGCGTTGAACATATATTAGAAAATAACACCAGATGTTGTATTGTGAATGTGCGCATTCTGATTGGTTAAAAAGCGTGTTTGTAAGAGACCTGAGAAACACGATTGTCACGCAACGCTGTTGCGCGTGTGTATGTTATTTTCTAAAAGCAATAAAAATATTTTCTGCCTGCTCTCTGGTTTCATACAAACACGAGGGGGATGTTGGGAGAACTGATCAAAGTGTCTTTCAAGTTTTATCAGTTCGACCAACATTTCCCCGAGCACGCGGAAAGTACTTTTATTGCTTAAATATAAGACTTCCATTAAGCATTTTTACATGACAATCTTTTGCATCCCGAACTGTTAACTAAAAGTTTTATTTTACTCGGCGTAATAGAGACTGCCGATAATTTTACACTCCTAAATAGCTAAGAGATTTATAGCACTATCATCGGGAAATATAGTTAGATATTCGAGCGTATATTGCGCTCAAGAAACAATCAGCAAATTGTCCAAGGTTGTGTTACGTCACGGGATTTGGCAATTTTTAATATTCAATAGATAGCGGGTTTATTATTTGGTTTTGTTTTATAATTAAGAAATGTGATGCATTCGCACTTAAAATTAGTCAAAACATAGGAAATGAAAAACGATCATTGCAAACTTTGGGTGATAAGTTCGGTTGTGAACGACCCTCCGCCTCGCAACCTTTTGTACCTCAAAATCAAGAGGTTTGGGTAATTCCGATTACGCAGCACAAATGGGTATGTTCGGCAAGCTCGTAGGTTTTTATCTTTGAAGTAAAGTTGATTTTCTCTACACGAGCTTGTGGAACATTTAAGCTTCTTGGTTTTGGGAATACTTATTTTTACAATTTAATGAAGAAGTGAAAATTCTTGTAGTAACGCACTGTTCAGAGTTTGCGCAGTTTCTTTGTAGTAGCGCAATGTTCTAGGCATGCGTTGTAATGATTACTTAATTAAGCATCTTCGTGTGAAGTCGCTGGAACAGGTAACAACCCAAGGTTTGAGAACTGTCACAAAGTTTCGGCTCATTGGCTAACACTTTTAAATAGTTTTAAATTCTCCCCGTTTTCTATTCACATGATAGACAAGTTCTCCCGGATCTGTTTACCCCATGGGTTTTTCGTCTGGTCCCAGCGCATATAAGGACGGCGGATTTCGCCTGATTTTAGAAGAACGGTAGTGGAATAAATGAAGACTCAAAAGTAACAAGAACGAAACTGGTTAATATAGAACCCCGAAAGATCCCGGTAACAGTTGTTTTTAAGCAGCAAATCAAAGTTTCGACCCAAAGCAGAGGTCTCTTTTCCTTCTGCGTTTGAGTTCAGCGAAGACAAAGAGAAAGGTCTCTGCTAGCAGGGAAGATGTAAGAACTCTGACACTTCTCTCCAATTCGACATTGTAGTTTTCACAATGCTGCGAAATCTCCACTAATTAATTGTGTTTTCAAAGCGTTCCTTGAACCAAACATCTAAACTTTACTTGTAGTAAACAACCCGGTAGCTTTAGCAATATCTGTGAGTGTTTTTTGTGGTTGCTTAGTGTAAGTTGTGCGATCGAAGACGCTAAAATTCGGTTTGAGTTGACGGCTACGTATCGCACTCATTTTTGACCTTATTTAAGCATTAGAGCACAACTTTCTATGACTTTATCGGCGCAATAGAGCAATCAAGTTAAACAAAATCATGCTGTATGACTGATATTTTTGCTACTACACATGGTAAAAATACTGAAAATGCTAAACCGTTTATTAATCTTCTAGGTCTTCTAACAGTAGATAATGTTTTCCGCCTCCATGTTTTAACTTTTCCACACTTATGGCATAAAGGCCACCTACCTGATGTTTTCAAAGACATTTTTCAATACGCTAGTAACGTTCATGGCTATAATACAAGATATTCTACGAATCAAAACCTTTATAAGTCCAAAGTTCGAACAAATATCGGTAGGTAAACAATCACTCTCTTTCACTGCAATTGATATATGGAAAGATCTCCCATCACATTTCAAGAACCTTAGTATCTTTCTATTTCGCAAAGAAATAAAACATTATCTACTGTTCCAACAACAAGAAATATTGTAATATAATTTATTCCTCTTTTCATAAATAATATTTCTATGTAAGTTCTTCCAATTAATCTTTTTCTTGATATTTCTATCACTTGCCTGCTTTTTATATAATTTCCTACTTTGAGGTTCATTTAACTTCCCTCTCGCATTTTTCTTTTTAAATTTCCTTTATACACTACCCCTAGATACTATATAATAATATTGTAACTTTTTTTTAACATTTCATTATAAGTCAATGATTATGATAAGATTATGATTATGATTAGGCCGCGTTCAACAGCTAGACCCATGCGTTCTATGGCCTCTTTGACTCTTTCGGAGATTGGACGAGGGGTTTCAAAGCCGGAGATCTGTTCCTCGGGAATGTGACTAACAGGCTTCCATGTGCAGTGCTCGAGACTCCAGCCATACCAAGAGCACGGGTACTCTATCTTCCCGTCTTTCATCTTTTTGGCTATGATGTTTTTCACGATATGGTTTCCTTGAAGAACATCTTTTTCGGTTGCAAGCTTCTGCTTCTTCGGCAGCGACATTATATCGGCCTGGCTGTAGAAACCGGGAGTTGGTCGGCTGCACTTGTTCATTTCGAGACGCTAAATCAGACGGATCGAAATCCACCAATCAATTCAATGAACAAACATCTTTTGTTTTAAAAACACAATGAATTTCGCGTCGCCAGCAGTACCATTTGCGTTGATCTTCGTAGCAAATAAGCGATAGGCTTACTAATATATACTTCCGAATTTGAATTGCGGTCGATTCGCCGACACGCCTGTTCTTGACGCGAAATGATTCGCTGATTATAAAAGAATCAAATAAGTAATCATTGCATCGAACTGAGATAGCAAAGACGCATGAACGTCGTCAAAGACAAATTCGAATGTCACGATCGAATAATGGCTGCAACAACATCATTTGAGAGTGACTTTATGCGAAAGTAAATCCTAAACTAACTTAACACTTTAAGGCGCTAGAACCTCCACTGGAACTTTAAGTATTTCATTAAGCATCGAATCTCGTTCACTTGCCTTCTTCTTCTTGAGTTTTTTAGCAGCAGCTCGGTTTCCAGAAATTGGGTCATCCAATATTTCATAAAGGTCTCAATATCGTTAACAAACTGGGCGCTCGAAACGTCATCAAAACATGTTGTCATGTTCACCTAGTTCACCACCTATTTTCCCGTAAAACTAGTCATACCATGGGCTCTGATGGGCTGATTTTCTGATATTTTTCCATCTCAGACTGTTACCATGACAATTGGTCCGGATCGCGTATCAGATTTACGACTTGTTTACAATTTTCACAGCTTTGTTGATTTTTTCTCCATTGGAGTGTTTCTAGTTAAAAAATAAATTTTAGGCCTACAGCAAACGACGTGCCATATTCGCGCCGTTCCAGTATAAAACAATAACAAGTTTTCTTTCAGTCACAGTTTTCTTGTGGAAATAGTAGACCATTCTTGAGCACTTACAGGAGACCTTCACGCAAATTTTGCAAGTAAAGAGAGGACTCGAGGATTTTCTTTGTGTTTTTATTTACGTTTTGTGAGTTGCGAATGAAAAAGTTAAAAACAATGAAGCGCGTTCCCGAGGTTTTGGCGGGAAAAACTGTGAAACCACAGGCTCACGCACCGTAGTAAATTTGGCTGGACACAGCGAATGATAAAAGGAAAATGCCATAATCTACCAAAAAAAAAAGACCACGGCATGAGATTTCTCTGTACAGACCGAGCCAAGGAGGTAAATAAAGTTCTAAATCTAAATATAGGATATTTGATATTTTGTGATACCGCGCTTACCTCCGATCTTTAGTCAGGCAATAGTATTCAAAGCTGCTTTTCTCCCTCAAAACGAGCTCAAACAAAATGCTACATATCGCTATAAACGGGTATGTTTGATAAGCGCAGTTTTTGTCGTGCTTTAGAGTTGTTTCTTCCCCCGGGAGGGATTTTGTCTACTGAGCAAGTTTCTTATTTAGCGCGCTGATCTTTCCCGCTTTTAGTTTGAAACCGAATAATACTGAGTCTCATTTCCGTCAAGACGTAGCTACCCTGGGGACCAGAGGCTGAAACCCTACCCGTTCGCGTTTGTGTTGTTTATTTAGAAACTCAGAGCTCGTTATTCTACGGACCTCGAGCCTCTGGTTATCAGGGTAAGACGCAACCTGATTCCAAACGAATGGTGGGGGTTTTATCGCGGGAATCCCGGTCCGTTCACTGATCGGGCGTCATCTTGAATTTTTATGGGGCGAACGCAAAAAAACGTTTTTTGTTCGATTGTACCCGATCAGCCAACGGGCCGGTTTTTCCGCGATAGAGCACCAAAACCAGCAGGCTATACTCAGAACGGATCTAAAACAATATTTATACGTTTTATGTATTGTAGATTTATATTAAAGTGCTCAGGGCTCCTGTTGTTTTATTCAATCTGAATGGGCTACCCGGAGCCTTATAATTGAACAAAGGTTTCTGTTCTGTTCTGTTCTAACAAAAGAATCCAAAACAAAAAGAAAATTCGAGAACATCCAGCCTTTTGTTTGGGTGACGAGCCTTTTGTCGTGGCAAATAAAAGAGCTCGAAGAAGATCGTTCGAAATGGTAATAGCATCCAGATCTCATAGACGAGCTCACTCACGCATAGCCAAGTTAAGTTTGGTTTTTGTCTTTTTGTGTCACATAGAACAATAGAATTGTGCCCGATCTGCAACTAACGAAACGAACTCTGATTGAGACTTGGGCTTCGGTCACTTGATTTGCTTCTCAAGATCAGCCGATGGAAATGTATTCTTTCTGTGACTCGGTATGTTCCTAGGCTGACAAATAGTGGACTGACTGAGGCATATTTAACGTGGTAAAGGGCAGGCACTCTTCATGTGTCCAGTTTATTACGAATCGGGACACGCGCACTGGAGTGGCAACGAACGAAATGAATGAAAGCATAGAGCAAGCGGTGCCTTTTCGCAACAGCAGCAGCCATTTAACGGAGTGTGTTTTGCAGGCGATTTAACATGGAATCATTGGTACAAAAGATCTTCAACTACAGCATCCTCTATCACTGCGATAGTCATTTCTATTATAACATCACCACTTATCGTGGGACTAAACGCCATTGTTATGAAAGTCATTCTGTGCAAGCCCTCTCTCAGAGAGAAGCAGTCCAACATTGCACTTGTCTTCTTAGCGGCAATTGACTTACTAAACGGCGCAGTAGTACAACCTCTCTGTATTGTTAAGGAAGTGAGTCATCTTGCAGCACGAGAGACGTTTTGTATGATCGAGAGTGTTCACTGGTTTTTAATGTTGTTGATTGGGCTAGCATCATGGAATATCTTGGCTGTTATTACATTTGAACGCTACATCGCAATAACACAGCCTTATAAGTACAAGAGTCTGATAAACACCAAGCGCCTGATAGTCGCGTGTGCCTTTAGCTACGCCGCCGCAATAAGCTTTGCTGTTATCTTTGTAATACTACTTGTCACTGGAACAGTTCCTTACTAGGAATTATTCTTCATTTGTCCTTTTTGGTTCTCATCATGGTCTTCTGCTACGGGCATATTCTTCGCCACTCACAAAGGCACAAAAAACAAATAGTCGAGCAACAGCAAACAACGCATGAAAATCAGATAAAATACCAAAGTGACAGGAAAGCCATCAAAACTGTCGTTGCTATTATAGGCTTACTAGTCATCAGTTATCTTCCTATGATGATACTTGGTATTCTTATCAGAACATCCGCTATTCCGATGTATTTGATTCACACTTTACGCCCAATTGCTCATGCCGCGGTTCCTTTGAATTCTCTCTTCGATCCTGTTCTTTATTGCTGGAGAAACACTGAATTACGACGTGAGTTTGTCAAGGTTCTGCGACTACAGAAGTGGAACACTGTACAACCACAAACTTGCCCGCACGTGTAGTGCACGAGGCTTAAGGCACGTGAGAATGCTGGAGATGCTGAGGCATACGGGTACATGCGCATGGAACTTTCTCCCGAATGAGGTGGTTACATCTACCCTGAAAGCGTTCCAGACTGCTGCCAATGTCAGTGCAGTATCACCCTTGGCGCTTGTAAGATACTCCGGTCGCACTTGCATTAGCTAACGCTATCTAGGTTACTTTATTTTATCTTGGAATGCTGAGAGAGAAAACAAAACTGTAAACAGTAGATTTCCAGAGAGCTTCTCAGGCCTAACAAGTGATATTCCTCTCACATCTCGCACACCGCCTACTTGCCACGACTATCTTTGCAATTTTGCAGGCAGTGTGTATCACTTGAAGTGTGTACTCTATAACTAGAAAGTTAGAAAAGTCGAATAAAAGTTGCATTGATTTCTTATTTGCAACTAACGTCACTAATACATTCTGGTTGATGGTTAAGTTGACAAACGAAACTCGTTTATCAGAAACGAAACGATTCCTAAACAAAAGGCAACCGAAGAAAACACGACAGAGCTCATTACAGGGAAGATTTGAGCAAACTACGGAGAGCGTTCTAATGTTTGTTCTCTCATCTCAAAACAAGAACCGTTGAAGACAAACTGAATATCCTACCTTGTCGAGAAGGGGTTAAACTCAATGGTACAAGCAATTGCGTTTTATCTTTTTGCGCGCAACTTCAAGAAATGAAGAAATTGTTGTGTTTTGATTTTTCTAGCTTTTTATTTTTTTTTAGCTGCTCCTGAATAATTGTAATCGCGAATCTATCTGTAAAGCTACGACCATGAAATTTTAAACCGAACCTCAGGAAGAATGGCGAATTGCTGAATTCTTAAATCGTACAAAATGGATTAATTTCGAAGGTACTATAATTTTTTTTTTGAAAAACGCGTTTCGTTTTGTTGGAGTCACCTTAACGTCCATTCTGGTACAGCACCCATGCATTACGTGCATTTTCTTTTGATTCTCTCTAGAGATTGGATGAAAACCAAGAATTACAATATTTTCAAAATTATATATATGTTATTTACCGGCTGGGAGGTCCGTATAGGGAAAAACTGTGACCGAGGGCTGGAAAATGTTGACCGAGGCCGGAGGCCGAGGTCAACATTTTCCTGGCCGAGGTCACAGTTTTTGCCTATACGGACCGACCTAAAGCCGTTAAATAACTTATTTATTTTTTCCAACTCTAAAATTTGATTTTTTCGATGGAAACGAGCGCGCGCAAATGGTTACCGTGACCTAGGTCAGAGATAGGAAAATATTGCCCCCGCGCGCGCGCTCTAAGAACCAATCAGAATGCAGAATTCGTTACCGTGCCCTCTAGGAAAAAAAATAAATAATATTATTTTTACTCATGTTGTTGTTATTAGCGGAGCTCCTGCGCGGGCCTTCGGCCCGCGCAAGCGGAGCACCATACCTAAGGAAATAACGTCCAGGCATAGGTATGGAGTTGATTTTCAAACGTCATGGGCTTTCTCGCTCATTCTGCTCACGTTATTGACGACGCCATGTCAAATGACTAGGGCGTTAAAAAGGTATCGCCAAAAAGATGAATGTGTCCAAGTTTGGTTGCCATAGGTGGTTCTCTTCTTGAGATATGATTTTTTTTGTTTCTTCCTGAATAAAAGGTATGGCGTACGTCCGTCCGTCCGCCGTACGCGGAAACTCATGGGAACCCTGTGGTATACTAAGAAAATTAACAATCTCGGGAAGGGATGGACCTCAGACAACCAAACTGGGTGAAGTTATCTAAGTGGCAAGGGGGGTGCAACTGCATGGTCACGTGGTATGACGTCATCGTTGACGTCATTGGAGAAAAATGATATATCTCAAGAAGGGATGAACCTCAGACAACCAAACTTGGGTGAAGTTATCTAAGTGGCAAGGGGGGTGCAACTGCATGGTCACGTGGTATGACGTCATTGATGACGTCATCATAGGAGAAACATGATATATCTCAAGAAGGGACGAACCTCAGACAACCAAACTTGGGTGAAGTTGTCTAAGTGGCAAGGGGGTGCAACTGCATGGTCACGTGGTATGACGTCATTGATGACGTCATCATAGCAGAAAAATGATATATCTCAAGAAGGGATGAACTTCAGACAACCAAACTTGGGTGAAGTTATCTAAGTGGCAAGGGGGGTGCAACTGCATGGTCACGTGGTATGACGTCATTGATGACGTCATCATAGGAGAAACATGATATATCTCAAGAAGGGACGAACCTCAGACAACCAAACTTGGGTGAAGTTGTCTAAGTGGCAAGGGGGGTGCAACTGCATGGTCACGTGGTATGACGTCATTGATGACGTCATCAAACGTGAAAAGGTTTACATCGTTGAAGGGATGAACCTTAGATAACCACACTTGGATGAACAAGTGCTTAGTCACGTGGTTATTCTAGGTAGCCAGTCCTCTTTCTTTTTTCCAAACTATCATTATAAAACTTTTGTAAATTTTTGAGGAAATAAAGACTTGTTGTTGTTGTTGTTGTTGTTGTGCAAGGCTATCTATTTATGTACAATGGCAACCTTTTGTCTCGTTAAAAAAATATGTAACCGGGAGCTCCGCTTTTAGCCAGTGGCTAAATCTATATATTATAATACAATACAATACAATATTCTTTGTTTAACGAGGGTAAATACATTAATAACCATTAACAGTTGTCTAACTCATGGCCCTCAATGATGGAAGCACAAAAAACATGATACAAAACATATACAAGAATTAAACTGAATACAATAAAAATATTTACATCAAGTTTCCTACATTATGATACATCATGTAATGGGAGGGAAAAAATTAACCATGGCCAGCAGAGTCGAAAAAACAGCTGCAATGGAGAAGGAAACGGCATATAGCAAGCAAGTTCCTCCAAATGCGAAACGGAATTAAGTTTTTGCAGAAAGCTTTGTCGGAGTTGGAACTTGAGGGAAATGGTAAAGGAAGTCAAAGCATTGCGCAAGGTGAGCGGAGTTCGAGCAAGCTGCTTGAGATCAGCAGGAAGTGCATTAAAAAGGACAGCAGCAGAGTAAGCAAAAGTGCGCTTCCCAGCATTTGTACGAGGGCGGGGGATAGCGAGGTTGTTGGCAACCACGCCTCTTGATGCACGAGTGCCCTGCATCGTTGAAAGAAAAGCGAACTTCTCTCTAACGCAAAGGGGCGCTTCAGTGTTAACGAGGGTGGAAAAAAGAAGCTGCAGTTTCCTACACTTAATCATATCACTAACTGGAATCCATTGAAGCTTACGGAACAGCGTAACAGAAGGTGATGAAATATCGGCACCAAGGATGATTCGTGCGGCACGTTTTTGGATGCGCAGTATTCGCAAGAGAGACCCCTGGGAGCAGGAACCCCAGGCACTTGAGCAGTACGAAAGCTGGCTGTATATACAGGCATAGTAGAAGCGTAAGGAAGCCTCCTGTGTAAGAAGCTGCTGTAGCTGTTGCTGATGTTTATATTATTATTGTTGTTCTTGTTGCTGTTATTGTTTTTGTTTACCATTATTCAGTTTATTTTGGTGAATTTTGGGTTATTTTTGGTTATAAGCTCAATTTCCAGTCAAAAGTTCAAAACTGGTCACATACGTTTTGAGGTCCCACCAAATATGAAACCAAAACGTAGCTGTAAATTTCTTTGGAATTTGAGGCCCTGTCCACACTTACACGTTTTCAAACTTATGCGGATTCGCAGCGTGTTGGTGTGGACTGGAGGTTTTTCTCCAAACAAGTGATGAGTTTTTATTTGTTGTGACGTGTGCAAAGACAGTCTCAAATGAATGGTACAGTTAACGTTATCGTTTTCATTTTTATCCGGAATCGACCGCCCACACTAAAACCACGATATGTATACGGATTCGTTTTTATTCAGGCATTGTCCACACTAACGCGTTTTCAAAAGTATTCGTTTTCAAGCTTATACGGATTCGATGCGTGCTAGTGTGGACGGGAGATTTAGCTCCAAACAAGCGATCAGTTTTGATTTGATGTTGACGTGTGCAAGGATAGTATCTAATTAATGGTACAGTTGACGTCTTCGTTTTCATTTTTATCCGGATTCGACCGTCCACACAAACGCGTTTTCGTTTGAATTCGTATACTTTTGATACGTTTAGACCTTCCGTCCACACTAACTCGCTGATCGTTTTCATCGAATCCGTATAAGTTTGGAAACGCTCTGACTCGAAAGTGAATTAAAACGAATCCGTATTCGAATCTGGATAAAAATGAAAACGATGACGTCAACTGTACCACTTGATTTGATACTATCCTTGTACGCCAACATCAAATAGAAACTGATCGCTTGTCTGGCTTGTTTGGAGCTACATCTCCCGTCAATACTAAAGCCCGGGTCTAACTAAGGAACTTTGTTCGATCAAGCATCCCAACTTTGCTGGAGCGAACAAAGTTCGATAGACACTATGTTTGATGAACATTTTTGTTCGAAAGTTTTGTTCGATCGAACATCTCTTTCGAACAAAAATGCTCATCAAACATGGGGTGTCTAAGACCCCGTCCACACTAAATGCGCTTTCGTTTGAATCCTTATACTTTTTGATACGTTTAGGCCTTCCGTCCACACTAACACGCTGATCGTTTTCATCGAATCCGTATAAGTTTGAAAACGCTCTCGAAAGTGAGCAAAAACGAATCCGTATACGTATCGTGTTAGTGTGGACGGTCGAATCCGGATAAAAATGAAAACGATAACGTTAACTGTACCACTGTACTCCCAAAACCTTATTACGGGGATGCTCGGCCCAAATTCTGGACCCCTTTCCCTTCTTTATACCCATTTTAGAGCAGAAAAGGTACCCCTTTCTTATACCAAAGCCGAAAAGGGTACCCTTTCTTATACCAAGCCTGAAAAAGGTACCCCTTAATTAATCACTTTGACTTTGAATCGGCTTTGCGCTCTGTAAAAAAAGAAACGGTTTTGCTCCCGCGCTTGGGTTGAAAAACCGCTGAAATACAGACACATTTTTTTTACCGAAATTCAATTCTCCCTACTGTGTTTTTATACCCAGTCCAGCCTGAAAACCCTACCCCTTTCTTATACCTCCAGCCTGAAAACCCTACAGGATAGACAAAATAAATCTATTTTTGATAAACTGCTACTGCCATCTTTCATTCCGTATTCCGTTGGGAGCTCCGCTTTTAGCCAGTGGCTAAATCTATATATTATTTGAGATTTCATAACTAGGCTGATAAATTGATAATACGCAATCCTACACCTTGCTAAAGCATTTTTACATGACGATCTACTTTTGCATCCCGAACTGTTAACTGGATGTTTTATTTTGTTCGGCGTAAAAGAGACTGCCGATAATGTTACACTCCTAAATCCTTGATTCTGTTAGCTAAGAGATTTATAGCACTATCATCGGGAAATATAGTTAGATATTCGCGCGTATATTGCGCTCAAGAAACAATGAGCAAATTGCCCCGGTTGTTTAAGGCGGCAACACAAAGGGTGTTTCGACCCAAAGCAGAGGTCTCTTTTCCTTCTGCTTTTCAGTCCAGCGAAGACAAGGAGAAGGTCTCTGCTAGCAGGGAAGATGCACGAACTTCGAACAAGCTCTGACACTTCTCTCTATTTCGACACTGTAGTTTACACAATGCTGCGAAATCTCCAATAATTAATTCTCGGTTTTCATGTGACGTCATCAAAAAGCTAACTTCTAAACCAAGAGACCTGCAGATATATCCTTTCTGTGATGAATATAACTCTATTCAAGGATTTGTCACACGAAATTTCGGCACCTTTTGCCAAGTAGTTCTCGAGATATCGCCAAAGCTATTTATGTCACGCAACACCAGTCACGTATTTTGAACTTGCCGTATTTCACTCGATTTGCACCGTTCTTACCTATTTGGCACGTCAGTATGTTATTAAAGTTCATATTTTACCATTCTGATACTATTCTTATAATTTGGATTGAAAATAGCGTCGTTTCAATGGAGACCCGATTAATTGACCGCCATTATGGAGCCCCTCTACTGGGGCTCCAACATGGGGCTCCATACAATTACTGTACAAAATGGCGCACATTCACTTGCTAATATCTCGCTCAGAAAGTGACCAATCGGCCTAAAATTTACCCAGGAAACATAATTGGGTATATTCTTTACAATTCTATTAGCCATCCAGTGTTTAGAAGTTAATTTAGAGAAATAAATTTCGTCACGTGACAAGTGAAAACCAAGAATTGTGTTTTCAAAGCGTTTTTTGAACCAAACATCTAAACATGACTTATAGTAAACAACCCGGTAGCTTTTGCAAGATCTCCGAGTGGTGTTTTGTGGTTGCCTAGTGTAAGTTGTGCGGTCGAAGACGCTAAAATACGGTTTGAGTTGACGGCTACGTATTGCACTCATTTTTAACCTATTTTTAAGCATTAGAGCACAACTTTCTATGACTTTATCGGCGCAATAGAGCACGCGTGATGTTGGGAGAGACACGAGAACGTCGGCGAGTGATTTTAAAACGTTTCGTGTCTCTCCCAACATCACGCGTGCTCTATTGCGCCGATAAAGTCATAGAAAGTTGTGCTCTAATGCTTTTATTATATATAGGGGTTGAGAACCATTACTTCATCGGTGTAATAGAGCATAGATTTGAACCAATCAGAGCGCGCGTTATGTCGTAGCTATATTATAAATGGTAAAAATATCGTATAATGAGCTGACTTATTCTCTCCTTAGCTCGCCTATGTTCTTCTCGATGCTGTCCTAGAAGAACTCTTTCCTGAGATACCCGAGGTGAGTGACGTGAAAGGGACTGTGTCACGATTTTAGGGCTAATTAAGTAGTGAGCGAAACATATTTCTATTCTCAAAGAATCTGTAGGTTAGGCACAAACAATCCTCCGCATGAGCCTCACTTGAGTGTTCGTCCCAGTCTGACCGTTTGAAAACAAATATTTAACCATTATCCTGCGAGATTGCGCAGAATATCGTCTGATACTTAGCCGACGAGGGACGAAGTCCCGAGTTGGCTAAAATCAGACGATATTCTGCAAAATCGAGCAGGATAATGGTTTTATTATTCAGCACATCGATAGCACACAAAAAAAAAAATGACCTTTGTGTATTATTTACGAGCTCAAAACAACATCATATTTTCCTCAGAGACGGATATCGCAGGATAGCTGTCATGTACAGAAGACAGCTATTGGCGTTCCAATGACCATATTTGGGCAGTGCATCGATGTGCTGAATAATAATGTCTATAAGGCGTTTTTGATTTCTTACCTGACTGAACGGTTTTTCTTTTTTCAAATTTGGAAAGTTCTTTTTCTTCTTTTCCAGTTCAGCATTTGTTTCAAACATTTGTGAATATTTATTCAACAATTTTTCATGAACAAGCTTCCAAAATCCGACGAGATATTTTTTAGTGCATGTGTAAGCAATGTTTACAGCCAAAGACGCTCACAAGCGTCCCCCCCTAGAGTGCAATAATGAGTTGATTCTTGGAATATTGGATCCATTATTCGATTCAATAATGCATTCGGCTTTGGAAAATGTTTTTCGATTTTAACTCGAATTTCGGCTAGATTATCTTCCTGACACCACGCTCCGACACTCTTTAGTCACTGGCTTTATGCTTCTTGGGATATCCCTGATAATACTGGTCAACAATTTCTTCTGTAAATGAACGAGGGAGAGATTTACCAGGCTCGTAAAGTCTACTAGGCCCGCCATATTGGTTACAAAACTCGCAAACAAAAGGCTCCCTGTGGATTTTTCCATAATGGAAGCGCCTCCGTCGTCTATCGTCCAATAAAAAAACGAAAACCCAATTTAAATTTAAAAACCGAAATTTAAATGTCTAATAAGATATTAGCCTGCGAACATCCGGTACACGCGAGCTTAACCTTTAGGGTTCTAGGTTAAGCTCGCGTGTACCGGATGTTCGCAGGCTAGTAAGATATATGTATTTACCCGAAAAATAGTGTACTTCAATAGTCCACTTTCGGCTCTACCGCTGATTAGGTATCAGCGACGCATAAATAACAGTGGGAGCCTCAGTTTGAAGTTGAAAAACTTGTGAATACCGACGAGTCCGAAAAGTTATCTCAAGTTTGTCTGTTGTCTCAATACAAGCTTCATCAGTTTCTCGTCGGTATTCACGACTTTTTCAACTTCAAACTGAGGCTCCCACCGTATCTATGCATGCCTATCGGCAGAAGGTCGCCATTTTGTTTTTTTCTAGGCCAAAGGGCCTGGATCGAGATTTCAAAAATACCACAGGCAGCCCGCGCGGATTCGTAAAAAACAACAGGACTTTCTTGATAACGCGGCAAATCGCACTTGCTTCGCACGTGATTGGTTGGTTGTTGAATTCATTGTGTTTCTGATTGGCTGAGTGTACTTTGCGTTTAGTTTAGTTTAGTTTTGTTTTTCATTACTTCACGGCAGGAGGACGATCAAGACCAAGTATTCAGTTGAAAGAACGTTATCAATGGGCAATACACAACGTGACTTACTATAAACAATGGGCTTGCTCTCAATGTCAACAATACCAAGAATGATAAACAACTGGTCTTATCAACGTCGACAATGGACAACTTTCCGGAAATGGTAAAAACTGGGCTTGCTATCAACGTCAGCAATGATGAACATTCCGAGAATGGTAAACAACTGGACTTGCTATCAATGTCAACAGTGATGAACATTCCGAGAATGGTAAACAACTGGACTTGCTATCAACGTCAACAAATGATAAAAATTCCGAGAATGGTAAACAACTGGACTTGCTACCAACGTCAACAAATGATAAAAATTCCGAGAATGGTAAACAACTGGACTTGCTGTAAACGTTTACAATGATGAACAATGCGAGAATTGTAAACAACCGAACTTGCTATCAATGTCAACAATTATGAACATTCCTAGAATGGTAAACAACTGGACTTGCTATCAACGTCAACAAATGATAAACATTCCGAGAATGGTAAACAACTGGACTTGCTATCAACGTCAACAAATGATAAACATTCCGAGAATTGTAAACAACTGGACTTGCTATAAACGTTTACAATGATGAACAATGCGAGAATTGTAAAGAACCGAACTTGCTATCAATGTCAACAATTATGAACAATCCGAGAATGGTAAACAACTGGACTTGCTATCAACGTCAACAAATGATAAACATTCCGAGAATGGTAAACAACTGGACTTGCTATCAACGTTTACAATGATGAACAATGCGAGAATTGTAAACAACCGAACTTGCTATCAATGTCAACAATATGAACAATGCGAGAATTGTAAACAACCGAACTTGCTATCAATGCCAACAATTATGAACAATCCGAGAATGGTAAACAACTGGACTTGCTATCAACGTCAAGAGTGATGAACAATGCGAGAATGGTAAACAACCGCACTTGCTATCAACCTCAAGGTTTCAGCGTCAGTAAAGGAGGAACAGCTTATAAAATGATCGTTACTACAATTTTCATAATTCTGCGAACTCTACGCCAATATTAATCAAACGAGTTCGAAACGAGTAAACAGCTTTCGGTGATTTCACGCAGGCTTTGAGGGTTTTTTGTACTATTAGGGACTACAGCAAGGCTTGTACACCTATTTCAATAGGCCATTTGCACTAACAGGGTCACGTGACCCCAACTACCTCTTAAGTAGTAGTAGTAGTAGAGTTTTTATTTAAGCACGGTGGTTCTATCAGCGAGAGCCGCTGGTTTTCATAAAAGCCGTGATAAAAATTCTACAATATATAATAATAAATAATATTAAAAATAGTCGATACTCTTTAAAACAAGTCAAAGAAGCTGGGAGGCAACTTATCTAATTTTGATTTAAATGAAATCAGCGAGCTGCTTTCCCTTAATTCTTTGGGCAGTTTATTCCAGATATAAGCGCCCCGGTATCCAATTCGCTTTTTACCGTAATCCGTCTTAGGGAGGGGTAATTTCAAAGTTGAGGAAGACCCTCGAATATCATAGTGAACTAGCGTCCTCTCGAACTTGCTCGAAAGATAATCTGGGGCTAGGTTGTTATAAATTTTAAACATCTCAACAGCTACATATTTCAGACAACGCTACAGTAGCTGTTTCTTAACGAGATGTTTTGTCAAAATTAATTCCAGAAATACAAAGAGCCAATTGATATTAGTCAGAAACTCACGTTTCAGCTTAAAATCTCTAACCTGGAGCAAATGGCAGCGATTTGAATTTTCTAGATTTTATTCAGAATGCATGGGATTTGGGTCACGTGACCAAGTTAGTGCAAATGGCCTATTAACGTTGCTCTGCAAAACTCAAAAAATGAACCATGCATCAAAATAAAGACGCTATTTCTCGTATTTTCCTCGAGTTTGGTAAACCAAACTAAACTAAAACCGCCCAATGGCACTTTGTTTATTACTTTGAGACACAATTTGGCGTGAACCGCTTTTTTTTAGGCAGGAATTACCATTACGACTTATGAGGCATGGTTCATGGTTTTACGTTTTGCAGAGTTTTGTATACACTTGTTTCAATTAAAGTTGCTTCGTAGAATGATGTACCATGAACCATGCATCGTGCTTCATGGCCTGCAATGTGTCATGGGAGCAACTAAATACAACTAATTTCTCGCATCTGGAAGCCCGATGGACTTTTCTTCTTCAGAAATCTATAATGAGAAACTCTTTCGGAAAGTATTTCTTTTGTAAACTAGCATTATTTTTCACCCGATCAACTTTGTTCGACAAATTCTCAGTACGTTCTAGGCAATGCACACAACCCGGCAATGCCTGCTGAAAATTGCATATTGAGAAAAATATTTCAAACTAAAAACTATGTTCTATTCCAAGCATTTGCAAAGCGGACAGATCTAAATTCGAAATAACAAACTAGACTGAAACAGGTTTTACAGTATTGTGCTCTTCTTGCTTGATAATTTGAGCTGTTATGCAAATTTTCAACCAAGTTTTGCTTTTGACTCGTGTGCATTGAGCTGAAACGAGTTCTGAGAATGAAACAAAATCATTATTTCCAGCTTTCTTAATGCCTTGCAGACTAATCAATCTTTTCCAAGGAAACCTGTAATGAAGAAAGCTAATCGCGCTTTCAGATGCGAAAATTTTGGGGTATTATCTTATTCGTCGGGAAATGTTCCCACTACGCATTGCAGGCTATGAAACACGATACACGGTTCGCGATACATGGTTTCACGAAGCAACGTTAATTGAAACAGGTGTATAACGGTGCACCCTATTTCGGCAGGAGTGTTGCAGCTTCTCGGAAGACCTTGTGTGATTGGATAGGCAGAACAAAGCATCCTATTGTTTTCTCGTTCTATTGTATTACCCTCTATTGTTTTGCACTGAGGGTATCAATCCAATGGGCTTGGATCTTACGAGAGCTGTAACATGACTCTCTTTCGGCCCTTCCCTTCTTGATCCGCCACTGAAATCTTACGTGGGAGTTGGCAAAATTATGAAAATATTTTGTTGTATTTTTTTACTGAGTTTATAATTTAATCTATTAATATAATTGTTAACAAAGCACTGTATCTATGTTATCTATCTAAAATGAAATATGTAATTTTTTTAAATGATTTTATTATTGTGGGGCGCAGTAAGTTTCCGTTGGTTGTGTTATCGCCGAGGAATTATCGGTGGCCCGCGGGTAATTATTTGTGTGATGACACATATTTTGCAAGGCCAGTTATTGCCTTTCAGCTTTATCTGATCGCTCGAATGATTGTGAGTGTGTGGTCTCAATGGAAAGTACCTTTTGCTTTTTGAAAGTAGAATAGTTAAGGTTACTGAGAACCTTCGCGCACGTCCTCGGAAAAAAAATCATACTCGTCCTTAGTTTAACCAAAATATGTCAACCTATATATCGTTGGAAAGCTTATAGAATGGACTAGCAGGCTATGGCAAAAATAAGTAACTTTTTATTAAACTGAATTTTTGTAAAGCTTTTATAAAAAAATTGAGTGTGACATTTTCAAGAGCTATCGCCGTCGAACTGCTTGACCTTGACTCCCAAGAAACACAGCGTTTTAATCCTTAAAGGTGTTTCTCAAAAACCGTGTCTGCGTTTTTTTAAATTTTGTTTACTTCAAAAGTTATGATTTTTTTAAATTTTTAGAGCGTGAAAATTCTATAAATTTGACCTTGGGAATTTAAAAGTTCCATAACTTTTGAACAACGCAAAATTTTAAAAAACGCAGACACGGTTTTTGAGAAACACCTTTAAGGATTAAAACAATGTTTTACTTGGGAGTGAAGGTCAAGCAGTTCGGCAGCGATAGCTCTTGAAAGTGTCACGCCCACATTTTAAATAAAACCTTCAAAAAATTCTGTTTATCAAAAAGTTATTTCTTTTTGTCATAGTCTGCTAGTCCATTTTATAAGCTTTCCAACGGTATATAGGTTGACATGTTTTGGTTAAACTAAGGAGTTGTATGATTTTTTTTCCGAGAAGGTGCGCGAAGGTTCTCAGTAACCTTAAGGACTTCCTACATGCAATACTAAGTGATTTGCAACTCTAGTTTTTGAAAAATCACGAATAAAGTAAAAATGTAGGTTTTGTTTCCAAGCATTTTGCGCCGGTTTAGTCATTGTTATCGTAAATTCGTTTTCATTACTACAAAACAGAAGCATTTGTCAGTAGGTACCAAAATTTTCGAGCGATCTGATAACGTCGAGAGCCAATAACTGGCCTTGCAAAATATGTGTCGTCACACAAATAATTACCCACGGGCCACCTAAAACGCCCATGTTGTTTATGTTTTGGTTCTGAAAACGCGAAAAAAATTATTATAAAATTAACTCGTCACTCCACCTTTTTTAGCTGAGATGTGAAGGACATAAACCCGACTGCGCGCAATGCATCATAGGACGATGACACGGGCCTTTAACACTTGGCGACAATTTCGTTGGCACGTTTCCGTTCCGACGAAGTTCTGAAACTTGAAAAAAATTGTTATTTAGACAACATTAAAAAGGGAATTTAAAAAAGAGCTCTCAAAAAGGAAGAAATAGAGTTATGACCCTAGTTTGCCTATACAACTAGCGATTTAAATTTCGAGTGAGTCACCTTTGAAAGGGCATTAAGGGCAGGGCATTAAGGATAAGGTATAGAAAAAGTCTAGAAAGCTACCCTATCATCTAGCCCTTTTCCCTAATCACTAACTTTAAACGACTCTTCAAAGAAGCTATGATTTAGTATTTTCCTAACTGTGGTCATGACATAGTAAATGCTCTGCGAAGACAAATAAAGGGTTTTTGGTAGAGACGTAGTGACAATCACGTTTTCAGCGTCACCAGAAACCTCTATTTGAAAGTGGTTTCCCTCGCAAAATTCGCCAACTCATACGATGTTGTAATTCTATCGTGGGATCTCTTAATAAGATACAACAGTCCCCATGTAATGTCTTTATCTCAGGTTTTGCACCAAGTATTGGCTGCTCAATTTGTTCTAGATATTCTTGTGAGAAGTTACTACTTTTATTTCCATGCTTGGGGTCGCAGACGCAGAGTTTAATGTCCACAGATTTGTCTCTGCAAGGTACGAACTTATTATATAAAGTATGTCGATTGTAGGCAGCGAATTCGATCCACCCTTCGTCTGTAATTGAGCGTTTGATGGCAATTGGAACATTTCATCTTCGTCAAATCCCGATGGAGCTTGGACGTGAAGGTCAAAGTGTATAGTGATGATATTACCCGATTGGCCTTCAATAACGTTACGGAACGACTTCCCTAGGAGGCGACTGCAGTGTCCAAATCCTGTTTTCCGTGTTCCATTCGCTTGCCTGTAAATAATTATAGAGAACTAGTAAGGAGACACTTTGAGTTACCAAACAGCCACAACAACAACCGTCCTTGTGTTTAAAACTTGATATAATTATCATATGACTATATGATTATGATATGATTATATGATTATGATATGATTATATGATTATGATATGGTTATATGATTATGATATGATTATATCATGATGATATGATTATATGATTATGATATGATTATTGATTATGATATGACTATGATGGGATTATGATGTGATTATGATATGATCCTTTACCTTTGATAAACTGATCCTGGATGGCATTGTTAATATTTCCCAGGGCGTATTCGGCAAGCCACATGTGTTTCTTAGAGTTATCCGGGAACTTCATGTCATCCACGTGACATCTACACTTAGCAAGTGGCGCGATGTCGAGATCGCCGCATGTACGATTTCCTGGGATGGGCGCGAAAATCCCCGCTTGCTCAGCGTCCAGAGAGGACAGCTTTTTGTCGTCATGAAGAGCCATCAAAGCTTTATGCAGGTCCATAGTCGTCAACAACCGATGCTGGTTCTCCACCATTGCCGCCACTGTTTTGTTTCCCAGCAAATATGCCACGTGATGAGGTAAGATAATAAATAAAAACGGATTATAGAGCTCGAATTTCCCCTCAAATGTACCACCGTAAGAGTCCTTGTGTGGCCGTGGTCCGACAGAATACAGTCAATGTGTTTGTATCCCTAGACATGGTACGAATAAAGGACGCGAGACCAGCATCCATATTCCCAATCCTTGTACCTCCTGGTGTGTGTCCCGTGTTGAAATGCTGATAGCTTATCATCGGAGCAGCCTCCTTGTCATTAGCGATCACTCGGTATACACTCGTCAAGTATTCGTAAAAGTATCGGCTAAAGAATTTACCGTTAAAGCAAACCTGTTCCGGGTAATCGTAATGATTTGTTCTCCCAAATTTTTTGAACATTTCGCACGAGAAGTGCATCAATCCGTAATTGTCAACATACAACTTGCTGACGATGTCCTGGAACTCCTTCCATCTAGAACAAAAAAGACCATATCAAGATAATCCTGTCGTTAACGGATCTTCGCGGGCTTCCTGTAATTTTTAATCTCCACCCATGCCCTTTGGCCGAGAAAAGGCAAAAAAAGGAGAAACAGAGCGATGTTTCCGATGCAGGTTTTGGTGAATATCCCTGCGATGTTAGCTTATGGGGACATATACTTTCATTTCTTCCAAATAAGGTAATAGAATATAATTGTTTAATTCAATCTATTTGCAGCTCCAGGAAGATTTCTGGGACTGAATTACTAGATGATTACATACAATAATTTAGCAGCTGTATTTACAAGTAATAAAGTTAGCAAAGCGATTTGTTCTAATTGGCCTTATGATTGTTCTTGTCCCTGAACGTAAAAAATAGTCATGATCTCTTGTGGCATACAAGCTACTAATTACTAGGATATAGGATTATCAGGTCTTATTTTTTCAATGAATTTTTTACATTCCATAGAGCGGCGATAACCTAAAGTGGACAAATTTGCTTGTTTCAATGCACTGCCATAATTACACATCGGAAAAATTATTGCCATAGCGCGTTTTTGCACCCTCTCAAAAATGTTATTCAAATAAGCTGGCGAATCCGCAAAGACGATTGAGGCATACTCCAATGTCGATCTGATCAGGGAGTAGTAAACTTCTACTATTTCGATCCCCTACGGGAACACCACATTTTTTCAGTTGCCTCAGAGCATAAAGCCGTCTGTTGGCTTTCTTCACTATAAAGTCGCAATGAGCCGTCCATGCGAGATCTGGCGATATATAAACACCGAGCAGCTTAAAAGAGGGCACGTCCTCATTGCGCGAACCATTTATAGTGATTGAACATGGCGCGCAGCTATTATAGCGATTGAACATGGCGCGCAGCTATTATAGCGATTGAACATGGCGCGCAGCTATTATAGCGATTGAACATGGCGCGCAGCTATTATAGTATTGAACATGGCGCGCAGCTATTATAGTGATTGAACATGGCGCGCAGCTATTATAGCGATTGAACATGGCGCGCAGCTATTATAGTGATTGAACATGGCGCGCAGCTATTATAGCGATTGAACATGGCGGGCAGCTATTATAGCGATTGAACATGGCGCGCAGCTATTATAGTGATTGAACATGGCGCGCAGCTATTATAGCGATTGAACATGGCGCGCAGCTATTATAGCGATTGAACATGGCGCGCAGCTATTATAGCGATTGAACATGGCGCGCAGCTATTATAGCGATTGAACATGGCGCGCAGCTATTATAGTGATTGAACATGGCGCGCAGCTATTATAGCGATTGAACATGGCGCGCAGCTATTATAGCGATTGAACATGGCGCGCAGCTATTATAGCGATTGAACATGGCGCGCAGCTATTATAGTGATTGAACATGGCGCGCAGCTATTATAGCGATTGAACATGGCGCGCAGCTATTATAGTGATTGAACATGGCGCGCAGCTATTATAGTGATTGAACATGGCGCGCAGTTATTATAGCGATTGAACATGGCGCGCAGCTATTATAGTGATTGAACCTGGCGCGCAGCTATTATAGCGATTGAACATGGCGCGCAGCTATTATAGTGATTGAACATGGCGCGCAGCTATTATAGCGATTGAACATGGCGCGCAGCTATTATAGTGATTGAACATGGCGCGCAGCTATTATAGTGATTGAACATGGCGCGCAGCTATTATAGCGATTGGACATGGCGCGCAGCTATTATAGTGATTGAACATGGCGCGCAGCTATTATAGCGATTGGACATGGCGCGCAGCTATTATAGCGATTGAACATGGCGCGCAGCTATTATAGTGATTGAACATGGCGCGCAGCTATTATAGCGTTTAAACATGGCGCGCAGCTATTATAGTGATTGAACATGGCGCGCAGCTATTATAGTGATTGAACATGGCGCGCAGATATTATAGCGATTGAACATGGCGCGCAGCTATTATAGCGAAGAAAGTCAACAGTAAGGCATTAACATTTTCGCGGATTTTGCCGCATGTTATTATCCTGTGCAAAGATGTTAATTTCGTCAATTGGGATTCCTAATGAGGATGGCTGCTGATTGGTCGATAGTACTTCGAGGATCATAAAAGGTTCATCCTGATTGGTCGATAGTACTTCGAGGATCATAAAAGCTCAATCCTGATTGGTCGATAGTACTTCGAGGATCATAAAAGCTCATCCTGATTGGTCGATAGTACTTCGAGGATCATAAAAGCTCAATCCTGTTTGGTCGATAGTACTTCGAGGATCATAAAAGCTCAAACCTGAATGGCGCTTTCTTGCACATGGTGTATGTCATGCTGCAATAACCAAACTGCAAAACTTTATACAAATATACGAGTTTTCCCGTTTTTTTTCATCTCGATGTGGACAATTACGTTGTCCATTTAACGGAATAAAGTCACTCAATACACTCAAAAATTCGTATATCTGTGTGACAATCCCCCTCACGTTGTCTGAGCATTTCGTGAGTGTAACATACGCATTGCATCGAAACCGTCACCAGACACCTAGCGTGATTCTCTCCAGAAATTCCCACCCTGTGACGCTGATCAGACACAGGGGTAGGACGCGGGTCTTCACATGTCGACCTGATAGGGGTGCTCGTCGTATTTTTTAGGGGTCAAAATCGACTCTAAGGTATGTTTTAGGGGGTATCGGAGAAACATTGTGGCTTTCACTAATAAATGGTATTTTTTAGGGGTACGCAAATGAATAAATGGTCACAAACCTTTATTTCATTTATAGCTCTAAAAACAAGGGATATGCTGGATGAGAAACAATAACAAAAAAGTTTTATTGTTGTATTTTTAGGGGTCATTTTGTTTTATAAGGTATTTTTTAGGGGGTGGATTTTTTATGTCCTGGTATTTTTTAGGGTATATTTTCCGATGTCCCGACGAGCACCCCTACCACTCTTACTTGGGAGAACCCCCCCGGGGGTAGGACGTGTGGCGTACTCTACCGTATGAGAATCAGGCTACTCTCCACAGGGCCGACGAGCCTTCCTTGCACCATGATAAGCGTGACATTGATAAAACTCAGGGGTAAGAATTGGAACGTACTCTACCGTAGCGGATGAAAATGGGCTAATTCATCTCCAGCATAATTGAAATCACAATATTACCTGTTTCTCCCTGTCTGATAGGTACTCCAGGTTATTCAGCGTCATTCCCCACGCGTCCATTGAAATCACAATATTACCAATTGAATTCACAATATTACCTGTTCTCCCTGTCTGATAGGTACTCCAGGTTATTCAGCGTCATTCCCCACGCGTCCATTGAAATCACAATATTACCAATTGAATTCACATATTACCTGTTCTCCCTGTCTGATAGGTACTCCAGGTTATTCAGCGTCATTCCCCACGCGTCCATTGAAATCACAATATTACCAATTGAAATCACAATATTACCTGTTCTCCCTGTCTGATAGGTACTCCAGATTTCAGCGTCATTCCCCACGCGTCCATTGAAATCACAATATTACCAATTGAATTCACAATATTACCTGTTCTCCCTGTCTGATAGGTACTCCAGGTTATTCAGCGTCATTCCCCACGCGTCCATTGAAATCACAATATTACCAATTGAATTCACAATATTACCTGTTCTCCCTGTCTGATAGGTACTCCAGGTTTCAGCGTCATTCCCCACGCGTCCATTGAAATCACAATATTACCAATTGAAATCACAATATTACCTGTTCTCCCTGTCTGATAGGTACTCCAGGTTATTCAGCGTCATTCCCCACGCGTCCATTGAAATCACAATATTACCAATTGAATTCACAATATTACCTGTTCTCCCTGTCTGATAGGTACTCCAGGTTATTCAGCGTCATTCCCCACGCGTCCATCCAACACAAGTCCTCCTGGAACATCGTCTGATAGCCGAGATCTTTGAACTTCTGTACAAGACTTCTACTCCGACTGACTCACCGTGCTTCTGTTTTACATTGCTGTCGAAGTTGAGATTTCCTAGAAGATACAGCATTTTATTGTGTCTTACTCGGATATGCCTGAAGAAACAAAATGAGTTTACTTGGCCCAAAAAATCTGACCTACAAACAGGCGATTAGAGCATAGGCGATTTAATGAAAAGTCTTCGATTCAATCTGGATTAGCGATTTGCGGCTTACCACTGTATGCATTGCTACGCGACCTCAAAATTCACTGTTGCGATGGGCGATTGGCGATTTTTAGCCGTCAATCAAAACTAAAACGTTGGATTCGGCTACTTCGGTGGGTCGACATTAATTGTAAAATCAATGAAAATAATTGTAAGCTATCCTTTGGCTTTCTGTCCTAGAATTATGAACTTTCTGACTAAGAAAATTGACATTACAATTCCTTTGCTGAGAATCGCCAATCGCAACCGTGAATTTGAGGTCGCGTAGCAATGCATACAGCGCTGATCTACACGCGCCGATTTGTCGGTCCGAACATTCACTCTGTTATTTTTCTGCCGCATGATTCCGTCTGCGAAATGGAAAATCGGGCCCAGAAATAATCAAAACAGATTTTTAGAAGTCGGGCCGACATCGGGCCGGCATCGAATACAATAGTCGGGACGACATCGAATAAAATAAACAAATGATCAGCCTGACAAATCGGCGCATTTGAAGTGTGCTGTAAATCCCGTAGAAGGTCTACAGAGTGAAAACAAGAGTCGTCGTTTTTCTTCGCAAACGAAGCGGAAACATTCTAGCGGAAACTAGAATGAGCTCGAACCAGTTCTCACGCTTCCACTCCAATCTTTCCTAACACAGGAGGCCCGGTTAGACCGCAAAGGTACTGAAATATCTTCAAACAACAAACGCAATCTCGTTCCCAGAGCCTACTACGTTGTTTGCTGTTTGTCGTAGGCTCTGGCGCCAGGCAATCATTGGGCGATTCTGATTGGCCGATATTCCCGCTCGCCATTTTGAAATTCGCCTAACCGACAAAGGCAGTCACCATATATGGAAATATCGTTTTTTATGGCACCAGAGCCTCTGACAGTCAGCATGACCGACAGGTTCGGGGGACGAGAATGACATCAAACAGTACCTCTAACAACACCAGAAAATAACGCCCTGACGTTCTCAAAAGTGTGTAGTCCGATAGCCTGGAAAAGTTCATAGTCGAGCACAGTAGCATTCACCGATGTATCATACACTACATCACGCAAGGCGGAGACGGATCGTGGCAGCATTCGGTAGAAATGTGGGCGGGATATCGAGTCTAGGAGCACGATGTTGATATTAATACGCTTGTCAGGATTCCACGTCTTATTTTTCCTGCAAGGCACACAGATATACCGGTACTTAGTATAATTACTCAAGCGATTCCGTGCGCTAATTGGTCGAGACGTTCGTCATATTTTGCTGCATACACCTGTAGGTGAATATAACATTGAAAGCATTGGGAATCGCGCGCACACTTTATTGCGATGAAACTAGATTCAGATTATACTTAAACACTTAGTCACCTCAGGCTCGACTTCGTCTCTTCGTCTCTATTCGTCTATATTTACGTCGCCAGAGCAGATTTTAGATGACTATCAATAAATACGTACAGCTAAAATCGTTGCATCGCGACCCCGCGTTTTCAAAACATCGATTTGTTTTTGGCTTTGCTGTTCCGCCAGTCAAATCTTATGAGCCAATCAGATTCTTGCCCTGTTTCGCCTAGTGCAGTCGCCTGGCTTTCCGTCGCGACATTGTCTGGTTTTAAATCAGAAGGAAGCCAGTTCACTGCACTCGGCGAAACAGGGCAAGAGTTTCATTGGCTCAGATAGTTTGATTGGCGGAACAGCAAAGTCAACAATCAAAACATAATTTGATGTTTTTGAAAACGTGGGTCGTGATGCAATGGTTTCAGCTGTAAACGCAAATACAAAACCACTAGCCAATCAGGCTGAAGCCATTCAATAGCAACCCAATCAGGAGACGAAGTAAGATTTACATCGAAATTTGATTGGCTGAAAAACGAAAGATTCAATATCGACCAATAGAAACGCTGACTTAACGCAAGTCTGGCTTACTTTAGTCGGTCTTCTGAAATTCCCTTTGGTATCGTAATTCACCAGTTCACAGGCCTTTGAAATTGTATATAAATTAATCAGCGTTGGCCAATGATTCATACCAGGGACAGCTGAATTTCCTATGACACACGAATGGAAAGTGTTCGGCTTTGCCATGGAGAAACACATAGATGCCGATCACTTCTCATTCGATCTTGTACCATGGGAAATTCAGCTTTTCCCATTGTTTTTTTTGGTAGAAATTTCAAGTGTAGTTTATCGTAGATTTTCATCACCTCGCGGGGGAAGCACTGGTGACAGCCACAGATTTCATACAAAACAATCTCGTCCCAGAGCCAACGGTCGAGGAAAAAGACTTTCTGCGCATGCCCGAACCTTCAAAATCAGCCAATCAGCGAGGGCCTCAGATAGTTGTCATCTGCCTCCGGGGAGCTCAACGACAATGGTTTGATCATGTCAAGTTGATCTAGTACTTACCTAATCGACGGTTCAAAGGTCAAGACCTGGATAATATCGTCGCATTTCAGAAAAGAAAAATCAAATCCGTCTTTTTGAGAATCGTTAACGAGTTGCATGATTCTCTCCGTGGAGAATGGGTCGATGCTTTTCCATCCCACGATCCCATTCGAGGAATTTACTGTCCCGTAAGATATCTTTGATCTACCGCAGACCTTTGTGTTACAGCTCAACTCGGCAGGCTCGCGTTTTGACTTGGATGGTAGGAAATGACAAATCTGTTCGTAGGCAGTTTCTTCACAGCGTCGCTCGACAGGCTTCTTACCAGGAGCACCATACCTCTCATTTGCCTGTTGGCAAGCTTCTTGCTAGGTCTGGAGAGGAAGAAAACTTTATCTATTAGTAGTGTCACTCTTTGAAAAGTTAATGGCTAATAATATTTCTATTTCCGGGTTCTATATAGTGGCCAGCGTTTTCTCCATTAAGGTGCTTTAAGGGGCTGAGATATCAAGTAGGTCACGTGACCTGATTTCGACCCTTATATCTCGTTAACAATAAATGATAGCTCAGCAGCTAAAACGTACGATGTTTCTATCCCTGAGGCCTATCTTTTCACCAAAGTTGTATAGTTAATTGTTTTATCCATCACCGGAAACGCTACTTACTGTTTAGTCACGTGACATGCCTTGTGACGTCACTCCAAACTAAACTATTGCACCACAATTTTAAGTTCGTCGAGTTTTATCACTGTGCCAAAAATTAGCCTGTCTTTAATAGATTAAAGCGATTTAAGGCACATTTTGCGTTTTCCCCATGCCCATTTAGAATCCTAGCCTTAACACACCTGAGCACGCTTTTAGCGTGTTTATGTTTCTTTCTAAGACTAAGTTGTATCATAACATATGATTCAGGGTAGACCACTCGTCTTATTTTATAGTTTTTGTTGAACCGTCGTACTGGGCCATCGCTGGCCATGGATAATTAAAAGAAAAGCACAACTTCAAGTTCTTAGTCTAGAAAGTCACAACAATTCAGGTTTTTTATTTTCATTCTCGTACCCAGAGGTCCCCAGCTCGTCACCTCACGGGCCGGGGTGGCAATCTCGTCCCCAGTGCCTTCGGTCGTCTGGCCCAGCAGAAGGCGATGAACCACCGCTAGATCCTTCATATATGGTACACTCTTAGTGTCCTTCTGTATATCCTCATTCTATAAGACATGGGAGATACTTAACGGAGGACACCACTAAGGTGTACCGTTATATGAAGGACCTACCGAATCACCTTCCGTTGGCCAGACGACCGAAGGTTCTGAAGACGAGATCATTCTCGTACCCAGAGCTCCCATCTGATCGGCATCTCGCGGGGGAGGCTCTGGTGGCAGCCATTAAGGCTGCATTCATTATGTATACTACAGGGGGGGGGGGCATAGGATTTTGGGGGGGATCTCAAAATTTAGCAACTGGAAAATGGGGGGATGTCAAGTTTTTTCATAACATTAAGGGGGGATGCATATTTTTGTTGAGGTAATATATATATTTTAACACCGAGTTTGAACCTCCTGAAGAAATATCACTTGCACTACTATTCTCGTGTATTTACCCTCTTTCAACTGATATGTTGAAAATAGCTGCGCGCTTCGCGCGCAAAGACTGATAAACTAAAAAATTGTAAAAGACCTTGTTTTACCACAATTCCTCGAAGTCCTCTTTAGTGACTTTTGTCTGCTAGACAAAAAACGCCTTTGGACTTTTGATTAATAGTCTTGTAGCTTTATGTCAAAATTGCTGCACGCTTCGCGCGCACAACGGAAAACAAACCAAACAATCAAATACAAAATAAATGATACTCAGTCTATGTAGTAAGGTTCCAATCGAGAAGCGCACCAGAACACTTGGTAGAAAGTCACTACACACAAAAGAGTACAGCTACCTAGGATTTTTATTTGCATTTTTACGCTTTTTTATCATTGAGCCTTGTTCTGCATCTTTTGCAAAATGTTATTGACGCGACCCTACCTCGACATAGAAATTGAAAAAAATGTCGGGGGGGGGGGGTATGTTTTTTCCTTTTGACTAAGAGGGGGGATTCGTAAAAAATATGTTGTGCCTTTGGGGGATCTGAAAATTTTGCATTGTCAAAAAAAATCCTCTCCCCCCCCCCCCTGTAGTATACATAATGAATGCAGCCTAGCGCATTTCTGAGCAGGCACCGCCGTTCAAAATCGGCCAATCAACGAAGGCCCTCAAATGTATGTCCCCAGAGCCTCTGCGAACAGACGGGCTGGGGAGATCTGGGTACGAGACTGACGCATGCGCAATATTTGATTGACATTCCCTGGACTGCTTCCCCGCCAACTTGCAGATTAACTAGAGAACATGCTGTTACAAGAACCCGGGCCCAGATCACCTACTCGTGCGGTTTGCAAACCACGCCAGGCCGCGTAGACATGTGACTTCCACGAGAGGCCTTCTTCCTCAGGCCCGTGTAATGACAAATGGTCTCGGCAGGAAATGAACCACCACGATTGTTCTCAAGGGACACGCCAGCTAAGAAATCCTTTCCTTTTACTCCTGCTGGAAAAATTATAATTTGAAAGTTAACATAACTAAAATTCATAGATATTTTAAAATATAAATGCACTGCCGCCAAAATGCTGAGTTACATGTCCTTGTCTTTCAGCTGTAGCGTGATTAAATTTATCTCCTGAAATCTTGGGAGTCCTTGCACAACGGCGGCCATTCTGTTTTTGTTTGACCACCACTTCCCAGGCAGGAAGTGAAAGCGTTCGAAAAAGTCACGTGACTGAATACAAAGAATACCAAATAAACCCAATGATTGAAAAAAAAAAGATATAAATATATGTTTGGAGAGTATATTGGAAGGCGATATCGCGTTTATAGGGTTTTTTAACAAACGCGATTTGTTGCAGTAAAAGTATGCCACCGCTTAGGCCCAGCACAAGTTGCCGATAAATTCCTAAAAAGCTTGCCAATAAAAGTGACTAAAAGTTGCTGAATTTTCAAAAAGTTGCCGAAGAATTCACGAAATTTATCAATTTTTTAACTTGATTTGGGTTTTTAAAATAGATCAAAATTCACGCATTGTTTCTCAACACAAGGTCATAGGGCGTTTTTTTTACCGGTTTGATCGTCTGTATTTTCATTTCTATAGCTATTTTGGTTTTTCGGGGGTAGAAAGATTTGCCCCCAGCCTTTTATTAGCTTCTGCAATTACGTTTCACACTTGCTCAGCCAGTTAGTGTGCAGGTAGCGCATGTTTGTTGATCATGGAGAAAAGTCTATTCAAGCGGCAAATCTATATTGTTCTAATTGGCAGGCCTAAATCTATACCAAACTAAGCGCTCGCCAACTGAAACAGACACCGACAAGAGGTGCCTGTGCTCAAGTCACATATTCTATACTCTCTTAAGCCGGGGAAATACGAGGCACAAAATCCCTCAACTTGTCGCGCAACATTGTTGCGTTGCAAGTTGATGATTGATGTTGCGCGTTTTTCATCTCGCGCCACAACTTGTCGCGCAACAAAAACATTTGTTGCAGGTTGTGAAAACTTGTTGCGCGAAGTAGAACGTGGGTCTACTTTGAGACACAAATTCTGGCTTTGTTTCTCGTTTTCATCAAACACACAACTTGTCGCGCAACATTTTGCCTACGATTCAAGTTGGTTATAGAAATGAAGTGCTAAGGGGCCAAATTCGCCTTTGTCTCGCATGTGTGATCATCAAAACAAAATGTTGCGCGACAAGTTAAGAATTTGATGAAAAACGAGCAACAAACATTAGACTTGCAACGCAGCAATGTTGCGCGACAAGTTGAGGGATTCTGTGCCTCGTATTCCCCGGCTTTACTGATGACATATTTTAGCTCAGATCTGGCCAAGAAAATTACGTGGCCATTTAAACTTCGTTTCACATTTTTCATTATTTGAATTTCTCACTATAAAGTGATTTGTGTGCTCAAAAATAAATATGATCTAGATAAACTAGCCGGCCGCGTTAATACTGTTTTGACCAGATCTGGGTCACGTGACACGGTCTGACGAACTTGATTCAAATTCGCGCTCTGTTGCCTTCAGTCTGTTACAAAGAAAATGGCGTAAACCAGGCTATGCGCGTGACTTACCCTTTCAGCACTTACCCTTTCAGCGCGGACCCTAATATTGTAAACGAAAGAAAAACTAAAGGTTGGAAACGCTTAATCAAATATGAAACTGTGTGCTTTTTGAAGACCTGTCCAGTAGGAAGGCGGAATACAAAAACAAAGTCCCTCATTTTTTTACACGCGAAAGTATGAAATTTGATCCAATAGGCCTCTTGCGAGATGACGTCATATTCAAAATGGCGGCCTCCTGACAAAGGAATTTTACCCCCTATCAATCCCACAATGCACCACAACTGGTGCATTGTGGGATTGATAGGAAGTAAAAGTCCTTTGTCAGGAGGCCGCCATTTTGAATATGACGTCATCTCGCAAGAGGCCTATTGATAATGTCTTCATGTCTTCATTATTGTCTAATGTCTTCATTAATACGCCAAGGGATTAATTAAGCCCCAGAAGTCTTGATTAACAACAGTGAATTTTCTTGAGCGCGCCAGCCCAGAGCAATCACTGAGCCAATCACCAAGCATATGCGAGAAATGTTTTCATCGCATCTCATTATCTCCTTGTGAGTAAAATGTCGCTCAAACAATAGCCATTCTGCCCCATGTCAAAATACGTCATCAGTATGGAATGTATTGCTTTTCCCTTAGCAGAGGCCTACCTCTTTTCTCTGCATTTCGCTGGCTGAGGTTCGCGAGGAAAAGAGACCTCTGCGCTGGGTCGAAACTCGCTTTGTTTTGCCGCCGTCCACAACCTTGGACGGTTTGCTGACCGTTTCTTGAGCCCACTATATGCGCACGCATATCTACAGATGTTTTCCGCTGATATTATTTGAGCCCCCCAGCGGAAAACGTCTGTAGATATGCGTGCGCATATAGTGGGCTCAAGAAACGGTCAGCAAACCGTCCCAGGTTGTGGACGGCGGCAAAACAAAGCGAGTTTCGACCCAGCGCAGAGGTCTCTTTTCCTCGCGAACCTCAGCCAGCGAAATGCAGAGAGAAGAGGGCCTCTGCTAGCAGGGAAGTATTACTTGAGCTAGCAGACGCCTTTTTTGCCGGGAGTCTCTGTGACTCAAGTACCGATTGTATGTACTTGTGTATGTCCACCGATGTTCTCACTAGCGTGCCGTGTGAGCCGGACAGTTATTGCCAGGTTTGCACTCCAGCCACTCAAATATAGAAACGTTGTCACGATGACGCCAACCACCACAAGGACCAGGAACATCCGAAACTATTGGGAGAGAATTACTGTCATTAATAAAACATTCTCGTAATAGGGCTACCCGGCTTTACACGTCACGGGGGACGCTCTGGCCGCCCCATGTAAGGTAATCCAAGCAGATCTTGTATTCCGGATTCCAGCACTTGTATTCCCGATTCCAACCTACTGGATTCCGGATTCCATACAAGTGGATTCCGGATTCCATAACTCTCAAAGAATCCGGATTCTTTATCTGAATAAATTTCTTGGATTCCGGATTCTCAAGGCGTTTGGATTCTGGATTCCTGCTATATGGATTCCGGATTCCATTCTAGGGATTCCGGATTCCAAAGCTAACAAAGAGTCGGATTCCGGATTCTGGATTACCTTACATGGGGCGACTCTGGTGACAGCAGACATGATATCCAAATGAAAGATCCGATTATCATATTAAGATAAATGTTTCGTTTTTGTCAATGCCTACCCGTGCGTGACGCGGGCTACCTGTGTGGGTCTTTCCGGGCACGGGAGCCAAACCAAATACGGCCTACACAAACAGCGTTTCTCTCAAAAATCTGACGACCTTTTCGTCAATTACGGTAAGACATAAGTTAGGAAAACACTCGAATTCCAAATATGGTACGTAGAAATTTCCATATAAGAAAATTTTAGAAAACGACACATTTCAACGGGATCTATCTTGATATGACTCATCATTTTTGGGACAGGACTATATCCCAATTATTTTCGTTCTATTAATAAAACTATCAATAGAACACGTAAGCGTTATTTACGTTAGTAACGTTTCTATGATTAACTGTATTGGGTGGCAACGTTAGCCGATTTTGTTCCTGTCAATTCTCGTACCCAGAGCTCTCCCACTCGTCACGTCATAGGGTAGGCTCTGCTAAGAAAGCGCAAAGCGAGGGCATTAGCATTCTCGTACTCAGAGCTCTCCCACTCGTCACGTCATGGGATAGGCTCTGCTAACAAAGCGCAAAGCGAGGGCATTAGCATTCTCGTACTCAGAGCTCTCCCACTCGTCACGTCATAGGGTAGGCTCTGCTAATAAAGCGCAAAGCGAGGGCATTAGCATTCTCGTACTCAGAGCTCTCCCACTCGTCACGTCATGGGGTAGGCTCTGCTAATAAAGCGCAAAGCGAGGGCATTAGCATTCTCGTACTCAGAGCTCTCCCACTCGTCACGTCATCGGGTAGGCTCTGCTAACAAAGCGCAAAGCGAGGGCATTAGCATTCTCGTACTCAGAGCTCTCCCACTCGTCACGTCATGGGGTAGGCTCTGCTAACAAAGCGCAAAGCGAGAGCATTAGCATTCTCGTACCCAGAGCTCTCCCACTCGTCACGTCATGGGGTAGGCTCTGCTAATAAAGCGCAAAGCGAGGGCATTAGCATTCTCGTACCCAGAGCTCTCCCACTCGTCATGTCATGGGTAGGCTCTGCTAATAAAGCGCAAAGCGAGGGCATTAGCATTCTCGTACCCAGAGCTCTCCCACTCGTCATGTCATGGGTAGGCTCTGCTAACAAAGCGAGGGCATTAGCATTCTCATACCCAGAGCTCTCCCACTCGTCACGTCATGGGGTAGGCTCTGCTAACAAAGCGCAAAGCGAGGGCATTAGCATTCTCGTACCCAGAGCTCTCCCACTCGTCACGTCATGGGGTAGGCTCTGCTAACAAAGCGCAAAGCGAGGGCATTAGCATTCTCGTACCCAGAGCTCTTCCACTCGTCACGTCATGGGGTAGGCTCTGCTAATAAAGCGCAAAGCGAGGGCATCTCAGAGCTCTCCCCCTCGTCACGTCATAGGGTAGGCTCTGCTAGCAAAGCGCAAAGCGAGGGCATTAGCATTCTCGTACCCAGAGCTCCCCGTCTAGTCTGCTCACAGGGGAGGCTCTGGTGACTGCCATTTGTTGGCCTTTGCTGTTAGTGGCTGATTTAGAACGTTTGGGCATGCGCAGAAGGGTGTTTCTCTTAACGGCTCTGTATTCTCAGACCCCGTCCACACTACTCCGTTTTTTTTCAAAACGGCTATATCGTCCACACTACAACGCCGAACATGATCACCGAAAACGGATCAATCCGAAAACGCTCTCCAGAGTGGAGCGATTTGAAAACGAGCTGTTTGAAAACGCTGTTTTCTAGTGTGGACGGGTGAAAACGATGCTATCTGAAAACGATGACATCACCACAGCAAACCCGACCAATTTGCGGGCCAACAGATCGAAATGCGCATGCGTTGAGCTTGTTGAGCAGGCCCACTGAATGAATCAATCTCGTTCCCAAAGCCCAGGGCAAGATTCAGGGCTCTGGGGAATCCGATTGTGAGCATGCGTGGTAGGTCCAAAACGTATCGAACTTTCAACGTTAAAACCGGAAACCCAGAATTTGGGCTTTAAAAAAATCGATTCTCCCAGAGCTGAATCTTGCCGCTGGCTAAAAGATGACGGGCTATGGGTACGAGATTGGTGAATGCATAAGAGCGTTTTCTTACGCGTTGTAGTGTGGACGGGCGAAAACGATAAGTGTGGACGCAAATCTTTTTGAAAACGGAGCAAAAAGTATCCGTTTTCGTTTGAAAACGGTGTAGTGTGGACAGGGTCTCGGGTTCGAGAATGTTGATTAACTTATTTTGGAGGTTTGCATGCGCAGACAGCTCTTTCTGTATCAAATATCGCGCATACGTTAGTCGGCTCTTTACCAGCGCCTCTCCCACGATCGAAGTCATGAGACGGGGAGTCCTGTGTACGAAAATGACCCATGCCTTAATCAATCTCGTACCCAGAGCCCGTCATCTTTTGGCCAGCGGCAAAGATTCAGGGCTCTGGGGGAATCGATTTTTTAAAACCCAGATTCTGGGTTTCCGGTTTGATTGTTGTATGAAAGTTCGTTACGTTTTTGACCTACCACGCATGCTCACAAATCGGATTTCCCCAGGCCCTGAATCTTGCCGCTGGCCAAAAGATGACGGGCTCTGGGTACGAGGTTGTGCCTTAATATAAGCTACCTGACACAATATCAGCTTCATTTCGACGAGTCAATTTTTCAAGGTTGTCGTGACGTGGAGTTCGGAGACAGATAACAGATCCAACTGTTTCATTCATATGACTATGTCTTTGTTATAGGGCAGGACGCTCTATAGAAGACTGCGGGGCCATACAACCTGTGTATCGATCGACTAGAATCCGGAGCTAAGACGTGGAAAGAAGTGGATGCTGCAGTGTCCCAACGAAGACATGTTGGGACCTTCCTTGCGATGCCAGATGCTCTACCAAGAAATAAAATGTTTAAAGCATCAGCGTCACTCACAACCGACCAATGTCGCCCATAACTTACTACTCTTCTCAGTTGAGTGTGACAGGGCCGAAGTTTGCTGGCTGTCAAACCCTTGAAGTTTCCCGAGGAAAGACTTTGCTAGGTCTGGTATACTGAATAGCCTACAGGCAATTGCAGATTTAAAGAGCAGCATTTCCCAGCAGCAATGCAAAAAATAAATACCTTTAGCTCGCACAACTAAAATCAATGCATCGCGACCCGCGTTTTCAAAACATCGATTGTTTTAGGCTTTGATGTTCCGCCAGTCATCAGAGTCTTGCCCTGTTTCGCCTATTGCAGTTGCCCACAGGCAGCCCAAGTATAATGGTCGTTAAAAAAAAAAATATTCTGGCTTGGCGATATTTATAGTGTTTATGTGGCTTTGTGTAAGAGTAATCGAAAAACTCGCTAAATTGCTATAAAATCGTCACTGAGTTCTGGTAAATTATGGCAAATAAAAGTAGAAGACTTACATTAAGTTGTCCTGTTGTCCTTTCCTTCGTCCAGAGGCGTTTAAGAGTGTTTCCGAGGGTTCCACCGGCCCCTCTAACCAGAGGGGAAGGCTCCAAACAACAATATCGAACGCCTCGCATCGCGACCGAATTTCTTCGATAAATCGCCACTCGATTGGCGCCCTAATCACACCAGGAGAACCGTCTTGCATATATCTTTCCTGCAAAGCAGCGCTGTCTCGATTAAAACATCCGAACACGGTGAATTTCGGTATTTTTTCCGTTGAACTTCGACAAGCCAATTTCACCGACTTGCGAAGTCAGGGGCCCTTTGGCCCCAGGAAAACCGTTGCTCCAGTTACAGCGTTATCCTAGCCAGGCCTTCTGGCTTGATAGCCAGGCCTTCTGGCTTGATAACCAATGGGGATTGTGAACGACATGCAAATTTAGCCTGCCCATACATGTGACAGTGACTTTTTGCAAGAAGGCCTGGCTATCAAGCCAGAAGGCCTGGCTATCAAGCCAGAAGGCCTGGCTAGGATAACGCTGTAACTGGAGCAACGGTTTTCCTGGGGCCAAAGGGCCCCTGACTTCGCAAGTCGGTGAAATTGGCTTGTCGAAGTTCAACGGAAAAAATACCGAAATTCACCGTGTTCGGATGTTTTAATCGAGACAGCGCTGCTTTGCAGGAAAGATATATGCAAGACGGTTCTCCTGGTGTGATTAGGGCGCCGATCGAGTGTCGATTTATCGAAGAAATTCGGTCGCGATGCGAGGCGTTCGATATTGTTGTTTGGAGCCTTCCCCTCTGGTTAGAGGGGCCCGGTGGAACCCTCGGAAACACTCTTAAACGCCTCTAGACGAAGGAAAGGACAACAGGACAACTTAATGTAAGTCTTCTACTTTTATTTGCCATAATTTACCAGAACTCAGTGACGATTTTATAGCAATTTAGCGAGTTTTTCGATTACTCTTACACAAAGCCACATAAACACTATAAATATCGCCAAGCCAGAATATTTTTTTTTAACGACCATTATACTTGGGCTGCCTGTGAGTTGCCTGGCTTTTTTTAGGGACTGCGAAATAATTATCAGGAGGGGGATTGAGAATCCAGGGGGGGGGCATAACCTTCATTTATGCCTTGAAAGAGGGGGGACAACGTCTGAGATTACTCAGTGAAGACGAGGGGGGGGGGGGGAGATGTCTAATTTTAATATACCAATAACAATAAGAAGAGGGCGTCCGCCAAGAATGACAAGACAACAAGAAGTTTATTTGGAAATAAATAGAAAAAAGAAATAAGGTAACGCCATCCGCAAATAGAAAAGCTAGTCGAGGCGGATGGCATTAGATTTACAAACAGATTATTATTAATATTTTTCATTAGAGCTGCATCACTTGTTTATACATAAAAGGGAAAAGCGAAAAGTAGAAAAAGGGGAAGAAGAAAATTAAGTAAGATGAATTTAAAAAGATGTTATTAAGCGAATGAAAGTTTGGGCATCCTCGAGATCATTTTATCCACACCAATATAATCGTTTTCAGTTTCTAACAAATGTATCAATATTTTCTTAATTGTTGCTTAAAATTCGTTTTATTCTCATTTCTCAAGCTTACTGGTAAACTATTATAAATACAGGATCCAGACCGTGAAAATGAAAGTTTCTGGATCTCAAGTCTTGATGATTTGACATAAAAATTTCCACTGCAAGCCGCCCTTGTACTGTAATTATGCACATCTTCTGTTTTAGTAAAAGCTTCTGTATCAGAACCGGCGCAACTTTGTTGGAAACATCATGCATCATGGTAGCCGTTTTTTTCAAAATAGATCATTTGTATAATCTATTTTGAAATCTATTTTTGAATGATCTATTTTGAATGAAACTTCAAAGCTTGTTTCAATGTAGTTCGCTTTATTCTCTGGCGATCTTGCATGAAAACTCCTCACGGGTAAGTAGTTGATTAGGTATTCTTCTCATGGCTCTTATTTTTCGGTCATAGAAGTGGTGGTATGGCATAAAAACTTTTGTGTGTGAGGGGGGAAGTAAGTTTTCTTTCTTCGTATTCTTACTTTTTACAAAGAAATGTATGGGCAAATACGTGAAGACGGCGATGCCCGCCCTGCAGCCTCGTTCCGATGTATTTTCGCATACATTTGTTAGTAAAAAAAATATGAGCCAGAATATGAAGCTTTGAAAATTCACATCTCATCTGGGGGGGGGGGGGGGGGGGGGGGGGGGGGGGGGGGGGCGAAAACGTTTGTAACAGCTTCATTCTTTTTAACGGCAACCAATAAAAATATAGCATAAGAAAATTTGTTGTATCTATACATACAGCAACAAGATTTTCTTAATCCATTTCTGAACCAATATAGTATATAGTATAAGAAAATTTTGTTGATGCGTTGATGTGGATTTGGACGGCCTGTGGGAACGGAACGCCACGGGAACAGGTAGTGCTCGATGCGCAAGATACCCCTCGTGGGTTTATCCTTTTCCACTTTTTTGTGTGTGTGTGTCTGCGAAAAAAAAAATCGTACATGGCCTTGGAGTCCGAAAAAAATTTCCTGCACAACCTGATCCCCGAAAAAAAAAATTCATACGCAAAAACATTGCCACCCCCCTCCCCCAATTTCTAATGGTCCACCCCTTAGTAAATTTATTTATTCCGGTGTATCGATTTTTGCATCTAATTAGCATATGAGACGTACATCAAAGTTAGGGGTGGACCATTAGAAAGTGGGGGAGGGGGGGTGGCAATTCCCCCCCAAAAAATCGCGCAAGGCCAATCCTTCCGAAAAAATAATCTTGCAGAGATTCAAGCTAGAAAATAAAAATCCTACAAAGACATGGCTTGAGCTCTCGTTAAAAAGATGTCTGAGGCTCCATATTTAAAAACGAAAGCAGTCTGGATGAAGTAGCGAAACCTGAAGTCCTGAAAGGAGAGACCAAAAATTTCGGCGCGCATAGAAACTATATAATTTCTTAGAACTCGCGCAACAAAGACATTGCCTTACAGAACAAGTGTCTTGCCAAGGACAACAAACTCTCCCAAAAATGCCCTGCAGTGATAGAGGTGGCAGGCAGTCACTATGTTCAAAGAAAGAACACGTAGGTAAGCGTGACTTCGACGTTACAAGTATAGCAATTCGTCATTTGGACTGCTTCACGCAAATGAATAATAATAACTTCGTCATTTGCGGCGCACAGTTGCGCGCATAAATAATAAACCTACAGGCTTTGTTTACTATATACATAAAAACGGAATGTTGATCTATCCTTTCCCTGAGGCTTGATAAAATGCGTTTATCAAAAATCGGGCACGCTTAGCGCGCAACGATAGAAAAATTCGATACCCTATATAAAATATAGCATATGAAAATTTGTTGTACATATACATAGAGGAACAGGATCTTCTTACTCCATTTCTGAACCAATATAAATATAGTATAAGAAAATTGGGTTGATGCATATACATACAGCAATAGGATTTGGGTGGCCTGTGGGAACGGAACGCCACGGTATATATCCACTGTCCAGCTGTCTATGCCTCTCACTCTGACAAGTTTCGGTATATATGTATATAACGCGTTATGAATACAAGATATGTTGTGTGTGTGTGTCTGCTGAAAAAAAAATTTGTACATGGCCTTCGAGTCCGAAAAATAATTCTTGCACAACTTGATCACCGGAAAAAAAATTCATACGCAAAAATATGCCACCCCCTCCCCCAATTTCTAATGGTCCACCCCTTAGTAATAAATCCCATTTCTTACCGGAGGGGGAAAAGTACATAACTCTACGTTTAAAACCAGTAAGGGGTGAACCATTAGAATTGGGGGGAGGGGGGGTGGCAATATTTTTGCGTATGAATTTTTTTTTCGGGGATCAGGTGTGCAGGAAATTTTTTCGGACTCGAAGGCCATGTACGAATTTTTTTTCGCAGACACACGCACAAAAAAGTGGAAAAGGATAAACCCACGAGGGTATCTTGCGCATCGAGCATTACCTGTTCCCGTGGCGTTCCGTTCCCACAGGCCGTCAAATCCACATCAACGCATCAACAAAATTTTCTTATACTATATACTATATTGGTTCAGAAATGGATTAAGAAAATCTTGTTGCTGTATGTATAGATACAACAAATTTTCTTATGCTATATTTTTATTGGTTGCCGTTAAAAAAGAATGAAGCTGTTACAAACGTTTTCGCCATCCCCCGCCCCTATTTGACATGGTAGAGGTTTATTTCTTCTGTTGCGCGCGAAGCGCGCTCGAATTTTTTATAAACGCATTTGATCAAGCCTCAAAGAAAGGGTAGACGAACGTTCCGGTTTTTGTGTATAGTAAACAATGCCTGTAGGTTTTATTATTGATGCCGCAAATTACGAAATTAATATTATTCATTTGTGTGAAGCGATCCACATGACAAATCTATACTTGTAACGTCGAACTCACGCTTACCTAAGTGTTCTTCTTTCGAACGTAGTGACTGCCTGCCAGGCCTATCACTGCCTGCCAGGCCTATTGCAGGGCAATTTTTGGGAGAGTTTGTTTTTCCTCGGCAAGATATACTGTTCTTGTAAACGGCGCGAGGGCAGTGTCTTCGGTGCGTGAGTTCTCACCGACTATATATTTGATGGTATTTTTAATGCGCGCGAAGCGCGCCGAAATTTTTATTAAGTGAAGTAGAAAAATGCACAAGAGAAGTTGCTGGAATAACTACTTAGGACATCTTTTTAATGAGAGCCCAAGCCATATCTTTGTAGGATTTTTATTTCCTAGCTTGAATCTCTGCAAGATTTTTTTTTGGGAAGGATTGGCCTTGCGCGAATTTTTTTTGGGAATTGCCACCCCCCCCCCCCCCCCCACCCCCCCCCCCCCCCCCCCCCCCCCCTCCCCCAACTTCTAATGGTCCACCCCTAAATAAATGCTTTATTGGATGAATAGCACAACGAGAGGAAAAAGTGAATAGGAAATCAAAGATTTTGAAATGAGAACTTCCTAGAACTCACGTTATTAGTGGAACGCGACAAATGAACCTGCTCTTTTATTAATTCAACTTACCATCGTCGTATACTATTGCCTTCCAATCCTATCGTCGTATACTATTGCCTTCCAATCCAGTAGTTGAGCAATAACATTTGACCTTATTGTAGCTTCATCGTTTCGAATAAATAAGAATATTAGTTGCAAGTTAATACGACAAATATCTACAACAACCTCGACTACTATCTGCATTCCTGAGAACTGTTGTTCCCAGTTCGATATTCACTTAATCGTGTCACGCTCGCGAGTCACGGTGCACGCGAGTATGTACAGTGAGTGGTTAAGCAAGTATTCTATTCAACAACACTCACACTCATGCTCAGTGGTATTAAGGAATGGGAAGGGAATATTGTTCAGCGGGCTAAGCTAAGCTGGTACAGCTTGGCTTAGGGGTGTTGCCACCTTACGACCACGCGAATCTGGGTGGGTGGGTGGGTCGTTCACTTTGTTCGGCCCCGCTGAAAACTGAGCTAGAATGTGAGGGTTGTTTGCCAGATTCTGGTATTTATGGCATCCTGGTCGTGAGATCTTACATAATCTGATTGTCAGACCTTGAATAAGGGGTTATGTAACCATGATTCCACTTCGCATATCATTATGAGTATTTTGAATAGTATTCTATTCAACAACACTCACACTCATGCTCAGTGGTATTAAGGAATGGGAAGGGAATATTGTTCAGCCAGCCATCGCCTTACTGATCCTTCAATGGCTGGCCTTGCAACTACCCTGCAATACCTCTACAGAAAAATACCCATTTCCCCCCAAACCTCACTCCCAAACTCTCAAACCCAAACAAAATAAACACAGGTGCAGTCGTATGTTGACATAGAAGGTCTATCTATCAACTATAATTATAATTCTCGACGATAACTAGCTTAGCGCTGAGTACCCTGTGCAGGCCTCTTGTTTGACTGGGGACTTGGAAAAGCGCAGACAAACCGCTTCAGTTGGTTGATATCCTGCCATGGAGCTGTTGATTTCTCAGTAGAAGGTGCGGAGAGCCTTGCTGAAGCACCTGCAGGGTTGAGCACTTTCGCAAGCTGCAGATAGTACAGGGCAGTGTGCCTCCGAGCCCAGCCTACATGTTCCATGATCTCGGGTAGGTCAGCTCCGGTTAATGCAAGGGTTATGGCACAGCCAGATCGGAAACCGTGTAATGTTTCCCCATTATCAGCCTTCATGTTATTGAGGTAAAATTTAAGTCGTGCGTCTGCCGCTGAGGAACTGAGCGGTGAGTCTTGCACTCCGTTCTTTGGTGTTGTAGGGCGGAATAGGTAGCCCTTCGTCAGGTCTATCCCTATGTCACAAGCTACGTCCATATATTTCTCAATTCCTCTAATTGGGCAAATGACAGCCTGTGGATTTCGTCTTACACCAAAGACATTACTGTCCCCATCCCTTAGGGTTTTACCCCATACATGGTTAAATAGAAAACCATCGTCATTCGGGAAACGTAAGATCTCTGGAACCTTAACCTGCCCTAGATCGCCTGGGCGATCCCCACTAAAAAACGCTGTCTTGAAGTAGGCTTGATCTCTAGCTATGATAAAGCGTTCTATTCTAGATTTGGCTGAGGTTAGCTCTCTATCTAGGTGCTGAGATAACTGAGTAAGTTTGTCTATAAAGAAAGGTGTGGCCTGCTTGGGAGTTACACGAGCCTGTAACTGCTCTGCAGTGACCAAACGAAGATAGTCTTTTACTAGCTTATCAGAGGCGGGGTTACCAGACCTAGTCTCTTATCCCATTCTCCGTCCGTCCAATAGAATGGAATATGGACCTTAACTTGCCAATATAAGAATCTACAGTTTTGTATGAGAGTCGTGACGGACAATCGCAGGCAAATTGGCCATGACGTCCTATAAATTCACAGCTATTGCGGTGCACTTGGGTTTTCCCATTTCTGTCTTTGAAAATTAAGAATCGACACAAATCCTTAGGGGTAACTGTGGCGAGCGAAACGTACCCAGGTAGCTTAGCCAGGAACTTTTCCAGTTCTTTCTGAAGAGAGTCCTTTTGCTTCTTATAACTCGTAGCTTGCTCATAATTCCAGAGCTGCTGAAGTCGGGCGTCGATCTCCTCAACATTAACAGTAATATCCAATTGGCTAGCAAGCGACTTGCGGTTTATCAACTTTCGTTTGTACCCGCATCGTTGACAATAACGAAAATCGTCGTCGTTGGCGTGTGCGCACGTGGGACATCTAACAGATGGGACAAACAACTTTGCAATCACTGGAAGTTCCTGTCGAACAAACAATATTTTCTCAGAGGGCTGCGTTCGTTTTGATTATGCTCAGACATATCGTTCAGGGTGCATGCCAGAGCGAGTTTATAGGAAAGTGACTGCGAAGGCCCATAGATCCCCAGGGATGCCTTTGTGTGGGAACCAGCCCTTTTTTGTCGGGACCAGCAGGGCGCGACTATCACCACGAGACGCAAGCAGCTTCTTTTTGGATGCCAACTTTTCAATAATTGGCCACCAGTATTTTCTCGGGAATGTATCCATGACTACAATAGTGCAACATTGCCTGAATGATTGTAAGAACCGTACTACAGGGCCGGTAAGTAGCATTGGCGGGAAAACATAGGGCCTCCTCATAACGCTGCCATGGAGTGCTAGGTCTTGCGCAAAAACGTCTACCCCTAGTGACCCCGGGGTGTGGACTGGTGTAAAGTGCGGTAAGGGTCTCCCTTGTGCGTTTGTCATGGCATTCGAGTCTAGTGCCATCATATCACACGAATGCCCATATTCGCCCCCAAACTCACGTTAAACAATCTGCCATAAGTGGTCTGATAGCCTACTATCCGTGGGGGAGAGACGTCTAGAAGGTGCGTCCGCTGGGTTTTCCTTAGTAGGTACGTACGTCATAGAGAGGGAGATGTTAAGTTCCATTGTGGTAAAGAACAACCTCTTGAGAACTTTGTTGAGTTCCAAGCCTTTCCCTGTTTTGTTGTTCCAGGCTTCAACAACTGACTTATTATCTACAGAGGCGTTCACACGAGCGTTGACTATTTTATCTTGAAAGGCCATCAGCACATTGTTGACAGCAATTGCCTCCTTGGTCGATATGTCGTAGGTAAGCTGTTCTTCCGTCCAGTAGTCGCCTATTCTCTCCCCAGGTGAGGGTGATAATAGTACCCCACCCCAACCTGTACCAGACGCATCTGTTGCAATCGATACTCTTACATGTCGCTCGTCCCTCCATGGCAGAGGCTCATCCCAGCCTTCTAGGAAAGTCCAGTGGGAGATCTCCTCTCGTAGGTCTCCTTCTAGAGGGATCAACTTGGAAGGGGACTGTATACCCCGCGAGATGGCGCTATTCATTCGCCTGATAAACAGCCCTGTAGCGGGAACAGCAAGGCTAAACGAGATACACTTTCCTGTCAGACGCTGTAAGGTTTTCACTGAGACTTTCGAGCTGCCAAGGATTTCTCGTATGAGTGCAAGGAACTTGTCCTTCTTGTCTGGTTTAAGATGGAATACCTGACGGGAGGAGTCGGATAGGAATCCCAAGTAAGGGACTACCTTTCTCGGCACCAACACTGACTTCTGTAGTCCCAGGAAGTAACCCAGTTTCACGAGGTGATAGGCGACTAAGAAAATAGCTGATTTGGCCGCCGCTTGATGGCGATCGTCGGCACTTTTTAACATAGCGTACTCGCCTTTATCGAGTGGTACTTGAAGTTCACCATTGTGGCGATCATCTATATATAAGAGACATGGAATACCAATACTTCGGAAGAATTTGGAGGCTACGAGCCCCGTAGAATGATACACATACGGGCTGATTTTCCAGCCAAAAGGGAGGGTATTGTAGACGAAATACCAGCCACCCCATTGGATCCCGAAGTAAGTACGGCTTTCCTCCGTCAGAAGGATGTGGTCGTATCCCGATTTGTCGTCCAGTACGGTTTGGTAAGTGTCCTTAGCAACGTACCGTGGCAGGTCAATCAGCTTATCCAGGCAGAATGGCATGTCGCGCATCCATAAGTTGAGAAACCGCGCATCATGACACAGGCGCGGTTTCGTTGGTTCAACGGTCAGCGGAAGTACGAGATGAGGGGGGTGGACCGCACCCACTCGCCCTAACAGCGAGACTGCCCCTGTTTTTACTCTGGCGACCAGCGTGTTTGTCACAAACTCTCTAAAGGGTTTGCAGGATGGGTTATTCCTGAATATTTTCCTTGGGGGCCGGCTCGAATCAAAGTGCTCGCCTTTGAAGTTACCCCTGAAATGCATGAAATACGGGTCAACGGAGACTTTTTCCTTTATCCACGTCAAAATCTCTGAGTGTTTTGGTCTCGGATTTGCTTGCGCTACGAACTCCCAATGGTTAAGGTGGTTATGCAGTTCTCCTGCCTGAAAGGAGTTCGGGTCACGAAAAAACAACTCTGAAATATCACCGATAACCTCTCCATTTTGAATACGACGTAACCTGGCTTCATTTCCGTAGGCTGCTAAATCCCCACTGACTTTAACGGGGTGTCCCTGGGAGTCGACCCAGTTTATTGTGGTGTTAACAGGACTCATCTGAAGTTGTTGAAGCTCGGAATCGAAGCTATCCGACGTTTCCCATGACCATATCATGTTCTATAAGGGATAGGCAAACCATCGTATTAATATTAAACCTACGTCTGGGGGGACTATTCCACAGGTACACCCCGCTAAAGTCAGCCGAGAAATAGCAGCTTTGACCAGCTAAGCTGGAGAGGTTTGATTTAGGGAACCTCATATCAGAGTTGCTATTAATAGGCGACTTTATATAAGAGAAAAAAATATATATATATATATATATATTTAGGTTATGTTTCCCTTCTTTCTTTTATTTTTCTACTGGTTGGGCTAATTATCAGCTTTACATTTTATTTTCACTTTTCATCATTTACATTTCCCTGCTGGTATGCGAACTAATTATCAGGTTTGACATTTTTGCCGTCACTTTTCCTATCTGGACAATCAGCTTTTATGTGGCCGACTTTGTTACAGCTGAAACACCTCGGGTGTCTCCACCCGTGTACATGCGCCTGTTGTAATTATAGGGGCGACTACGACGTCTGTATCTGCCACGGCTGCTTTCTTGTTGCTGTTCCTCCTCCTTTCGGTAATGCTTGGCAATCTTTGTCGAGATGTCGAACACCTTCTCGTGATCCTTGTCGCCCAGCAAGCGAAGGACTAGACTCTTGAAATGGCTCTTAGAGACGTCTATCTTGTCCCTCGCGGTGTGATGTACAAGCCTGAAGTAGTTACGCTTCTCGTGCTTCACATCGCTGGCCATGTGTTGCAGGCTTTCAAGCATCTCCAGCACCTCATACTTGTTGAATTCCGAGGCTGGCCTAGAACAATAGGTGATTGTTCTCGTTACCAAGTCATCAGGGGAGGCCTGGGTGACCGATTCGACCGACTTTTTCAGAATGCGAAACTCCTCACGCAATTTCTGCAAAGACACAGAGGTGCATAATCAGTATATTATTTCTTTACCTCATGTTCAGAGTCGATTTAGAGTCAGTCAACCTTATACAATTGATGGCTTACAGGTCCAGTCCCTTTCTTCCCTGACATCCACAGGGTTCCCGTTGGTGCTGAGCTCAAGCCAGCGAGCCATGACGGTTCATTACAGATTCGCATTCTTGCTGAACCAAGTGTCGTGGTTCACTGCTTTTGACCAAAACACTAGCCATTCTTAGGCTAACCCCGTCATAAATAACGGTTGCTCAACCATCATCGGGAGCTTTCCTAGCTCAACCTTCACCGGGAGCTAAACTCTCAGCCATTCCCTTGGCTAGTCCCGCCGCAGATAACGGCTGCTCTACCATCACTGGGAGCTTTCCTAGCTCAACCTTCACCGGGAGCTAAACCCTAGCCATTCCTTTGGCTAGCCTCGCCGTAAATAACGGTTGTTCGACCTTCACCGGGAGCTAAACACTAGCCCCATGGCCGATTCCGCCGTAATGACGATTGATTCGCTTTCACGTTCACGCTTACACCGATTTCCAAGACCGCAGGGTCAGGGAACCAGTATAAATCAGGCCGATTGTGTGGCGCATCAATCTCTGTTGTCAACCAGCGTCTAGTAGTTGGACTCGGCTTGGTAACGGGAAATCTCTAATTCTTGTTGTTGTCCAGGTTGTTGTTCGTCCTGGGCTGGCGGTTCCACAGGCACAGCGGCCTGGACTGCTGGTTCTATCACTGGCTCTGCTACTGCCTCAGGGTTGGCGCCGGCAGGATATTGTACATCCGCGTCGGCGTCTGCCATGGATTCGCGTGGGTCGTAAGGCGGGATGAAAAACAAAGAGTTCACTTTGTTCGGCCCCGCTGAAAACTGAGCTAGAATGTGAGGGTTGTTTGCCAGATTCTGGTATTTATGGCATCCTGGTCGTGAGATCTTACATAATCTGATTGTCAGACCTTGAATAAGGGGTTATGTAACCATAATTCCACTTCGCATATCATTATGAGTATTTTGAATAGTTACTTCAACTTCTTTCCTACTAACCGGTTGAAAAAAATGTAGGATCGTTAGTTTTCAGACACAACAAAGACTAAAAATTTGGTATTTAGTAGAAATATGGTCGTCGATGAAAATGCCTGAAGGTATTACTTTAGGAGGTGGCAAATCTTGGTGTGGCGTTTTCTTTTCCATACCCAAATAACTTGATGATCACACATCCCTAAAGGTTAAAGGTCCAAAAACAATAATAACGGCAACAGTATAAAAATAATAATGTTGACTGAAAACAGAAACATATAAGGGAGTTGAAACGAGCCTACGCAAACCGACAGACACTTAGCGCTCGTCGAATATCGGTAAGCGCTAATTGGTGTCGGCTTTCGCAGGCCATATAGTTAATGGAGTGGAATGGTTGGGAATCCCGGCAGACTTCAAAAGGTCAACACAATAGCGTGGGCTGGATGTTGAGAGGGGCTATCACGTGTTATATCCCAGTGATCAATTTTAACGCGCGCTCATTGGTCGTAACGTATCACGTGGTGCATTTTCACAGGACAGATATCAGACGTTGTTATATAGCGAGTGCTCACTCCAACCGAGCGCGCCCTCTTATTGGCTAAATCAAGGTCACGTGGTGAAGTACAAATCAAATATTCCCCGATCAGTCAATATTTGGAAAAATTATTGACTGGTTGGGGAATATTGCTTTCGCGCGTCGCGTTTGAGAGCGGGAAAAAAGAGAAAGTTTATTGTCAACACGCGAGTCTTTTTAAAAACCTTTGCTAATTTTGATCTCGATGTTTCCCTCGACTTCGTCTCGGGAAACATCGAGATTCTCGGGAAACAAAACTGATGTTTCCCTCGGGAGCAGTCATTAAGTGTATAATATTGTCCGTCGGAAGTGATATCCGTCCTGGGAGAAATGTTTTAAGCAAAAACTGGATATTTTCTGTTTAAAAAATAATGGAAAACAAGCAACCAAGTTTTTTTCTAACAATGTTGATGAAATACGGAAATTGGTGGCTGAGGCGACACCGGAAAACACAAAAAAGTCAACTAAACACTTAAAACAGGCCGTGAATGTTTTGAATGGTTTACAAGTTGTTAGTTTTTTGTTGTTGTTTCAATCCAAGTTAATTCGGTTTGACATTCGCGAAAAAAATGAAAGAACTAAACAAAAAAATAGCAAAATGACGATAAAAGAATTGTTTTTAAACTTACCATTTTGTCGTAGCTTGGCAAATAGAAAAACAACTTGCAATCGGCTTAACCAAAATTCAACCACTTCGAGCCGACTTCCAAGTTCGATCAGCAGCGCTAAATTTTCCCAACTCTGCATTTCACGGCTGTAATTTATACTTATAAGGAATTAGACCTGAAAACCCGAAATCTGGGCTAGATTTCTGTGGAAAAGCACTCGGGAAAGCACTAGAACTTGTGCGTTGTAAATTTGTTTTGTGAATTCGCTGATTTCTTCTAGCCCCACGTTAGGGTTTGATTGACAGTTTTTGTGTCAACCAATCACAGCTCGAATAAAAATATCTTAGCCAATCACCGCTTACCATTTGCCTTTTCGCGCCATACCGCAGTTTAGTGGTTTTCTCAGGTTCGTTTTTCTCCCTCGAGTTTTTCAGTGAAGTCGCTGGGATATAAAATAGATAAACCCCTTCTTGGCTTGCTGTAATATCGGCGGATAATGTCCGCGGATGAAAAATGGTCCTCAAAATTTCACAGTTGCCCTCGAAGCTTTGCTTCTCGGCCAACTGTTCATTTTTCGTACCATTTTTCATCCTTGGACATTATCCGCCGATATTACAGCCGTCAGAAGGAGTTTATTTAGTAAATATTGACCCTGCACAGTGCACAATCATTTGTTTCATGCTCATCTAATATGCATGTCTGGTGTACACTAAATCTTACAGGCTGAATTTTGGTACTTATGTACCGTGTCCCTGCACAAACATAAGGATTCCTCTGAAAAAGTGAACAAAGAGATAGTACAATCACAGGGTGTCAGGTTTCTTAACCATTCCCCTCTATAAACTATGCGCAGGCTAAACTGAAAACATACTTCCCTTCAGTCACTGGACAACCGCCGCACTGGTTGCTCAGAAGAGGAATAACGTTTCTTTAAACTAAAGTTAGGAATTTTCCCAGGATTGTCTACTCTAATCCAGGAATCACTGATTAATGGTTTCAATGTTGATATAAATGTATTATTCTTCCGCTGTAGTAGCCATACCAACCCTGGATTAGCGAGTAAACCACTCCCAAACTGTGCGGTAAATTTAAGGACGGACCATTGGAATTCAGCCATTTATTTTTTTCTTCTTCTTCCACACATGGGAAGCGTGCTAGCCTGCTCGAATGTTTTTCTTGGGCAATTTGAGCTTGCTCGATATACATTTTCTTTGGTTTTTGCTTACACGGCACTTTCTAATGGTCCGTCCCTTAACCCTCGGTTTGCCGTATTTTAAACCCGGCTTAAAGTTAATTCACTTTCCTGCAAGTCCACGCGTTGAAATTTAATCCTGAAATTAAACCCAGATTAAAGTGAACTCCATATCTGCATGCTAGCCTCACCGCGGGGATTAGAAGCGCCGGGAAGGGAATGGTACGTTTCATGATGATAGAACGGCGCTTCGCGCACTCATCGCAAGCCCCGCCTAAAAGGAGCAGTGTGTTGAAACAGTACTATTTGCCCACAAGTAGACCTCTTCTGACAAAGGCTCGTTCCTAGACGTCTCAATTTGTCGTCAAACAGAAATGAGGCAAACGAGAAAAAGTTACACAGTGACGGGCGCGAGAACGCAATGCAACATATATAATCAGGGTTAGCGATCACGCAAAGGACGACGGGGAAAGATAAAATGAGTCCTGCCAAGCTCCTTTGCGGTCCGAGGTATGAGGCAAAAACCAACTTGTCGTGACTAAGTCTTCCCCGCAGTCCGTCCTTTGTGGGAGGGAAGCGTTGCCTGACCGACACAAAGGACGTGCTGCGCGGGAGACACGTCGTGATTCTGGTCTCTGCTGGTAAAGTAGCCGACTATGAAGACTTGAACGCATCTTCAAACCTTCAAGATGTTACGCAAGGCATTCTGTGCGCACTTCTTCTGCGATGTCCTAGTTCACTGGAAACTTCTCTCGGCAAAACCACACGGGAGTGAGCTTCAAATAAGATATCGAAAAATGGCGTAAAGGGGCGTGAGGTCGAAAACTCCGAAACGCCGTAGAAAATTAACGTTAAAATGTGGGTTTTCTCTTACGTTTACTAGCACAAGTCCTAATTTACAATCAGTAAACGTTCCATTCGAATTCCATGAAACACCAAATATTCAGGCAGCCCAGGAGTAGGGTAATAAATATGCTGACGTCCGTAATGTCAGATTCGATCACACGGAACTGAAACCATCCGACGGCATGTCACTTGTTTTAGGATCGACGTGCGTCAAAGCCAAGCTCCAGACATTCTCGTACCCAGGGAGGCTCTTGGGACATCCATTTGAGGACCGTCGCTGATTGGCTGATTTTGAGCGTTAAAGGTCTTCATATATGTCTCTCAGCGGCGCGTATTAAATCTCGCGCAATCTCGAGCGGGGGGAGCTCTTGGTTCGAGAATGAGCTCCAGATACACCTTGATCCGATGCAGCCCTGACCGCCCAATCAAATTCGCCGATCACAATCTATAGCATCAAAATATCCGATGCAAAAAATCGGAACCGGGATGAAATAGCGTCTCAACCCTCGAGGATATCACTTAGAAGGAACCTTAGGATTGTCCTGTTTGTTTTGTTAAACAAAAGAAACAAACAAACACTGTAAGCACGTATAATACGGATGGGCGCAAAAATAGAAGCTGTTTAGAAATCATGCTCGACGATCCAGTGGGGTTGGCCTTTGGCCAGCGCGCTGGATCAGCCTGCGTAAATCAAGACAAAGCGGCGCGAAATAGTGCGACACACCCATGTACAGCGTGACTTCCTAGCGTGACCCGGTTAAGTGGACATCGAACTACCAACAGACCCCAGGAATGCAGATTGTTGTCGAGTTGTATAGATATTTGTCGTATTAGAGATCTTTCGCATAACGCCACTACGTTCGTTAACTATCAATTAATAGTGGGAGAGACCACTAGATATGCTAATTGTATTGTTTAGAAAGCTCGTGAAAACTGCTCAACTTTTTCCGCTTAATTCGATGACTCATTGAAAATAAAATTTGCTCTAGGGAATAAACCCTAGAGGGTTTCAGCGACAACATTAGTGACAAAAAGAATTTTGGTTTTAAAATCTCAAAATAAAAAAAACACCGCTATATCTGCCACTGTTTCGTATTTAGTGACAAAAAACTTTTATGAGCGCAAAAACATATATCTCACATGGGTAATTTTTTTTCGTAGATTCTTTAACTGACGCCAGGAAAAAAGTATAGATTTCGAAGAAGCTTTTTGAGAAAGTGCGCGATGTTTGCCATTAGAGTCACAATTGGAGAAGAGTCAACATGGCGAAGGCAAGGTGTAGCACTCAGCTCTAAGAGAATTAGAGAACCGCGCGTGTTGTGGTATAAACTCATTTCGACAAAAAAAAAAAACGCTCGCGTGGTAAAAATAAAAAAGTACTAGTTTCCAACGCCCGCGTGCACTACTAACGCAAGCCAAGAACAAATGTTCTTTAATGTGTTTTGCATTTCGTACAATTACTTTGTTAAATATTCTAACTTATTCGCTTTCATTATCTCATACTAAGGCCTTGGGCATACGTCGAGTTTAAGTCGCGTCGAATACCTTTAAAACAATAGATAATTTGTTATTTGAAAGTGTATTTGAATCGGAATCTTCTGCAAAAAAGGGAATCGACGCGACCCTAATTCGACGTATGCCCTAGGCTTTACTCTGTATCAGATACTGATGTAATTTAAGTGTTCCGACAAAACTTAAATGCCATCAAAAAGCACAACATGCCTCTGTGCCAGAACGTGCACAACTCTACGACTACTGGCTGAAACCACCGGGGATGGCGCCAAATACTACCGATGGCTCTATATGTCGTGAGTGACCAGGGGGTGGTGGTACTGTACTGGTTATTAAAGTTGATATTATTAATACCAATTCCAGCTGCGAGCGCAGATATCTTCTTGGCATAATGTCTATTCGGTAAATGGAGGCGGTGGTCAAACGTTTTTGCGCTCATGTCATACAATGAAACAATGGCGTTGGTGTTTTTGTTATTTTGGGATTTAATCAAGATTCTGAAACCCTTTTGTTTGGTAGAGACTCCTGCAAATGAGCCATTTGTCTCCATTCCCTAGAGGACATCTTATTTGAAATGAGTGTTTAATATGCTACTGTCATCGATTGCAGCCTCCAAGTCCGCCTACACGCTCTGGAGAATAATGAAACAAAACAGCAAATTAAAAATATCGTGGTCTCGCTGATGAATTTGATAACATTCAACAACAGAATCAGTCCATAGGGAGTTTTGTTGATTTTTCAATTGTGAAACCATCAGTATAAATAGCTATGATTGAAAATCTTGCTAGCTCCTATCACTAGTTGAAGTGTAGGTCAGTGTAATGGCGAGCATCTGGCGCCGATTCGTTGAAGAACCAGCTCCAGAGAATGGTAAGTTAACCGGCTTGATTCACTGAGACGTCTGTGCAATGTGTGTGCATCAGCGAATATATAATGGTCGTGCTTTAAATAATATTTATTTGTTCTTCTTCTCACAGCGCTCGTGTTGACCGCCTGCCAAGAATGCGGCGGTGAATGGGACGGCACCCTGGCGTTCATCAAACGTAGAGTACTGTCTATACACCTCGATATTTTTAAGAAAGCAGAGCTTCAAAACTACTACCATGGGACAGACAGAAAAACGGTATTTAGAAGGATTCAAAGGATTGTAAGCCAGAAGATGAGGAAGTCACGCACGACGAGTGACCTACAGGAATCGAGCACAAGCACAACGAGTGACCGGAATCGCGCACCTCCTCTGCGCCCAGCATGATTAGTGTTATAACACAGCGAAAGATGCAATATGCCAAGAAGGCAACCCCGAATGAAAGGGCGCACAACAATTTCCAGTATGAACGACCGGAAACTGTGTCTAACGACGAAAAGGGAGAAGCGGAGTGCGAGGTCGACGCAAATCATGGGACCGACCAAGCGAGCAATCTCGGCGACGATATGCCTATCGAAAAGAATAAAAAGCGCCCGCGCCGAGAAACGTCATCATCAAAGGAAGCCAACAACGCCCATGTCCGAATGTGTTCCAAGGCCCTTAAATTGATGGACAAAATAGACATAATGTTAAATAAATACGATAGCTCAGCAGACTCGGATTAAATTAGCAGAGTAAGAAATACGGATTAAATTAGCAGAGGAAGAAATACGAATTGAATTAGCAGAGCAAGAAATATATGAGCGAGGTATTGCATTTTTGTAAACCTTATAAAATACTTCAGCAAATAAAACAGTCGTCGACAAATCATATCAGTTGTAGTGCTTGTTTTAATTGTGTGGGGGCCCTGTGGTTTTGTTTGGTTTGTTTTACGGGCTCTCGTGCCAAAAATCTTTTTTTTATCTTCTACTTCACTTCAAAAAGATCAATAAACCACAGTACCTAAAAAAAACTAGCTGAAAAATACAATTAGCATATCTAGTGGTCTCTCCCACTATTTAACAATTAGACCTCAAGGCCGAATGTGCTTTGATGAATAGACCATGAGGCCGAAGGCCGAATGGTCTATTGATATCATAGCACATGAGGACGAGAGGTCTAATTGTTTTAGTATAAACCGACTAGTTGGTCGGTTTTGGTAATGAATGCCATTATTTTATGTTGAAAAAATCAAGTTTTCTTGCAAAGAAAGGTGGTAGTTTTGCCAGGCAAGGTCTATCACTAATAGACCATTAGTAGCTCAGCCAATCAGAATGCAGGATTTGTAATAGACCATTAGTTGGTTTATACTAATAGTTGATAGTTAGCGAACGTAGTGGCGTTATGCGAAAGATCTCTATTACATGTCTTGCTAACTAATATACTAATTTTTTCAAAACATATGAAGCTAAGTAAATATATTATTGCTCAACGACAGTATTGGAAGGCAATGCGGTAGTAGAATCGGCGCTTGAAAGAGCAATTTCATTTGTCGCGTTTCACTAATTACGACCACAGGTTCTCAGAGCTGCGTGGGAGATTAAAATAATTATTTGCATAAAGCTAAAGTAGTTTCAATACCGTAATGTTTGTTATTGACTTCACTTACATGAACTGTGCTTCGCTAGCGACAGTATTGAGTCATCACATATCCCTTCTGCTGTAAGAGAAATAACAGTACAATAATAAACTTTCAATAAACTTTCATTTAGCCATCCTGTACATCCGATAAATTTGAGTTTTGAGTCCGTTTTTAGCGATTTCTATTCCACCCCAGGGAAGAGGGGTGAAAAGGAAGGAGTTCCCATTAAAGCTCGAAACGTTTCATAAATAAACTTCAATCCTTTCTCTTTCGAATGATTAGGTTGGATTTTGGAAAAATTATGTACCAGGAGCACTTTGTGTACATTTAACAAAAGCATTGCATTTACGGTGATTTTGGATACTATTTACAAACGCTTCAGCTCTAAAAAAGAGTGAGCGACTCGGGGAATTTAGCCTACTCACTTTTGTTCTGGGATAGTTGATCTAGATTTGTGTGAAGTTTGAGGATATCTTTGGAATTATTTTAAGCCGTTTACGGCGCTTCGTCCAAGGACCAATAATATCGCGACCTTTCGTCAGCCTGCGACCATAACTAGGCCGCATTTTTAACTCTCTCGATTTTCTCGAAAATGAAAACTCGATCGCGGAAACTTTTTTAAATGATTTTCGAGTATAGTCGCCCAAAGGGTATCTTTGGACGAAATATCAAAAGTGCGACCAAAGTGGTCGGTGAAATGCGGTTCTCGATCCCTACAGGCAGCCGCTCTTAAGGAAGCTGCCTACAATTTTTCTCGGGCTTGACTACTTGACTACAAATTTGTCTTGCTGGAATGTGAGAAACTGACTCAAATTTGCATGAAAATTACAACTTTTTAAAACTGAACTAGTTGTAGAGACTAGAGCGGAACGATAAGCAAGAGGTCCAACTTTGGAATTTTCCTGCGAGACTTTGGAAACGTAAATTTTTTTCTCGCGCGAACATTGCCCTCCTAATATGCTTAAGTTTAAGTTCTGTGAGTAGGAAGAGAATTCGCCACAAGAATCGCATTGTGAAGCCTTTTTCGTGTTCAGAAGTGTGGTTTGCGAAATCGCCCTAAAACTTGAAGTTTGCGTTTATGTTTATCTTGGAAAATCAAAACCACTTTTAGACGTCAAAATTGGTAGAGTTGTAGTTGAATATCTTGGGAATACGTTGGCAGTCAAAAACTTATTAATTTGGTAGAAAAAAGCAAGTATATTCCATGAATACTGGACGACGCGCAAAAAAGTAGAATTTTACAGTCAAAAAAGTCGCCTTCAATTATTTGAAATCGGCTTGGTGAATGTCGTCTAAACTTCGTGTAGGGCTAAACAAATGTGTAAGGAGTAAGGCTCAGTGTGTCATTTCAAAAGTTTAGATCGAATAGCACTTCAGGTGCCTGTCAATCAAAAGTGTGCTCCCCCTGTAATGTTACTATGGTAACTCCTATGACAATAAAAAGTACATCACTACTAATTTCAATCTTTCTCCAGTAAGTGGTCGAAGTTTGGTTTTGATAGCTTTTTGCATTTCGGAGCTACAATCGCATAAAGTCAATTGGTCAAGCCCGAGAAAAATTGTAGGCAGCCTCCTTAAGGTGGATCGACCAAGTAATTTTGTACCCATGTCAACCAAGTTTGAACCTCTCATATAAAAACAGGTTGATTTCTATCGCGCAGTCAATATAACACACATACTACACATAGACTGAAATACATGTTAGTACAAAAGTTGGGGAGATCGGAGTTACTATCCCCCCCCCTCAAAAGTCAAATGGTCGGTCCCTAAGGCGCAACCGTAAATATGCCATGCCACATCTACGTACCAACAGGACTAGGAATTCTTTCATTTTTGCCATGGCTAAATAATGAATGATTAGATGGGCTGTTTTTACAGATTTTAGCACATTTTAAAGAATATTAGGTATTTTCTATAGAAATTGATATATATTATATTTATTATAAAATGTATATATATATAGAGGATATTACACGGTGGCGCGAAGATATGAGTTTTATTTTCGAGTGGCAAGAACAATATTTTACGAATGAGCGCAGCGAATGAGTAAAATATTGCTTTTTGACACGAGAAAATAAAACTCATATCTTCAAGCCACCGTGTAATTTTCTTTTTATTATAAAGACAAGCCAGAAAAAAAATATTCCAAATTGATTTCCAAGCACTTTTGTTTTGACCGATATCTTCACTAGTGAGGATATGGAAAATATGTCACTCAGGTCCCGGATGTAGCTTCGTACGAGATCTACGAGTGGCGCATGTCCCAGTAAAACACTCGTGTCTATATAATAAATAGTTTTATGTCTCTTTTACAGTTTGTAAACAATTGTGTAATTCAGCCTACGGGCTGCAATACGATTTTTTAAATAAAAGCAACATTTAAAGAAGATGACAAAGAAACGTTGAGGCTACACACGAGGCTCCACACGAGGGTGCTCAGTGGAAAGAAAAACTTCTAGGATAAACCGACTAAAGACAAGAAGGGAAGAGCACTTACCAAAAAGACGAAAGACCAGCTATGCCAGTTCACGAGATCCTCAATAGAACGAAACAAATTGAACCTGCCAGAGGCGTGCAATGCCCGATGAACCAGCGACAAAGGTGACAGGTACACAAAAGGGCCCTGTTCCACAGCAATTTCTGTAGCCGCGTGGGAAGGTTTTGGACAGGTTTTGAGGTCCCTGGCGGGAAAACGCCCACATTTTTGGTCGGGATGATCAACGTTTTTTTTAGGGGTTAAAACGCGTTTCGGTCTCATGAATGACCAGAAAATAGCCCGAATCCTTGTGACGAAGAAAGTTAGCTGCTTACCATTGTGTGCATTGCTACGCGACCTCAAAATTCACTGTTGGGCGATTGGCGGTTTTACGCAAGATGATTGTTGTCAATTTTCTTGCACCAGAAAGTTAAAAATTCGAGTCGAGGAAGCCCGCCGAAGTGGCCGAATCCAGCGTTTTGGTTTGATTGACGGCTAAAAATCGCGAATCGCCCATCGCACAACATTGAATTTTGAGGTCGCGTAGCAATGCATCAGTTGTAAAACCTGCCCTCCATCTTTACAATCAAGCTTTGTACCTGATATCTAAACAATTAGTCACCGAAGGCGACGTAAATATCGCCAATCGCCGATATTTACGGAGCCTGAGGCAACTTATTGTTTTAGTGTAATTACTCAAGTGACTTTTAAGATTTTTCGACAAAAAAGCGTTAGTTAGGGGTATATTTTTTTAGTTTCTCGTAATAAAGCGCACGCGCGATCGCCAATGGTTTCAATAATTGTTAAGACAGTCAGATTATTTTAGAACTTCGAGCAATTTTGCCAGAAAGCGGCAAAAAATCTTGTTACTCGAAATAAAAAAGTTGTTGCTTTGAATTTAGTCTCATTTCAAAGGTCTTCATGGTAGTGTTCGTGTATTATCGCGCCGGTAAAAATTTTCCAGAGGAAGCTGAGAAAATAAATTTTAGTTTTTACAGATAGACGTATTTTTTGCACCTAAAATGGTGTTGTCAATCACAGCCTATATAGATTCTATTGAATTTTTTTCATTTTTGAACGCTTATTTCTGTGGCGGCGCGAACCCAGTCCTCTGTCTTTTGTGATATTTCGAAATGTGGACCACAAATCTACGAATTAAGCTAGAAATCATTGAGTAACAGTATTTTTGGCCAAACATAGCTCGAAGTTGTAACATAAGCTGTCTTAAATAGAAAGTAGATTTCGAAAGTACGTATCTTAGGGAAGCGGTCAAAAGAGCTGTACTCGAATGGGACCCGATTTAGGGGGTGGGGTGGTGTATGCCGCAACCAACTTTGTTTTAGGGAAAAATGCCCGTTTTTAATTGCGAATATCTCCTAAAATAATAAATGAATACAAAAGATAGGCTCGCACAGTCTCCTTTACAGCGAGGGCACCAGATTCATGTTTTTGTATGCTGTATCAATATCAGTCTGTGAAACGTTTTGGTTTTATTTCCCCCTATCTACGGAGGTCATTTAAACTTTTAAACAGGGTATGAAATTTAGCATCACCGTTGAGGTTCGGGATTTGCAAGTGTTCCGACTGATTTGCGTTTGTAGCTGTCAAATTTAAGATGACTCCCCCCCCCCCCCGAAAAAAAAAAAGCCATTTTCAGACATTATGTATTTATGTACAGGTTACAGGGAACTTCTGCAGAAACCCATTCTTGGAAAAACACAATAATGGAAGTGTAAAGTTGTCCCATGGACAAACACGCGAATTCCAAACACTTCACATTCTTGTTTGAATAGAAAATCAGCTTTCTGAAAAAAAAAAAAACAGAAACGAAAAATGGCAAAATAATAAATATGCAAAAAAAAAAAAAAAAGAAAAAAACACGAAAGAGTAGGAAAGGGGAAAAGAACACTTTCAGTGCACTAAGGCCCCGACTACATGAAGAAAGCTGGCCCGGTTGGGCAGGCTGAGTTTTTCTACAGAGATCGAAATTTTCAGCCAGTTTGCCTCGGTTGTCATCCTCCGGGATCCGGCAAAGTGGGCTGAAAAATTATTTAGTAATCGCTCAACGGCGCTAGCCCGGTCTCGCTTCGAAGAGTCTGCAAGCGCGCTCACAGTAGTTTCACTCATTGCCTGCTCGCAGGCGTTGAAGAGTAGATTTAGGTCGAAAAGCAACTTTTGTCGCCAAATCCAAGATGGCGGCCACGCGAAGGCAAACTCGGGTTTTTCGATCTAAAAACTACTCTCCAACGCCTGCGAGCAGGTTATTTCACTCATTATCAAGTTCATTCACTGTACATTATCCAGGGCAACAATATGCCATGAAGTTTGTAGCGAAGACATACATCGCAAGCTGCTGTAGTAGAAGAGCAAATAAGTGCTCTGCGAAATTTTCGCGCGTCTGCCACTTTTTAACTACCGCCAAAGAACCACGATTCATCGTAGCAGGTCAGCTCGACACATGCAATACCGGGCTTAGATTGCGTTTTCAGCCCAAATACACCGACGTGATTGTCAAGTAACTTTTAATTCGCAGGTGCAGTTCATTTCATTGGACCAAAATCATCTACATGTCACTAATGATCGATTATTAGAGTCGTTAACGACACCGCGGCAAAACGCATTTGCCATGCGCTAAAGATTCGCTTCCTGTGAAACGAAAACAAAAGAAATAATCATACATAACAAAGATATCTCGTGCTCTGTTGGAAATTTGGAAAACGTAAGCTCCAGACACAAAACGTAAGGCCAAAATTTGCAACTAGAATATGATCACATCTTTCTCTGAACTTTTGCACCTCGAAATTTAAGGCTTGCACACGAGGCGAAAATTCTGGTTTAAAGTCAAAATTTATCGTTCGCTGTTGTTATGTAGATTTTTTCAATGTCTTCATTTCACTGGCCAGTGAATCATTAGCGCATGTGAACTGCGTTTTGCCGCGGTGTCGTCGTGATGCATTCCTGGGAAATCATTTAGTTTTCCATATTAATGAGCTGTAACGTTCGCAGCACAGGTATCCCAACGTCGAGCTTGCCGTAAACAGCAGTGGAGAAGAGCTTCTGCAGCAACTCACTAGCATGTTCTGCAAATCAAAACATAGCTACAGTCAGGTTGTGGTTATGAAGGTGAACCCCTGTAACAAAATATCGCTTCACATTTCTTCTATCCTGTGGGCTGATTTTCATCCGCCACGGTGGAGTACGTTGGCACTTCCTATCTTCGCGTCTGATCAACGGTACGGGTTCAAGTGTTCTGTCGGGTCGATTTGGCGAGGAATCTTGTCTTTCATATGTTCAAATCGCTAAAAATTTACCTTTCCTTTGCCCAGACAACAAATTCTAACAGTTTGATTTTGCTTTCTTTCGAATAACACTAAAAACAGAGAGGAACATTCCCTCTAGCTATTTTCACTTGGGAATAGTGTGCGACATATAAGATATAAATTTACATAATCAATTCAGTTGGTTTTGAGATCTCGCGCCAGATGCCGCTTTCTGGTTCCGCTCCTCAACACGGCCAAGACTTCCTTCAAATCCACCTTCAAGAATAAATGTCTCCTCCTTCTTCGTTTACATCTCTTCTCCTTTCCCGTGGGCTCGAGTTAAGTATTATTTGGTGCTATTTTGGCCTGCCTTGTGGTCGCTTGGCTCGGTGCGTTGTGTTAAATGTGCTTCACTTTATGTTATTCGGCTATTAGCTTAAAACCGGAGTTTGTTCTATTTTGTTTTATAGGTTTCCAGTGGAGCCCATGTGCTTTGCCTGTCGCATTTCACTCTGTTCACTCGTTCTTAAACTGTCCTGAGTTCGTCAGAGTTTGGCCAGTTATTACGCAAGATTACGACCACACGCGTCTCCCGTCGGTGTTTCGGGACATCTCCACTCTCACGAGCTCTACTTGTTTCTGGCATCTTTCGTCGTTCATAAAGAAACTCGCCGGAACAGAACTCGGCTACTGCTCCGGGAAAAGTAGAAGTAACGAGGTGTATTTAGTGTGGTAGGTCCTGCATTCTCGTGTCACATTTCCTTATCCGCGTCATGAACTTTTATCCGGAGTGCTAGTCAGTTTGTTTACATGTTTGGATTGCAACATCAGTATATCGTTTGCTCTTCGCCTATACATGGAAATATAGATGTCTGTGGGTTGCAGATTCGAGAGCCTTTTTGTACATAACGTTGTGTGCATTTATGTCTTCCGTTTGCTTTGTATTTTGTTGGTTTTGTGGCTTCTGTGTGTTTGTCCGCGTTTTGCTGGCAGGCCCGACTCGCTGGGTTGTATCGTGATTTTTTATTGTCAGTCGCCTGCGGTTAGCGTTAGGCTCACTTTGTGTACGCTGGCTGTTGTATGTTATTTTGGTAATACCTCGTCGCAATTATGTCCTTATGCCGTAATTATGTGTCTTATTATGTGCGTTACGTGGTGCGAGACAATTTATATGGCATGTTTGTGTCACGGACCGCAAGGAGGGGGTACAAGAGGATGAACGTACCGCACGTAGTGCGAGGAGATTTACCGCACGTGGTGCGAGGAGATTTACCGCACCTGGTGCGAGGCAATTTATATGGCATGTTTGTGTCAGGGACAAACATTTTTAGACCGCAAGGAGGGGGCACAAGAGGAAGAACGTACCGCACGTGGTGCGAGGAGGTTTACCGCATGTGGTGCGAGGCAATTTTTATGGCACGTTTGTGTCAGGGACAAAATTTTCAGACCGCACGGAGGGGGGTACAAGAGGATGAACGTACCGCACGTAGTGCGAGGAGATTTACCGCACGTGGTGTGAGGAGATTTACCGCACCCGGTGCGAAGCAATTTTTCTGGCACGTTTGTGTTAGGGGCACAATCTTTAGACCGCAAGGAGGGGGCACAAGAGGAAGAACGTACCGCACGTGGTGCGAGGAGGTTTACCGTATGTAGTGCGAGGAGAATACCGCACGGGGTGCGAAGAGGGAGGGGGAAGGACAGGGTGGAGCTATACCGCACGTGGACGAGGAGGATACCGCACGTGGTGCTAGCAGGGATGTACCGCATTGGTGCGGTGGGATATGTGCCATATGTAGGAGGGATAGTGTCGCACGCGGTGCGTGGAGGCATGTACTATATACATCTGGCGCGAGAGGATGGTGTCCCACGCGGTGCGTAGGGGTCATGTACCGTATGTGCGTAGGGGTCATGTACCGTATTAAAAAAAAAAAAATGGAACCTTTAATCCCCTTCGATGACTCGGGGGGTCTGAAAACAGGATCTCTGCAGACATAGTCTGAATCCTGGTCATCGAAGGGTTGGGTTCCCTGTGTTTGGCTTTTCTTTGCTATATTATTCATGTATGCCATATCTCCCTTTGTTCGCCAAGTTATCCAAGTTAGGAGTTGAGTGTTCATTCCTTGCACAGGGAGCCCAACCCTTCGTTGGACCTGTTATAGTGTATATATGCGTCGACCCATTCTGTCATGGTTTTCCGCGTGTCCGTCGTTGCACAGGCAACCCATGATCAGTTTTATAGCGGAGCGAAATGAGAGGTTTATATCTTGGGAAGGGATGAACCTAAGACAACCGCGCTTGGGTGAAGTTCCCTAAGGAACAAGGGGGTGCAACAGCACTTGGTCATGTGGTGTGACGTCGTCACCGGACAAACATGTATGGGTATGCCAAAGAGTGGTTTGAGTTTTGGGTGTGCTCAGAGAAGCTTTGACTTATGGGTGCGTTCAGAAAGGTTTTGTTGAGTTATGGGTATGTTCTAGAGAGGTGTTGAGTTATGAATGTGTCCAAGAGGAGCCTCGAGTTATGGGCGTGTCCAAGAGAGATTTTTAATTGGGGGTATGTCCTAGAGAAATGTTTAGTTATGGGTATGCCCAAAACCGGTTTTAGTTATCAGTTATGGGTGTGGTCAAGGGCAGTTTTGAATTATGAATGTGGTTACGAGAGGCCTTTGAGTTATGGGCGAGGTCGCGAGAGGTTCTGAGGTATGGGTGTGGTCGCGAGAGGTGTTTGAGTAATGGGTGTGGTCAAGAGAGGCTTGGGGTTATGGGTGTGGTCAAGAGAGGTTTTGAGTTATGGGTATAGGGAATAAGATTGGAGAGGATTTAGGATATTTTGGGTTAGGGGTTGCATTAGGATGGGAAGGTATCTGAACACTGTAAGTGTCAATGGGGCGGAGCCAGGTCTCCTTCCCATAACTTATATCATATGGAGCACAATAGTACCAAGTGAAGATATACGACTATTTTCACTTGGGAATAGTGTGCGACATATAAGATATAAATTTACATAACCAATTCAGTTGGTTTTGAGATCGTAGCGCCAGGATGGCGACCCTGGTGTAGGTCTGCACATGGAATAGTATGTCTGTGTGTAGCAGGTTAGAGGGCCTTATTGTGCTCATCTAGAGGCCTGGTGGAGCCAGCTTTTGCCAACCCACCCACCCTCCCTCCCTCTTTGCTAGTAATTGCCTTTTTGAGCTTCGCCAGGTCTCCTTCCCATAACTTATATCATATGGAGCACAATAGTACCAAGTGAAGATATACGACTATTTGATTCGGCGAAACTCCTGTAACTGTTGAGATATAAGCTTACGTCTGATTGGTCGATAGTAGTTGGAGGAAAATGAAAGCTTCGTTGTGATTGGTCCATATTCCCCACGTGATTCTCATCCATAACGTTTCACCCCGTGACGTTGATCAGACGCGGAGATAGGAAGTGACAACGAACTCTACCGTAGCGGATGAGAATCAGACCAGTCTTCCCTTCTGCCATCTAAACGTTTAGGAATAGCCCATACACCGATGACGCTAGACTTTCTCAAAGTCCTTTAAGCAAGTCTACGATGACGCCTACTCCGGGTTTTAAGATCGCCTAAGATTGCTTTCGATGGCACAAGTGCGCATCAATATGTATCTCCACAAAACAGGGCAGCGCTAATATCGCCCAAACCACACCGCTTCCATACAACATTCCTTTTAATTGGATAATTTTATTTGAAAATGCAGATTCTTAAAGTCCCTGAGATATCAGGGAAATGGCGATACATTGTACCACTTTAACTCGTAGTCACGTTCGAAAAAGAGAACTCTATGGCCTTTGAGGCAGCGGTGAAAGCCCGTAATTCGCATCAAGTTAGGAAATAATGCGCTGTGCAATTAATTTATCGTTTATAGGTCGCACTGTTATAGTAAAGTGAAAGTGAATTGAAGCGTGGTTTCAGCCAAGGCCTTCTCCGGGTCCTAAGATCGCCTAAGGCTATCGCCCAAGATCGCAACATGAAATACAGAAATTAACAAATCACAAGATCACCCAAGATTACGGCAATCTTAGGACACGGAGTAGGCCTACCAAATATACAATAATGGAAGAAAGGAGTCAGAAATTACCTCGTAATATATGGGATGGTCGTGGCTAGATGGGATACTCACAGTGGAGGTGATTAATAATTCATAGGTATAAACAATAAAACCAAGCTACATGGCATAACATGGCATATGTAGGTTCGTTCTACCGTGAAGCCTATTGAATTATTAATCACCTCCTTCTGAGTTATCCCTTCTAGCCATGACCATATGGGATGTCTAGTTTCATCAGTAATGCTGAAAAGCTCATTGAAACCTTTCGAGTTCCAGGTTTGTTGCGCGGACATTTTGAAATCCACAGGGAAACCTGTCAGTTGTTTGGTGATTAACCAACTCACCGTTGCACAGAATTACGAATTCAGGCAGGAATTTAGCGGCGGTCAGGACGACTTCCGGTTCCGGTGATGTCAGGCAATTCATGTAAGCGTCTACAAACCGTCGCGCCTCTCTGAAATGTCACAAATGGGATACAGTAAAAACCAACGAGTAAGAACCTATATTCAAGAACCTGCGAGGCTAAAGTTGCAATACATTCAGTAATCTATATTCACAAAAACTCATGAATTTGAACATATCTCACTTGCTATGCGACCTCAAAATTCACTGTTGCGATTGGCGATTTTACGCAAGAAAACTGCAATGTTAATTTTCTTGAACCAGAAAGTAAATGACATTCGAGGCAAGGAAGTAAAAGAATAGACCATTTTGGTTGATTTGGCAATCAATTTCGACCCACCGAAGAGGCCGAATCCAGCGTTTTGGTTTGATTGACAGCTAAAAATTGCCCATCGCAACGTTGAATTTTGAGGTCGCGCAGTGATGTATACAGTGGTAATATGAGTACGTAAATGCGTCAGTTTTGATCATGTGCCTCTGAATGAAAAACAAAAATCAACATTAAATTACTTTAATGATTTTAGAAATAAAGGAGAAATGGGATACTACCATTTTCAAGCTACCGTGAACAGCAAACTTTTTTCAGAGATTTTACACGCTTCAAACGTGCACGTTTTGTCGAAAAAAAAAGTCACGTTTCTCTCTGATTGGCTGAAAAATAACGGTCAAAACAGCAGCCAATCAGCGTGCGAGAAACGTGACTCTTTATCGACAAAACGTGAACGTTTGAAGCGTCCAAAAACTCGGAAAAAGTTTGCTGTTCATATGGTAGCTAAAAATCGCCAATCGCAACATTAAAATTTTGAGGTCGCGTAGCAATGCATACAGTGGTAATGCAAATGAATCTACTATTACGAGATTTTCTCGCGTTTGTACGGTAAAATGCGCTAAACTGACAAAAAATAAAGCTTTTTTGTATCAAAAATGCAGGAGGCGAAGCATTGTTTTATGCTAGGCCCTCAATAAAAAAAAACAAAGTAAGAAATGACACAAAGTAAAACCCAATGCGATACAATTCGATGGATTTTTTCCCTGCTAGCAGAGGCCTCATTTCTCTGCATTTCGCTGGCTGAGGTTCGCGAGGAAAAGAGACCTCTGCGCTGGGTTGAAACTCGCTTTGTTTTGCCACCGTCCACAACCTTGGACGGTTTGCTGACCGTTTCTTGAGCCCACTATATGCGCACGCATACCTACAGACGAGTTTCCGCTGTTTGTATTTGAGCCCCCAGCGGAAAACAGAGTTTATTTGACCATGCCATCGTAGAAGGCCATAGTACGGCCGTTTTCGAGAGATTGCTGAGTTAGAGTCCTTAACTAGAGTTGCGCGATACGATAATATTGTTTAATACAAAGTGAATTTGAAGTGAAGTGCAGTATTCTTTTAATGGATCTGCGCCACAAATTACGCTGATGATGGTACAATGATGTTGGTACAATGATGTTGGTACAATGATGTTGGTACAACGATGTTGGTACAACAATGTTGGTACAATAATGTTGGTACAATAATGTTGAAACAATAATGTTGGTACAATATTGTTGGAACAATAATGTCGGTAAAATAATGTTGGTACAATAATGTTGGTACAGTTAAGTTTGTATAATAATGTTGGTACAATAATGTTATTATTATTACAAGGCGTTAAATTACGACTATGATTATTTCTTAATAATCGGCATTCGGTCTCTGCCTTCTTTCTTGATCTCTTTCGACGCTTTTTTCATCCCTGTATCTAATGCGCGACGGGAAACAACCAATCTAAATGTAACAAAAGCATGTGAGTCGATTTCTGCAGCCTGTTTTATGGAGTGGGCCAGCAAAATAAATATTACGTCAAGAATGTACACTACTGCTCTTCGCTAAATGAGTAATGGTCCATGCAAAAACTAGGCAAGCAAACGACAAAACACACTACAATGGAATTTACTGACCTTGATAAATCACGATTTCAGTAAAGCCTGGTGCACACTAGCGACATACCGACATAAGGATGTTATCTTGCAACAAAAAAGCACGAGAAAATAATTGAATTAATCAGTATTTTCCACGGATCATCATTAGGTAGATTAATTCACCAAAGCAATGTTGTGTTATTTTTTGTGGACTTCAACATTTGGAAACCACTTAATTTTGTTCGCTTGATATTTTTCTTATGTCGTTATGTCGCAAGTGTGCACCAGGCATAACATTAGATCAATCACTGTGCTAGAAAAAATATATCATCACATTTGGCGCTCGCAAAAAGCCACTTATCTGTTCTGATTGTTCTACAAATCTTTTATGATCAAAATTATCTCAGGCTTGAGCTGAAAACCTTACATTTATACTTCTCTTGAAAACTTCCGCGGTTAACAGATAGGACATTTCCTAAGTGGAATAAGTTAATTATCGTTCTTGCACGGGCCATTACTTAAGTAATACTTCAGTAACGAACATTAGATATTTACCTTGCGTCTTCTTTTTCAAGAAGGGAAAGAAGATCATCCCCATTCGCCTCTTTTGCCGTCTCCTGAAAGAACTTAGCCTCTTCATCGACACTTTTAGGTACCCTTTTTGGTGGCATAATGACTACCAAGGATAGAAAGCAGAGAAAAATGGCCCGCACTCCTTGAGAAAAGCTATTAATAGCTATACGAAATTCAGCGCCCATTCTCTGAAAAAAGCTTCGTGTCGCTCTGCGATTGGTCACAATTTCTATAGACATTGTAAGTTATCTTTCATTGTTCTCTTCCTTTCAATCATCTTTCAGGTGCTGCTCGTGAATCGTCAATCACAATCTGTCAATTAGGTCTCTTCACGGACGGCTTCATGTATAAGCATGTAGAGACCGCGAACTTCGTGTAAGATCCAGCGGTTTCTTCCGTCTTTAGCGAAAGATACCCTAGATCCTTCATATATGGTACACTATAGTGTCCTTCGGTATATCCTAGTTCTATAAGACATGGGAGATATTTATACGGGGGACACTATAGTGTAGCATATATGAAGGATCTACCAAAGATACGCTTGTGTAACTCTTATTTGATATACCGCTGACAATGCCGGGATGTTGCAAATTTCTTGCGATGATATGCGTTGCTAGGACACGCTAGCATTGTTGAAAACGTATTCAATATACAGAGGATATTACCAGGCCGCTTGGAGATGCGAATGAGTTTATCTCCGAGTGTTGAAAATTTATCTCACGAGTGAGCGCAATGTTTATTATATGAACATCAGTGAAATACCAAATCTACATTTATTGTAAAATCTGAAAACTAGAAAGCTATGTGTATTATAGTCTACACTGCGAAGAGTGAAGATAAATTCGCGCGAGAGATACCTTGGCATTTCACTGATGTTTGTGTAATAAATATCAATATTTATTTATCTGCCACTTTAAAATATAAGTAATTCACAAAATAACATCTTGAAGCCTAGAGTGATATGGACCATAGATTAATTCGACGAGAATTGTCATGACAGTAAGGACTCCGTTTATTGTGCAAGCCAAGAGAAACACATAAGAAGTCTCCCTTGGCTGATGTTTGCTTTTTTGGTTGTTATAATAATAATAATAATATAACAGTTTTAGGGGCCATGGTTTGCCATTACAATCGAGTTAATAAGAATTAAAACCCAAAAGAAAATGAAATACTATATATATTATATATATACAATAGGTTGAAATGTATAAAAATTGTTCAATAGTCTAGGATTAAATGATTATTACTACTGTTATAATGTCGGCAAGCTCACAACATACCCTCGGGTGTGTGTTGTCTATGTTTCGCTGACTTCAATAGCGTCCCGTAGAACTACGTGGAACTACGGCTAGTTCCCTTAAGTTTGGTATAGCTCCTCAAATAAATCATTTAATGCTGAGAACTGAAAGAATAAAATCTCAAAAATCTATGCAAAGATTATCGCGTATCCTCCTTCCGCTTATGGTTTTCTTTGTTTAAAAGGGGCTCTCGCACGTTTGCTGGCCACTTCTCTGACAAGAATATAACTCAAATCGCAATCCAATTCCATCGTCTTGATAACAGGTCAACACAACCTAGAATTGCATTTGCCTAACACTTGAAAGGTTTTTCTATTAATCTGGAGGATTATTTTGATTACTACGGGCAAATGTACATGTGTTTTCACGGTTACAATTTCACTTATTTTTATGTCCACGGTGGAGGAATATTAAGCATGCGAGAGCCCCTTTAAGCTTGATGTATTATATATGAGTTTGAGAATAAGGGGATAGACAACCAATTTTTGGACTTCATCATAGAAGAAAATCCATCCGGATTCAGAATTTTCCCAACGAAAACCACCCAATATGTTTGTTTTTCATTTCATGAAATTCATCCAGTTTGTTAACAAATCTAAAACGCACAGATGTTTGAAAATAGATTTTTCCCCAAGAGTGCGAAAACTACAGCTGCATGTAGAGACAATCCCCTAGGGAAAAAAGAGAATGGAATATCTTTCTTATATATATTAGAAATTGTTCATTTTATGCTAAAGACTCAACATTTAGCTTGCAGACAGTTTTCAATGTATTATCAAATTTTAGATATATAGCCACGCTAGAATTCATTCTCGCGAAAGCCAGAGTGAACAACTGTTTTGCTCAATAGCAGCCATTTTGAATGCTTTGTTATATTGAGGTTAGGAGCTCTTAGCTGTACAGACGTTCGAGTTGACTCTAGACTGCACAGCCATATCAACTCAACATTTACAAATTCTGAATCATGGGTCTGAGCTGACAGACTCTGGTTGAACGTCGAGTTAGAATTTTCTGTGATTTATTAAAGTGAATATCACCTCTGAAAAGAGTGAAATGGGACAAATAGTATAAGACATTAGAAGTAACTTACCGAAAACTGTTTTCGATTGCATTGAAAAATGAATATTTTAAAGATTTTTGAAATATTTCCTTCGACGAAGACGGCCGCGCTGAAAAGGGCCTGGGTCGAATGACGTGGCGAGAGGTATTGTTCTCTTATAGTGCCGAAAAAAACATTTCAAACATTCAAAATACGAAATAATTTACATATCTAGTTGTTGACAAGCGTATCAAAATGAGTTTCTCTTATGCATCCGTGGAAAATTATATATTGTAGTGCACTTTTCTTGAATCTACATTTGAGTAACAGCTGAAAACAATAACACCGGACACGTCACAAGAAAGCTCGACCCAGTAATCCCATTATCGGCCTGTTAGCCACAGGGTGACCAAAAGAGCAAAATCGGCTACTTTTGGCTGCACGTACTGAACTGGGGTTTTATCGCACGTATCATACATCAAGTTAAAGCTTGAAACGCGTAAAATTCGTCCCATTTCGCTCTTTTCAGGGGTGATATGCACTTTAAAAGCATTGACTGTTTTATTGGGGATGTTTATAATTTAATTCATCTCCTTTTCACCTTTCCTTTTCACCTCGGTTTATTTTTCTTAAAATCACAAAAAACGAACGCGATAAACAGGAGCTTGATTAAGTTGAAAATAAAAAATATATAGCAACATGCATGCAACATGTAATTTCTTTCTTTTCAGATGAAATTTTCCACAATTCAAACATTGCCATCGTCAATATTTAGTATATACTTGCCCGAGCGCTGATCGTGTCAAAAAATCAAACAACTTGTACCAGCTTTGCGCCCACACGAACCGCTTATACAATGGATAATGGAAAGTGCGTGCGCTCAATCTCAATGGCACGTGCGCTCTCAAAACTATTTTCCCGGCTTCTTTTGGTGATGTTATGTGACTCCATTATAAAAGGCGAATTTTAGTGGCAAAATACTGGTGCTTGCACATTACTGGGCCGATTCCGTGAAGGCTAATCAATAACACGTCGTGTTTGTTACAGGCTAATCAATAGTACCTCGGGTTTTGGCGAACATGACGTAACACCATGGTGTGCGCTTTGGTTCTACAAGTACAGTTGCTGTCGGACATCAGGCGGGTTAACTCTGGCTGGAGGGGGAAAAGGAACGCAGTTAATCTTAAAAGGAATTCCTGAAAACCAACCATCACTCGGCAAAAAACAGTGATGGAAATGCGCACGTTTTAATTTTTTCAAGGTTGAACCACAACTTGACTGTAAGTACTTGAGATGTGTTTTGAGTGAGATGTGTTTTGAGTGAGATGAGTTTTGAGTGAGATGAGTTTTGAGTGAGATGAGTTTTGAGTGAGAAGAGTTTTGAGTGAGATGAGTTTTGAGTGAGATGAGTTTAGAGTGAGATGAGTTTAGAGTGAGATGAGTTTTGAGTGAGATGAGTTTTGAGTGAGATAAGTTTTGAGTGAGATGAGTTTAGAGTGAGATGAGTTTTGAGTGAGATGAGTGATGATTTTCGACAGTGATGGTGACAGCGACGGCAAAGACGACGTTGATCATCCGCCTTTGTCACGCGCCGCCATTTTGTTTCCAGAACGACACGGCAAGCAGAAAGAAGCGAACGGCCACCTCAACGCAAGTGAGAACAAGACCGAGCAAGACAGCTTGCGTGAACTTTGGTTTCGTTTGGCCAGGGCTTACAATGCGACTACTCCAACCAAGGCCAAACAAATTTTCTACAAATGAACCAATCACGATCAAGTATTTGAACAGTAGATGCAACGCAACGCACGATATTTTACTTGAAATCCGTAAATACTTATAAGAATATGTTCTACACTAAAATTCACCAAAATTATGAACGTAAACATGTCTGTAAAATTTTGTTGAAGATCTGTTTGGCTGGCCTTGGTTGGCGCAGTCCCTATGTATGGGTTGGTTTTCAGTACGACATAAGCGACGTAAACATAAGAAGAACGGAAGCTTTTGATCCTTATGCTTACGCTTATGTCGTAGTGAAAACCGCACTAAAGAAAATAGGTAGTTTGATCCTTATGCTTATTCTTACGCTTATGCTTATGTTGCTAGTGAAAACCAACCCTTAGACAATGCACACTTACTACAAAGTGTTGTAAGATATCCACTTTTCGCTTGGACGTCTCGTCTATGTCCACCAGAACCTTGAGAACCTCTAGAACGGTTAAACAACAAACAAGTCATCACACTGTCGAGGGGCATATCACAGGCGCTATCGGTAAAACAGCGTGCAATAACTTGAACGGACCCGGGTTCATAAAGGGCAAGTGGCTACACTTCTGTCATAGTCTGTTAGCCCTTTGCTAGGCTACATTCACCCGGACGATCATCACTTGAGGTAAAATGTAGAACAAGATCGACAACGACAACAACATCATTATCAACAACAACCGCAACAATAATAACAACAACACACAAAACAACAACCTCAATAGCAAAAGCAACAAGAACTACTACAACAGTCACAGCAACAATACACCGATTCGACGTAATTTGAGGTAGTTGATTTACTTGTCTGATTGGAAGAAACCTTTGAAACTAGTCAACATGAAACATTTAAAGTTAGTATCTTGCTCAGAAGAAAAGTTACAGCGTAATGAAATCTCGAAATTTTACAGAGGTTTGTATGACTGTGCCAAATAAAGGCCTGTAAAAAATATTGTATTCGCGGGCTCATAACTTCGCTCCCAAACGGGCTACAACCCTCAAACTTGACAATTTGACTACTTTCAGAGAGATCTTTCATCGGTTCAAAAAGTTTTCCAATCAGGCAAATACAGAATTACGTCGATATTAGTCTATATTACGGTCTATATTAGTAGCATTAATAACAGCAACAATAACAACAAACAAAACAACAAACATTGATAGCAGAAGCAACAAGAACTACAATAGCAATAACAGCAGTAACAGCTACAACAACAATAACAAACAAAACAACATCAACAACAACAGAAACAAGAACTAAAATAACAGCAACAACAATATTAAGTAGCGCTCCGTCCAAGAACGATAGCGTGAACGGCTATGGGGAATTTGAGTTATGCTTTGTGTAAAATTTTAAGTTGTTAAATTTCTAAACAACTAATTGGCTTTGTCAACAAATCCTGGCCTTCTGATTGGTTGAAATTTGTTTTTGACCGATTTCGTAGCGAAATACTTCGTTTGCAGTGCTGAATTCTTTCCGAATAGGTCTTCCGGATATTTCATAGCATTTCGTTGTTCAAGAAGAAAATCGAGTGTGAGCATCACTAGACGACCACTGTTTCCGCGGCCCTATTGTTTCCGCTATAGTTCTGGAGCGCTACTTAACAAAACAACAACACCAATAGCAAAAGCAACAAGAAAAACAATAACAGCAACAACAATAACAACAGTACTAAACAAAACAACAACACAAATAGCAAAAGCAACAAGAACTACAATAACAGTAACAACAACACCAGCAAAAACAATAACAGTGGCAACAACAACAACAGCAACATCAACAACAACAACAACCCCAACAACAACAACAACAACAACCTCCGTACAAGTAAAAGCATAAAGCTCTCACCTTCAACTGGTTGTGATGGGGAAAGCTGCTGGATTGCAGGGGCTAATTGCGCGGGCGTCCACCCAGCGACGTCCAAGGGCATAATCATCGAGCGAAACTTGGTCGAGTGAGGTGTCTGAAGTCCCGCGGGATTCTCGGGAGATGTATGCGTATTAGGCACCGATAAAGCGCTTACAAGGCACTTGAGTGGCGCAAGGTCGGGAAACTTGTGAAGTAGGTCACTAAGAGAAGGCAATGGAATAGCATTCACAAAAGGGTTCTTGCTGTTTATTTTTCGAGGCAGAATTTTCATTGACCTGGCTATTTAAAAAAAAAATCCTCAAGTGCTAGGCCTAGCCACAATTTGCCGCAATGTTCCCTAAAAGTTTGTTAAAAAATTGTTTAAAGTTGCAACTGCAAATTGAGCTCCTTTTTTCTGTTAGGTCATTGTACAATTGTTATTCTAGAATCTCCAAATATACGGCTCATCTCCAGTGTAAGAACTCACCAGCTGCGTCACGAAGCTTTCTTTGTTTGGTAGAACGAAGGTTGAAAACCAATCATGATTAAATTGTAACTAAACACAAAGGTGTCCTCAGGGAATGGTTCTTACACTCGGGAGATGACCCAAATATACTGTTACCAACCTAGTTTTAGCAGTTGTAGGAATTTAGTCTTGAAGTCCCCTCTAGGGAGGTGCTCGAGCTAAACAAGTTTATATTAGTTTAGGTTCAGCCTAACCATATCAAAAATACCCTGAACAAAAACGTCGTTTTTTTAAACGCTCACGGCAAAAAACAAATTTGGAAGTATTTATCTAATTTGGAAATGACGGTAGATCCCCTTTTGATAAGAATTTCGGCGACATTTGCAAGAGAAACACTGAACTTTGAGCGAGAACTTCCAGAAATTTTAGCGACTCGACTTTGCGATGCAGCCCGCCAGAATTTTTTTCTATTTTGAGCATCCACAGGGAACCCGAGCGGCTCGCTCAAGTCCCCTTATATGAGGATCCTTTGTTTACAGTGTGAACTCATTTGCATAACCAGGGTCTGGATTCAGCATGTTTGGCAGGAGATAAAAAATAATCAGCACTGAAATCAATAGCGGAAAACCAATGAAGCCTACGCAGAACATTTGGAGGTTGTACATTCAGTAGTAACGCCGCAGTTAAATGTTCATTTTAGAGAAGACATGAGAGAAAATGCGGGTTAATGAGCCTTTTGCCACACAGCAATCCACTTATTTTAAAAATATTTCGCAGAGCCTCCGAAACGTTAGAAAAACGTTAATACAATCTTCGAAATAGTAATTATTTGATCTCCGAGCATTTTTATGACATTTTTCAAGAGGCTTTTTCAAATTATTATTTTTATAAATTGAACTTCCCGCAATGCGCTTATAATTTGAATGACGAACGTCACACTTTCTAATTGCGCTTCATTCGCCAGGCGCTATTGAAATTCAGAACAATTATGTTTTTTGTAGCTCCGTTACGCTTGCTGATTTTCACGATTGTTTAAAATATGTAAACACTGACGTTACAAGATATCCGCCTATAGGCATTTGGCAAAAACGACAGCTATGAAACGCAATTCCTCTCGTCATGATGACGAAGAAACCTAACCCCACCCCGTCGCTAGTAACCCCAGACGGTAAAATACAGTCCGTTACAGGGACCTGACCATACTTACTTTAACAAAGACGTGTTGGCTTGTAACACTGGGTACGCTTCATCGGGACATCCCGTACAGTAATGATACAGGAACTCTGAAAACTTGGCAGTGATACCCGCCAACTCTTTCTGACCCAAACACGGCGACTGGAACAAAGTATGGTACACAAAATGAGATGGGCTTCCTGAAAGTTCATAAGGTCTTTTCAATAGTAGTTATTTAGTAAGAAAGAGAAAAGGTACACAGCTTTGACCGAATGGCATTGCCGGGTATAATAAATTGTGTATAGCGTGTGAAATAATTCAGTGCATTGAAAAAGCTTTGTACAAAGAAAAACGAGCGCACTCGATTATCCAGATAATTTTACCTGTCTAGGGACCGTTCATTTTTTATCAGGGAGGGGGGCTGGTGGAAATGAGGGGAGACCCTGTATTTTTTTGGGTGACCCCCCTTTGAGGCCGTATTTTTTTGGGTGACCCCCCCCCCTCATTTCCACCAGTCCCCTCTCCCTGATAAAAAATGAACGGTCCCTTACTTAATTCAGGGTTGGTGCGCTTTCTGAATGGCAAACATCCAGGACTTTCTAGGAGTTCTTTAGTTATTTCCAAGGAGTTTTTATGGGGTAGAAATGTCCCCATCCTAATAACAACATACACACTTTTAAAAAAGAAAGCTGCATTACTATATACGGAAATTTACATTTTTCTTTTCACTCTTGTAGTATATAACAGCGCTAATGTCATAATTTGCAGCCCAAAATAAGATTCGCGAAACTGACTCATTCAATCACAATAGACCTTTTTCCAAAATGGCCGCCGCAAATTCACATGTCTTAAAATTAAACTGACTGAAAATCAAATACTGGCACTAGAAAGAGCATCATCACATTAGTAATCCTTTAAATTTTCGTTATGCCAAATGCCATGTCGGCTAAGAAAGCAGGGTCTGAAAATTGAAAATTTTACAGAGATTTGTATGACTGGGGGTATGACGCATACCCCAGTCATAAAACGCCTGTAAATTTTCACATTTTTAACTTTCGTTTTCTCGCAAGATATTGGATATAATGCAGCGAAATTTTGTAGTTTTACTAAAGTGATTATGTGTGTTCTAGTGCTGGAGTTCATTTTAAACAAAATCGATTTGAATTTTCGGCGGCCATTTTGGAAAAAGGTCTATTGAGTTCAAACATTTTTCCAGGACATTCCAGGAAGGAAATGAAAATCCAGGATATTCCAGGATTTCCAGGGCGCGTACGAACCCTGTTAATATTTTAGTGACACACATTTGACCCTCGCCAAAATGGCTTGGAAAAATCGTGAACCTGGTTATCTCACCTCAATTAAGTCGAAGAACACCTCTAGAGTCTCTCTCAGTCCGGACTCGATAAACTGCCGATACAAACGTGACAAACAATCATACAAAAAATATGTTGTTACAAACAACACAGAAAATAATAAAACAATTAGGATATAATTGACTTTTGTTCCTTTCTTATATTTTCAGAATTCTTTTTGGAATTCCATTACATGTTGTCTAAATAAGTGAATAGAACTGACTTTCCAGGAATTTATTCCATAAGCCATAATCACTATTTGGAATTAAGCTCCTTATTTCGTATCCCGGTTGCTCGCTTTTTGACTCAAATTTTATGAATGAGCGTTAATTAATGCACACAACTCCAGATTTAACCGAAGTCTATTCCGTAGGAGACGATCTCAAAATCAGTGTCAGGCATTTTTCATTTTCCTTTCCAAACATGCTTTATGTTAATTTTGGAGTCAGGATGGTGTAAGAAATCGAGTTTTAAACTTTGTCACGTGATATTGCCATAAATATGCAAAATACGAAAAATCCCTGACACCGTTTTTCAAATTATCTATAAAAAATGTGATTTGATTATTTGTAGGTGGGCACGCTTTAAAGCGAAGGGGCTGGACTCTTTTAGCAATGCTAGTGCTTTTCTCTAAGGCCAAAAAATAAAATATTATACAAGATAGTTCATTCTTTAAGGAGGCTTGTAATAGTTTTTCAGTGATAGTGCACTAATAAGTTATTTGCAGTTTATTTCCTTGTGCTTCTACCAGTCAATCTGATCCTCCGCTATGATAATACCGGTGAGTATGTGTTGCAAATGCACCACAGCCTGTGACGAGGAATGTATCCATAGCAACGCACGGCACCCCTAAATATACCCTACTTTTTCACTTTCAAAATTGATATCTCGAAAAATCCGCGGTAAATTTTTCTCAACATCGCACACAATGAGCGCGATAAAGAGTAGTTTCACTAAGTCGAAAAAAAAAAATTATCAGTAGAAACATGCACACGTCAGCAAAACACGTTTTTCTTTAGATAAATTGGCCAAAAAATTGTCAACAGCTCAAACAGATAACAATTAAAAATATATCCAAATTTCAAAAAAAATCACCAGCAAGTTTTTATATAATTGCGCGCGCAATGAGGATGTCACAAAATAACACGAACTGCACCAAGCGCCTTCTGCGCACGCGCCGACTGTAGATACAATGGACATTGGCAAGCGCGCGCGCTCAATTTCGCTAGCCAAATGAAAACTATTTCGAGTCTCCTTAAGCTTTGAAACAACATATAAACGATCCTCGTAGCATACATTTTGACGCGACACGGATATTTATCCGTGGACACCTCGTTTACGTGAAGCGTGCGAGTGCCCCTTTAAAAGCCCACCATCAACCGAGACCCTTTGCGGCATATTAGCCAATCATAGCAATCAAAAAACATTTGAAAACAAAAGCAAACGGGGCGCAAAGGCTTCCGGTTGATGATGGGCTTTTAAAGAGGCACTCGCACGCTTGCCTGACAAGCAAATAACTCAAATCGCAATCCAATTCGATCCTCTTGATAATAAATAATAACACGATATATTTGTATTGATTTAACAGTTAAAAGGTCATTTGACAAACCTGGACTGTTATTTTGGTTATTTCCGGTCACTTAAATGCATTTTTTGTGATTAGAATAATACTTTTTTTTGACAGGTTGTACGAAAATTAAGCGTGCGAGTGCCCCTTTAACTTCTTTCAGGCTGAAGTGATAACGAGCGCACATCAATTACCAAATGAATATTCACCTTGTCTCTTGTGAAGACATGGGGTCTCAGTAGATCTAGAATGCCGAGGACATGCGAGAAGAAGAGCAGATGCTGCTGATTGTTGAACTCTTTGGACGTGAGATGAACTCTTCCGCGGAGAAGAGCGGCAGTCATTGGTAGATGCCTGAATCAACAACAACATTTCAGCACACTCCATAGAACTGTCCAATAAACGTAATGTAATTCAACACACGGCTTGCCGACAAATCAGAGCACGCGTTTAATTTGCATTGTCGTATAATAAAGAAATGTCCCATGATTTTCCGTGGTATGTCCTCTTATATACCCCCGGAATGACGTTATACAGTGGTCAAAATGGCGCAGCCAAACGGTGCTTAAGCTACGGCTAAACTAGGAAACATGTAGCGCGCAACATGTGTCCTGCATGTTTCCCCGAGTGGCTAAACTACGAAACATCGCACGCGTGTCTCGCACACAAAAAAATGTTTCTTGTCTCGCGAAGAAACATTTCTTTGTGTCCCGGCTACAAAATGTGTTGCGTGCGACAATGTTTCCTCCGTGGTAAACCAGTAAAGATGTGTCCGGCTACAATGATGCGCGCTACATGTGTCCTAGTTTAGCAAGGGCCTTAATTCTTTAAGCGCGCGCGCTGATGATAGCGCGTCCCGTTGTACACACTTTTATGCACCCATGGCAGAGAGCCAATCAGAATTCGAGAAACGAGCGTGTTGTGGCATAATTACCAATCAGCTCACCGAAACTCTGGCTTGAATACGAACACTAGAATGACTACATCTTACCTTAGTAATAACATCGGGTGTGTGGCAGCTCACCGAAACTCTGGCTTGGATACGAACACTAGAATGACTCCATCTTACCTTAGTAATAACATCCTGTGTGTGGCAGCTCACCGAAACTCTGGCTTGGATACGAACACTAGAATGACTCCATCTTACCTTAGTAATAACATCCTGTGTGTGGCAGATCACCGAAACTCTGGCTTGGGTACGAACACTAGAATGACTCCATCTTACCTTAGTAATAACATCGGGTGTGTGGCAGCTCACCGAAACTCTGGCTTGGGTACGAACACTAGAATGACTCCATCTTACCTTAGTAATAACATCGGGTGTGTGGCAGCTCACCGAAACTCATGCTTGGGTACGAACACTAGAACGACTCCATCTTACCTTAGTAATAACATCGGGTGTGTGGCAGCTCACCGAAACTCTGGCATGGATACGAACACTAGAATAACTCCATCTTACCTTAGTAATAACATCGGGTGTGTGGCAGCTCACCGAAACTCATGCTTGGGTACGAACACTAGAACGACTCCATCTTACCTTAGTAATAACATCGGGTGTGTGGCAGCTCACCGAAACTCATGCTTGGGTACGAACACTAGAATGACTCCATCTTACCTTAGTAATAACATCAGGTGTGTGGCAGCTCACCGAAACTCTGGCTTGGATACGAACACTAGAATGACTCCATCTTACCTTAGTAATAACATCGGGTGTGTGGCAGCTCACCGAAACTCTTTCTTGGATACGAACACTACAATAACTTTATCTTACCTTAGTAATAACATCGGGTGTTTGGCAGCTCACCAAAACTCTGGCTTGGATACGAACACTAGAATGACTCCATCTTACCTTAGTAATAACATCGGGTGTGTGGCAGCTCACCGAAACTCATGCTTGGGTACGAACACTAGAATGACTCCATCTTACCTTAGTAATAACATCAGGTGTGTGGCAGCTCACCGAAACTCTGGCTTGGATACGAACACTAGAACGACTCCATCTTACCTTAGTAATAACATCGGGTGTGTGGCAGCTCACCGAAACTCTGGCTTGTGTACGAACACTAGAATGACTCCATCTTACCTTAGTAATAACATCGGGTGTGTGGCAGCTCACCGAAACTCTGGCATGGATACGAACACTAGAATAACTCCATCTTACCTTAGTAATAACATCGGGTGTGTGGCAGCGATTTTTCTGCACAGCAGACTAGCGTTATTGGCTTTCTCCTCGTACTCAGACCCCTGGCGACACTCGGCCATGGTGGTCAACACGCGATGACACAACACATCGAGCTGAAGAAAATAAGGCATGAAGATTATACGAAGCCTCTCGGGCTGTCTGTGTTTTTTTAAATCTCAACCCAGGCTTTTCGGCCGAGGAAAACATAAAATGGCGACTAAGACGACGATGTTTCTCGAACATCTGCACGCTTTGGAGAATTTCCCTGCTGTAGTATTTAAGCATTAGAGAACAACTTTCCATGACTTTATCGGCGCAATGGAGCACGCGTGATGCTGGAAGAGACAAATTGTAAAATCACGAGCCACAGGCGAGCGATTTTAAAATGTTTCGAGTGTCCCTCCCAACAAGTGCTCTATTCGCCGACAAAGTCATAGAAAGGTGTGCTCTAATGCTTTTATGATATAGCGGGAGAGAACCATTACTTTATTGGTGAAAGAGAGCATAGATTTGGACCAATCAGATCGAGCGTTATATCGTAGCTATATTATATTCGCTAAAATATGAGGTAATAAATATGGCAAGAGCAACTTTGCAAGAGTAATTTTGCAAGAGTAATTTTGCAAGAGTAGTTTTGCATTGACGGCAAGATGACAGTTTTTTAGCGAAATTTTCTTGGTATGCGGGAACTAAGTTATGGGGGTGATAACGGCTGCCGGACAGTAGGCATTGGGCGAGAGCAAGAATTCAGCATTGACAATAGACCACTAGTGTGATTTGAATAAAGACAAATACTTACCTGACAACACGTAGCGCTACTGTAAGCCCCAGATTCCAGGAGCGACTTCAAATCTCGTAACCACGTGACAATGCGAGGTTGAGCGAGGTACAAGTGCACAAGGAACTGTCCCGTCAGCCAACGCGGCCACTGCGTACTTTTGACGACGTAATTCACGGCGGCTTTTAGCTGCTCTTCGTTACCATGGCAACACAATAGCAATAACGGCAACCTACGAGCTATCATCTTACCGACAAGTTCTTGGCAGCTCTAAAATAAAAATAAAAAAACAAGAAAGCAGTGCCACAACTTTAGGGCTGTTTACAAATTAGGGAGCGGTCATTATTACATCGGAGAGGAAGGTGGAGGAGAAAGGTGGACTACGCAAACAAAAGTTCGAGACCCTTTTGTAAGCGTTCAGATGTCCCCCCTTCCCCCAAAATTAGGGGGAAAAACCAAGACCCACTTCCAAATGATGGAAGGAAAGACAGGTTGAAAAAGGCTATGCTAGTAGTAAATCGTGGCGAGGGAGGCGAAATAAGTGTTACGGATGCTTGAAACAAACGTATAAATGCAGGAGTAGAAATGTATATTTTCCTAGGGGGGTCTGGCATGCTCCCCCAGGGGAAATTTTAAAATTTCAGGCTTGAAATAATGGCTGGAAATGCCATGATATTATGGTTTGAAGGCTCCACTTGCTCCCTCTTTTGATACTTCAGGACTCCTTAAAAGAAAAAAAAAAGCAATTCAGGGCCCCACAAATTCTCCTCTCCCCTCCGACTTAAATAATGACCGGTCCCTTAGGAGTATTTCGTCTCACTCCCTCATACCTCCAGTCCTGTGCTCTGCTCACCTTAGATTAAGCTCGGTGTCTGAACCATCTGTATTCGAGTGTGCAATCATAGTCTCCACCATCTCTATGCTCATACCTGAAGCAAAGACACAGGAAGTCCATGGTTGATAAAACAAAACCAGGTTTAACTCGAAGCTTTTTATCATAAATTATCAAATAGCCATAAAATTATGATTATCGTCATTTTGGTGACATCGTTATTTGAGATGCGCAAGTTTCCACTTGGGGGTCCCATACAAAGGGCGTAAGGTCTGAGCTTCCTAGGGGGTACGGGGCATGCTCCTCCGGGAAATTTGGATAATTGGCATCATGTATTTTTATTTTTTTTTCGCTTTAATATTGAAGTAATAATGAAGTAGACGGCGGTTCACTGCCGGTAGCCGCCTTCTTTTGAAACCCCAGCTCGTCGCCTCGTGGCTCTGGTGACAGCCATTGACGCATGCGCGAGATTTGGTACAGAGCCGTTGACAATCTCGTTCCCAGAGCCCTGCATTTTCTGCGCATGCGTCGCCAAATTGGGCTCTGGGAAACTCCAGTTTTTAGAGTGCGCTGATTGGTCAATAAAAAAGTGCCGAATGGTTCCCGATACTGCGCGATCGTCATTCACGACGAGGTAAACGGGAAGTCGAGGTCGTACGTCGGAGACCAAAAGTTTATTTAGGAAATAATCGTATTTTTATACAGCTAAAAGCTTGGAACCTTCGATACCGTTGTTACTTTAGTCATTTTTATTGCCGTGTAGTATTGAAATACCTCTGTGGTTAAACTAAATCAAAACGACTGGAGATCGCAACGTAAAGGTCATATAAACTGAGCATGATACGACAAAATAGAATCTAAAGACGAAAGACGTTTATTATAATATTATCTGGTTATTCTGCTTTGTTTATTTGTCAACAGAATTCTCATACACTACATGTATTAAAAAAATGCTTTAAATTTTCTCAGGGCAATCGACTTGCACACAGTTGTTAACAGGATTTTGTGCTTACAAATTTTTCTAAGTGCCAAATCAGTTTGTCGCGCATAGAGAGCTCAGACTTGGGAAATGCTCAAAATAAATGCTGTATATCAAATAAGAATCGCTTCGAATTTCTCTATAAAGATAGGGTATTATGATGTGATAATCCCGAGCCATTCTGCTTAATTTTGACAAAATTCTGCCGGGTATCTAGTCTCGAGAAGTCCGTACCCGACTGCCGGGTATCTAGACACTGTGTTCGTTTTAATATTTTTCAACTCAATAACAAATGCAACACAATTACAGAAATCTTACCTTGTATTGAATTATGCTTTATAAAGTTAATGAAGACGATAACAATTGTAATGAAGACGATAATAATTACAAGTACAGTGTTCTTGGTCGTCCAAAAAGTACACAAGATTTTTAATAACACAAATCTGCAAAGTAAAGTGAAGCCCTGCCACGGCAGCTTTCAGTCAGGCCAATCTTTCAATTAGAAAGAAGTCTTTTCGTAAATCATTCGTGCAAATCTCAAAGATTTTACAATCATGCCTTTTCGACTTTCCCATCCATTGTGAAGACCTTGAAATAATCCATTTGGCTTGTCGTAGACATGTGTCCTAATGAATGATTTGTAGTTTTTCTGCTTTTTCTTGCTCGAGTTTTCAATTTATTTTCAATCCTCGGCAAATCCAGTTCGCACGTTTCCAACAAGAAAACAGCTTGCCCACAGGCTTTCCAAATCCTTTGCAATCCGTTTTTTACCGAAAGTAACTAGTCTGAACTATTCAAAGGATGATACAAAACGAAACAAGAGACCACAACTCTCTCCGAGGAACAGTTTTCAAATCTTCACTTGGCCTTTTGCAGTGTGCTCGTGTCGTTGAGTTAGCTCTTAGTTCCGTGCCCTTTCATTTCAGCCTCGAAGTAACTGCCAAATCTGCTGTTTTCGTCCGTTTTCTCCTTGGCCATGAATGAGGCAATAGTTTACTTGTCTTTGTTAATGACCTGAGGTAATTTTTCCCTTGATCTACACAAATTCAACTGTTTCAGTCCACAACAAACCAACCATCCTTTTCGTGTTGTGTGCTTTGCACCGTCAAAGACAAAAGTAGCTGTCTTTTTCCCGTCAAACTCAAACATGGCTTTCCCGATATTCTTATCTTCGTATGTTTCGTTGCCTAAGTCTTGGTAATAATTTATTGGCTTCTGCTTGGCTGTTTTTCCGCTGTCATGTCTAAGCTTTACATGCAACCGATTGTGTCCTTCTGATTTGTAGTATTTTTCGGTGACTGCTCGGATGTTTTTTCCGAGCATGCGCTCTAAAATCAGTGCTGCCAGATTTTGGCAGCAGCCAAGCGGAGTTTCCCAGAGCCCATAATTTGGCGACGCATGCGCAGAAAATGCAGGGCTCTGGGAACGAGATTGAGCCGTTGAGGGAAAGAGCTTTCTGCGCATGCCCCAATCAGCGAAGGCCCTCAAACGGTCGACACCAGAGCCTCCCCCGCGAGGTGAAGAGCCGGGGATCTCTGGGCACGAGAATGGTAGGTTGCAGCAGTACACTAGTATGAAGCGCTCGGAAGGGTGCAGTGGGAGGGCGGTGGGAGGGCGTCTGGGGCCTGTCACTTCTTGGGGGGGGAGGGGGGGGGGGGGGTTCGCACAGTTTTGGATGTTCCTTTATACAAATTGCTTCGTTCCATTGATAGTGTTTAAAAGAACGAAGATAATTGGAATATATAATCATGTCCCTAAAATGATGATAATCGTAATTGTAAGGCCATTTAACAATTTATGATAAGCGTGATTTCAAGTTCGAGATCATGGTGACAGTTCTGTATTGACAGGGCTCGAAAGAAACTATATTATCAAATCGTACTATTGCGCAGTGTATGATGAAAAACTCCTCTTTTGTCGCAGTATAATGTTGTAGAGCATAATGCATGTTTACCTTTGTGGTGTAAGAAGTCTTCCACTTCAGCTTTCAGCTCTGCGAGGATCAGACTGGTCACGAGACAAACTTGACCTGGCGCGAGTGAAAGAACTGGCATCTCGAAATCGGCCTGCAATAATCCCAAACAGGGATCAGTATTAGCTACCACTGGTTCCACACGAGCAAGGACTACCACTAATAGCGCAACCCAACTAAGTGTTAACACATGCATCCTCCCATTCCGACATTTATAATTCGACTGTGACGTCATTTTACGAGATAAGGTCAAATTTAAGTGCAGATATGGAGTCCTATTACACGCCAAAAGCCGTATAACACGGTTGAAAGCCGTATTACCTCGCAGCAAGGCGGTTAAGAACATGTACGAACATTAGAATGACTTCCCAATCATGTGTTAGTCAAAATACGTATGTTTTCTAGACGTGAATCATGACAAGAAAAGAAAACAATTTTGCTCGTGCTCTCATTTTTCCTCACCCATGCGAAGCTCGGAAAAATACTTCCGCAACTCGTAAAATATCCGCCCGTATTACATGAAAAACAGAACTAATGTGATTTATTATTCAGCACATCGATGCACTGCCCAAATATGGTCATTGGAACGCCAATAGCTGTCTTCTGTACATGACAGCTATCCTGCGATATCCGTCTCTCAGGGAAATATGATGTTTTGAGCTCGTAAATAATACACAAAAGTCATGTCTTTCGGGGGTTTTTGTGCTATCGATGTGCTGAATAATAAAACCATTATCCTGCTCGATTTTGCAGAATATCGTCTGATTTTAGCCAACTCGGGACTTCGTCCCTCGTCGGCTAAGTATCAGACGATATTCTGCGCAATCTCGCAGGATAATGGTTAAATATTTACATGTTTACATCTCACCGTGTTTGTGACGTTACTACCGACCGCTGTTGACTTCTGATCTCGTCCCTGCCACAGACGAGGAATGTGAAAACATGTCCACATGAAGTCGAGAGCAGCGCGTGGGTTGAGTCTGGAAAAAAGAATCAATACAACAAATGAGGGAGGTATTGAACACAGGTTACCAAATCATCCAGGGACCAACATTGCATGCGATATACAATCCATGCAATCATTATCATTTTAATGATAATCATTGCATGGATTGTATGTATCAACATATTTTCCCGCTCCTTATTGGATGAGCGTTACCGGCGAGCGACTTATTTCATTGATGACGTTAAAGACTGGATAAGTTGAAAATTTTGCACGCGTGACGTCACGCGCTTGTAGGCAGGCTGGCAAACAGCCTACTCTCTCAGAGCGGGGAAATTAATTTTGAATGAATAAAACAATCAAAAGTTTGAATAAATAATAAAAGAATTAATGAACTCAGCTTTCATATGAGACAGGTAATTATTCAGATCTCGAAGGGTGTTACCCACCCTCGGCCTTCGGTCTCGATGGAAAACACCCCTCGATCTAAATAATTATCCACTCATATTCATTTATTGATAATAGCATGCCTGATTTTGATGATTGATTGTCCTAGAATCCAGTCCAGGCAATCTTGTAGTGCACTGTACCAGCATTGGTATTGATGATATCTTGTCCTAGACTCTAGTCCAGGCAGTCCTGTAGTGCACTGTACCAGCATACCTGGTATTGATGATATCTTGTCCTAGACTCTAGTCCAGGCAATCTTGTAGTGTGCTGTACTAGCATACCTGGTATTGATGATATCTAATCCTTGACTCTAGTCCAGGCAGTCCTGTAGTGTACTGTACCAGCATACCTGGTATTGATGATATCTTGTTCTAGAATCCAGTCCAGGCAGTCTTGTAGCGTACTGTACTACCATACCTGGTATTGATGATATCTAATCCTAGACTCCAGTCCAGGCAGTCCTGTAGGGTACTGCACTAGCATACCTGGTATTGATGATATATTGTCCTAGAATCCAGTCCAGGCAATCTTGTAGTGTACTGTACCAGCATACCTGGTATTGATGATATCTTGTCCTAGACTCTAGTCCAGGCAATCTTGTAGTGTACTGTACTAGCATACCTGGTATTAATGATATCTTGTCCTAGAATCCAGTCCAAACAGTCCTGTAGTGTACTGTACCAGCATACCTGGTATTGATGATATCTTGTCCTAGACTCCAGTCCAGGCAATCTTGTAGTGTACTGTACTAGCATACCTGGTATTGATGATATCTTGTCCTGGAATCCAGTCCAGGCAGTCTTGTAGCGTACTGTACTAGCATACCTGGTATTAATGATATCTTGTCCTGGAATCCAGTCCAGGCAGTCCTGTAGTGTACTGTACCAGCATACCTGGTATTGATGATAGCTTGCCCTAGAATCCAGTCCAAGCAGTCCTGTAGTGTACTGTACCAGCATACCTGGTATTGATGAAAGCTTGCCCTAGAATCCAGTCAAGCAGTCCTGTAGTGTACTGTACCAACATACCTGGTATTGATGATATCTTGTCCTAGACTCTAGTCCAGGCAATGTTGTAGTGTACTGTACTAGCATACCTGGTATTGATGATATCTTGTCCTGGAATCCAGTCCAGGCAGTCTTGTAGGGTACTGTACTAGCATACCTGGTATTAATGATATCTAATCCTAGAATCCAGTCCAGGCAGTCCTGTAGGGTACTGTACTACCATACCTTGTATTAATGATATCTTGTCCTGGAATCCAGTCCAGGCAGTCTTGTAGTGTACTGTACTAGCATACCTGGTATTAATGATATCTAATCCTAGAATCCAGTCCAGGCAGTCCTGTAGTGTACTGTACCAGCATACCTGGTATTGATGATATCTTGTCCTGGAATCCAGTCCAAGCAGTCTTGTAGCGTACTGTACTAGCATACCTGGTATTAATGATATCTAATCCTAGAATCCAGTCCAGGCAGTCCTGTAGTGTACTGTACCAGCATACCTGGTATTGATGATAGCTTGCCCTAGAATCCAGTCCAAGCAGTCCTGTAGTGTACTGTACCAGCATACCTGGTATTGATGATATTTTGTCCTAGACTCTAGTCCAGGCAGTGCTGTAGGGTACTGTACTAGCATACCTGGTATTGACAATATCTTGTCCTAGAATCCAGTCCAGGCAGTCCTGTAGTGTACTGTACCAGCATACCTGGTATTGATGATATCTTGTCCTAGACTCCAGTCCAGGCAATCTTGTAGTGTACTGTACCAGCATACCTGGTATTGATGATATCTAATCCTAGACTCTAGTCCAGGCAATCTTGTAGTGTACTGTACCAGCATACCTGGTATTGATGATATCTTGTCCTAGACTCTAGTCCAGGCAGTCTTGTAGTGTACTGTACTACCATACCTGGAATTGATGATATCTAATCCTAGACTCCAGTCCAGGCAGTCCTGTAGTGCACTGTACCAGCATACCTGGTATTGATGATATCTTGTCCTAGACTCTAGTCCAGGCAATCTTGTAGTGTACTGTACTAGCATACCTGGTATTGATGATGTCTTGTCCTAGAATCCAGTCCAAGCAGTCCTGTAGTGTACTGTACCAGCATACCTGGTATTGATGATATCTCAAGTCCTAGACTCTAGTCCAGGCAATCTTGTAGTGTACTGTACTACCATACCTGGTATAATGATATCTTGTCCTAGAATCCAGTCCAGGCAGTCTTGTAGGGTACTGTACTGGCATCGATGAGTCAGTGATGATAAAAGGTACGAACATGCCTCATTACTAGTGGTCGATGATCTCTCCTCGTTACACATTACTGGTCTGTCACTGATGAACAAAACGGAGGATATGTCATAGATAATCCTGATCTACTAAACACACTAACGCAAAAAGTATAAAGCTCTATTCTCGAACCCAGAGCTCCCCGGCTCGTCTCCTCGCGGGGGAGGCTCTGGTGACAGCCACTGACGCATGCGCGAGATTTAATACTGAGCCGCTGAGAGAAAAACCTTTCAACGCATGCTCCAACGCTCAAAATCAACCAATCAGCGACGGTCCTCAAATGGGTGTCCCCAGAGCCTCCCCTGCGAGCAGACGAGGGTGAGGAGCTCTGGGTACGAGAATGATAAAGCTTAGTTTAGAGTCGAATCAAATTCTTCTTCAGATTGCTCACTGAGCCTGTATAAAAAGACAATGTTCCGACAACTTCTCCAATGACGCACTTTCGGCCGAGTTTTTAGCTTGCGCAGAAAAATAATAAAATCGTAGCCTGTTTTCCGGGGGAAATTTTGGCTGAAGAGTCACTATATCGCAACCCAACGCTTTCACTATATAAACATTTATCTCTGAATCGATAGTGGCTAAGGTATCCACACCTATCTATTACACGGTGAAATGTTGCGGGAAGTCCAGGCAGTCCGATAGTGACAAATCTGTGGAAATACTCTACTTTTTGGCCCCTTTCATCTACGGGCCTAATAAATTGCTAGTTAGCGTGGCGTTCAAGTTATGAGAGTTGAAGTTAGTCTGTTAATTCTGGACATTTCAACTTGGCATTAGCATCTTACCAGAACAATAGCTGTCGTTGGGCTAATGGGTCAGTCTCGACTATCTCAGGATCCATAATCTCAAACCAATCCACAAACAGGCCGCTAGTCAGGTCCCTTTTACTGTCAGTTGTTAGAGGCGACGCCTTGCTCTCCTCTGAGAGAATCGTCGTTAGCAGATCGGCGCATTCTTTGGTAGGGAGAGACTGCTGAGGTGACCAGGGTTTGGCTGCAGGCTCACTTGAAGTTTGTCTAAGGAACTGCCTAAGTAGTACGTTGGTGAAGTCTTCAAGTAACCTGGGCTTGTGATGTCGCAGTTTGGAAATTACTGAAATGAAGGGAGGAAACACGATAAGCTAAATCTTAATATATATCTAAATTTCGAAGTCGCATTGTAGCAGTGTAGTCTTCAAATCGCAGCGGTTGTTTTTCTTGGGTCATTTATTATTTGTGATAGGTAGAGGCCGAATTACCCATGTATCATTCGCCGGTCAAGTGACTGGTCGTTATAAGTATACCTCAAATATACACCTACCTATTTCTCCGACAGGGTTCTCATTAACGGCCAAAATGCGGCTAAAACATGCTGCATTTAGTTGTGCCGATTACTCTTTGTTGAAATAGTATTCTCATTTGATTCAGCTTACACTATCTTTTGCAATTCGTTTTGCCATCTACTCAAAACGTCCTTGAGGACCCGTCTGTGCTAACCAAGGCCTTAGGTCAGAATAAGGTCCTTAACAGGTAGGTCATGTTAATGCCGAATTGGATCGTTTCGTGTAGTATAATAATAATAATAATAATGGAATTTCTATAGCGCTTAATTATAAAAATATTCTAAAGCGCTTTACAATATATATAAATAAGAATAGATAAAAATGATATTACTTTGGATTTAAATGATTTAAAAATTACAACAATACTATATTCATATATATTTATAGGGTGATCTTAAAATATTAAAATTAAAATAGCGAATATTATAGTCAATACCGTCCTTCTAGCTTATAAGCAGAAATGAATAAAAACGTTTTCAGTCTTGATTTAAAAGAGTCAACCGAGTTATTATTTCTAATTGCTTCTGGGAGACTGTTCCATACTTTGGGGCCAGCAACTGCAAGCGTCCGGTCTCCAAACGTCTTACAGCGCGTACGGGGGACAATTAGTGTCATTTGCTGCGACGACCGTAGAGTGTAGCGGCCCGCTTCTTTCACCCCAATTAACTCAGTCAAGTAATCTGGAGCGAGTCCTCTTAGGGCCTTGAAAACTAAAAGAGCCACCTTAAAACGGATACGGAAGAGAACAGTGAGCCAGTGGAGTTGTTGAAGTACAGGGGTGATGTGCGCGTAGCGAGGAACAAAGCAGGTAACACGGGCAGCAGCGTTGAGGACTCTTTGAAGACGATCAATCTGATATTGAGGAATGCCACAGAGTAGTGAATTACAATAATCCAGGTGAGAGGTGACAAAAGCGTGCACAAGTGTCTTTGTGGAATCTTCAGAGAGAAAAGAGCGGATTTTTCTGATGTTGTATAGTCCGCGAAAGGCCTTGCTACACACCTTGCCGATGTGGGTATTCATGGTCATAGAAGTATCGAACCATGAGCCCAAGTTCCGTACTGAGCTGACGGGCTTGATATTCGAAGAGCCAACATTGATGCCATCGATATTGACCTTAGCTAGCTGCTGACGAGACCCGAGTATAATAAATTCAGTCTTGCTATCATTCAGCATGAGTTGGTGAGCAGCCATCCAGCTTCGAATATCATCAATGCATTCCTCCATGTCTTTAACAGCCTCCTCCTGAGTCACGGTAGATCCCGGACGAAAAGATAGATAAAGTTGGGTGTCATCCGCGTAAGATTGTGCAGTGGGCAGATATTTTTTATGACATGAAATAAACGTGATACGTACATGATGAACAGTACAGGGCCCAAACAGCTACCTTGAGGAACTCCACTCGTGAGTTCAAAGTCCTTGGACTGATGGTGGTCAATACAAACCCGCTGCTTTCGCCCAGAGAGAAAAGACTTAAGCCAACAGAGCGCATCACCGGTGACCCCAAAATCGTCCTCCAACACGTTAGCCATGGTGGTGTGGTCAATGGTATCAAACGCTGCACTGAGATCTAATAGCACCAACAGAGTCACTTCTTGTCTGTCCATGTTCATGAGAATGTCATTCTGAACGCGGAGTAAAGCTGTTTCTGTAGAGTGATGTTTTCTGTAAGATGACTGGTTGGTTGGGAGAGGAGCATGCTCATGGCAATGATCAAGTAATTGAGGAATGACCGACTTCTCTGCAGTCTTAGAGACAAGGGACAAGTTGCTGACAGGCCGGAAGTTGTTGAAAATCAAGTCAAGCCCTAACTTCTTCAAGAGAGGTCGAATGAGAGCAACCTTCCATTCATCTGGGACACATCCAGTAGATAATGACCAGTTGATCATGTTCGCGATGACTGGAGCAAGTTCATGTACACACTTCTTCGTCAGCCAAGTAGGAATTGGATCAAGTTGACAACTAGCATCGGATCCAGAAATAATAATCGTACGTACTTCACTCTCAGAAACAGCAGCAAAGTTCATAAGTTTACCTGTTGGAGCCGTTATCTGCAGATAGGGAGATTAGTATCGAATAGTATCGAATAGTATCGTTAGTATCGTATAGTATCGAACCGTATCACACGGTGTCGTGTCGTATCGAATCATGTCGTATCGAACTGCATCGTGTCTCATCGCGTCACACCCTGTTGTGTCGTTCCGTGTCTAATCGTATCGTATCGTGACTAACCTTTGGTGACGATATCCTTGTCGATATCGGATGCCGCTAGTGGTTGCTGCTTTGCACTCGATACGAACTGCCTCACACGATCCTCGTCCAAATCATCTTACCAGCGAGTGATGCAAGGAGTTCTTTAGCTAAAGAAGCTCCAGTGAAACGATTTTGGAGTTTATTTAGGTAGCTCAAATACAGTCAAATTCACAAGAAATAATACTTTTCCCGGGTCACGAAATAATATAGGATTCTGAGTTGTTAATGTAGCACACTGTTTTTTTATAACATTGTGTTGAAACGATCGTGACATAGCCCCTTTAGAGCAATGAGCAATCACTAGCCAATCAGAATCGAGAGAAATCACCACTTGCTCCTAAATGGCTTTTCTCTCAGCCAATCACAAGCCGAAGCAATTACTAAGTAATTACGCAATTGTATTTACTAAAGAACTTGATTGGCTGAGAAAAACGAGTAGCCAATGAGAACGCAAAGCAATCGCAATTACATAACAAGGGTTGACAGTCATGTGAAATCCGCTCTAATAGGAGGATCTTTTGTTTACAGTTTGAGCTTATTAACATAAGCAGTATTCAAAATCAAACTGTTCGAGGAAGCTATAAAATGATGAGTAATGAATGTCAAGAGATCGTTTTCAGCGTTATATCAGATCTTTGTTCGCTAGATTAAAACAATTTCATTAAATGTATCTGAAAGAGGACTAAAAACTATGCAATTCTTCCAAGCTTTATCCGCAAAGAATATTTGGTATCCGAGATATACGCATTTGAATACCAATTTTATTTACAGTGAAATGTATGGCGGCGCCATCTTGGTGCACCAATGAAGATGGCCGCCAAATGATCGACTGTCGCAAAAGTGTACAAAAACGACGAATATTCACCCAAATTCAGCTTTAATACATAGATATTCACTTTTAGTCAAATCACACTAGTGGTCTATTGTCAATGCTGCGTTCTGATTGGTTGAGCTACTCGTAATAAGTTATAGCCTACTAGTAGCGAAAAGTGTCGGATTTGAAAGCTAGAAACTGGTAAATGACCAGAACAAAATCAGTTTTTGACAATACAAATTGACCTACTAGTGTAATTTGACTAAAACAATTATTCCTCTCGCCCTCGTGGCCTCTGAGTCTGACTCAGAGCCCATTCGGGCTCGAGGAATAATTGTTAAATATAACAGTCTGGAATAGTTTAGATTGTTAAACCAATGAATATGAAAAAAGTATGGCCTACCAAAATTCGTGACAAGTATTGCGTGACAAAACTTGTTTTATTCGTAAGGCAAAATAACAGATGTTCATAAAATTTGGCATAGAAACTCGCTAGAGGTAGATAGAAATGACACGAAAAGGATAGAGGGATAGCGATCATAGTTTCAAAGTTAGAAATTGTATGACGTCACATGAAAACGATCTATAGAGGATGTGGATGGAATAATTGGACAATCCCTAGTTATGATAACATACTGACAAGTATGTAATGGGAAAACATTACTGCCCAAGCTGAGGAGGGCTAGTGATGATACTCACGTGACAGTTTCGGAGGATGCTGTTTTATACCAAGTTGTTTGGCGTACTGTCGGAGAGCACTTAGCACAGCACCACCTACAATGTACAACAACACAACAAGGATAGCTTTCCTAGTACAAATAAAATAGTACAAGTGTACGGAGCAAACCCATATTTGCATGCTCCTAAGGAATACTAATTATTTAAGTTTTACACGTAAAATTTGTGACTAACTCGGTGATAGAATATCTCAGGTACCTAGGAATGATGCAAGCTTTTGTTCAACCACAGTAGTTCCTTTGCATTTCTTACCTAAAGTCGGCCCAGCTAACAAGGCTTGTACAAGGTCGGAGAACTCTGAACTGTCTTTTGCATGTCTGTGAAGGGCAGTCTATAAACAATCAAGAACAAAAACAAAATCACAGGTTACATGATTAGGAAGTTTGGCAACCTTCAGACACTTAGGAGGCCATCACGTGACATTGACGTTCACGCGACTTGCGAGGTAAACATCCTCGGGAACCCAGGGCGGGGCGGTAATTTTCCCTTTCGTAAACCATCGTTGCCTTATGGACGGCACTTCGAGTATTTTCGTTGTCTCAGTAAGGTAACAGGAAAACAATAATATATTAATTCTACCCTGTTTAGAACGCTTAACCCTAACTGGTAACCCGATTACTAACCCAACCCTAACTAGCATGCGCTACGAGTGAACTCGCTGGGTTTGAGGTGCTTTTTTAGTTGGGGTTTGAATGATAATGACTAATAGCCCCAAGGGATCAGAAATGGCATCGACCGTTCAGAGACCACCGTTCTAAAAGGCGACGATAGTCTACGGATGGTTTAAAGAGCCCCTGTCAGCCTCCATTTTGTCAGCCTAGCAACATACCGAAACAGAGAAAGCATCCATTTCCATCGGCTGATTTAGGGAATGTAGTACAATATTTTCGATTGAATTCGATAAATGAATAATAAAACTTTGTTTTTAGAAGACTATTTCAAGATTTCTACACGTAATTCGTTGTCTGATATCGACTGAAAACAATAACAAAGGCGTGGCTGACAAGGGCTCTTTAAGGGAAACTAGCGGCAGCGCGGGCCCACGGTGCAAATGTGTGCGCAGGCGTCCTGTGGCTGTTGACGAACCTGTCTTGCCATGAGCAGTCTGAACACGGCAGTAGAGAAGGCGATATTGGTGAATATAGACCTTGTGACGTCATCACCACAACTCGGGTCACGTAGTAACTGATAAAATATAAAGCGAAAACAACAAGTCAAAAATACAGCTATTTCAAGAAATGTTGTCGGTATAGAATATGGGTAAAGTTCTGACAAAGCAATAAAAATATATATAGATATCTCAGAGCACTCTTTTAGTCCCTTATTCACGATTCGTTTTCTTCTCATAGTTTAACACCTGTTCCTGTAGTGCTGTAGTGTGGTCGCGTTTGCTCCGAAAACCTTTATTGAATTAGCTGTATATCCATCATTGAATTCATCTTCATAATTTAGGACTCAGTTCTGATTTGTATTGCACTATTTTTTCGTAACGTTTGTGTTTGTGTGGGCCAAACCGAATTTTCTTAATTGTTCTGGAATTTGAGCCTCGAATATAATTAACACTGCCTTGAGAATGAAGTCTAATATCCCGTGGAAAATAACAGGGACTGACATACTTGTGAATGGCAAGGTGTGATACAAACAAATGACTATTATTATCATTATATAACAAGAATACGTTATATCACTATAAGTATAGCGGAATGCAGTAGCAAAGATTAAACAGAAAATTAAAGTAATTGACAAATTTGCATTATTTAGGTCGTTTATGTTCCTATATTTATTTTTGTCGGTTGCTCACGCTTCAACAACTTTCCCCACGCAATAAATTGACTAGTCTGGGAACGGCATGTACTTATCAATGCATGGAAAAGGCCTTACATCTAAACCGGCAGATAGAGATGAATCTTAATATGATACTTCATGTATTTTCCACAGTAAAATGCCCTGCTTTTGTTATCAAAGAAGTGTTCACTGTGTTATAGTAAAAATAATGCAAGGCTTTAATACAGCAGATTTCGTATGGCTGTGAAAAGTTCCGCGACAAAGTTGTACCACTCCGCGACCGTGTCCGCGCCGCGACTACGCGGTTTCGTTCGGTATCTACAGCAGACGTTCCGTACCGCCACCGCGACAGTACCGCGCCGTGTCACGGTACTTTTCACAGTCATGTGAAATCGGCTCTATTGTGACACAGTATACCACCATAAGTAAAGTAGGTGCTGATGGAATAGTTAGTAGCACAAGCTAAACTACTCTAACACACTCAACTCTACTCTAACACACGAGTGTTCCACGCAACTAGTGCTGGCTGTGTGTGCCCCACATCACAAGGTGATATCACGTACATAAGTCACGTGACACTGCTCTTAGTAAACAACCTCTGGTAAACAAGTTTGACGTCATCAAGAATGATGGGAATTAAGAACATGTGTTGTTTATATCAGAGATTGTTTGTTAACAATATGTTCGAGAAGAATGCTAATCCGGTTGAAATGGGACACAAAGCTTGGTATTCGAACATGCTTGCTTAACGTGTACAATTGTGTATCTTATATTTGGACAATTCTATAACAGGTATATTACGCTGGGTCCTAGCTGCTGAAATAATATTTACAACAATCCTCTAGGACCCGCATTGTACAACTCGGACTTTTACTTCCCTGCATAGTCTTTCAAATGGTTTAAAAAAAAACAGGATAAAAGAAAAACAGAATAGAAACAGTACCTCTTTCTGCATTCACAGAATTTTCGAACAATGATATTATTTTAATTGTTTAGTGCGATCAACAACAGTTTAGCTCAATCTTACCAATGTTTTTTGCACTTCAACTAACATAACTATTTCCGTTTCAGCCCGTATAACTAGTACATCACGCACTGAGCATATACTGTCAACAATATGTGAAAATATGACATCGCGTGTATACATAAGTGTTTATCACGGCCAATATCATCGCCAGTCACTCAGCAGTCACTCAAGCGTCCAACGTAAGAAATAACTGATCCTGTGCACTAGAAGTTGAATCCATTTGATAAACAACTTGAGGTGCGGTCACGTACTGGAAATCACGTGATCCCTGTCCAAGCGAGTACGCATGCGCAAGGGCGTCATCATAAAGGAATGAAGTGATTTTCGTTCGTAAACAATTTTGCAGTAAATTCGCTGTTGCCCTGCGGGTTTTTACAACCCAGTTCGAGTTCGAACTTGGTTATTTTAGCGAAATGAGAACTGTTTATTTATTTGTTTATTTAAAGGCTTCCGCCACGCTAAATTACAAGTTACGAGGACGAACTAAAACAGGACGAGGGTGCGACGACGAGGGGTCCCAGCGAGGCTTCCCCCAGTAGATGCAACTTATAGAAGAAAAAACAAAAACAATAAAACAAATTCAAATAAAAAAATATAATAAATTCATAAATAAAAGCTACGGGCGCCCTGATTGGTCCAAATCTATGCTCTGTTTTACCGATAAAATAGGTTTCCCCCCTTCTTGTTTCTCTCGACATCTTGCGTGCTCTATTTCGCCGATATAAAGTCAAAGAAAGCTGTGCTCTAATGCTGAAATAAAGTCAATGATGGTTATGATCCACAGAAAAAACCCTATATAAACACAATTGTGACCTGTAATACAAAACTATTAAATCCTACGATCTAAATTTCCGCACATTTTACTTGCAAACGCTTTTTGCCATTTTTCGAAAGCTTGTAGTAAACGTGAAAACTAATATCAAAGACCCTCTTAGAAGTGAAGAGGAGCTGTCAGATTATATCTTGCTTACTTAATTCCACTAGCCGACATAAATTCCGCTTTACTTGCGTCAAACAAACGGTCACCTCATAGCCTAATATGGAAAGTAATGTTACAGGGTCGGGTTTCCTGTGGTAGGCCGACGGGTGTGCTGGAATGTCATTCGAATATGCCGCACCGGTGTGGTCTGGACTACCTGATTACTTGTCTGACTTACTTGAGGCAGTTCAGAGGATTATGACATGGCCCTTCGCAGCTCAGGGCTCGGGTCCCTTTCTGATCTAAATATATTGACATTTTTTTTGATTTGCCAAAACCCGGCTTTTGGCAATTGGCAATTTTCATTTGCCAAAACCCCACTCAATTAAATTATTGCCAAAAGCGGGGTTTTGACAAAAAGAAATTGCCAAAAGCCGGGTTTTGGCAAATCAAGAAAATAGAAAGTATAATAGAGTGCTGCAACAATTTTATGGCCCTTACAAGCCACCGTAGTGTTTAGACTTACTAAAGCCCCGTTTACACGACAGACATTTTTGGCACGGCTCGGATAAAAATGGTTCTGGGACTACCTCGCCACGTAGTCCCGGCACGGATGAAATTTCTGTCTGGCTCTGACAAATTTAGTACGGCACAGCCATTTACACAGCGCAAATATACCCGAGCCGTGCTATTAAATTTGGTACCCGTACCCCTTTTTATCCGAGCCGTGCCAAAAAATCCCTGTCGTGTAAATGAGCCTTAAGGGTCTGCTTATATGAGCCGGGATGGCCCGGTTAAGTGAGCTGAATTACTTTGTTCTCCCTTCTTGGAGGCCTCAGAACTAAATGTTTCAGCCCAGCTATCAGGGCCAGCCATGTAGACAAACTGGCCCTCAAAGAGAGATGGGGGCGGGGTAGGAGTGGGGGGAGTCTTCATGGAGAGAGATGGGGGTGGGGGTAGGAGTGGGGGGAGTCTTCATGGAGAGAGATGGGGTGGGGGTAGGAGTGGGGGAGTCTTCGTGGGGAGAGAGATGGAGGTGAATTTCGTAGAGGGGAGTAGAGGGGAGGAGGGGTGAGAGTGGAGGAAATTGTATTCGAAAAAGGGATTCTCACAAAATTCTCGACTATTGATTTCCACATATTCATGGAATATGGCACTATTGTGCCTTCTCACTCATTTTGTAAAATATTATTGTCATCGGCAAGAGCCTCCTTGATAATCTGAATAGCTTTTGAGGCAATTGTCCTTAAAGATTGATTAAAAAAGAATATCGTCCTTGCCTGAAATTTGCGCTGAGCAGCAAAATATCATGAAAATAGTCCCATTACCACAGCTACTTTCCTTACTTCATAGCTCGTTCTGTTTTATAACCACAATGAATTCCATATTACGTACCAGCGGCGCAAGATCAGATGAATTTCTCAAATAGCTGTTCAATCAAGTCTGCCGTGTACGTGTTGTGTCTAGCGTGCACAATATCACATTGTTTGATTGCCGTGACGGAACGTGCGTGACGTGTCACTACGACTGATGCGTGACGCCTGTCACACAGCAAAGACGTGCATACAATATCACATCCATTAGCACGGCAATGTCATTCTCGCTCCCAAGGTCAACATGAGCGATCAGAACCCGGAACAATATGATGTCTTTGCTTTTGGGAAAAACCTTTCTGCACGGCTCATATTTTGTGGAAAAGGAGAAATAAATTGCAATGCTTACGAGGAGAAGTAAAAAATCATTCAGACAAACACACACACACAAAATCACTTTGTTAAAATATCTTTTTAATAATTATATATATTAAAATGCTTCTTTTTTTTCTTTAGCGGGCTGCATTTCAATAAATAATTCTATAAACTCTGTCAACAGATAAATAAAATGTGATGTACTTAATCCTGAACATGGATTCAAATATCTACAATAATCTACTGAAATTTGTACGCGATGAAATAAAGCTACACTTATCTTCAAAATGTGTGTTTATCCAAAAGCTTACAATATCAATTCATAAGGCGAGCAATCTCGCAATAAATAACAAAATAGCCAAGGGAAATGCAAATATAAGTATCTGCATAGCTTAAATACTCTATTTTTTATGCTTCAAAACCAAAAATTATGAAAATGTATATATTGAGCTCAGAATTTTACAAATATATGTTTTTTTTTCTTCAAATATATTTATAGATAGGCGATAGGCTAGCAAATTGCGTAGTACTTTTTCAATCTAGCTGTGTCTATGTGTCTATCCATAGGAGGGAAACGGTGGGACAGGTGCCCTAATGAATGATTCGTTGGTGGTGGGTGTGTCAGTTTGTATCCCCACGGCAAATATCCAAAGGTGGGTGGAGTGGGGTATAGTTCTCCCCATAGTTCTCTCCCATCACGGATGCTGAACCACCCTTCCTTTATAGCTGTCCTGAGCGTGGGTGGGAGGGTGTCAGTTTGTATCCCCACGGCAAATATCCCAAAGGTGGGTGGAGTGGGGTATAGTTCTCCCCATAGTTCTCTCCCATCACGGATGCTGAACCACCCTTCCTTTATAGCTGTCCTGAGCGTGGGTGGGAGGGTGTCAGTTTGTATCCCCACGGCAAATATCCCAAAGGTGGGTGGAGTGGGGTATAGTTCTCCCCATAGTTCTCTCCCATCACGGATGCTGAACCACCCTTCCTTTATAGCTGTCCTGAGCGTGGGTGGGAGGGTGTCAGTTTGTATCCCCACGGCAAATGTCCCAAGGGTGGGTGGAGTGGGGTATAGTTCTCCCTATAGTCCATCACGGATGCTGAATCACCCTTCCTTTATAGCTGTTCTGAGCGTGAGTGGGAAGGTGTCAGTTTGTATCCCCACGGCAAACATCCCAAGGGTGGGTGGAGTGGGGTATAGTTCTCCCTATAGTCCAGTACGGATGCTGAACCACCCTTCCTCCATAGCTGTCCTGAGCGTGGGGCTAATCGTTAATGCCCACCTAGCAGATACACCACACCTTCGTATACGCAGAACATAACAGTAGTAAACGGCACTTGACGCATAAGGTTAGTCCCTAGACCACCATACATGCCGAACCACCCTTCCTCCATCGCTACAGTTCTCAGTGTCTGTAGACAAGTCCGGTAGCGTTGCTTACCCAGTACATCACTTTCCTGCTGTCTTAGTCTAGTTCTGATCACCTCGTAAGGATAACACATGCCAGTACTAATAACCTTAGCACCACCGGCCGCTAAAATACACTCCACTACTGAAAACTCGTGATCACTCGTTTTACTGTGCAACGCTACCAGCTGCTGCTTAAATTTCTCGTAAAACGTAAAGTGCAGTCCAACTTCGAGCATTCCCATATAGGACGCGGTTAAACCGCGATAAAACGCTCGAATGCCTTCTGACCTGTACGCGTCTTGTACAACGCGTAAGGCCTTTACTTCTTGTCCCTTTTCAAAGTTCAACTGCATTCGCGTCTTGAGGAACCAAAGAGGGTTGGTGACGGTGGAGTTTACGAACTGTGCGGCAGCACCTGATATCAGGTAGATCGCTGAACTATCAGGCGAGCACATCCCGCTTTTGTTCAACCAGTCCTTTACTTTCTTATACGTCGTGAAATATATAGCGCGCGAAGGCGTCACGGCTAGTAACGTAGGGCTGAGGCCCTTAAAAAGCGACCTCGTGCCCTCAGTTCTCGCGATAAAACGGCCATAGGAGAAAACTCCATAAAAGTTTGTAGGTTTAGAGATAGAGCTCGCCTCGATGCTGGCCATGTTGAGGCCCAGGCCGTGTGATATCCTCTGCAGGCGGAACGCTGATGACTGGAGTCTTGTTTGGATGACATCTAAAGGGCACGTAAGAATTACCCCAGTAGATCCACCCAATCCGCCTGCTATTAAATCCACCATCATAGACCTTTCCTCTCCCCTCTTGTGACCATGTGCCGGTTTGGTTTTCACTCTCTCGGGCATACTTCTTGGTTTAGCTGCTGGCGATGTTTGAATGTGTATTGTCTGCTCAAATTCACTGTCAAATAATGGTTCTCTTGGGAACATCTCGATCACGTCCGAATTTCTCCGGAGCATCTCAATAAATACGTTAATATCAACCTGCAAAGAGGAAGAACACAACGGGTCAATAACGTGCTAGAGGTTTTATTGAAGCACTTGACAACGGCGGCTTTCAAAGTTAATTTATTCATGTCGTTAACAGAGACAAAAGAAGGGAGATTTAAATATGACAAATAACACACGAGACATCACGCAACGCTAACAATCTTTTCACAGAGGATCTAACGTATTTTCGCTGTTGTCATTCGCATCAAAATCAATCAGGTTAGTCAGACATCAAAATGAATAGGGTAGACAAACATATTTGCGGTGGAATGACTAAAACACTGACTCACTGACCTTAGAATTGCGAAACTGTATTTTTCTTAATCATGATTATTATCACGCAAATTTTCAAGGTTTCCTTGTTTTGTTTCTCGTGGTTTAGACGTCAGACACTTAAATAGCGACAATGTGTGCAATACTCGGGATGATTTCCATTTTATCTGTCAAGCTCAACCCAGCTTAATATACAAACACGAAAAAGCGCACAGCCGCGGGGCTTTCTGAGCTAATCGTCCATAAAAGGCCTCTTACGCTATCAGTCTGTCAATAAAACGATCAGCACAAAGAGAGATCTCTTACGTCATGACGTCACTACTAAATAAGTTCACGTTCTGATCACGTGGACACCCTGTTGCCTAGTTCTTATGTAATCTTTTTTTATAGTTCGCTGGCTGTCCTTGGCCAGCTCTTTCACGCTTTATGTAACAACCGCGGAATTATTGGAATTACTGGAATTTTAAGACTTTTACTTCTAGAAATTCTCTTTTTATTTCTCTCATTTTTTTTTGCTATGGAAGTTTGTGGGAAACACAGACATTTTTTTGATAAAAGGTCATTATTTCTCTATATTTTAGCAATGAAAGATGATTTGGCCCTTAAATTGTCTGCAAGATATTTTAGTGAATTGCTTAACAAAGTCAACTTGTTGGACGTCTCTGAATAAGTTTTATTATTATTATTGTAAATTATTAACATGTATGATTAACCGATGTATCTAGTTATTGGATATAAGGTCAATAAATATTATTATTATTATTATTATTATTGTAAGAGAACTGAATTAGAATTAGAAACCGGAGTTTCTAGGATTTGATCTCTCGAAAGTGTCATATGAACTTGTAAAACCTTTCCTTAAATAAAAAAAAACGATAAAACTTTCTAACATTTTGGCGTAATTCTGCGCATTTTCTCGGCAACGCGTGGGTCGGTGGTTGATGAAAGCCAAACTCCTTCGCCCTCGGTAAAAATATTACAAATGCACCCTTGATTGGCGGCATTTCTCCTCGCGCCAGACCGAAGTTCCAAACGTCCACACAAGCGCGGGCAAGTAGCACTCTATGTACACGATTGAGTTGTGACCAGTTTCAAGGAGACCGAAATATTCATTCGACAGTAAACAATATTCATGGCCTGTGTGAGTCAAAGGCTCACTCGGGACCCGAAGACGTTTTTTTTTTTAAATTTTATTTCAATTTTAAAAATTTTGGGTTTCACATTAAAGTTCATATATTAAACCGATTTAAATGTTCTATTTTTGTCTTTGTTTTCCCAAATGTATGGCGTGAAAGCCGCGCCTTTCTGGCTGGCACCACAGGGGCACCACACCACGCTATCCACACACCCAAAGATCCTGCCGAGTTAGTTAAAACATTTCGCTTCGCCGCTCACTCGAACCACTTATAGTCAGCACTTTTTTGAAGCGAGAAAACACGAGAAACAGAAACAAAAAGAAACCATAATTTTAGGAATCTAACCGAAAAAAAAAATAAAAAATAAGGAGAACCAAAAAATTAGAGAATAAGAAAATGTCTTATGTTTTGTAATATCATTGAATTCAAATTCAAATATAAAATGGACATAGTAAAATATAAAACCGAACAGAAATATCTCAGGAGCAGACGGTGAAGATCCGGCAGTATAATTTTCTACCCACTCTCGACTCAAGTTGACAGTATGGTTTATACGTTTATATATTTTTGTGATGAGGTTTCTGTCTAAAACGAAGGCTCAAATCCAGCCGTTATATTGTACTTAGAAGTAGACTAGTTATACCGCCGTCTGTGAATATTACAATAGCTAAAACAGATAGTTAAAAGTACAGAATTCGGCCTTACCTTGTTTAGTCGCTTGCTTGTCAATGAATGCATACACAGTTGGTTGCGTGCTAATTTATACCACGCGTGACGTCATAGCGCTTGACGTCACAAGTGACCGGAGAAAGTTCGAGCACGTTTATTTGCTCGGAACCCGTACGGAAACAGTCGGTATTTACTCGGCGTATCTACACAAACAGCGGTGCAGCGACACAGTAGGTAACCAAGTTCCCATAGATGTGTCGTTTAGGGTAAGTCAGGAGAATTATAACGGAGCTCGCTGCTTTTTTCGCGAGTTCACAGGAGCACGGATTTCGACCGGGTCTCGCTCGAACTTGGTATCGGCATTCACTCGAGTGATTCGTCTCATGATTTTTTTACAAGTGGGGGTCACGTCCATCTCATAGCTCGTGACAAGAGTAACGACACAAGAGCTCTACACAAACAATCGACAGTCTTGGTGTAAATACATGATAAATCTGAGTGGATTTCGGCCAATAGGAGAGAGTTCCGCTAATGCTCTGAGAGAAACTGCTTAAGGAACAAAGTGAAAATTACATCCGCTGCAATATTTTATTGCATTTTAATGGATAAACGCTTCAAGGAAAAGACTAAAATAGGAGAATATGATATAAATAAAACACGTCCACCACGGCGTTTTATACAGCTCTCTTGTACTACTCATTTTAGTGACAATTTTACAGTCGCGACGAGTGCAATATCGTTTTTCGCGTGAATTCTAAAATTACCGTGGAGTTCACGAGTCGAGTGAACTTGACTTGAATCCCATAGCAAAGATTTGATATCATAGTGAAATGATTCGAGCTTGGAACTTTTTTTGCTGTGTTTTTGTCGAATTCAGCTTTCAACCATTGAATTCCACGTTATATCTCACTTGTTTTTAGCCAATCAACGCGCGCGTAAGAATTAAGAATTGGGATTCTACTTTCTGTGTTCTGGCAGACAGGCGGAGCTAAAAATAACTTGTAGCGCCAGCTGTGATCATCTGCAAACCACCAGCCAACTACACAGCACGCGCCTAATAAATTATACATAAGACACCGGTTTCCATTCTTCAACTTCCCCTCCCTGCCCTCTTTCTCTTTCGGCGAAAGACAAAATTCCCCGGAAGGGTTAAGCCTGACTTCCTCCATCCCCAGAAGCAGTTCGGTTGTGATCGGCATGTGGTCCGTGCATTTTCCGAATATGTCCCGAAAACTAGGAAAACCACACGACTTTTTGGGAAGTAAGAATGCTATTTTTAGCATTAATCGTATTAGCGTGACGGCGTGATATCGCGAGGGCGTCACTTCCAATAGCGTGACCGTAATGATGTCGTGTGACTTAGTCGACAAGATTTAAAAAAGATGGCGTGACCACCTTCATAATTTCTGTTTGTTTCAACCACACAGGAGGTGAAAGCACACACACAAAAGCGCCGAGCGCAGTGACGCAGTTTGCGTTACAACATTTTGTTTTGTCATACGAGAAGCCAAGAGATCGCTGGCGAATAACGTTTCTCATTTCTAGCAGTTTGTAATCTATGCATTTGGCCTTGTTGCAAGCCATCTCTATAATGGTCTTTCCAATAAAGAAGCAAAGTTGCTCGTAGCTCTCACGTGGTTGTTTTGTTTTCTGCAAAACAAATATGTGAACCTAATAGACACGACGACAGCTAGATGACAAAAGCCTGCTAGAAAGAAACCACATTTCATTTTGGGAGTCGATGAATATTCTTTAGAGTTTGATTAATGTGAGCGAATTTTCAGAATTGACAGATAAAGGAGTAAGACCTGAGGCCAAACCCGTCGGACACCCCCGCTTTGGATCCGTTTTCCTGCACCTCCCGGATCAGAATCAGTACTTTATTTGCACTATTTGGTGTACATTACAATAGGCGTCTAATAGATATGTGGAAAAAATAGAAAGCAGTTTAAATGATTTTTTACAAAAATTGGTGTGCGTAGCGGCCAAAGGAGCATAGGCTTTTGAGTTGGCCGCTACCATAGTAAGTAAACCGTGTTTTACATTTCTTAATTGGAGAGAAGGAACAGAACGAGCAGAAATAGCAAATGAAAAGCAGAACTTGGCAGAACTAAAATTATTTTGATCAAGTATTATATGTTTTTATTATATCAAATTAGTATAGGAAATCATACGACTTCGAGTTCAATTTGGAATTTATTTGCACGAGCGGGTTTTTCAAAAAGTATCAAAATTGCACGAGCCGCCGGCGAGTGCAATTTGAGCTTTTTGAAAAACCCACGAGTGTAAATAAATTCCAAATTGAACGAGAATAGTCGTATGATTTCCTTTTAATAATACACATGAAAAAATTTCAGAGTCATTCAGGAGTCATTCACAAATCTGCTTACAAACTGAACAAGCCGCACGCATTTTTCCTTGATTGAAATCTGGACCAAAACCTGACAGAATTTGAGCATGAACAAAAACTAAAGTTTCCATAATATAGCTCTATGTTATCAAAATATTTTAGCATTTCAAAAGAAAATTTGCATTTTGTTAACCATTTTTGCACTTTGTTACCTTTTTTCGGCACTTTGTTACCTAAAAACTGCACTGCTCTCAGCCAACCAGAATCCAGAGATTTTTTCATGTGTATTATTAGGAAGATAACTAAATGTGACTGTCGAGGAAGTACATTTTGAGCTGATTTCTAAATGAATTGAAAGGGAGAGATTTTATTCTGCAGGGAAGTTGTTTCCATATCCTTGACCCGATAGCATTAAATTTTGAAAGACCAAAATTGGTTCTGGAAACTGGTCTATATAAATTACCTTGTGATGCAAATCACGTGAGGGCTCACGCCCTTACGTACCGCCATCAAGGGACATGGTCAAAATTTGAACATCGTCATTATCAAAATAATCACTCGGACTAGTTAAGCATTTTTCAACAAGATATGGTGAAAATGTGAGATGATTTCGATGTAGGATCGTAAAGATATTCGCGGATTGCAATTACAGAGACAGAGCTGAAATGACCAAAAATAAAATGTCTAACTTCGCCATATTTCAATATATAAGCTCAAGTTTCCGTGTACAAAGAGTTTCTGTGACCAAAAGCTTAATTCCAATATTTAAAGAAATATATAGAGGATATTACACGGTGGCGCGAAGATATGAGTTTTATTTTCGAGTGGCAAGAACAATATTTTACGAATGAGCGCAGCGAATGAGTAAAATATTGTTTTTGACACGAGAAAATAAAACTCATATCTCCAAGCCACCGTGTAATTTTCTTTTTATTATATAGACAAACCAGAAAAAAATATTCCAAATTGATTTCCAAGCATTTTTGTTTTGACCGATATCCTCACTAGTGAGGATATGAAAAATATGTCACTGAGGACCCGGATGTAGCTTCGTATGAGATCTACGAGTGGCGTATTTCCCAGTAAAACACTCGTGTCTATATAATAATTAAAGTTATTTAAAGAAATTTGAAGAATATGACTTTTATAAACTGGCACAGAAACCAGAGTTTAAAGCCTCATATCTCAAAGACGGATGCATTAGAAAAAAGTAATTTTTGATATTTTGTGTTTCATCAGACAAGGAGTCTGTATGCCAAAACACAAGCCTATCTGAATTAACCCGACCTTACTATTTGAAATTAAGTGACTTTAGCAGGTTTTTCCTCTCTGTCAATTACAGATCACATGAGGACTCTATTGAAGGAGAAGTGCTATTTTGGTCTTGGGCGTGAGAGGGAAATACGACAGTAATTATTGTCACAAATTGCATAAATATCCTCAGAAATTGAAATCAAGTAGTATGGAAAATTTCAGATGATTCCGCTGAAAGATTGTAAGATTTGTGCCAAAGAAAGCCGATGGAAATGGATGCCTTTTCCAACTGCTGTATGTTGTATGTTGTATACCCTGGCAAAATGGCGCCTGACAGAGGCTAGGATGAATAGGCCTCTTCACGGTTTCCGCTGCCTTTTTGTTCAGAAAGGAAACCGTGCAAAATCCCACATAAACTCTGCAAACGAAGTGAAATCGTTGCGAAAATATCAAAATGTGAACTGTAGCATTGAGAGTGTGGCTGAAACAGTTTACCTGTAACGTTTGGAGGTTATAGCTACTGCCTATGAATCGAGCAATTGCGTTTCTAATTCTTCATACTGATGCCTGTAAAATCTGTTTGCATAGATGCGTAAAAAAGCCTGTCAAAAATACAGGAAGATGTGGGAAACTAAAAACTACAATTGCTCGCTTTAGAGAGCGTATAGGAAGCTGAAATTCAGTAAAATGATTGTTTCGCCAAGTAGAATTAATTTACGCTAAGTATTTTGTTGGTGTGTGCAATATTTTCGCAACGGTTTCACTTCGCGTTTGCAGAGTTTGTGGTGAGATTTTGCACGGCTTGTGCACTGAACAAAATGGCGGCGGAAAATTGGCCCAGTACTAAAGAGTTCCAGCCGACACGTGAAACACGTGAAAGAGTTTGCTCTAGTGAGGAAAAAACAACGAGTAAACGTTCTATCCTGGGGATATTGATACTATAATTGATATCATGGCAATTAAGTGTAGATGAGCGATAGGTCATAACGAAGCAATCTTGAAAACACAGTCTGGTAAACAAGCGATAAAGACAAAATAAGGAAATGAAATGCAGTCGGCATTCTTTGCAAGAGCTATTAGCATGATCTATTCATTTTACGAGATGCGTTATCCTGCTTGCAGGCGATAAATGGTGTTTTCATCGCGGAAAACATCGGAGATGGCGCCAACAACCACGAAAACTGGGGTTTTCCGTGATAATAATACACATGAAAAAATCTCTGGATTCTGATTGGCTGAGAGCAGTGCAGTTTTTAGGTAACAAAGTGCCGAAAAAAGGTAACAAAGTGCAAAAATGGTTAACAAAATGCAAATTTTCTTTTGAAATGCTAAAATATTTTGATAACATAGAGCTATATTATGGAAACTTTGGTTTTTGTTCATGCTCAAATTCTGTCAGGTTTTGGTCCAGATTTCAATCAGGAAAAATGCGTGCGGCTTGTTCAGTTTGTAAGCAGATTTGTGAATGACTCCTTAGATTTTTTTCATGTGTATTATTACTGCGGTTTTCATAATTCTGCGAACTCTCGCTATCGATTTCCAACCGTAAAACCGCCTTCTGGCTTCCGTCAATCAAACTCCGGAGTCTTTTCGTCGTTACTCTCTGTGCTTTTTGATTGGCCAGCGCCTAAGCAGTGCTAAAATGGCTTCCTGTCACGCCAGCAACGGTAACGCGCTGGCCAATCAAAAAGCACAAAGAGTAACGACGAAAAGACTCGGGAGTTTGATTGGCGGAAGCCAGAAGGCGGTTTGACGGTTGGAAATCGTTAGCGAGAGTTCGCAGAATTATGAAAACCGCAGTAAAAGGAAATCATACGACTTTTCTCGTTCAATTTGGAATTTATTTACACTCGTGGGTTTTTCAAAAAGCTCAAATTGCACTCGCCGGCGGCTCGTGCAATTTTGATACTTTTTGAAAAACCCACTCGTGCAAATAAATTCCAAATTGAACTCGAAGTCGTATGATTTCCTATACTAAAAACACAATCTACCTACCGTAATGAGTGAAAGGAGAAAACTAGAAAATGAAAGGAAAAACCGCAGACGCATATCTCTTGAAAAAAAAACGCACTTTGGTTTGGGCGATCTCAAACTACAGATCTCAAACAGTAAAAAAAAACTGCATGACGAGTTCAGATATTACATACTTTTTTATGAAATAACTAAAATAAGTACGCGCCCTCTGATAGGTTGAGAGCTGTGCATTCTCACATTATATACGCACGGCGGATTTCCGTGGTTTATATTAAGATAAGGGATGTTGGAAAAACACTTGAAAAGTTTGAAACTCACGAGCCGTATGCGTTTATCACATTTTATAAACGCTAAGATAGTACGCGCGCTCAGATCGGTTGAGAGCTGTACATTCTCAAATTATAAACGCACGGCAGATGCAAAGCTATTTTATAAAAGCAATAAAAAGGGGATTTCTTTGGTTTATAATAGCCGTATTCACACTAGGGACGGAAAACTCGTGTCAGACGAGTATTTCGTCCGGACGGAATACTCGCTCTAGTAGTCGTATTCACACTAGAGACGGAAAACTCGTCTGAGACGAGTTTTTCGTCCGGACGGAAAACTCGCCTAGTGTGAAACCGGGACGAGACAGATTTTTGACGGGAAATCTTAGTGTGAAACCGGGATGATACGGATTTTTGACGGGAAATCATCTGAATTCATATCAGACGGAAAACTCGTCAGACGAAAAACTCGTCACTACGAGTTTTCCGTCCTCTAGTGTGAATACGGCTAATGTGATACACGCACTTGGGATGCTGGAAAAACACTACGGCTCGTGAGTTTCAAACTCTTCTCCTGTTTTTTTTCCAGCATCCCAAGTGCGTTTCTCACATTATAAACCACGCAAATCCGCTTTTTATTGCCTAAATAAACCCCAGAAATGCGTTTAAATAATCTACGGAGGTTTGATCGGACAGTCACACGATATCATATACACATTCATCCCTTCTTGTTTCAATCTAGCGATAAAAATACTCCCTGATACAGGCTTATCTAATTGAAAAGAAATAACAATAGTGTTTTTTTTTCTCCACTTTATGCCCTTCTTTTTTTTTTTTTTTTCGCGTGTTTGATATAATTACATGAAAATCATTTTATTATATACATACTTATACTCACGCACGGTTTATTTCCACTCATACCTTCGATAAATATCCTTATTTTTTTTTTCACTTTATATTCAATAATCAACATTCAATAATCAATATTCAATAATCAACATAGAACAAAAAAAAAAAAGGAACAACAAAACACACTTATGGCAGACGGTTTCCTTTCTTAGCATACTCCCTTTGTTGAACTAACAAAGAACAACTTTTAAAAGTTTCCACTTTTGATCATGTAAATCTAACAGGCCTTTCTGACTCGCTAAATATTGTTCAGTTACATACGTCCTCTTAAGCTTTTTAAGCAGTAAATTTAAAGTAGGGGAAAAAGATTTCTGTTTGCCTTGAAATATTAAATGTTTGCATTCGAGAAGAACATAGTTGGCAAGAGTTAAAACCTCCTTTCTTGGTTCAAAAATTCCAAAAAGGACTGTCTGAAGGGTAGGAATCCAGTCGTAATAACAGTACTCCAGAAGAAACTCTCTTATCTTTTTCCAAAAAATTGTAATGAATGGACAATCAAAGAAGAAGTGTTCTATTGTTTCTTGTTCAAGTTTACACCAATGACAGACCATAGTATCAGAAATATGAAATTTAAAAAGCATGACATTTGTGTACACAATACGATGAAGTAGTTTGAATTGGAATTCCCTTAGTTTGGTGTCTAAAGTTATCTTAAAGGGCAGAGAGTAAATTGCTTTCCAATCTAAATACGAATTGAACATGTCGTCATATTTTATGGCTGCTGTTGGTTTACAGTATAGGTTTTGGGCGAGATGTTCATAAAGTGTCTTAGATTTAGTCGAATCTAGGTTAAGGGAAACTGACTTCGTGATTTTCATAATAACTCTGTCAAATTGCAACGGAGACATATTAATGTGAACAAGACTTTTATCAGATTTGAGAGTTTCGCGCCATAATGGCGGAAGGGAGTTGTAAATTCTAAAAGAAAAAAGGCATCTACCGGGGACAAATCAAAGGTTCTAGGGAAATTGGAGCGTAAATAACCTATCTTATCAAAGAGGTGACCAACTTTAACAATGCCTTTGTGATATAAATTTTCGTTAAAAAAGGATTTCTTGTCGCTGCAAATACATTGATTATTCCAAATAACTTGGTTACAATTTCGTTAAAAAAAGACTCAGTACCAGAAGTGGGGTTAGCATTACAACAGGAGTTGATTGTTTCCCATTCCCGAATGCCCTTCGGTGTTTACGACTTTTATGATTTCCTGTTGACAGCGAACATATCATCATTCTCGAACCCAGAGCTCCCCGGCTCGTAAGCTCGCGGGGGAGGCTCTGGTGACAGCCACTGACGCATGCGCGAGATTTAATAGAGCTCCCAGTTGGTCTGCTCGCAGGAGAGGCTCTGGGGGCATCCATTTGATGATGTCCCTGATTGGCTGATTTTGAACGTTGGGGCATGCGCAGAAAGGTCTTTCTCTCAACGGCTCTGTATTAAATCTCGCGCATGCGTCAATGGTTGTCACCAGAGCCTCCCCCGCGAGGAGACGAGCCGGGGAGCTCTGGGTTCGAGAATGTCACGCTGTTGGTCTGCACACTGATAAACTAATACACAGGATTCACCAGCCGACGGCAAATGAGAAAACTACATTGTCTGAGTTGTCTGAGTTCATTTGGATTAAAATGACCTGTACTTTGTGTGAGGTATTTTTCTAATTATTTGCTCGTGCAGTAAAGATTGTTAAAAAATGCTGCAAGACTGCAACACCCATAAAAAAAGAATCTTCCTTTGCCCCTCTTCCGCACCCTCCACCCCCATTTACTTTATTAGGCTGAGGTTTCGCTAGTCCAAGTTAACAGCCGCAGACACCAGCGTTTTCGGATAAAAAAAGGAAAACAAATATCGCCAGCTACAGTTCGATAAGACCACTTGAAAAAGAAAAATCACAGCTATATTCTACAGAAAAGATATTTGTTAATCACCAGCTGCAGATTGATGAAATTATTTAGAAGATTGTCGAGAAGCAAAATCACAGATATATTATTCTACAGAGTACGTGGACGAATCTAAATGATAACGAATTGCATAGAATGTGAGTTGTGCGATAATTATTTAGGTAAAATGTGATGTAAAACTTCCCTTGTCCTCACTTCGGGTACCTGGGTTCCCTTCGCAGGAATTTCTCCTGAAACCCAGCAAAGGGAAAAGCTGAATTTACCAAGGCACACGCATGGGAAGTGTTCGGAATTCACATGGATAGCCATGGGAAGTCCGAACACTTCCCATTCTTCTACCATGGGAAATTCAGCTTTTCCTATGGATGGGTTTCTGCAGAAATTCCTGTAAAAATAAATAAATAGTGTGCATTTATATAGCGCTATTACACTAATTGCTCATAGCGCTTCACATTACTAAAAAAGCTTAAAGTGAGATTACAATACTTAAATGTACCTATCTTATAATACAAAATACTTGGCATAAAAATATAATATGTGAAATAAAAACTAAAAAGGATAAAAGATCAGTAAAATCAATAAAATATGAAAGGAAAACAAATAGGGTTAAAAATGTGTCAAAAAATTAAATAGTATATGACAGTTGGGGATATGCCTTTCGAAAAAGTATTGTTTTCAGTTTTCTTTTAAAGGCATGTGAGAAAGACGTCTGAGCAACGAAGTACTGATGAAGTAGGAGTTCTCCTTTCAAAGCTTATTAAGCGTCCATCTTCTATATATATCTTTTGTAGCATACATTACAGAACCCTTCTTGAAAGCAGCTGATTTGCTTTTTTAGAGTTGTTTTAGAATTATCAAGTTGTGTAAGGTGCGCATGTCAAAAAGAGCAAGCAACATAATAGAACTCACAAAATGCGTGACCCACAGGAAGAATAAAACGCGAAAGTAAGGGTGTGTACCTCTTTTTAGTATCTTCCATATATGTTTTTTTTTATGTAGCATACACTACAGAACCCTTCTTGAAAACATTTTATTCTTATTTTTGTTAGAATGATCAAGTGGTGTAAGGTGTGCATGTAAAAAAAAAGATGTGTATGTAGGATAGATGTGAGAACAAGCAACATAATAGAACTCACAAAATGCGTTGCCGACATACAGGTTAAACCACTTAAGGGTAGGGAATGTACCTTGTTTAAAGTGCCGATAAGGTTGTCCGATACACTCATCTCAGGTCGCTCGCCCTTGTTTGCCATGATTACCTCCTTTGTCAGGCGCTGGTGAATAAATATGTATGTTATACTAGTTATACAATATGTATGTTATACTAGTTATACAATATGTATGTTATACTAGTTCTACAATATGTATGTTATACTAGTTATACAATATGTATGTTATACTAGTTATACAATATGTATGTTATACTAGTTATACAATATGTATGTTATACTAGTTATACAATATGTGTGTTATACTAGTTATACAATATGTATGTTATACTAGTTATACAATATGTATGTTATACTAGTTTTACAATATGTGTGTTATACTAGTTAGACAATATGTATGTTATACTAGTTATACAATATGTGTGTTATACTAGTTATACAATATGTATGTTATACTAGTTATACAATATGTATGTTATACTAGTTATACAATATGTGTTATACTAGTTATACAATATGTATGTTATACTAGTTATGCAATATGTATGTTATACTAGTTAGACATTATGTATGTTATACTAGTTAGACAATATGTGTTATACTAGTTATACAATATGTATGTTATACTAGTTATACAATATGTGTTATACTAGTTAGACAATATGTATGTTATACTAGTTATACAATATGTGTTATACTAGTTATACAATATGTATGTTATTCTAGTTATACAATATGTATGTTATACTAGTTTTACAATATGTATGTTATACTAGTTATACAAGATGTATGTTATACTAGTTATACAAGATGTAAGTTATACAATTCTTTTGGGATGCTTACAGGGAAGCACGGTTGGCTCAGCGTTAATTGATGTCCGAAAATCTGACGATCATTAAAGTAGCTTAAATGTAGCCAAATTAAAAAAAATAATAATGAGCGCAATACACTCTAACTCAAGAAAAATACTTTTAGTTTTAAAGTAAATTCTAGCCTGTTTGCAGGAGGATTGTTGGTGTTTTTAAGACCGAAAATTTTCGGATTGTGAACACGGCCGCCATCTTGCACGCGCGCGAAAAATCGATCTGGGACGAGGGACAAAAGGATGAAGAGGAGGGAGGGGGAGGGGAGGGGAGGTATTGAAGAAACAGGCAAGTGCATCAGTGACAGATAAGAGGGCCAAATTCGAGTCATGGAAATCTAAAGACGGGGATTTGTGCAGATGAAGACTTTCATCACTTTTTACAGCTGGCGAGCAACTTGTTTTAGTCCATGCGTGCATGACATCGTTACATTCAGACGTGACGTTGTCCCATTGCGTGACTGCTCACCTGTTTAATCTGACACGCGACCTTGTGGCTCCCTTCTTTGTCCGTAGAGCTTTGCAAAATCTACACACCAATGAGGAATACGCAGAGGTTAAAGTAGATACCAAAGTCCACATATTCAATAATTATTATATAATAATTCAATAATAATTAATATAATAATACAATAATAATTAATACAATAATTCAATAATAATTAATGTAATAATTATATAATAATTAATATTATAATTCAATAATAATTAATACCGGTATATTATATTCTCGAGTGGAAGGACAGTTTCAGCGGAAGACGTGACCTATAGGACTTACTCTTTTAATGCGATATTGAAACATCCAGATTCCAATCTTCTTTAGCATGGCAAAATACCTCATATAATATTCATTAGAAAACTATGCTCCCTTGGGCTTCACATTAGGAGTTTACACAAGAAAACATACCTCTTTCGCTTAAGGTGGCCCGCGGGTAATTATTTTCAAAAATACCTTCATGAGAGATGAGAGTTCAGTTAACAATGCAGAATATACACGCAGAATGTAGTGGATTGCAACTCTATTTTTTTTAGAAATTGTACCGAAAACACGAAAACGATGTTTTGTTTGCACGTGCATCGCACCTCCCTAATTAGAAATATATAGTATTTGTTTTCATATTCATAAACTAGAAGCATTGATGATTATATGCGTTTCACATCAGATCGGTCGGATGTTTCCAGGGGGCTTAAGGTATTTTAAAAATAATTACCCGCGGGCCACCTTAAAGGCCCATAGTCAACCAGCAACCTTTGCGCTTTGTTCTCATTTGTGTCAATTGTTACTGACCGCTGTGTGTTTAGCTGAACGATTCCCAAAGGTTTCCTACTGTATTGTTCTTCGCATTTCACAAGTTCAAACTACAAATTTGCATCGACTTTTCAGATATGGAAAGTCAACCCTTACACTGATTAGGACTGCAAAGGATGTCGGTTGACTATGGGGCTTTAAGGGCGTAATGATTTCTCATTTCAGATCACGTGGCATTCCCATGAGTATTCTTTTTTTTCTTTTTCTGCTACGCATCGAAGGATATATGAACATGGAAGCATCCGGAGGAAATTGAAAATTTTCGTCCCATGTTTCACTATCATTCCTGGATCCGCCCCTGTTGAACGTTAGCCAAGATGGCATACCTTAAGTATGACGGTCTCCAAGGTATCGAGTGATCCCAACACATCAAACCTGACGACAACACAACGCAAAGATACAATTAACTAATGCAAACCGGAAGGGGAAAAGAAACCATTTGCACGATACTATATTTCCACAGTTTATCGACTCACATTCCTATGAGAGTATGCCTTAATTTTGAACAGCAGGGGCGTCGATAAACCCGTTCCCAGTTGGCAGTGCAGTCAGAATGTTTTTAAACAGGAGGTTATTAAAAAAGTAGCCGGCCCAGTTTGGCTAATTTCAGTGACTCAATTAAGCTTTTGTCTGGGGTCCGATGAAAAGTGCCGGCAGTGAAACGTAAAATAGTGTTACAGCTAAAATCGTTGCATCGCGATCCGCGTTTTCAAAACATCGATTTGTTTTTGGCTTTCCTGTTCTGCCAGTCAAATCTTATGAGCCAATCAGGTTCTTGCCCTGTTTCGCCTAGTGCAGTCACCTGGCTTTCCGTCGCGACGTTGTCTGGTTTTAGATCAGAGGGAAGCCAGTTGACTGCACTTGGCTAAACAGAGCAAGAAATTCATTGGCCCAGATAATTTGATTGGCGGAACAGCAAAGTCAAAAATCCAAAAATAATTTGATGTTTTTGAAGACGTGGGTCGCGATGCAATGGTTTTAGCTGTAAGTAGCCAGCGGAGCTCAGGTGGTCACCGGTTGTTCTGACAGCACTGAGTTGGCCCCGCGCACTTCAAGCTAGACTTGGAGGCGCGCACTAAAGCAGAGCCAACAATACATCTGAGAGCGAGATCAGGGTTTCGCAACAGTTTTGTTTACTTTACAAGACCCGACATTAAGTATTTTTTTAGCATTTTAGTCACAATGTCCCCCCCCCCCCGAATTAATGCTGTTTACAGCTAATTTTAAGAAGGACATTTATTACAAACTACAGACTAACCATTTGACGACTAAGGCTGAACTTTTTATCGCCAAATCCGAAATTATATTAACGCAGACATCTTGTATTTTTACGCATGGGATTGCCAAAAATGCATTTACGAAATTGACGCAGAGCACCTATTTGGAAATAATCTTTTTTGTATTTATCTTGCATAAAATTTGAAAGGGACCCAATTTTGACATGTGGGTTCCAAGGACCCATTGAAAAATCTTAGCGCAATCCCTTGTTGCAATATTGGGCCCTGCTTTATTTATTTATTTATTTATTTGCTTGTTTGTTTGTTTGTTTGCTTGTTTACAGCAATCCCTGGTCGTAATGTTGGGCCCTGCTTTATTTATTTATTTGTTTGCTTGCTTGTTTGTTTGTTTGTTTGTTTGTTTACAGCAATCCCTGGTCGTTATGTTGGACCCTGCTTTATTTATTTATTTGTTTGTTTGTTTGGTTACAGCAATCCCTGGTCGCAATGTTGGGCCCTGCTTTATTTATTTATTTGTTTGTTTGTTTACAGCTTACCTAGCAGGCTCTTCCTTGGCTGTCAGCGGTGCTACAGAGGGGATGACGGTGAGGGGACTGAGGCGACCTTCATCCGTCAGTGAAGTCCCTGAGTTGTAACAAGAAGAAAAATGCATTCACCATAATTATTTTTATTATATAGACACGCAGTGTTTTACTGGGAAATACGCCACTCGTAGATCTCATACGAAGCTACATCCGGGACCTGAGTGACATATTTTCCATATCCTCACTAGTGAGGATATCGGTCAAAACAAAAGTGCTTGGAAATCAATTTGGAATATTTTTTTCTGGTTGATCTATATAATAAAAAGAAAATTACACGGTGGCTTGAAGATATTTTATTTTCTCGTGTCAAAAACAATACTTTACTCATTCGCTGCGCTCATTCGTAAAATATTGTTTTTTTTTATTGTTCTTGCCACTCGAAAATAAAACTCATATCTTCAAGCCACCGTGTGATATCCTCTATATTCATCATAATCACATTGCATAGTTCTTTGTTTGGTCGATGTATCTTCAGAGCAACCACTTTTTTCTTATGATATACACCTTGGAACTATAACTATATAGGAGGCAAAGCCAGGAACACCTTCTTCATACGAAAGCGGCGGTAAAAAGAAACAAACACAGCATGCATGGATCTACAGTCTGAAATGTCTAGCACGCGCACTGCGAAAATGGAAACACATATGTGTAAGGGGTGTCCTGTTAACTGTATGGGTGTCCTTTTATCTGTATGGCCTGTGTTGTTATCTGTGTGGTGTGCTATAATAAGTAATGAACGTCCTGTTATCTGTATGGGGTGTTCTGTTATCTGTATGGGGTGTCATGTTATCTGTATGGGATACAATACTGCAATACAATCAGCTTTATTATGCCTTACACAGAAATAATTACAGGAGATAAAAAAATTAATACAAAACGCAGACACACCTACAAATAACTAAAAACCTAATATCTAACAGATCTATACAAAAAAGTGCAATAATTTTAGGGAAGCCAGCACATATACAAAAGCAGACGGACAAGGAGCATGAAAATATATACACGGACAAGGAAAAAAGAAAAAATATACGGACAAGGAGCATGAAAATATATACACGGACAATGAAAAAAAGAAAAAAATATATAGAAGAGACCAGAGAAAATTAAGCGCTGTTATCTGTGTGTGGTGTGTTGCCACTGTATGGGGTGTGCTGTTATCTGTATGGGGTGTCATATTGTCTGTATGAATGTGTGCTGTTATCTGTATGGGGTGTCATATTATCTGTATGGATGTGTGCTGTTATCTGTATCGGGTGTCATGTTATTTGTATGGGATGCGCTGTTATCTGTATGTGGTGTGTTGCTATCTGTATGGGTGCCCTGTTATCTGTATGGGGTGTTCTGTTATCTGTAGAGGTGTCCGCCTTGTCACCTTACCCTGAGGTTTGAGCAATGGTTCGTCCGTGAGCAGAGAACAAAACACATCACCTCCAGTCGCTCCTCTCAATTGTTGCACCTCTACCAGCTGTAACATGTAGCCTAATCATGAAAACACAGTAATATTAGGTACTGATGGTGTTTCTGGAAAAGATAAGTCAAGAACCTCCTGGATACGTCAGCGACAGAGCGGAAATGACCTCCTAAAATATTTGGTTTCTGTACCATTTTATGGGAGAATTAGTACTTTGAAATCAGGAATTATGCCAACTTTGCTCAATCATATCTAAAATTCATATTCCTAAAATTTCTTAAAATTTGGAATTAAGCTTTTGGTCATCGAAACTCCTCGTATACGGAATCTTGTGCTTACATATTGAACTATGGCGAAGTTTTTGATCATTTCCGCTCTGTCTACAAATCTTCCGTTGTTGTGAACCTGTGAAAATCGATCCTAGGAATTATTTAGAGTTTGAATAATCTGACAGCATTCTGAGGGGTGAAAAAAGACAGAACTATGGCTGAGGCCAAATCAGAGTTCAACATGAGCATTCAACATCGGTCACATGAAAAGTCGTATGAGCATTAACGCGATCTCGTTCCGGAACTAATCCTGCTTCCAATGAGAAGGCGCTAAATTCACCATCCAATGATAGGAGGCCCCGAAGCCCCGCCTTTGGGACTGACGTTTTTGATTGATAGAACTGAGAATCCTAGTGAGTGTCCCTAGGATGAAGTTTCAGCACGAAACAGAGCACAACTAGAGTCACTGAGGCAAAACGAACTGCCATTGAAAGAACCCAAATACGACTTCAAACTTGGTTCGAAAACACGGAAACTTTACCCTGGGGCCAGGGTAGGGCTAGTACCTTTGTCCAGGACAGCCTCCGCCATTCCCACAGCATCTTCTTGTGCAGTCATATCTAGCTGCTGAAGTAGTTTACTGAAACAGCAATATTCACGATAGTTCAAAATAATAATAAGACTTGACTAGACAAAGAGAACTATATTCACGAGAATAGGTTTAGCAAATTGTAAGGAATATAATGTGCCTAGTCACACTAGACTAGGCTATTGAAAGTGCAGTAAAAACCTGCGTGTAAGAACCTACATTTTTCAAAGTTTAGCGAAACAGGTTCTTATATTTTGGGGTAGTTATTGGCCCACGTTTTCAGGCTTTCAAAATCCAGGACTTTCAATGACCTTTTCAAGGACCTTTCGAAAAATCTAATGACCTTTCATAATGAAAAATGCCGGTTTTCGCGCACGATAAGAGCTACATGGGTATCCTTTCATTCCAAATTTTACAAGAACACACTCAACATCTTGTAAATATTTCTTCAGGAAAATATTTCCATGACTTTTAATGACTTTGATGTGCTTTTGTAAAAATTCCAGGAATTTCCAGGCCTGGAAAATGACATTTCTAAAAGCCATGACTTCCAAGGTTTTCAAGGACCCGTGGGAACCCTGAAGTAATAATAATAATAATAAAGACTTTATTAACGTGTCAATATTATTTAGCCATAATTGGCTAATGGGGGACACAACAGAATATAAACGAAAAAGAAATATTCCTAAATTACTCCTATACTACTCTATTTACTAGGAAGACTATTTACAATGGATTGGGAGGGCTATTTACAACAGATGGAGGGTGATGATCTATTTACAATAACTTTTACAATAAATATAACATGCATATGCATCTATATTAAATTCAAATTTAGATGAGATCGTGCAGGTTTCGTGAGACAACAACGGTAACCGCCGCGGTCTACCAGCACGACACCTAGGACGCTAGGAGGTGCAAAGACCACAACAATTATCGTTGTTATCGAGGAAACCCGCAAGATCTATCTTCCTAATATTAGCTTTAAAACTATTCAGACTAGGCGCATTTCTATGGGTAGTGCTGAGTTTCGACCAGATGGTCGGGCCAATAAATCTCAAGGAATGTTTACCGAAAGTAGTGTTGAACCGGGGCTTAGTAAAGTCACTATTTCTAAGGGAACGGTAGTTTGACTTAAGCTCAAAGAGCTGAGATATGCAAGACGGGGCAAGGCCGTACTTTACTTTATACATTAAAATAGCAATGTCTTGAAGGCGCCTGTTTTGGAGGGTAGGCAGCCTGGCCTTTTTGAGGAGGTCGTCGTAACTATCTGTGTGAGTTCTATAGACAGCCCTAAGCGCTCTCTCTTGTAGGCGTTCCAGTTTGCGTGTGTCCGAAGCCTTTGAGAAGTGCCAAACAAGGTGGCAATATGTCAAGTTGGGTAAGACATAAGCCTTGAACAGCTGCAGTTTGGCGCTACAGGGGATTAAATTTCTGAGCCGCATCAGCACACCTATTTTCCGTCCCGCCTTTTTACAGACTTCACTAATATGTAAGGAAAAGTTCAGACTGTCGTCTATATCCACCCCTAGTAACTTGACAGAGGAGGTGGTCTTTACTACTTGATCATTAATGCAGAGGTCACATGGTTCATCGGCACCATGATCCTTGTCAAGGTCCCTAGGGTTCACGACAAGGCACTGAAACTTGTCAGGGTTGGCCAGGAGAAAGTTATCGTTGTACCAAGAGAGAGCTGTTTGGCCAATGTTCTGTAGCGATTCACGAGCCGTATTGTGAAGTAGGTTCTTAATAAGGTTCTTAATTTCTTTGGAGGAGATGGATTGTTGTAATTACCAGAAAATAGTAAGAATGTGGTTTGCCCTTCACTATAAGCATTCTAGTCACATCAATATTGCCAAAAATCTAACAAAAATTACTAACAAATGGATATATAATGTATCTTTTCAACAAGAGCTGTAATCTCTGTTGAATTCTTTAATAAAAAGATAGCAAAAAAAAGGAATGGAGTAGATGAAAAATGCAAAACGTAGTACATCACATATAATATATGTTTTGGGGAAATTCTATTTTGCAATCTACGTGAAAATGTAACCCCACAATATAGAGCGCTTTTCACATGACTGTGTCGTGAAAACAATTGCAATTGAGCAATCACTAGTCAATCAGAATCGAGAGAAATCACAACTTGCTCCTAAATGGCTTTTTTCACAGCCAATTGCAAGCCGAACCAATTACTAAGTAATTACACAATTGTATTTACTACCTAATTTGATTGGCTGAGAAAAATGAGTAGCCAATGAGAACGCAAAGCAATCACAATTACATAACAAGTCTTGACAGTCATGTGAAATCCGCTCGAAGAACCTGTTTGTATTTGCTTTCCTAAACAGGTTATTAGATTTTGGAGCTATAAGAACGAGCAGCTTCTTAAAACCATAGGTTATTACAAGTGGGTTTTTACTGTACTGGTTGTTCAACACTGAGTAGACGTTTAGCAAGTCATATTCTAGGCATACTGTACCCAGGACCCGGGGGG